>JAJHZJ010000595.1:6245836-6937649 GCA_023548195.1 Bettongia penicillata ogilbyi
CCTAAATTCATGATTGGATGCCGTCGAAGGGTCCTCCTGATCCTAAGAGCTGGTCCTGGGAGCTAGGGGCAGTCACCAAAGATGCTGAGCGCAGACTGGGGTGTTCGGAGGCCTCACCTCTTTCAGGGGAAGGATGAGCCTAGTGACCTGATCCTTCCCGATGAACTTGCCAAGGATTTCGTAAGAATCGTAGCTTTTGCTTCGCCGGGCCTCCATGACTTTGGAGATGATCCCCTTCACCTCCTTCTCCTCAGCAACGCTGCCGAACAGCTCATGGTTAAATACCTGGTGGGAGAGAAAGCTTGGTGACAACAAGCTGAGGCTGGCTGAGGAGCAGCAGCCCCAAGGGTGACTCTTAACAGGACATCAGTCAGGAAAATGACTCTTCAGGTTCACTGACAAGCAGGGGACAGGCAGTGGCCTCAGAGCAGATGATCCACCCCAGGCCTGTATTCAGGAACTCTTCCTGAGTTTGCTTGTCTGGAACCCTGGGAAGGGACCAGAGAACAAAGCAATCTCCACGGGCGGATGTTTAAGCCTTGTTGAAGGACAGAGACTTTTAAACGTCACCTCCAGTTTATAAATCTGGTTGCACTTCTTGCTGTTTATTATTAAGCTTATTTTAAAAGTATTTTACGACTTGAAGCTATGATCACAACCTCCTGGCCTGGGGACCAAGAGATGACCCAACCCAGCTCCGGCCTCTGCCCATTTAGGAGGGTGTTTCCTCGGCTTTAACCACAAGAGAAGTCAGCATGACAGAGAGGTTGAGCTTGAATCTTTATCTTAAAGCCCAACAGCCATTTAAGAAGTGAAAGGCTTTTACCCCAATCATGATGTCCAAGCAAGGATCCAACTCTCCAACTTTCAGGCTGCTTGCAAGACCTTTCAGCAAGATGTAAATAGTGAACGTGAGCACGTGAACCTGGAGGGACATGAGACAGGAGACAGAGTGGTTAATTAGGTTAGGCTCTGCTGGAAAAGCCAGTCAGCAAATCCGGGGGAAACCCCTGCATTGTGGCAGACAGACCTGCAGGCCTTTGGACTCAGAATCAAGCTGTTCAGACTCTAATCAAGAGGGAGATGAGCTCTGTGCTCACCAAAACACCTGGTCTATTTACCCCTGAAACACTGGAAAGAATACCTGGCCCCGCAGTCAGAGAACATGGGGGAGGAAGGGATTCAATTGATTCTGAATCATTTCATAATTGATCCTCCTCTGGATCACTGCCCTGGACTGAGTGACTGTGCATGCTGCTTTTCTTTGCCCCTCTGCCTATGAGCTAAGGTTAGAAATCCAGTCACATGGAGATTCCATGAGGGATGCAGGCGGGCACCAGGGAGTCTGGCCGCCATCTCTGACCTTGCAGGGGGACTCAAACAATGAAGATTTCTTGGTCCCCTCTGTTAGTTAAAAGAAAACTTGTTATCCCTCATACCATCGGCTCCCAAGAAAGTCACCAATTTGTCATCACTGAAGGCCTACAAGGTGAGCAGATACATTTCCACAAGACACACTGTCAGTCTTTGCCTGTCCTTGTACAGTTGAAGGGCTCATCCCTCTCCCAGGAGCCAAAGAGGTTGCTCAACTGGGTCCACCCTCGACGGCCTCAGGACATAGATGGATGTCCCATAAATCACTCCTCCAAAAGGGAGTTACTAGTCTAACCCAAGTGTTGGCCCCACCAACCATGCTGTCCTCTGCCCCATGATGTTGCCAGCATATAACCTGCTGTGTTATTTTAGTCGCCTGTTCAGTTCTGCTCTTCAGTAGAGACTCATGAAAAGGAGCCACGTCCTCCCCTCTGGATCACTGGCCTAGGTGAGGGAGCCGCATGATCCATTTTGTTAACAAGTGGCATGCTGCTAATAAGCTGATGAAGGTCAGACCTCTGTGCCTCAGTTTACCTTTATTAAACTCTACTGAGACAGGGCCATACTATGGACACTCCCTAGGTTCCACCTTCTTTAATTTTGTAGAACTTAACAAAATGTCTATCTGAGCACAGACCATAAAATAATACTAATGATAATAAAAACAACGACAGCTAACTTACACAGTGAGAGAGCTGCTCTTATTATCTCTATCTTACAACTGAGGATCCTGAGGTTACAGGGTAAGTGACCGGCCCAAGGTCACAGTTAATTAAGTGTCGAAGGCTGGGTTGGAACTCGGGTCTTGTGCAGTCCAGGCCCAATGATCTATTCATGGTGCTGCCTACTAGTCACCCATTCAACATCAAAAGTCCGTTCACTGTACCTGATATCCACGAACAAGGGTGGTCTGTAATTCCTTTAAAATGTACTGCAGATAACGCACCCCGAGGGTCTCGATTATTTTAGTGAGGGTATTGCGTGCCACATCACGGATTTCCTGGGCTCTGTTCCTGAGGAGGGTGCACACTTTCAGCAAAATGCTGTTCAAAAAAAAAATAAGAAAAGAAAAAACCATCAGATAAACAGAATTAAACTTAATGACTTTCCTTGTGCCAACAGGTGTGACCCATGTCTCCCCATTGGACAGTGTGCAGCATTAACGTCTGAAAGCGAGGAGGAAGAGGATGAGGCAGAAGGAAGGAGAAGGTCAGCAAAGCCTTACCTGAGCAGCCCCTCCCACACAGGCCTGGAGCTCTGACAAGGCTGGTCAAAAACAGACAACAGGCCCTGCCTTCGAGGGCTCATGATCCACTGAGCAGCAGGAGCTACCTACCAAGTGGCTCCTGGGGGAGGCCCCCAGCTGGGAAGACCAGAAAGGGCCCAAGTTGTTACTAGGAGACCAATCATTACCTGCACAGACTACTGAGGCTTCCAGGGCACTTTACAGGCCATTACATTTGAACTTCATGACCCAGGGAATGAAGCAGTTCCTCTGGGGTTACTGCTGGTGTTCAGTCTTTCTGACTGAACCTGTGATACCATTAGGGGATGCCCAAGGACAGCTCTCTCCCCCAATAACTGATGCAGATTTGTACCTGCTCTGTGATTTACAATCCAGAGGTGCTGATGTGCTTGGAATGAGGAGACATGAGTTCAAGTACCGCCTCCAACACCTACTGGCTGTGTGACCTAGGCAAGCTACTTAAACTCTTGTGAGCCTCAAGTGTCTCATCTATCCTAAAGTCCCTACCTCTTAGGAAGTTGCCCAGACCCTCAGAAAGGTGAATGGCTTGCCCATGAACACAGTTATTACCCATCAAGGGGCTGAATTTGAACCCAGGCTTTCCTCTATACAATCAAGGATAATCATAACCTAGGTAAGATGGTTCTTTTTCCATCCGCAGTCTGAGGACAGAAGGCTCATTTCTGCACCCACACACCTTGGCAGATTTGCTTCCATGACTTCCTGAGGCAGGGACTGCATGAGTCTAACCATGGCAAAGGCCAATGGGATCCGAACAATCTCTTCATCATTGACGACCTTGGACTTGATGAGTTTGTGTTCTTCCTCCCTTTTCATCTGCAAGGAAAGTTCAGGTTAGACTCAAACAGAACCTAAATGGCTGGCAACAGCACCTTAGAAACAACATCACCCAAGCCTGGAAGGGAAGAGTGCTTTCCAGGGTCCATGGCTCAATTCACTTCCCTTACACTCATCCAGCATTTCTCAAGGGCCTCCTCCATGGCAGGCACTGAAAGGTATGGACCATGGCCCCAAGTGGGCCATTAACAACATAATCAGGTCATGTGTCTGGCCAAGATGGCAAAGAGAAGGGTTGCATGGTCACTGGCTTGCTTCCAGACTCCCAGCAAATATAGAAAGATGACTCCGCTGAAAAAACAATGAAGAAAACCAAAGAGAAGTGGCACGAGGTCCCGCTGACCAGCCTAGAACTGCCAAAAAGGGCTGGACAAAAGAATGAGGAACTAGCAACCAGCCAGACCTGGAGACCAGATGACTATCATCCAGTTCCCTGGAAACTGGGACCAAACAGAAACGTTGGGAACTGTCTGTAGCTCAAGCAAAAACTGTTCAAAGACTTGCCAGATCTCTCAGTAGAGGACAAAGTGAAAACGAAAAGAATCCCCTCATTGCTTCCTAAAGCCCTGAACATGAAAATCCTCAGAGGCATCACACCCCAAACCCAAAGCTTCCATGCCAAAGATCTGCCATTTGCCTGGCCCTTAGAGTTGTCCGGGCCACTGGGAAGTGACATGCTGCATAGGAAGGCAGAGAGTGAACCCTGGACATCCTCACTCCAAGCCTGGGATATTCCACCTGGGCCCGCTGCTGCCACCATCAAAAGTATCCGCATGGACACCTGGAGTGTCAAAGGTACCTTTGCTTCCTTCAATAAACAGAGCCAAACACTGACCTATATGTTTGGTAATGAAAGATACTTCACCAGAATCACAGAATATAAACAATGATGGAAGGACCTTAGATTCCTTATCCCATGATGCCCTAATTTACAGAGGTAGTAGGAGCACCAAGTGAAGAATATTGTAGTTAGCAAAAGGGGAAAAAATTATAGGAAGTCACTTCTGAGACCATGGTATAGCCCCATCACCCCTATCAAGGAGCAGAAAGGCATAGCAAGCAAAGGCTACTTGTGGAGAGGGCAACAACCAGGGCTGCAGCACCACCTCCCCCCCACCCCCCCAGAGACACTGACTGGCTCAACGGCCCTGAATGCCAGTACATCTGTATGTGACCCAAGGGTCTCCAAGCCCCTCTAGCTTCCCATCTAAATCCTATCCTAAGGAATCCAATTGTGAATGGTGATGGGGATTCAGCTGCTTCTCCATCCCAGTAAGTTAAGTAAGACAAAGATACATTTAGCAAAAAGACTGGCCAAGAACAGACTCCTAGCTGAAGTCAGGACCCTGAGGGTCTAGCAAGCTCGGGTGTGAACACGAGGAAAGCTGCTGTGCCTGGTGAGAGCCCAGCCCTCAGCCACATCCCCCACTCAGAAGAATTACCGTGGCAGAGAGGCATTTGTGAAGCTTGGGCAGGATGCTGCTGGTGACAGTTTTGTGTATCTGCTTGATCAAATTCTCCAGCTCCTCTTTGCTCTTGGGGAGGCCAGAAAAGACCTGGGCCACATCCTCCAGCTCTGGGGCTGGGTCTCCCGGAAGGGTCTCATTAGCCTCAGACAAACTCGTTCTCTTATCTTCGTGTTTCTCCTTCTCCTCATTGGTGTGATCTAATTCCATGGTTTCATTCTCTGCTGGCACATCCACCTCCATGGTATCTGTATCCAAGAAAGACAGACAAACAGTGGCAGAAAAAATGAGCCAGGCAGGATACGTATGAGAACACTGGGACTTACACTCATAAAAAGAAAAAACAGGGGCAACTGGAAGTTTCAGACAGGAATCCTCCTGAGTTGGAGGATCTTAAGATACCATTCACTGAAGAAAATCTAGTCAAGGAGAGCTGGAAGGGACACAGCCTCCTTTTTCAGACAAGGAAAAGACCCAGAGAAGATAATATTTACAGTGACCTGAAGTGACTTACAGGGTCACACAGAACTGGAACGGAGCCTTGAGGACATCCATCTCTTCCAGCCCTCCCACGCCACAGACCCATGGAGGTTAAGTGCCTTGCCAAAGAGCCTGCTTACTCAAACTTCCCTGGCCTTAAGATGACCGAGACCCCACACCTTCCACTTCTCAGGCTCACTACTGCTGGTCCCTGTGACCCCACAGGAGGGCACTGAAAACAGGCCTGACACCCAGGGCCAGCATTCATGGCCGAGGCAAGCACCACGTCCCTCTTGGGGCCACCACCCCATTGAGTGGTAACTCACTTCTTTGTCTCCCTCAGTCAGATAATAATGAGAACAAAGAAATGTCCCAACAGGAACTTCTTTAGGGACATGAGAAAATTAGCTAAAATTCCCAAATATTTGTATTTCAAGAGCTGCAGCAATTTCTACGATAAAGCAGAAGGGGCCCGCAATGTGCAGCGGAGAGGGTGATGGATCAGGAGTCAGAGGGTCTGGATTTGAGTCCCAGTTTATTGACAGATGTATTTGGAAAGGTGGGGGTGGGGGAGTTGCTTACATTCTCAGAACCTCAGTCTCCTCATTTGCAAAGTAAGAGGTGCAGATCAGACCATTTCTAAAGTCCATTTTTGGCTTAAAAATCCCTGCCAATAATAATAGTGACCATCACCTTACTAGGTAACACTCAACGATGTGAAATCCATTATGACCTCACTTAACCCTCACGACCCAGGAAGGTGCTAGCATCATTATCCCCACTGAGAGATGAAGAAAGTGACCGTCAAGGATTTAAATAACCAGCCTATAGCCAACAACGAGGAAAAGTCAGAATTCACAGGACCATAGACTTGAGGGCTGGAAGAGATCTCAGTGGTCGTTTAATCCAAACTCCTTGTTTTACAGATGAGGCATGTGAGCCCCTGGGCAGAGGGGGAGGTGTGGAGAAATGACTTGCCCCAGGTCACACAATCTGAGACCTCCATAAATGTTTGTGGAACTGAGTACGTGATCAACACATGACAGCTAATTACAAAAAACATGAAAATTTGGTTAAAAAGTTGTAGAAGAAAAAAACTTACTTTCTTCATTCCGTACTTTTTCCATTTGCTTCTCAAGAGTTTCATGGTCAAAATGGAAAGCTTCTAATACTGTGACTAACAAGCTATCAAAAGAGAAACAAGTCAGGCTATTAGCTTAATTAAGTTCACTTGGCTGTTTTAAAAACAGAACATCAAGAGGCAAGGTTAAAACTTCAAACTTTACTGAGTTTATCTGTATTTGACTTAAATATGCATAATACACTGATTGTTTATAATCCCTGAGCAACAAATTTCAGTTACTAAAAGATGTCAGTGAAAAACTTTAAAAAATGGTTTTGGGTAATGAAAACCATACCTGACACCCAACTTCTGATTGATCTGTCCAGTGTGTAAAACATGAATGAAATACTTCAAGTAATACATGTATCCTGGCCAGGAAAGGTTCCTGCAGATAGCTCCAATCAGCTCCATGGAAGCCGTTGTTATGTTTTCATGCTACAAAACCCAACAAGAACAGAGTTGGCTCAATAAGCCATCCTTTACTAAGCATCCAATGCTGGCAGGGCACAGCACTGAAGACAAACGATGATAAGCATCCTTGCCTTGGGGGGAAGGGAGGGAGCAGGCAGCACCAACTGCTCAGTGGGTCAGCAAAGATCTGGAGCAGGAGGTAGCTATGGAGGTGGGCCCATGAGAGCTGAGGACTCTCAGAGACAGGCAGAGTTGGCAGGGAGCACACTCCAGGACTGTGGGGACTGCCTGGACAAAGGCACAGAGGTGGGAGACAGAAGCACGAGGCTTTTAGGAATCTAAAGGCTTACATACTGGGGGGACTGTGCCAACACCTCTGAGCTTCCTGGTTCATCTAACGACTGAGGGGGTAGAGGGCGTGAATGTGCTCCAGACAGGAAAGGCAATCCAAAGTACAGTCATATGAAGAAGGTCTCCCAACGAGGATGAGTTCAGGGCCACAGAAGACGTTTCTTGCTGCGGTGGACTCCAGGCAGCAAACCCTGAACCACCTAAAGCAGGGAGGCCTGTACTGTCTGGGGTCTCCTCTTCAGTTACCACTCATAATCAGCCTGATTCGGTCTTGCCTACCTGAAATACTGCATGCTGCCCTCTTGCTTGTTCAGGTAACTATTTTTAAATATCCAGAAAAAAATACAACGTTTTGTAATGACACAGCTAAAAAGCTGGGGAACCTCTAGCCCAGGGGCTCTTGATCTAAGTCTGGGAACGTGTGCTTTAAAACATTCTGATAACTGTATTTTACTACGATTGATTTCCTTATAATCTGATTACTTATTTTATGCATTTAAAATATCATTAAAGGAGCTCTATAGGCTTCACCAGATGGCCAAAGGAGTCCATGACAGAACTTCCCCACCCAGCCCTCAAGGCTGAAAGGTTCACATTTGCTGCTCCTAACCCCTGATTTCACCTGAGATTCCTCAGCTTCAGAATCTGTAGTATTTTGATCTCCACTCCTGCTGCCTCACTTTGCCAGGTACTTTATGGCATTTGATAATGTGAGCCCTACAAACTACAAAAGCAGCACCCAAAATTGAGAGAGAAACAGCAGGCTAAAATGTACCATGCATCTTTGGTATTCCTTCAATTCCCCCACAATGACCAAATGACTCTGCCTGGCCTGAGTCTAAAAACAGTCAGCAAGGGGCTTCGGGAAAAGCCAGAAGACCTCAGTGACTGGAAGGGCCTTTGGGATCGTGGGGTCCAACCCTCACATGTTTCAGAGAAGCAGAGGGCAGTCTCACTTCTTAGGGCAGTTAGGTGACCCTCACATCACTGACCTCGATGCTACCTCCCATCGTGTGTGTGCGCGTGTGTGTGTGTGTGTGTGTGTGTGTGTGTGTGTGTGTGTGTGTCCCCAACCACCTGCCCAGCCACTACACAGATACTCAGGGGGCTCACACACATCCTTTCTCTCCTTTATAAACACTTACCTTAAGCATCTTCTCATCAAAAATCGGTGTTGTGGCATAAGGCATGATATAATTCTGGAGAGATTTGGAAGACAGAACAATCTTGCCCTCTGTCAGACGCTTGCCTAGTTTCTTCAATGCTCTGGCTCTCCTGTGGATCTAAAAAGACATTGAAAGTTTAATTAGATGGGTGAGAAACTCACATGGAAAAAGAGGTACCCATTGCAGACTCTCCAACTCCCATCCTGGGTTAGGGGGAGACCTCTTCCACACTGAGAAGGCTGTTCAGGACTCCTCTCTCTGAGTGCACCCAAGGCCCCTCTGCTGCGCCAGCCCAAGATGCCACAGCCCAAATCCCCAGTGGCATTCTCAGGGCCTAGGTGTGCAGCTGGGAGAGAGCTCAAGAGGGGATGCTGAAGCTCCAAGATCCCTGTGAGGGGATGCAGATGTGGGGCTGGGAAGTAGCTGTTTGTACTTACTCAACAAGTAAGAGGAGGTCCAGTGAAGCTTAAACTTTGGGAACCACTTAGTTATAGTGTTAACAGGGGAGGAAAGCAGAGGCAGTACTTACCTGAATGTGTTTCATGTTCTCAAAAAAGTCCATTTCAGGATCACTGAAGTCACTAAGCTGAACCAAGTCTTTAAATTCTGGATGGTTTGGAAAGGTTTGAATTAAACAGGAAAGTAAAGTTGTGTATTCCTGCTGGATACTCTGCAAATATTAAATGAGGGGAAAAACAAACATTACTTTTTAAAATAGAAAAAAATCCTTGATATCTAAAATATAGATGTAACTGCCACCCTACTCCATGATGGATAAAAGGTAAAAGAGTATGAACAGCTAATTTTGAAAGGAACGCAAATTACTGATAATCCCTTGAAAAAATGCTCAAGATCTCACTAATATAATCAATCAGAGACACAAATTACAGCAATGTGAAGGCACAAGGTGACACACAGTGGCAAAAACAATACCAGAACACTGGGTGCTGGTGAGGCTGAGACAAACAGGTGCACTTATCAACTGCGGAGGAACTGCCCACTTAGGGCATCTCTCTGGAGGGCAGTCTTGAAATAAACTGCCAAAGGTCCAAGGCATCATTATTTACGATGGTTCTACTGCTAGACAAGGCCCCTCAAAGTGCCATCACACACACAGACACAGAGAGACACAGACAGACACAGACACACACGCACCAGCCCAAGACTCTCACATCAGGAAAGATATGCGCCCAAGGGGCGCAGCCTTGGGGCCTGGCAAAGGAAGGGACAGCCCTGTGAAGGGAAGGCTCCATAGCCACACCATGTGACTGCCAGGCAGGGATAACACAAGGAAACTCACAGGAAAAGGCAGACAGCAGAATAAACACACATGAATACAACCATCAGAGAGGAATAAGAATTGAGAGAAGTGACTGGAAGAGTGTGCATCAGGCATGTAAATTTTTTTTTGAAGAGGGAAGGTGAAGTTAAGTGACTTGCCCAAAGTCACACAATTACTGTCAAGTGTCTGAAGCTGCATTAGAACTCAGGTCCTCCTGACTCCAGGGCTGGTGCTCTGTGCCACCTAGCTACCCCTCAAATACCAATTTTTATGAAGGAACCTGAAACACTGACAGAAAACTGCACTGAATGATGAGTGTCACTGGTGCCAGCGCAGGCGGCAGCTCCTGAAACGAAGGCTCCCGAGCCCCCACCATGCACCAGTCCATGCAATCACACTCCCCCACCTCAGTCGGACTTTTGAGGCCTTTCCTCAGGTTCTCCAAGAGGATGCGCTGAATGACCTCTCGGTACTGTGCCTCGCTGACGTCTGGGGCCGCAAGCCGATGGATGATGCTCATCAGGCATAGGCTGGCACTGTCGCTCAGGGCCATGTCTTTCAGCTGAGGAGCAGAAGGGGTGAACTTTAGTCACAGAGCAAGCATTCTGGGCTGACCATCTAAAGGCAGCATGGGAGGCTCTACTGTCCAATAGGAAATGACCCACTCCATGGACTCACAAGATCATAAGGCCTATGTCTGAATTCTCAACCAGAACCAGTCAGCATCGAACGATAGTTATACATCACCATGGACACACAGAATCAGCTCTTACAGAAACTCCTACCTACCTCCTAGCTTCAGGGCGAAAAGACCCCCAACAAGTGGACTGACAGAAGAAACGGAATGGAGGGCAGTGACACTGAACAGTGTTTGTGAATCTGGAAAACGCTAAGAGATGTGCGTGCATACGTGCGTGAAGGGTATTCATATTCCCCTTTTCATTCCTAAAATCCTAATTAATGAAAATTAATTGAATTTGAATGACTAGGCAGGAACAGGACTGAGCTCATGACTCCACTGGTCAGGGAACTTCCCTCTCCTGATACACGCCGGCCCTCGATGAGGGGGTTGGAAGGTCGAGGAGGGGTAGTGCTCGGGAGACTGAACCAGCCAGCATGGCCTCCCAGGGCCAGGTCTTTCTGGCTCTAAAGCCTGCCTGGCCATCTCACAGGGCTCTCAGTCTTCTGGATGGTGAGTTTCCTGAGGTGTTGTTTCACACACAAGAGCTCAGGAACACCGCAACGAGCAAAAAGAAATGACTGTTCCAAAGAGTAAGGCACAAAACCCTAGAGAGCAATAAATTAAAATAATGTCCATGGGAGATGTAATGTGATCCAGTGAGAGGCCCCAGAGTGGAAGCCCAAGAACCTGCACTGTCCCAATCCCCCTCCAAAGTTTCCTCCCCTCCAATGATGCGTGATGCAGCGTCAGCCCAGAAGGCCCCTGCAGTCCTCGGCACATCCTTCCTGGGCGAGGCCAGAACATCCCATCCAGGGCTCTGAAGCCTAGAAGAGCCTCCCAGGACTATGACATCACCTCCTAGTGAAGTCTACCCTGCTCACCCCAGGTAGTAACAATACTCCCCTCGCCCCCATCACACAGAAGGCACTGCTTTATAATATCCAAGGCCCCTACAAGAAGGAGGCGGGAGGGACCTCCGAGGCAGCCCAACCCCCTTGCCTGAAATTTGGGAAAACAGACATCTATGGGACTCTGTACAAGGTCACAAAGGTCCTAAATGTCCAAAGGAGGGTTTTCACCCAGGGTTCTTTGCATTGTATCACGGTCTCAAAACTGTTAACACAATATTGTGCTTACTTATGTCTACTAGACACACCTACCTAAACATACATGCCACAAGGGCCATGCCTTATGGAAAGGGCTTCAAAACTGTATGTGTTTAATGGATGTTGAGACATGACCTTTAACGACCAAGAAGATCATTCACCACAAAAGGAAGCAATCAAATTAAAATAATTCACCATAAAGTTCTGCCAGAATGACTTACCTGTAACGTGTAGAAACAATTGTGCATGACAGGAACTAAGTAGGTGATGTCTACAGTTTCCATCTCCTTAATATAAGAGGTGATTTTCTGGAAAGCTGACAAGCGAACATCGAAGTTGATATCATCCAGGTGTCTTGGATCAAAGGCATTCAGCTACAGGAAATATAGGATTAAAATCATGAATTCATTTTTAATCATAAATAAATGACCACTCAGCATCTCGGCTTTGGTTTGACCACACTCATTCTCTGATGCCTTCCTATGATGTAGAGATGGCTTCAGGCTTAAGCCAGGAGAGCAAGTACCTCGGCAGGCCTGACCCAACTGAGCTACCTGGGTGAAGGTGTGCAGGCAGACTAAACATGGCCATCAGCTAAAGAGCATCCTAGCTAAAATCAGGGTCAAACAACAGATTTTCTAAGAAGGAAAGAAGGAACAAGGTACAGAATTTGTATCCCAAGAGGGAAAGCCCCAGGGATAAACCCAGGGAACCCTTAAGGATGACTGGCATTATAATCCTATCTGCATCAAATCTTCCTGAAAATAGACAGTGTAGCAACTAAAGCTTTTAACAATATGCATTTCCAAAGGAAAAGAATCAACTATTTTCATACCTTGACTACTTCTGTAATGTACTCCAATCCACTCTCATAATCAGAAAGCGTCTAAAAATTAAAAAAAAAAAATTCGTTGAGAAATTAGATTGAATAAGTATCAGAAAATGTTTCTCACATGACTTTGAGAGAAAAAGAGTATTCCCATATGTAGGTGAACCGTGGGGACAAATTTATGAGAGGACACAGATGAGTCCCACAGAAGCGGTAGACACGGATGGGCTGCTATCTGTATCATTTGGGTGTCTGACTCAGGGCCATCACAGTTTCCAGAAGCTCCTTATACAAAAGACAGGTCGATGATGAGATAAAATAAAAACTGAACTTGAAACATCCTATGAGTTTTCTACAAAATGAAAGGTCAGTTGCTGCTAAAACACTGTGTGTACCGACCTGAAAAACCGTACAGAGCATCTGTCGGGACATTTTGTTCTGAATGACAGAGAAAAGCTTTGACAGAGGCTTCAGGAAGCTCGCTGGGTCGTGACAATTCTTTAACAGGTTCTGTACAGTCACCAGGATATCAATCTCAGTGTCCTAAAGGATGAAAGGGAATTTCAGAATTGAGAAGAATGAGGCCTAGGAGGCCAAGTGATGGAAAGCAGCAACCTCATTTCCCTCTCACTCCTCCAAACCCAATTACGTGCGGGTTCATCCTCTGATTACAGTTTCTACAAATTGTTTTTAAATGCTATGCACTTTAACTACCCACAAAAGCCACTGCCACTTTCCAAATGAAGTATAGTCTTATCTAAAGCAGTCTCTTCCTTCCCTTCAGGGCAAACACAAGAAAAGACTTTGTGCAAAGACCTGCCACTAACATAACTATACAACTATGTGCCCCAGAACAGCTCACATCACTGATCTCAGACTCAGTTTCCTCCTCTGCAAAAGTGAGTGGAATGGGTGAAGTGATCTCTACTTATTCGTAAGTATGAGTTATTATTATTGGCGATAAGAGCAAGGATCTAAGTTTAAGCTCCAAAAATTAAGCCAAAATTTGTGGGTTTGTTTTTTAAATAAAATCCAGTTGCTTAAGGCAAATTCTGTGTGAGTAGGTTATTCACAAATCAGATGAATGGGCAAGCACAGTAAAGAGGCTGGGACCAATAGCACAGGCTGAAAGGCAGAAATCAGCTGGTCCTCTCTCTTAGGAGGCTTCAGCTGTTACCTTGGTCAGCTTTTCTCCATCCCTCTTATCCTTTCTTCTATGGTTCTATGACAGTCCAATTAATATTACTTTCAGTACAGAGCAGGTTTTCCCAACAAAGTGGACTTGAACACCACCGAAGACACCCTCTTCATTAGAGGGAAGATAATTACTTCTGTCTTTCTTGGATCATCAGTATTTCTCACAGCCAGAGTATGAGTGAATGTTGAGGAAAATTGTCCTGGGTGAAAACATGGTGCAATATACTTTGGCAGAGGGTGACATCATCCAGAGCTCAGAGGACTGTCAGCCTGCTTGCTGGGCCTTAGCTCTGCATCAAGTGTCTGCCTAATGGCCTCCCCAGGCAGCCCACTCCCCTCTCTGGTCAGCTAGCATTGGTAGGAAGGTGCTCCTGTCAATAAGCTGAAGTGCTAAGCTCCACAGGATAGCCCTGCCCCCATGTGAAGGGCATGCTGGCTCCATGTGTCCATCCACCCAAGCACCACCACCTCTGAACCTCCTTAGAGCTCTTTCAACCAGCTCTCAAGTGGCATGAACTTGAAGCCTTTCTGCACTGGGGCTGCCCTCGAGCTAACTGATGCAGTCTGACCAGGGCAGAGCAGAGGGTGACTGATCACAAGCCCATGGTCAGAAGCATTTTGTGCTGCCCTACAACCCTACTGACTCCTGGCCCTGGAAGTCCCCTAAAGCCTCCAGCTCTTTTGCAAACAACCTGCTGTCCAACCGCCCCTCCCCCATTTTCTGTGGATGATGTCAAACATGTATCTACCTCAGCAATATTGCTCCGGTGCAGGAAAGGAAGGAGCAGGGTGATGAGGACAGAGCTCTGTTCTTTGTCTTTCATAAACTTACTGATCCTGTAAGAAAAGAAATGTAAAGAGTAGTTGGCTGCCACAAGCACTTGGTGTGGAACACTTCTGGGGGAGAGCCCCCAAACACCATCCCCCTACCCCATCCCTCTGCCCCTCCTGGAGGTTCCCGCAGTCTCCACACCTCCACCCTCTCCTTGTGCCGCTGCTGCCAATCCTCTGCCCTCTGTGAATTCCTCACCCTGAGATCACACTGACCACTCCTCCAAGAGAAATGCCTTTCCAAGGAACAGGACTGGCCTAAGTGACGGAAGGCCTTTGAGGTTGGTGTTGTCCTTCCTTAGAAAGCCTGAGGCTGCTTGTCAGGAGGAAGCAGGCAACCTCACCATCACAACCTGGGGGAGGGTGCAGGGAGCCCGTGGGCTGACTCCAACGAAGGGAGAACTTCCAAAAAAGCAAATTCATACAATCCCCCAAAAGGCATTTTAAAGAAGCTGTTATAACTCCCATTCTAAAATTGAAAAAAGAAGACTCTAAACAAATTCGAGAGTAGCAGAAGCCACAAAATGACAAAGTGAAACAGATTTCTAACCCAAGACAGCCTGGAAGGCTGACAGAAAAGGTGTATTGCACTGGGCTCAGTGCAGAGCACAACCCAGTCTGGGCCACGTGACAAGGATAGAACTGGAACAGGCTTCAGGGCTCGGAATTATGCACACAGCTGCAGTTCCCAGACTTCTCAACCCACAAACGCGAAGGACAGCTTCAAAGGTCAGTAAGAAAGCTCTTTCAACCGAATGAGAGGGGAGTGTGGTCTGGCCCCAGGGCAGCAGTATCCACTTTTGGAGCACTCAAGGCCTGGGAGAATCCAGAGGCTGTTCTGGATCTCAGCACTGAGTGACAGTCCTGGGGTGAGGAAAAGTGCTGGCACTGGTGTGGTGGAGCTGGTGGAGAGGGAACCCTACTCACAGTTCCAGTGCAAGCCAGGAGGGGAGTAAACTCCTCTCCCTTGATTGTGCCACCATAGAGGAACCGAGAACTTACAGGTCTCTAGAGATATCTCAGAGAACAGCAGCACAAAACCTCTGAAGCCTAGGGTAGTACACCCTCCACTTGACAAAGGACTCCAAAGTCAAGTAACTGACTGGGAAAATGCCAAAAAAGGGGAAAAAAAATAAGACTACAGAAGGTTACTTTCCTGGTGAACGAGTATTTTCTTTCATCCTTTCAGATGAGGAAGAACAAAGCATATCATCAGAGGAAGACATAAAAGTCAAGACTCCTGCATCCAAAATCGCCAAATTAAATATGCAATGGTCTCAGGCTATGCAAGAGCTCAGAAGAGATTTTAAAAATCAAGTAAGAGAGGGGGAGGAAAAATCGGGAAGTGAAATAAGAGTGACGCAAGAAAATCATGAAAAGTCAACAGCTTGCAAAAGGAGACCCAACAAAATGCTGAAGAAAATAATACCTTTAAAAATAGACTAACCCAAAGGCAAAAGAGGTTCAAAAACTCAAAGAGGAGAAGAACACTTTAAAAAATAGAACTGGCCAAGTGGAAAAGGAGGTTCAAAAGCTCACTGAAGAAAATAGTTCTTTAAAAATTAGAATGGAGCAGATGGAAGTTAATGACATTATGAGAAACCAAGAAATTATAAAACCAAACCAAAAGAATGAAAAAATAGAAGACAATGTGAAACAACTGACCTGGAAAACAGCTCCAGGAGAGAGAATTTAAAAATTATTGGTCTACCTGAAAATCATGATCAAAAAAAGAGCCTAGACAGCATCTTCCAAGAAATTATCAAGGAAAACTGCCCTGATATTCTAGATCCAGAGGGTAAAATAGAAATGGAAAGAATTCACCAATCACCTCCTGAAAGAGATCCCAAAAGGAAAACTCCTAGGAATATTGTAGCCAAATTCCAGAGTTCCCAGGTCAAGGAGAAAATACTACAAGCAGCCAGAAAGAAACACATGTTGTAGAAATACAATCAGAATAACACAGGATTTAGCAGCTTCTACGCTAAGGGATTGAAGGGTTGGGAATATGATATTCCAGAGGTCAAAGGAGATAGGATTAAAACCAAGAATCACCTACCCAGCAAAACTGAGTATAATTCTTCAGAGGAAAAAATGGAATTTCAATGAAATA
Organism: Bettongia penicillata ogilbyi; assembly: GCA_023548195.1. Taxonomy (NCBI): domain Eukaryota; kingdom Metazoa; phylum Chordata; class Mammalia; order Diprotodontia; family Potoroidae; genus Bettongia; species Bettongia penicillata. The sequence continues at coordinate 6,262,352 of JAJHZJ010000595.1, forward strand.
GAGGATTTTTCAAGCATTCTTGTTGAAAAGACCAGAGCTCAAGAGAAAATATTTACTTTCAAATACAAGAATCAAAAGAAACATGAAAAGGTAAACAGGAAAGAGAAATCGTAAGGAACTCATTAAAGTTGAACTCTTTACATTTCTACATGGAAAGATGTTATTTGTAACTAATGAGACCTTTTGCAGTTGTAGGGTAGGTAGACGGAATATATACATATATGTGTATATGTTGGTGTGTACGGATATGTATGTACATGTACATTACATGCATGTAGGTATGTACATATGTGTATATGTGTATGTATACATATATGTGTATGTATATATACACACAAAGACAGAACAGGGTGAGCTGAATATGATGGGAGAATACCTTAAAAAAACTTACTGCTGAATGGAATGTGCTCAGAGTAAGGGAAAGGGAGAGGCAGAACATAGCAAACCATCTCACATACAAGAGGGAAGAGCGAGCTTCTACAATGGAAGGGAAGAGAGGGGGAGATGAAAGGGATTAAGTGAGCCTTGCTCTCATGGAATTTGGCTTAACAAGGGAGTAACACACTCAACTGGATATGGAAATCCCCTGCAAGGGAAGGGGATGGAGAGGGAAGATAATAGAAGGGACAGCAAACTGGGGAAAGGGACGATCAGAAGCAGACACTATTGTGGGAAGACAGGTCAAGGGAGAGAATGGAATAAATGGAGGGCAGGACAGGACAGGAGGAAATGTGATTAGTCTTTTACAACCTAAGTATTATGGAAGTGCTTTGCATTATTACATATGTATGATCTATATTGAATTGCATGTTTTCTCAATGAGGATGGGTGAGGAGGGAGAGAAAAATGGAACTCAAAGCTTTAATAATGAACGTTAAAAACTGTTTTAGCATGCAACTAGAAATTAAGATATATATACAGGCAATGTTACATAGAAATCTATTTTGCTCTACAGGAAAATAAAGAGGAAGGGGTATGGTAGAAGGGAGGACAGACTGGAGGAATGGGTGGATGGGATGCACGCTGTCCTGGAATGGGAGATGGGGAAAGATGGGGAGAAAATTTTTGTGGAAGTAAATGTTGAGAACTTATATATATAAGTGTGTGTGTGTGTGTGTGTGTGTGTGTGTATAAAATAAAACTGAAAAAAGCAGCATGGAGGTACAGTAGACAGTCAAGTCAGCAAGCACTGATTAAGCACTAATATATATAAGGAACTGTGCTAAATGCTGGAGATACAAAGAGAGACAAACATGGTCCCAGCTCTCAAGGAGCTCAGTGTCTAATGGGGGAGACATTGGGCTTGGGTGTCCAGTTCTACCTCCAACACTTCAATTCCCTTGATCTCTCTGAACCCTACCTACCAAGTTAGAGCTAGGTGCCAACCTGTATAAGAGGGGAAGCTCATACTCGAATAAAACCATGCTAAAGATGAGGACACTATGGCCCACAGAGGTTTAGACACATACCTAAAGTCACACGTGGTCACAGCTGTGGCAAGATCCTGGTCTCCCTTTTTTAATTAAAAACTTGCTGAGAATTTAAGTGTGGCAGCCAACTGTGACTGGCAGGGTATTTCAGGTGAGGTCACTTTGCTATGGGAGCAGGTTCTAGCACACCTCCTGGGGCTCCCAATCACTGCCTCTCAGACCAAATATTTGGGTGGTCATCCAAAAGCCTCCCAGCCCTCCCACCCCCCATACAGTTTGGCCAAACTGGCCCAACCACTGTGACTCCCACCTTGAACTTCTCCAGATTGTCTCTCCCCTTCCCACTGTATACCCATGCTTCACCTCTACCTCCAAGTACCTTCCCCCCACTCCATTTCCTTCTACATGAGGCCTCTGCAGGCCTATGTGTCTGTGTCTCCCCAAAATTAGCCACTATTATTTTCTAGAGATGTGTTCTAGGCCTTCCTTGATAAACACATTTACACCCCCGACCAGATGCAATGTCTTACAGGGCAGGGACTGCTTCACATTGATCTTGGTACCCTCGGTCTTACAAAGGAAGCCCCTGAGAAATGCCTGCTTGTTGGGCAACTCACAGGACAAAAATCCAAGACTCCTGAATCTCTGGAAGAATTTGCAGACTTGGGGAGAAAAGTCTTACACTCTATACCGTTTATTTCCCAACTGTCCCGGAAGGTCTTGGGACTGCTGGATCAAAAGATCACCATTTAGAGCCAAAAAAGGGCTTGAAGGCCACTGGGTCCACCTCCCTCATTTTAGAGATAAGGAAGTGTGAGAACGGAGAGGTTCAGTGACTAGTCCAAACTCAGAGCCCCTAAGAGTCTGAAATGGCATTTAGCACCCTATTTACTGGCCAGGCTGCCTCCTCATGTGCTAGAGCCCACAGGATCACAAGTCCAGTTCAAACATCTAAGGTCAAGCAGGCAAATCAGCCACTGTTAGATCTAGTCAGTGTAAGAGCATCAGATTCAGGGTGGCAAAGCTGAGTGGCCTGACCTCAGAAGCAAGAAGATCTGGATTCAAGTCCCCATTCTCACTTAGCCTGAATGTAGGGTGTCTTTAGACTTTCAGCATCCTGGGCCCTTTTTTGAGACTCTCAGTAGCAGAGCAGGTACCTATCTGCATTGGGGTAGGGCGTTTCCAGCAACAAGGAAATCCCCAGTCTGGTTCACAGAGAGGGCCTAGAAGAGGGGGTGGGCAGTTCATGAAAGAAACCTCTTTTCCTGAAAGTTCTTTCTCCTGTCAGTGGCTCCTAAGACAACAGCAAAAGAAACCTCGGGTCGACTTAAAAGTAAAGATCTTTCAAGAGTTGAAAACTTTTCTCCGTTAACAGAAACATTTAGAAATGAAAACTACGGATTCAGGGCCAATAGCAGTCGTGCTCCCCTCACCTGGAAAGGATGCTGAGCTCCTTGCCCACCTGGGCCCGGTACTTCCTCTTCCTCACCTTTTCCACGTTGACCATGGTTCTGCTGAGATACTGAAGGATCACAGGCACCTGGGGCAGCAGGAGCCTCCCACCCAGTGTGATGGATTCTGTAACAGACAGGTCAGGGTCAGGGGCTTGGCCTCACAAGCTGCTCGTTATCGAGTCCAACACAGACCTGCAATCTTCAAGGATGGCAGAGATAACACAGGATGACAACTACAACTTTGACGGCACGATCAAAGTGCCCAGGATTCCTTGGGGAACAACTTCTGCTTCAAAACAGACAGGCTGCAAAACCATCTCTACTCACCAGCTCTACCCTAGAGGGTGGCTGTCCAAAAATCTTTCCTTTATTCATTCAACCCAGGGATAAGCCTCTCTCAACTTAGCAAGCACAGCCCTGAGGAAAATGACCTAGAAATTGGCAAGTGCCAGGCTCTGATGCAGTGCCTTCATCTTGAGAGCCCCCGCCAGAGAGGATGTGCTTGGCTATTAACCCTGGGGGAAACCCAGGTGGCCAGTATGACAAAAAGAGTGTCAGAGGAGAATCTATCATTCCTATTTACACCTCAAGTGATAAATAATCACAGGGTCACACATCAAGAGCTGGGAGGGACCTCTGAGGCCCTCTTATCCTACAAAGAGGAAAAGTGACTTGTCCAAGGCTACAGGAGGAGTTGGGTCCTATAGCTGGTTCTCCTTCCATGGAATTATTGCCTCTCCACCAAGGGGGAAACTAAGGCCTTGCCCAATCATACAAGTAGCAAGTATCAAAGGCAAGATGTGAACTCAGGTCTTTTGATTGCAGAACCACAGATCTTCCCACAATACTGAAAACAAAAATTTAGCAGTTTATTCTGTTTCTAGCTACTTAAACCAGATAGAGTATCTATTATACAATCATTATAGAATATAATTTACAATCATTTATGTAAATAATTAAAACCATGACATATCTTTTATAGCCACTTTGACAAATTAGTGCTATAAATTTTCAACTAAAATGTAGGAAATGTAGGAGAACTAATTGTAAACATCATTCAGCTACAGTCAAGATTTCCATTACAGCAAAACTGTAATTTCAAGAGTTTTTTCAAAGTTTTAATCTCTGTATATAATTAAAAATGGAGGTGAGCCAGAAGTGTGTGAAAGTAAGGGATGTAAAATGGAAAGAGCCAGTAGCATCTGACTGACCCCCAAGAAACCCTGGAAGACCAAGAGGAAGGGGCCGTGGTTCACTGCGCAGAGCTCTCTATGTAGAAAATAAAGACAGAGAAGCATGGCCCAGGCATTGCAACCTGCAATGGAGAAGGGGGGAAGGGGCAATCACCCAATGAGGTCACAGATCCAAAGGGAAAAATAAAATAAAAGCCATCGTGGCCACAGCTAATTAACATGACTGGGATTGATCCTACTGACTTTGTCCTATTTAAAAATTAGCTCTGCTGCTGAGAAAACAAGGGTTGCAACAGGCTCACACAGGATAATGGATAGACAGCTGGCCAGTGTCCTGCCTCTGACACAAGCTGGCTCTGTGGACCCTAGAAAAGTCATTTAACTTATCAGGGCTCTAGGCATTCCCGGGGCGAACCAAATCAGATGAGAAAAAATAATTTGGAAATATTAAACAAAACGAATAAAAATGCAATAAAACATGGATAACATTACATTTTAAAACTCAGTCCATCTGCAGCACATAAATATCCTTTTTTATGGATTAGTGGGCTCTTGTTTCTCTGAATCTGACCCTCACTGCTATTGTCTCTCTGTTAATACATGTACTACTAAAGGGAGCTTTGGACATGGCTGAAGTCACAGGTCTAGTTTAAAAGAAGGGAAGGAAGGGGAAAGGAAGGAAAAAAGGGTGGGAGAGAGACAAGGAGGGAACAAACACTGCCCTATACCAAGACCCTAACACTGATGTCTACTCATACCGTCTACATTTTCTGTTATCTCCGTATAAACACAGCCAGTCACAGTCAAGTTGGACACTGTGTCTGTGGGTTCAAAATCAGGTCTGTTAAGGAGGTTGTCAGCTATATCCATGACCACACTGGCTGTGGCTTCAGACATGATCTTGGCTGAGAGAATGGCAAACACATTCTTGAGGATGTCACACTCTGGGTCCCCAGACTTCTGTTTTGCCAGCAAAGGGAAGTATCTGCCAGAAAAAGATGAAAATAATGACCATTCGGGGAGAAGTGATATGAAAACTTCCCCCATTCAACTCTTGATATTTTAATGTTGTTTATGAAAAAACTTGGATTTCACATAATCAAAACAACCTATATTTCATTTTTTTGTAACTGCCTACATGCCTTGCTTGGTTAAGAATTCATCCCCAGCACTTAGCTGTGAAATAGATAGATGATATGCTTCTCTTCCAAATTTTTTGGGGGTACGATCCTCAGTATTCAGGTGACACGTCCATTCTGTAGTTATCTATTGCGTGCGATGATAAAAGATGTTCATCTAAGCCTAATTTCTCCCAGCAGCCTGTCCAAGAGGCATGGCCTTGCCAGATAATTTACATTTTTATATTATAATTTTAACTTGGGTTACTGGGTTCAGTTATGATTCGTCCTTGCCTAGTCTGTTCCATCGATCTACTTTTTCCATTTTTTAAACTTTATCAAGTACTTTATGATACAGTTTAACCTTCATTCTTAGCCTTTTTCATTATTTCAAAACCCTGCGGTTCCTCCTTTTTCTTTTAAACCTAGCTCTGTTAAGTATCCCTTAGCACTAAATATGCCAAATAATTTTGGCAGTACTGTCATTTTCATCATAGTCGCAAGCCCAGTCTGAGGACTGAATAGTCTTCCATCTACTTAAGTCATGCCTCTTTTTATTTCTTAAAGAATCATCTTCCAAGTGCATTCGTGAGGGCATTAAGTGTACTTTGTTAGAACAACGTGCAGATGGGTAGTACATTTTGTAGTTATTTTGAATGGGATTTTATTCTTTTCTACTGTTGCTTTCGGTGTGTGATGATCCTCAAGACGTGCTGTTCAGTGTTCTGAGCTTATTTTTGTAACCTATGTATACACCCGCACACATACATAACGGAGCATTAGTGCGCCCCCATCCTGCCACAACACCTCCAACATCAATTGTTCTATTTTTTTTCACGTTTAACAATTTGCTGAGTGTGAGGTGAAAACTTAAGATTCCTCTGACTTGCAATAGCAATGTGGAGCCTTCTTTTATGTGGTAATAGTTTGTTGTCCTTTTCTGGAGAACTGTCCAAATCCTTTAACCTTATCTACTAGGGAATGACTTTCAGTCTTATATATTTCTTTTAGTTATCTATATATCTTTATTTCTGGAATGTAAAAAACATTAAATCACAGGAAAATCTCTGATACACATATACAAAAACATAATACTGGTTGACAGTTGCACTGATGAGAAGACTAATCAAGGCTGTGATGACCACAGTTCCAGAGGACCAATGATTAAGCATTGACAAACAAGTGACAAACTCAGGAGACAGAATAAGAAATCAATATTTTTTGATGCGGCTAAATGAGGGAATTGGTTGTTCCTGGATTATGCATATTTGTTAAAAGGCTTTCATCTTTCTTTTCCAAAGTGGGCCTTAGAAAAGGTGAGGGGAGGAAAAAAAAATCAATTTTTTGTCATTTTTAAAAAATGAAATAAGTATAATGGATGAGGTTAAGTAATATGAAACAAATAATAAATAATTTGTTTTGAAAATTTAAAACCTAGGACATTTCAGGGAAAGTTTTATAGTACCTTCCAGATTATTTTTTTTGAATTCTAAAAACACTAAAGTCACATTTTATCACCCATGTTACCATGATAGAGTCTTCTAGTTCAACCATCTGACTTAACAGATGAGAAAACTGAGGCCCAGAGGAAAAGCGAAGGACAGAAACAGGGATTCTTGGTTCTGAGTCCAATCCTCAGTATTCTTTCCACTTTACTGCCTGAGCAGTAAAAGCAAGCCAATTTATGTCTGCACAAGGAAATTATTTAGGAAGAACACCTTGGTAGTGACTCTGAAATTCTCATTTATAGGTGAGGGTCACAACGACCCAGGGCCCCCTTCTCACTCCGCTTTTATTGGGAAGCCTGTACAAGAAAATCAGGTGACAGCCCAGCCCTTTGCCCACACTGTTCCCACCTGTGGCCGAAGACATAAATAACCAACCTGCTGCCAGAAAGCTGTCCTCAGGAACCAAATCCATGCCCCGCCAACTTTGATGGAAACTGAGCAGAAAGAAATCATTTTGTTCTTCAGGAAGGGAGAAAAATCCTACCTGGGGTTTTTGCTCCAAGTATGAATAAGTTTCAGTAGAAGAGTAGGTGAATACTGGCTCTCAGAAGCAAGTCTGGTGATCTACAAGAAAAATAATCATCATATCTAAGGCCATTTCTCTCTGGGAGACAGCTGATCCCAAGATAATCCCTAGGGCCCAGCTCTAAGGTGGCATCTTGTGGAGGAGAAGCCAAGGCTGAGCAAGGCTGCCTCCGCTCAGAGAGGCAGCACAGGGAAGGCATCCTGGACTCCAGACCTGGCCCTGCTAATCTCCCCCAAGCTCTCATCATTTGTCTGCAGGCAGTGCCCTCCACTGGTATAAGCTGAACCTGACTCTTTACCTGAGGCCAAACAGCGCCATGGAAAACGGCATCGATTTCTTCTGTGCTGAAGTTGTAAGACTCCTGCTCGGAAAAAAACTCATCTACCAGCTTAAGCCCAAGGCGCCTCAGATTCTTTAGGGGATTAATGACTTTCAGCTGTACCTGTAAAAACAGAAACTTCTCTTAGCACAATGACCCGGTGACCACTTGTTCACATGACTATAGCAGAAGACAGGCTGACATTTATAAGCCCTGCTCCAAGGTGATCCCGAGCAAGTTACCTTCCTTAAAAAGGGAAGCTGTCACGAGGCATGTGGCAGGGGAAAAAAAGGCAAGCAAGAAGAAATGGAGATTCTATAGTTTACACATACAATGTTCTTCTCCTGTACTATTTTATCTATGCAATTTTTTCTCCCAATTTAATATTAATTAAATTTAAAATACAACTAGCACTGAAAAAACACATGGTGAACTGTAACTCATTTTCAATATATAGAAAATACATTCACTGATGACTTCCAGAAAAAGTCCCAGAACCCATGATCAAGGTCAAATTCCTCATTTTTCAGAAGAGAAAACTGAGGCCTCTCAGGGTAATTTGCTTAAAATCATTCAGTGAAAATTATGTTCCCAGCCAAGTCTGGACCCCCAGCCTCTGGTCTCTGATTTGGTGCTTGCCCCACCGCGCTATGCAGCAGAAGACTTCATTACCTTCATAATCACCCAGTTATAATCTACTCTCAAATACATGAAATGGAAAAGAGAAGACTTAAGGGGAGATATGACAACTCTCTTCACTTATAAGGGATGTAACGGGGAAGAGGAATTCAATTTTTTTTGCTTTGCTCAAGTATTGGCCTGGGGCAGCTGGCTTCTGAGTGATGCCCCTGGTGGGGCCTCTGTCACTGACCAGCTAAGAAGAGACAGCATTCTCCTGAGAGAAATTCTTAATTTTGAGGATTCATGTCATGAAACTGGGATTTTAGAAAATGTACTAAAAAAAAAAAAATCATAGTGCAGGGTGCTGCCCCTCTTATGTGGGCATTTTATTCAGTGAAGACCAAGAAGCGAAAAGTTTGTGTGAGGCACCTACAGGAAAACCTGAGTTCTTAGCAGAAAAACAACCCCTCAGGTAAGACAGTGAGAGAACCTGAGGGAAGGTGGCTTAGAGCGGTACTGGCTGGAGAGGAGCTCTACAAAGCTGTCACTTATGGGACCTTGGAAAACTGGGTAAAACTGGGTCAGTGAGGAGATCACTACTGGCTCAGGAAGAGCTCTCACTTAGGCAGCTCCTTCTAATTGGTGAAGGACTCTCCCTCACAACTGCCCTGGGAGGAGGGGTAGCACCAGCCTTATTAGCTCAATGACTCATGCATAGCCACGGAGTCAGTCAGCATCACAGCAGAGAGACTTGAATCCCATTTCCAAGCACAGTACTCAAAACTTGACTTCTGCAGGCCAGAGGATATGACAGCCCTTTCCCACAGCACTTTTCTCCCCGCTAGTCCTATGGTTTGGTCCCCCAGACTCGCAGAACAAGTCTCCACCACGTCCCTCAGGATGGCAGTCCTCCTTAAGGACTTTTGTTTTATCTAAAGGAGCGTGGTTTTTTTGTGTGAAATGACAAGAAGAATGTGGTTCTGCCTGGCACATCCAAATCCTGTGTCCAGTAAGACATGGTTACAACCCTGGGCTCCCCAAGACAAAAGCTCCAGGTGCAGCCTCAGTAGGAAGCAGGAAGTGAGAAGGCACTGGAGCATCACTAATTCATCCCAAACTATGGGGAAAAATAAGGTAGAGAAGGGGAAGGAGGAGCGATGGGAAAGGGGACTTGTGACCTGGCTGTCTTTGTAATGAAGCTGTCCTGTGTATTAGATGTACTTTGTAACAAGAGATGAGCTCACTCAGTGTCTCGGGGGAAGGGTTTTAGAGATCATGTAGTCCAAACCACCATTTTACACATGAGGAAATTGAGGCTGGGGGGTAGGAGGGAGAGAAATGCATTGCCCAGAGTCACAAAGCCAAGAAATTTTGAGGCCAGATTTGAATTTGGGTCTTCCTGACTCCATCAATGACTCTCATCAAACAGAGCTCTGGCACATCGAGGGGGGCTGAAGCGTATTCTGAAGGTTCAGAAGGACTTTCCACAGAAAGCTTCCTTCCTCTACTTTCTTGCCTAAAGCTCTTCTGGCCACTGGGAGGCAGGAGGGAGATTTGGGGGGCTGCTTCCTAAAGCACAGCCAGGCCCCTGCAGCTGGAAGACCCTGAAGGAAAGAAAAATGGGGACCACACATTCCATGTCCTAGGGCTTTCTGTGCTCCACTCCCAAGATGACAACACAAACCAAAAATCAGGAGGGAAAGTAAGTCACATCACAGTGAGACTGCTTTCAGCTCAGGACCTGCGTGCATTTTAAATGCAGACAGAGTAGTGGCCAATAAAGCACAGCTGAGATTCTCCAAGTATGTTGTTTAATGTTCTAAGTGCCTTAAAACATAAAGAGAACTTGTAAAGGGTTGGGAAATAACTGTTTCACATCACAGAATGAACATCCAACTCCAGAGGTGCACCTTCAGCAACACCTGTTACCAGGCAGCACATCAGCAGAGCCAGGAGAACCAAGCTCACAGCCTGCCTCATCCACCTCCTCACTGGGCCTGGTACTGAGCCTCACTCAGCTTCAGTCTACTCATCTGTAAAGTGGGGGTAGTAATGACACCAACCCCACAGCACTGTTACAAGAACTCAATGAGAGAATACCTGTAGAGTGCTTTCCCAACTCTGAAGCACTCTAAAATGTTAGCTATTATTTTACAAATTCCTGCAACATCTAAAGAAAAAGTAATTTAAAGCCAATTTCTTTGTCTGGCCACAAGAATGCTGACTCTTGAAAGAGAGGGCCGGGGCCATCTCCCCTGGATGACCTGGAAAAGTCAGGGCTAAGGTCTGCCCAGCCTGGGGGCCTTTGGGCCAGGCTAGAAACTAACCCACTAACTCACTACCACGCTGCAAGCGCCCCAGTGATCCTTAGAGGCTGCCTAACAACACCTCCATTACTGACTAACTCCTCCGCTAAGCCATGGGTCAGAAATGGAGCTTAGAAAGCACCAAAGCTTTCCATTTAAAAGTCAAAAAATAATACCAGAAGCACCAACGGAGTGCCTACTGTGGGCCTAACAGTGCTGGTCAAAGGGGAGACCACCAATTCACAAAGGAGCTTTAGAGCTCCCGCTTCATTTCCTGCCCTTGTTTAGCCTAATTAGAACTAACGGACCAACTAGTATTTCTACAGAATGTCTAGCCCCTGCAGAGGACTGCGGGGGGACTATCTACATTGGGTCTCACAATGACCCTGCGAAGGGGCTTTAAAGTTCTCACTAGCCTCCTCTGACAGATATTCACATGGCAGGAAGTGGCAAGGTAAAAACTGAACCCATGGTTTCCTGACTCCATGCCCAGGATGTCTGACCCGCACCCATGACTCAAACAAATGGATACTTGATAGTGTCTCAAGAGGAATCCTAAGTGCCATGTGAGGCCCAGGGAACTGGAGAAAAGGAGGGAGAGTCGGGAGGGATCTGCAAGGCTAGGAAATCTAGAGGCAGATAGAGAAAACAGACAAGGAGCTTCAACGAGTCTAAGGGAGGCTAAGGGAGGTCCTCCATGGATCCGAGGGCTGGAGTCACAGACTAGCAGTGAGGGCACACACAGGGACACACCAGGGACACAAAATACTTCAGTCTGGATGGAATGCAGAATTATGTGGAGGGGACTCCTGTGAAATCATGCTGAGAAGGGAAGAAGTGGGAAGGAGAATAGAATGAGGAAGGCTTCAAATGTCAGGCTAGAAGTGACCCTGAACCTTGACATACAAAAAAGTGAAGGATCGTGAGCAGGAGTGACAGCAGCCAACGATCTAATCCATGAAGTATTTATCAACCACCTACCACATCTAAAGCACTGTGCTAGACAAAGAAATCAAAAAACATGGAACGCTGTTTTGTTTTTGCCCCAAATGCCAAATGCCTAACACAGGCCCAATGCCTAGGGAAGGAATCAGGCTCTGACAGGTGGGGAAGGACAGATCAGAACCTCTTTGGTGTCATGACCCCTTGAGCAATCAGTATTGGTGAAGCCTATGGACCCCTTTTCAGAAAATATTTACGATTACAAAGAAAACTAATTTAATTAAGACACAGTTACCAAAGTATTTTTTAAAAACAAGTATGTGGACCCCAGATTAAGCACGCCTAGAGGCTCTAAATGATCATGTCTTATTTGCAGGGGAAGCTTGTTAGGTCAGAGATCTAGGGTTGGGAGTGACAGGCTGGGAAGGGAGAGAGGCAGGGAAAAGAGGCGCGAGCAGAAACTTGGAGACCAGCCACCTCAAGGGATAGGGAAGAGGAAGTTAGGGAGATAGAAGGAAAACCAGGGGAAAGCAAGGCAAGCAGAACATCGGGACAGCAAGGAGCTGGGGCACCCAGCCGTAGAGATGAAGAAGGACAAGCCACAGGATCAATCAGCTGAGAGGCACAAGTGCTGGGGATGCAGGGATGGACACAAGTGACAAGCCTAGCCCCTGCCCTCGGAGGCTCACATCCCAAGTAGGGATGGTGTCATTGTGTGCGTCTGGGGCGTCCCTGGTACCTTGGGGCAAGCGTGAGCCGGCAAGCGTGAGCCAGCATCCTGCTCCCCTGCGGCCGAGGTTTGGGGGTGAGTCACCAGGCATCCCCCCTAGACTAGCCTTCCTTTCCACGCACTCAACGTGTGGGTGCATCGAGCACAGCAACAAGTGGGGAAGGAGGAGAGAATACGCTAGGGAGGGGCTGCACAGCAAACTCCCAGCCACCACACGGTACTACTCACCTTCTCTCTCTGCTGAAGGGCATGGGACACTGTGGCTGTCATGCAAAGCAGGATCTGCAGAATCTCAGACAAGTAGGGGCTGACCAGGTACCCGATGTTCTTCAAGACCAGCTCCAGGCTGTTGAAGACACCGTGCTGACGGCCCAAGGGGATGACTCTGGACAAATCCAATTCTTCTATGGCTCGCAAAACTGCAGAGTGGCAGGGCCCTAGCAGCAAGACAAGAAACAGATGTCAGAAAAGTGGGTTGTTAATCCTACTACCACTAGTAGGAATCAGCCCTCCCTCACTCAAAGCAAAGTCAAGTGCAAGTCATGTCATTATTTCTCTGATGGCATGGTCTTCTTTGGCAACGAAGGACGAACACACACACCAGTATGAATAACACCACTCTTTACAAACATGATCTCATCTGACCCTCAACTATTTTGTAAGGTTGGGGCTATTGCTACCCCCATTTTAGAGATAAGGAACCTGAGACCTCTGAAGGGGGTTTAGCAGCTCACCCAGGGACCCAGGTTCAGCAAGGCAAGACCTGAGTCTATCACCAGCCTGGCTCTTGCTGCAGAGGGAGAAGTCCTGTCACAATACCACTTTACAAAGGAAAGCCTTGTATGGTGCAAAAACCAGGCCACAGGCTCGGATGAGCCAAGGTCAAGGCTTGCCCCCAACTCAAGCTGCTCATGTGATGCTGGGCTGGTCACTTCCTGTCCTCAGGCCCAAGGTGACTCTGAGACCAAGCAGGTAGAGGAGTTCATCCCAGGGAGTTCCCTCTGTCAATGAAATCACCCACTTAGCACCTTCTCGGCTGTCTCAGGCTCTGTCCCATTCACCTGAAGGCTACTCAGAGGCTCCAAGCTTCCTCCAACAGGTCAATCACTAGGTACCCACTGTCAATCATATATGATGCATCATAGCCATATCCCACCACAAAGAAGTGGTGTGGCCCAGGGGGTAGAATCAAGTCTAGATGCTGCTGCCCTTGGCCCTATCCTCAGAGGCCTCAGTTTCCTTCTCTGTAAAATGAGGGAGCTGGACTCAGTGAGCCACAAGTCACTTCTCCTCTGGAGAATTCTTGATGACTAAGTCACAAAGGAGGTGCAATCTGCACCTGTAGAGGACTTTCCCCATCTGAAAATCCCCTGTGCTAATGAAACACTGCAACAAATCCCTTTCCTCACAATGACTTGAAGGGGCAGGGAGCATCAGTATGCCATTTGGTAGATGATGAAAGTCAAGAAAATGCCAAGCCTGGCCCATGGTCAATCAGACCGAAAGGTGGCCATGATAGGTCAGTACCATTTTTGAAGTGCTTCACAGGCTCAAACAGCAGATCTAAGAACATGTGGACCTCCTCAGGTGATGACCCCGCCAAGAACCGTAGGACAATCGACATACGCGTTCCTGACGCCGACTTGCCTTGAGTTTTACTTCCAGTCTTGTTTTTCATTCGTCCATAAAGAATTCTACAAAATCCAAAGAAAAATCAGTTAATTATCCATCCATCCACTTCACAATCTGTTTTAAGGGAATTCCTTGTACTAGGTCATCACAGACTAAATTGCAGCAACCTTGCCTGACATTTTACACACAAGGAAACTGAAGACTGAAAAAGTTAAGTGATTTTCCAAAGGTAATTAATCAGTGGCAGAATCCAGAATAAAACCAAGATTTGCCAACCTCAGTCCAGCCCTACCTTCATAAGACTAGATACTGGGGACCTGGCATACTAAAGAGGATAACTTTTGATAAATGATGCACCCTCCCGGGGCCTACATTTCTCTTTCCAATTAAAACTGATAAAGCTGTTGAATATTAAGGTAGTATGAAATGCATTAATTACATTATTATTATCCTTGACTTCCAAAAGAGTAACACTTAAGAAAATATAAGCTTACTGCAACTGATAGAACATGACAAAAGAACACTACACATTTTCCCAAAAGGAGGTTTTTAAAGGTAAATAAAACAATAAGGAGTGGGTGGAGCAGCACTGTACATCAAGAAGCTATGTGCCTGTGAAGAGTAACATGACCCTGAGGTGGAGGATCAAGCAAGAGAGAGAGGAGTATGGAGAGCGCGGTTCCACAGACCTCCCTGTCAGGAGGAAAGAGATGATGACTTCTAGAAAAGGCAGAGAGGCTTAGTGCAGTAACGGCAGAATACTCTGACTACCTGGGCAAAGGTTAGAGTTCTCTCTGCCATCAATGACATCTTTGACTCAAGGAGAAGCAGACACAAGGAGGGCCATCTCAACTTTATCAGATTTATGCCAATAAGGAGAAACTGCTGTGCTGCTGAAGACAGTGGCTTCAGAATGAGGAATACAGAGCTAAAAGGGTTACAAAGGAACTGGAACCCAGTGTAAGTGAGTTGATAGTAGGAGAAGTCATGAACATGCAGAGATAATTGCTGAACTACTATTAAGGTCTTTGAAAAAAATATGGTAAATGAACACAGACAGCACTGATGCAACTAGAGGTGGTCAAAGGGGGTCCTGATTTTCTAAAGGGGAAGAAAGGGAACAGTTCCAAGTACAAGTGCAGAAATCGCCATGAATGGCATGGGAGCACTTCAGAGATGGTAACAGTGATCAAGAAGGAGCGGCTCTAGCCCCTCCCCATCCTGTTCCCTCTCCACTCAGTGACGCTGAGTAAGGGGCTGCCGCAGAAGGCGCTAGACTCTGGCATCAGGACTTCTGGAGTGAATGTGAATGAGGGAGGCATCCAAGCTGCTAAAGACATGAGGGCAAGGAAACCTACGGGAGAGGAGACAAAAAGAAAGCCAACAGGAAGAAGAGGTCTTCATTGTGAATGTGGCAAAAAGGATGGTGAAAGGACTCTAAGCTGGGGCTGGGCCTGCTGGACAGAAAGCCTTAAGAAGGCAGAATGAATGACAGCTGAGTACTGGAAAGGCTGTCACATGGATGAAGGGAGAGTCTTTCTCTGGGCATGGGCAGGACAAATGGGGGCGAGGAGAGGCAGGTCTCCTAGGTCACAGGAATTCAGAGATACTCTAGCCTAGGGGCTCTTCACCTGAAATCCACAACCTTTTCATTCTTTTTGCAATACTGTGGTAATTCTATGTGAATATAATTGGTTTCTTCAGAATCCTACCTATTTTATTTTGTACAGTGACAAATATGATGCTGGGCTTCATCAGCCTGCCCAAGGGGTGCAGGAAACAAAAAAAGACCAAACTCTTTATTTCAGAGGACAAAAGGGAAGCTGACATAAAGGTGAAGAGCCCTGCCAAAGACCACCGAATTAATTGCAGCGAAAACTTGAGCCTGGCCTGTCTCTCTCAATCGAATTCTCCTTCCGCTACACCATCATGACTGAACCACTGGGGAAAACAGCAAAGAGATGGGTGTTAGCATTTCAGGAAAAAAAACTCACTCAAAATGGTGCCTATTTAACTAAACAAGATATAATCCAGAATAACTGAACTACCTAACAAGTAATGAATGACCTAGAAAGAACTTCCTGTTGGACAAAAACTGCTAGAAAAACAGAAAGCAGCTGGCAGAAACTAGATTCAGGCCAACCTCTTCTACCAAATATCCTAAGATGCAAAATGAGTATCTAAAACTGGGGGTGGGGTGGGGGAGGAGAGAAGGTGGCATCTACACAGTAACTAACTGTTTAATCAGTATCTGCCGATTCCCCTGGATGGAGTCCTTTGGCGGGGGAGGGTGGCACAGAAGAGGCCCAAGTGGGCACAAGATGGACTGAATGGGAGTCCTTTCAACCCCAAGAGGCTAGGGTGAGGAGGTGAATACCACAGAGAAGTTTTTCTATGCAAAAGTCAGTGCAGTCACTAAGTCACGTTCTTATAACATATTATGAAAATGTCAGCCAGGATTGCCGGTTGGGGAATCAAGGAAGAAATGGATGGAATTAGATCTGTAATGTCACTGGTGTGGGGAACTTCCAAAGAGCAAACTCCCTCTAACAAGGCAAGTGGACATTGTGGTCTTGCAATTTATACCCTTAGGGAGCAGCCTGAGACACCAAGGGTCACAGGGACAGGATGTGTCGAAGGTGGGACTTGACTCTGAGGCTCACTTTCTACCCACCATATATGAAGTCAACATACCTCAGAAGAACTGAAAAAAGGTCGGCTCTGTGCGCCGTTTTCACAATTGTATTCTCCTCTGAAATGCTAAAATGGACAATTTCTTCTTTAAAGCTCTTATCTTCCAACAGCCTCTGCAAATTCTCCCTGCAGATAATGAACATAAACCAGAGGATCCTGTGACTTACAGCGCTGACTTCAGCAGCTCATCGGTCTTACCTTCTCACAAGGCAAGAGCAAAACTAGTAATATTTAACATGAAACCAAGACAAGATCTCAGAGGAGGAATTCTGGGGAGGCAAATAAGGTGTTCAGTAACCAACAGGAGTCTGTATTTATGTTCTAACAGATGATCGGCCAAGGAAATTCTCACCAGTATACTTGTTTTGTCTACGTCCTGTGCTTAGCAACACATCCCATACACTGAAGTTACCTAATAAATACTGAGTTGTTTATAAAAGACATGAACAGACTAAATATACATAATATGTGCTCACTGCGACAGGGAAAAAAACTGAGATAGACTTCAACTACTATTAAATGAAGCAAGACTACACTATCGAAGATTTCTTCTCTTCAAATGTTTCATTTTTTTCATCTAGCTCTGAATGCAGAACAGCTTTGCAGCTCCCAGCCCTAACAGGCCTGGCCTGGCCTCGGCACAGCCCCACAGTGACTACACAGGACAAAGCACCGGTAACATGGAGCTAGGTCAGCCCCTGAAAAAACAGAAAAGGACATCACCCTCCCTTCTTTGCAGAGACGAAGGGCAATCAGACTTGACTGACATGCTGGTTGGTTTTCTTAAAATGCTTCTCCCTAGCTGGTCTCCTTTTAAAAATCTTTATTACAAGAGATTACGTGGGTAGGCAAGGGGGAAGGTTATGTTAAAAAATAAAAAAAGGGAGATCAATGAAAAAATATCTTTTACAAACATTGCCTGAGGCACCAAAAGGCTACCGACCTACTTTACGGATCAAATACAGAACTTGAACTGAACTCTTCCTAACTTTTGACACCAACCTCCTGATTTTTAAAGAATTATTTCATTAACTTTTAACACTGTTTTATCAGGCATTTATTTTAATATCTGCATGTGAAAGGTGATGACACAAACTTCTCAATACAATAACCTGTGATCTTTGTTACTTTATTATTCATGGAGAATCTCAAAAAAAAAAAAAGATTCTTATTAATGAGATGCCATTTCTAGTTTCTACCCCCACTATAGATGCCAAATTCCCCTTCTACTTGAAATGAACAAATGCTTTCCTATTCTGAAAATAAAAATGAGCTCTCCTACATGGAAGGTTAACATCAGCTTGCCGCCCTCTTGCGTCACCCCTCACTTACTTGTAGGGCAGAATGTGGGGGTGTTTATACGTCATGATGCACTCCAGGGCTATTTTTTGCACCTCTTGTTCAGGATGCAACAATAACTATGGATAAAATTTTACAAAATGATCAAAAAAGGTGAAAGTTATTTACGTAAAACACACATCCCCTCCCACCAAACCTGGACCTGTAGTTTCATCCTCACGGGAACTCAAAGGTGATAAATTCCCTCCCCTCATAAAAAACACCTCTTTAAGTAACTGGCTCAGAGCATCACCTGGAGCCTGAAGCTGTTACATCACTTGTCCATACTAACAGCTAAATACAGAAATTTTCCTTTTTTTCCCAAAGCTGTTTCCTACTTCACTTTTGTTTGCTAGAAAGGAGAGGGGTAAGGAAAGGAGTCAGGAGGGAGGAGTTACTGAAGTAAAACACAAAATCACATTGTTGTCCCATACCCCCAAGTCATTTCTGATCCATCCTCCTGACTGTATATGCAGGACGTCTCTGACCTTGTAGCAATGGCTACTGAAGCAAACCAGGCACAGGCAGGTGGAAGATCAGAACACGTCTTCTTCCTTAAGGTTATGCTGGTAACTGAGCATTCTGAACTCTGACTTGGAAAATATGGCCCATGCTCCCCATTTTATGCAGAAATGAAGTGAATTTTAATGATATTCATTAAGTTCAACCTATTAAGGATCTATATGGAAGAATATATTTCCTTTGGGATTTTATAATGGCATCCAATATTTGGTAAACCTTCTGATATGTCTCTTTTGAAAAGGTTTGAAAACCACACCCTAAGTTGATATTCCTTTCCCATCTTAATTCACCAAACTCCCTAACAGTTCCAGAAATTTCACCTTTGCCAAAAAGCCATCTCTAACCAGAAAAAAATGAACTGCCCTTGTCTTTCTCCACCTACAGTCCAATGTTATGATTCTTTACCAGTCTTTGAACCAAAGTACAAATTCTACTATGCATGTTAATTCATTATTTAATGTTCAGGTCTGCTATACTTCATTTATAGTTATCCAAATTTATGGTTTCAGAATATAGACTCTCAAGGAGAGTAAAATACTTTACAATATCATTACAATGATGGATGATTACGTGGGTGGCTTGGCCACTAGGAGCCAAGAGAGGTTCACTAAGAACAAGTCACGTCGGACTCACTGTATTTTCTTGCACAAGGACTAGACTAATAAACCGAGGTTTAACATATGTGAACTTTAGCAAAGCCTTCCACAGTCTTTCAACACCCACAGGAATATAAGCAATGTGAGTGGATTATAACAACAGGCTCTGTCATGAGGCTTTACAAATACCATCTCATTTGATCCTGATAAACTGGGGGGAAAGTGAGTCTAAGTAAGGTTAAGGGACTTGCCAGGGCTCACAGAGCCAGCAAGCATCGGAGGTGGAACTTGCACTCAGGTCTTCCTGACTCCAGGTCCAGTAGTCTATCCACTGTGCTGCCACATTAAGGGTAAATGTTTTAACTGACGGAAAAAGCCTATGCCAAGACTACTGATCCATGGATCAGTATCAACCAAGAGGGACGTATCCAACAGCGTAACAGGAGCTCTACCTTCAGCCCTGCTCTGTCCAGCATTTTTATGAAGACTTGGATGAAAACAGAAAACGCACACATAGGGGATTTACCGAGGGAAGAAGAGGTGACACGACAGATGACAGAAAAGGAGTATCCAACAATGACAGACAGAAGGGCCCGCATATGCCAAGATACTTCTAGCAGTGCTATCTGTGCTAGCAGAGGGCTGCATACAAAGGGGACGCTCCTCGAGCAGTGAATAGCCACGTACATGAGTGGAATGAACTGTTCCAGCGCTGTAAGAAAGAACTAATTTAACAAATACAAAGAAACCTTTCAACCACTGATGGGCCTGCTGTCAGGTTTCTTCTCTGTGATCTCCAGTGGGAGAATTACTAGGACCAGGCCAGCAGGGAGGAGGAGGTCCTAACATCAGATGTATCTGGGAGGAGAGTGAACTGCCCGCCTTGGACGGGGAGAGCTCCCCAACTCCAAGCTCAAGGAGCTGTTATTACTGTTTTAATATCGGACTCCCATTTCTGCACTGTAGAAGGAGGAGCATTTATCCAAGACATCACAGAGAAAACTTATGTGCTGGATAAGACGCTGAACGAGACGACCTCAGAGGTCCCTTTCAAGTCACTGGTTTTACATTCTAGAGTCGAGCACCAACAGCACTACAGTCAACATCTGTAAGGACTCCACTTACCAGCTAGGGTTCCTTTTAGGCAATAGGAGGAAAAGGCTCACAAAGAAGCGCATTGAGGAGGAGAAGGGGGACAGGCAGCATGGGACGGTGGCCAGGGCGTGGGGCCTGGAGTCAGGAAGGCCCTGGTTCACATCCCTCCTCAGACACTTACTAGCTGGGTAAATCACTTAGGTTCTTTGGCTTCAGTTTCCTCAAGGATGGGTTGGACTCAAAGGACTCTGAGGTCTCTCTTTCAACTTCACATCCAGAGCCCTATGAAAGCTAATTACTCATCTTACTTACCTGAAGATAGAGTTCATATAACTGTGACTCCAGGTATAAGGACCGAGGGTTTAAAAATTTAGAAAAAACCTGCAGGTGGGCAATTAAATGCCTAAACAAAACAAGAAAAGAGAAAAAAAAAATTGAGCATCACTCCCTTAAAATCTCATTAACTAAGTGACTTTCTGATGGTAACACTGAACACTCCGAGCCGAGTTGCAACCCTCATGTAGGGGCAAGGCTCTAACATCTAAGGCAATTTGCTTTCAGAAGGAGATGCTGCCAATCCTGGGCTCCTGTGTCCCAACCCATGGCATGCTTCTGGGATTCTGAGCTGATGCCCCATGTGGGGCCCAGCCCTTCCATTAATCAGTGCACCAGCCCCAAGGACAGCTCAGAGAAGCGGGGGACAGTCTGACCACAAAGGGGAAAAAACAATGGCAGCTTCCAAGAGGCACCACATACAAAGGTTGAGAGGAAGGGCCCCATGCTTCCTGCTTGGCCCCAGGCTATAGAACCAAGACAATGTCAGAGGGAAGAGGAATGGAGGAAACATGTCAGGATTTAATCAGACCAGTGCAAAAGAGCAATGGGGACATGTCAGGAGACTGAGCCATACCCTGTGCTGGAGGTCTTCAGGGTGACTACCTAGAGGGCACTCATGTTCAAGAAGAGTTTCTTAAAAAATATTTAGTAGGATGAACTTAAAAAACATCAAAAATCATCAGTTTTTCCATACAGCCTGGACATTTTAAAAGCATAGGACAAATTCAGGCCTCTAGCTGTGCAGCTGCCCTCCTGGTCCAGCTCTGTCCTTTCCTGTGCAACGAGATGAGAACGGAGCTGGGGTCTCTTCTCTCACACATGCCTGGTGTAAGGGTGGAGGGACCGGACCCCTTATTTAGGAAGAATCTGGCTCTCTGTTCACCCAGCAAGCAGGAGGCCCAATAAAATGAGCAGTTTTCCTACTGGGGCTGAGGAAGATGTAATTTCTAAGACTGTTTCAAATCCTATCATCACTTCCTCCCTTGCATCAAAATCCCGAATTTGAAAAGAAATTTTTCTAGAACAAACCTTGTTCCAAGTGTGAAAATACAGTTGTTAGTCTTAAAAACTCAATTTGATGAATTTTGTTCAGCTACTCATCAGTAAAGGGGCACTTAAAGATTTTTAAACTATTTTAACCGATGCTGAGCAAAGTGAGCATGACCAGGAGAACGCTGTGCGATGACCAGCTGTGAACGGCTAAAACTACCGTCAGCAATGCAACAATCCAAGACAACTCTGACGGGACTCATGATGAAAATACGATCCACCTCCAGAAAAAAGAACTGACAGCAGAACAAAGCAGAATTTTTTGCTTTCTTTACTATTTCTGGTTTTTCAGTCTGCAACATGGCTCACAAATTTGGAAATGTTTCGCATGACTGCACATGTATAACCCATATCAAGTTGCTTGCCTTTTCAGGAAGGGGGAGGGGAGGGAGAAAATTTAGAACTCAGAATTTTAAAGAATGAATATTAAAAACTTTTACATATGCATAGAGAAAAAATATAATAGGAAAATACATTTATTTAAATGATCAGTTGATAATTTCCTTTAAACATCTTGCAGGAATTGATCTTAGAGGTAGCTAAGTGGTTCAGGGGATGGCGTTCGATTTCGGGTCAGAAGTCCTCAGACACATAATAGCTGCATTACCAGGGACAGTTCCCTTCACTTTTCTCAGCCTTAGTTTCAGTATCTATAAATCCATCTCCTAAGGCACTTTTGAAGATGCAATGAACTAAACAAAGTGAAGCTCTCTGAAAACCTCAAAGTGCTATATATAGATGCAGGCTGTTATCATCACCTTTGTCTTTAACAGCCTATGGTTCAGAAATAAATAGAGAGCTCCTGAGGGAACAACCTGCCCTAAACCCAGGAGGCCCCCTCTGCTCCTCCCCTTCTGGGTGATGATCTCTGGGCCTTTCTCATTTCTTTCCCTGTAAAGTCAGGGGGCTGCTGAGGGGGCCTCTTGCAGCTCTAAGCCTAAGGGGCTCATGAGAACTTACTTGGCTGCAGCTCTCCTGGTCTTTCTCTTTTGGAAACTAAGCACCACAGTCTCGTCGGCCAGATCCTCTCCGTCCATGGCTCTTTCGTTGCCCTCCACGGGGGTCCCCTCCTCTCTTTCCTCTTCAGGGCCTGCACTGCCTTTCTTCAAGAGATCCTGAGTCGGGGCCACTTGATGGTCTGCTGGATAATATTCATTGCTAGGGAGTGGGGAAGAAAGAGAACAAAAAACAAAGGGCTGGAAACATCCATTGGAAAGTAACATTTGCAGCTGCTGCTCAGGTTGACATTTCCTAAGGGGGTCCAGCAGAGCTGAGACGGTTCAAACGATGGAAGACAGAGCATGCGTGAGAAGAGATTTTACTATTCAAGGGGCTGCCCCTCTAAAACATTAAATATAAAATGATGCATCTAGTACACAGGGTCATCTTTCGGTATGCAAAAAGGCTTGATATTCTCTCAAACATCTCAGCTGACCTCTGTCTGGTTGAAGTAACCAGAGACACTATGTTCAGCCCATAGAAGAGAAAATGGAATAGGGACATGATCACTCTAGCTCCGGGTTATTTGGAGAAAGGACTGGTCCTAAGTCTTCTTGGTTGCATAGAGCCAACAGAGAATCAAAGAATGTGAGGACAAGGAAAACATGCTAATAAATAAAACTTTCCAGGGAAAGGGGCTGGGAACGGCATACAGGGAGGACTGGCACTCCCCAATGGTGTCTCTTGTAGACCTAAGTGGCTTAAATGACCATGGAGGTCCAGCTTGGAGGAGCTGCACTCTGTCCAGTCTCTTCTTGCCTGAGGTTTGTACTGGCAAACCATTTTAAAATGCTTCCCCATGGCCAGCTAACCCAATCCTGCCCCAGTTTCCTGCCCTAGCTCTGAATAATTCATCATCACTGGGCTGAGGACCTCCAGTCAGAGGGAACCTTCATAGGGGGTAACTTCAGGAGAAGTGCAGCACAGGGGTTTTAAACCTGAGCTGAAGGGTCTGGGGTTCAGCTACTGCCTTAGGGACTGAGCACCTCTGTTTCTCAGGGGACAGGTCAGTGCTCCTAAAGGCTACCTCACAGGGGATCTTCCAAAGCAGAGTGTGAGTAGCCAAGTGAACCACAGTTCTTACACTAGAGATCGGTTCAGATGTCAGTTAGACCTGGAGTCCCAAAGATCTGAGTTCAAATCCAACCACGGTCACGTCCTAGCTATGTGACCCTGCACTCCAGTTTCCTTCTGTTGATTCAGGATAACAGCACCTCCCTCCCAGAGTTGTTGTGATGACCAAATGAGGCAACATCTGCCAAGTGCTTTGCAAACTTAAAGGCGCTCACATAAATGCTGCTTGCTATTGTTCTTCACACAGCCTTTCCGGATCCTCCCAGCGTCAGAGAGCATCTTGCTCACAGCTCCTTTCCCTTCACTTTTGAGTATAAAGGTCTGTCTATCCCACTGAGGGTGGGGCATGTTTCCTGTGAGGCTTGTATCCCCAGCCCCCAACACAGTACTGTGCACACAGCAGCACTTACTAAATGCTCAGCTGACCTTATCAATACCAGGAGGTAAATTCCCCAGCATCTGGATTTTCTGGACATGGCAGAATAACACTGACTGTGCTGTGTCACAGAGCAAAGACCCCAAGTCCTTGGTGGAAGCTGCAAAGACAGGTTTCCCCATGACATGAAGAAAAGATGGCTGTCCAAGACATGACTCAGAGCCAAGAGCCTTACATCTGGGATCAAAGGACCTGGGTGGGAATCCTGGCTCTGCCACTGGCCAGCTCTGTGACCTGGAACAAGTCACCAGACTCCTCTGGGACTCAGTTTAGCCAGCTGCAGAAAGGCAAGGCAAAACAGGAAGACTTCAAAGGTCCTTCCACCTGTAAACTGACAAACATGATCCAAGTGAAGTGCACCTACATGCCACCTTCCAGCTTACAGGCCATGTCAGGGAGGTCAGAAGGGCACAGACTGGCCTAGAAGATCTCAGGAGTCCCTTCTGGCACTGACATCCTCTATCATTTGAAGATACTCTTTCCATTTCCTACAGAACAGACTTATATTTATAAGACTCTACTTTGGGGGCAGCCAGAGAAGTTCTATAGACCTAAAGCTAATTAGGTTCAAGAAAAATTGAGCTTAACCAATGGCTACAAGAACCACAATAGGTAATAAAGGAATTTTAAAGTGATTTGGAAGATTATGTTGTAGAGGGCAACCATGGTCTCATAAAAACCATTTCTTGAAGCCAATATTAATGACACATTTTAACACGTCTGAGTTTTTGCTGATGTCACATTTCCAAAAGGTTATGATGATAAAGTAATAAAGCAATGAACAGAGAGGCAGAAAGACTGGACCATGGAGGGAGAAAGGCTCTTCCCTGGGGTACCTAAGAAAGTTTAGAGACTTCGAGGTACATTCTGACTGAGAGGTCGCCCGCCCTGTCCACCCTGGGCAGAAGATGCATTAGTGACATGGCAAATGAGACACCAGCGGGAAGGCCTTACCACAGCAGACATTTATCAGGCTCATACACAATTGTGTTAAGATCTAGAATTTTCTGTTTCACACTCCTTGTGGGCCCATAGACAGAAGCAGGAGAACAAGGTCATAGGACACATTATGAGCTGATCTGAAGAGCTGAGAAAGAGATCTACATGAAAGACTATTGAGAACCAAGGAAACTGAGGCTCAGGGATAGAGACGGTGCCAGGTATGAGAAGCAGGGTTTAAACCTAGGTCGTCCGACTTGAGACAATCCTAAAAGAAGACGACATTGCTCCCCACATGTATTTCCCACCACAGGAGGGAGAGATTATTTCAACAAGTTAAAGGTCTACACAGTGGCATCCAATTCAAATAGAAATGATGAACACTGAACCATAAAAAAAGGATCCCATAAGGAACTGTGCCACAGACTGACTTAGAAAACCATGTACTAACTTTATCTTTGTTCTACTGTATTATTATTTATTTTGTTACATATTCCCCAATTATATTTTAATCTGGCTCTGGGACAAATGGGACTGTTGCTAGTGCAACACTTGATGCTGCTGGTTTACAAGACTTACCCAAAATGTACACTTTCCACCCAGCCAGTTCCTTAACATTCACAAACTATCTCTCCCCTAGAAAATTCCAGGAACAGATCCCAGGAGGGGAATCACTTACCTGATAAATCTCAGGAAAAGAGGGGAGAGTTCCCGGGAACGGGGCTCAACTCTCTCTGGGAATTTTGCCAGGGCCTTCCAGAGCAAGAAGCGAAAGTTGGCGTGGTCCAGCCTTTCCCGACAACTGGTTCTCTCTTCCAGCTGCTCATGATAAAGGGTGCCCACATCTCCCGGCTCAGTCTTCTCACCACCTTTATCTCGAAGATGTTTATCTCTGGGATCATGTTGTAGTTCCTTCTCTGTAAGAGAGAAAGAAAATGCACAGTGGTCCCAAGAAAAATCACTGAGATGACCCTGTGAGGTCTCTTTTCCTTCTTAAATAATAAATGTGTTATTGGGCAAAAGTGGTTTGGACTAAGCACAAGGTGACAGCTTAAGCTGCTACGCCCATCTTTCACTCGAGGAGCATTTCCTTATTTTTTTGGACCTGACCTGTAAGTAACTTCACTGGTAGAGGGAATTCCCTATGAGGCACTCCCTCCACCAACACAGATCAGCAACATATGCATCTCATAGTGCCTAGGGCACTGAGGGGTTCAGTGACTTACCCAGGGTCATGCAGCCAGAATGGATCAGAAGCTGAAGATGAATCTGAATCCAGCCATCAAGACCAGAGGTGGGGAACCTGCGGCCTTAAGGACACAAGTAGCCGTGGCCTTCTAAAGTCTTAAGTACAATCTTTTGACTGAATCCAAATTTTACAAAACAAATCCTTGAATTTGCAGAATTTGGATTCATTCAAAAGGCTGCACACACTTAAAGATTTTAGAAGGCCACATGTGGCTGCAGATTCCCTACCCTTGCACTACACCATGGCTACCTCTCATGTAATAGGCATTGCTATTGGAAATAAACCAACTTTACACAAACAGAAGACCAAAATCTGTTCCCCAACAGTAGATGGTCAAAGGATGTTATTTTCAAAAGAATTACAAACTGCTAACAACATGAAAAAATCTGGAAATCACTAACTGTAAGAAAGAAATACATAAGAATAACCCTGAGGTTGTATCTCATAACCTACAAACGAGCAAACATGACAGAATGTCGGAGAGGTTGTGGATAGACAGGCACACTGGTACATTGTTGGTGGAGCTGTGAACAGGTCCAACCATCCTGGAAAACAATCCAAATCATGCTAAGAGGACGACCACAAATGGCTACACTCTTTGACCAAGAAATTCCTCTGCTGGCTATCCATCACCAGGAATTCAGTAACAGAAAGAAAGGTCCCATATGCAGCAAAATATTTATAGCAATGCTTTTACTAAAAACAAAATAGGTGTCCATCAGTTAGAGAGCAGATAAAAATGACAGTACATGAATGGAAAGAATAATTTCTGTACTGTAAGAAAAGATAAATACGATAAATATAAAGAATTGTGGGAAGACATATATAAACCGACGAAGAGTAAAGGAAGCTGAACCAGGAAAACAAGATAACCAATGACCAAACAATATAAATGGATGCAACCATCTCAAAACAAAGGAAAACAATAATGACAGAGCTCAAAGAACAAGTGCAAGACACTGCTCACAACGGCAGACACTTTTGTGGTAGCTCTGCTGGAGTTTTCCACCTTCTCTTTCGGTCTTTGTTGTAAAGGGAGCTGGAGCTGGGATCCAATGGGAAATGTAGGTGATACCCAAACAAGCCTGCCCCCAGAATGCCCTTCTCCACCCTCTCCTCTCCTCAGTCAGCCTCCTCAGACAAGCTCCTGGGAACTCAGCATGTCCTTCCTAAGATACAGTCACCAATTTTCCCACAGGTTGTCCCTCCCTCTCTGCAGCTTTCCCTTCATACAGTTGCCAGAATAATCATTATCCTGCATGGACCTGGAATGTTCATTCCTTTGAACCGCCTTTGGGGAAGAAACTGAATTCCTTCATCTGGCATTTTTATTCTGTGACCTATCAACACAACTGAATATTATTGTTCAGTAAGAAACAGATGAAGAGGATTTAGAACGACAATGGAAACTCAAATCAGGTGACAACAGACACAATTACAGCAACACCAAGAGGAAGCTGAACTCAGAGCAACAGTCATAGTCAATACCTGTTCCAATGAAAGATCATGAAACAAACTTCCCTGCTCTGGATAAGAGGTTGAGAAGAACTTGCCTGCACACCGCAGACCATTGAAGGCACAGTCATTTGTGCTGGCTGATTCTGCCTCAGCATTTCCTTTGTTACAAAGGAGAGTTGTATTTGGGGAAGGATGTAATATAGGCAAAGGCTTGCGGTTTAAAAAAAGGGGGCACCAATAAAGCTGAAGAAAACACAATTCTCAATCAGTAGTACAAGAAGCAGCCAGGTGACGTGGGAAAGCCCAGTACGGTGGACAGAGCTTTGCATTTGGAACTGGGGACCAGAGTTCAAACTCAAGCTGATATTCACTATCTCTCTAAGTCACTTAAAGAGAGACTCTCAGACTGTTTTTTCATTTATAAAGGGAGACTCCTGGACTAGGTGATGTCTGAAGTCCCTTTCAGCCCTAAATCTATGATCCTAAGATCCTACATGATCATGAGTTAACTTCTAACATAGCAAAAGAAAGCATTTCATAAAAAGTGCACAGAGCTGACAAAGAGAATATAAAATATTGCCTAAATTCAAGACAACTACAAACTTTCAGCAATAACCCAAAATAATGTTACATACCAGCACGTGTAGCAGCTCTCTCTAAATGCTCATAGTAGACTTTCCAGAATGCTTTGTTTTCCATTTCATTGGCATGGGAACTAAGAAACAAAACAATACGGTTAGACAATAAGATTAGCCTACTGCAAGAAAAGGACTCCCAGAATTATAAGATGAGACTAAGGTTTGGCAGACAATGGGGAGAGGGAAGTTGCCCAGTATGAAGAGGAAAAAAAGTAGGTAGGTAGGTATCATTTAAAATGGAAACCTAACAACTTTAACCTTGGTGGGGATTCTCCCCTAGGTTCAAATACACACAGTCCAGGTGAAAAAAAAAACCTCAATGCCTTCTGGCCTGTGGTGGGAGCAAGATCCTAATCACCTGCCCCTCACTGCCAAGCTAGGTTAATTCTTCCTTAAAAAGATATTGAAAGTGACCTCAGGATTTGACTGGCTCCTGAAACAGCACTGCCCTGGTACAGCACAGACACCAGGCTCTAGGCTAGCAGTGTGACCACCCCTGGTAAGCACATTCAGCTACATCATCCCTCGTGCACTCTCAGCAGCTTCCCCTGGTCCATGCTAATGACTGAGTGAATTACAATTGTATCCTTTTATTCCAGTTTTGGACCCAAAGTACCAGCAGCCCAGGTGGTCAGGCCTGACCCATTACACAAGTGATATAAACACCCCCCATTCTTATGAAGCATACCCTTCAAATATAAGAACAGGAAAGAAGCCACCTGTTGTCAATACCCCAGACTCAACAGGCCAAAAGCCAGATAACTTAAAAGAACCTGGCACTTGGAGGCAGAAAATGAGCTAGAGCTCACCTATTGGAAGATCCCATAACTGCCTCAGAATCGTCCTGCTTTCCACAGTCATCCATTTAGGAAAGAATTAAAGCTCGTTTAACACGTATGGACAAAAATAAAATAGAGCAGAGAAATAAATTCTGCTGAATCAAAAATGACTAGCTCCATAAGCCTTAAACCATTATAATGCAAAACCTGGTAAAATGATCTCACCAAAAAAAAATAATTACGTAGGAAGATACTTTATGAGAACAAAAACCCTCACTCACTACATCCCTAGCACTTCTTTTCCTTTACTGCAGAGATGGGAGAACTGTGGGTGAGGGAGACTACTGCCCTCACCGCTGCTCTCAGATACTCTTTATCCCTGAATTCCTTTTTCTTTCTTTACAGAACAGGGACCTGGGAATTAGTGGGGAGGGGATGGGTGCTGGGACACAGAAATTAACAGGATAGAAAAATAGTAAGAGCTAACATTCATACAGCTGTGAAGGCTTGCAAGGGCTTTACATGCTACCTCATTGGAGCCTCCTAACAACCCTGACAAGAGAGGTGCTGTTACTGTCCCCATTTTACAATGGAGGAAAGTGACACTTATTTGCCCAGGGTCATTCAAGGTAACTTTTTTTTTAAAAAAAGGGATTTTATGCTTTGATGGAAGGTAGTACAAGTAGTTTCCTATAAGGCTGAAGTTTCTTTTTTTGATGTTTACCTTAAGTCTGACCTAATGGTTTTAAATAGCTATGAACCAGTCTGTAATTTGGGTCAAGGGTCGTGTCCCCAGATACAAATGATGGGGCCATTTGTCAAACACTTCAACACATGATTTCATTAGTGGAGTTTCTCCCTCAGGATTGTTCAGCACTTTCTTGGGACCTTCTCCGTGCCAGGTGCTGTGCTTGGCTTGCGGTTGAGCTGGGTAAGGATGAGATGTCCTCATGGCCTGGCAGCCGGCTGACCCCTTGTTTCTGTTTGACTGCCTTGATGACCAGCATGTCCATGTAACTGATTTCCTTTGTGGGTCTATGCATTTTAGTTCCTCCATTTACAAAACCCAACTGTGGGAAAGGGGTCTGCAGGATGGAAACTGTCCAGGGGGTGCAGGATGGAAACAAGGCTAAGAGATCCTGCCCCATCTGCCAATGGAGAACTTGTCAGAGCTTGGGATCCAACAATTGGAAATCCTGGGGGTGGTTACCTCCACACACCCCACAATGAGTCTTGGGAGATAGATGCCAAAGAGTCACTTGTCTGGAGTTTGTGTTACTGTGCCCATCACCACCTCCGGAGGCCCTAAGTCCTTTAAGAGATCAAGCACGTCCTTCTGCAGAAGACCACTCCTGATCCCCCCAGCTGCCAGTACTTGCCTCACCCCTCAAGGCATCTTCTCATTGCCATGTGAGTACCAATTCACATTTCTGGTACATGTTCACACATGGACACGTTCTCCCTTCCTGTGGAACACAAGCTCCTTGAAGAGAAGAACTGCTTCATTTTGTCTGTGGATAAAATGCTACTCCATAAGTCAGGCAGACCTGAGTTCAAATCTTGCCTCTCACACTTACATGGTATTGCCTGCCTCAGTTTCCAAAATGGGGACATAATGGCACTTCCCACCTAGGGCTGTTGGGAGGATCAACTGAGTTGACATCTGCACAGTGCCTGACATGGAGTGTTCTAGGAATGCTGATTCCCTTCTCCTTCTTCCTCTTCCTCGAAGCACAGTGCATGGGAGACTGAGGATGCTTAATATTAATGTTTGCTTCATTGATTATTAACCCCATTTTACAGATGAGAACACTGAGACTCACAGAGGTTAGCTGACACACCCAGCAATGCTACACTAAGCACCAAGACATACCTCTTCTCTCAAAATGGGGCAAATTCACTTGCAAACAGGCTGATTTCTGCATCTGAAACCTCAGAGAAAGAGGTTTTTAAAATTCATTAGGGCTGTTGTTAAAATTCTTTACCTTGTAATATTTTTGAAAGAGGCTCTTTAGAAAACAAAAGACCTTTTCAGAACCAGCACTGTATCTGGAGTGAAAGAACCGTGGGGGAGAAGCCTTGGCACCGAGATCTCAAGGTCTCTGGCATACTTCTCCACCTCCAAACAAATCAGACCTCTACAGTCTGCTGTGCCTCTAAGGCTAAAGGATAGAGGGTTGAGCTCATAGGGAGACATGAGTTCAAATTCTCAACCCCTCTCAACCTCAGTTTCCTCATCTGTAAAATGTGGATAACAACAGTTCCCACCTCTTGGGATTGTCAAGACAAGAAAACATTTTCAAAGGGCTTTCTGTGTTAATGCTAGCTTATTACCCTAGCTCCTCCTTTCATCACCCAGTTAATCTACCAGTGACCATTTATTTTCAGGTACCAAATGTGCCTGAAATGTGTAAAAAGTGACTTGAACCCAAGGCACCTAACCAAGCATGCTGGGCAATAGTCACTCTTCTAGACAGGATTGCCTTTTTCTTTGCAAGTCCCATCAGTCTTGGTCTCACGCCTTCGGCATCAACACGAGCCCACCAACGAACTGAGTTCTTCCTGCTGCCCCCTTTTCAAAGCCATTCCATATTCATTATTCCCCCAGACAGCCCACACTTACGTGATGAGTTCAATAATGGGATCCCAGAGAGCGCTGAAGTTAATATACAGCATGCTCAGCAGGTAACGGAGTGGGACCTGGTGACAAACAGAAGGGAGGTCTAAATGGATGCTGAGGTGAACAGAGAAGAAATCCAGAAACATTTGAAAAGGAAAATTAAATGTTTAAATTTTCATGTTTCCCTTTATCTTGAATGTTAAATTTTGATACTGCTGAATTTCACCACCAATACTTTAGAAAACCAAGTTTCACAATGAATGTGCTAACTTTTCTTTCAAGAGAAAAAGCAGGGCTCTGACGTACCTTGAGACAGATACTTGCCTATAGAACATTCTCCCATAGTTCAGAATCCCAAATGTAACTACTGTTGGGTTGAGGAGGGGAGGGGAAGACAAAGGTCAGGACCTGGGAGTCGATCAGCGTGGGATGCACCCTTTTAAATGCATCCTGGCAGTTCTACTGAAATCTTTCAGAACTGACAGTCTGGCATACAGCCTGCCAAAGAGAATTCTGTCACAGAGTGCTCAGTGAGCACCTGGCACTACATCCCAGGCCCTACGCTCAGCACCAGGGATAGAGACATGACAGAGATACAATCCAAGCCTCTGACCCCAGCCCTCTAACCACTACCATGGAAAAGACACATAGAAAGAGAACACAAAAAAAAGATACAGATGGGACAAACAGGCACATAGGGGAACAAAGATAACGAGACTGAGGGCAGAACAGACAGACAGCTGAAGGCAGATGATAGACACAGACTTGTTTATTTATGGATTTTTTTTAAAGGAATTAATGAGGGACTTCTCATTAAAAGAAGCAGCTAGATTTTCAGCAATACAAAGATCCAAGACAATTCTGAGGAATTTACGATGAAAAATGCTATCCATTTCCGAGGAAAAACTGATGCAGTCTGAACGTAGATTGAAACATATTTTTAACTCTATTTTTTTCTTTTCAGAGCACAACTACTACGGAAATATGTTTTGTATGACTGCATATGTGTAATTTTTAATAAACTGCTTGCCTTCTCAATGATGGAATGGGGGAAGGAGAGCAGAAAAGAATCTGGAACTCAAAACTGTAAACAATAAAAGTTAAAAATTGTTTTTAAATGTACTTGGGAAAAAAATAAACTATTTAAAAATGCTGAAAGAGGAGGGGCAGGCATCTAAGATAGCACAGTGGACAGAGTGCAGGACGGGAGTCAGAAAGACCTGAGTTCCAATCTACCTCAGATACTGTGTGACCCTGGGCAAGTTACTTCACCCTGTTGGCCTCAGTTCCTCATCTACAAAATGAGCTTCAGAAGGAAATGGCAAACCTCACTGGTACCTGACAAGAAAACCCCACAAGCAGGCACGAAGAGTCAGACCCTACTGAAGTGACTGAACAACCGATAACGAAGAGGTCACCTTCGGGTACAAAGGCTGCACCATGCTGGATAAGCAGATTCACCCCACGTGAACAAGTCTAAATTCTGGGTGATCAGCAAACAATGTGAGACATGGAAATGGAAGTGTTTGGAAAAATGCAGCCAACACAGGTCAGGACTTGGGACTTCCCCAAACTAGGAAACAAGTTTTCTGGCTCCCCAAGGAATGACTACAGCACCCCTAGCAATAAAACAGGGCCAAGTATAGGCAGCATGACCACAACTCTATAAATTCTCTGACTTGATCCTGAGATAAGCAAATGAAGAAGGAATGACTGGCTTCCCATGCCTCCAGCCCAGGTGTCTTGGGCGTCTGCTTTACTCGTCCTCAGGTCTGATCTGGTTTCAAGGCTTCCCCTCTTCTCCTTCCAAGAGAATGGTGGTTTCCTGGGGACGGAGCTGCTATCCCCTTTGCCCTTGGATCTCCATAAGGGCCTGGCAGGTAGGAGGAGCTTAATAAATGTTTGCTGAACTGAGAACCCTGCCAGTCACTAATGCCATCCCCTCTCTCCTATTCACCACAAGAATTTTATTCAAGTAGTCACCAAGGGCCTCCCACCTATGGTCAAGCATTGAGAATATGAACCCACACAAAAAGGAAATGATTCTCCATCCGAGGAGCACCTAACCAACTGGGAAGAGATAACAGGACCCGAGATATCTGAGCCCACGCAGAAAAAGACAAGGTGGAAAACAAGGTGGTTTAACATAAGCAAGGGAGAGAGGGAGAAGACAAAGAATCGGGGGCCTGGGAAAGGCTTCAAGCTGAACCTTGAAGGGAGAGATTCTGCTCCCACTCTGCCCCTCTCTCTGGTCTTTGCCTGTCCACTTGCTCAGCCCCATCTGCTTGGAAGCATGGTGTTGGCCCCACTCCCTCCCAGTGACCTCAGATGGCACCCACAGAACACCAGTCCCACAAAGGCCGTTCCACGCTGGGAAGTCTCCCAGGCTTGGGACCCAGAATGGCCAGCCCCGTGTGTCTGTTGTCTGAGGACCGGCCCCGGGAAGACATGGGGCTCATTCTTACCCATTATCCCCAGCCAGCTGGTCTCACAATCACAAAGCCGATCATCCTGGAAAATGGGGCTGGTCCAAAGGTTGGCCACAACCACGTACGCCTGAAGTCAGCCTTTGCAGGGTGCCTGATATATGCCAATGCACCCCTTTTCCACTGACTCCTAGGTTGAGGAAACCTGAGGTCCCCCGTAGTACCCCAATGACTGTGCTGCATTCAAAAACACTCCCCAAAGCCACTAACATATTTACAGCAGCACTCGTGATGGTAACAAAGAACTGGAAACAAGGTAGATGTCCACCTATAGGGTAAGCCTAGACCAGTGGTAGCATGTGAATGTCATGGAACCTCCCTAGGCCCTGACAAACCATGAATGAGAGGAAAACAAAGGATCATGGGAAGATTCTTGCGAACTGATGCAAAGTGAAGCAGGAGAACCAGGAAACTGTAACAAACACAGCTACAACAATGCAAACAGCCATCGAAACTGAACCAGCCTTGCACCAAAGAAGGTATGAGGAGGCACCTCAGGGGGGCCACAGGGATGCTGTACTTCATGCTGTGTCTGACTTTTTGGATGTGTCGGTTGATTTTACTAAATTAATTTTAATTCTTTCTTGGAAGGGATAGGTGTCTGGTAGGCAAAGGAGGGGAGAAGGCAGATACTGTGGGAAATGTAGGGTATGTAAAAAACAGGATCAATAAAAAGCTTCTTAAAAAAAAAAACGAACTAGCTAATGCTCCAAAGAAGAGTGAGTAAATAGGAGGACTTTCAAAAGCACTTCTACCTTTCTAAAGACCTGATTCATTTTCCTGATCTGGGTACATCCCTGTGTCACTGGGCAGTTTCTGCAGCCCCACTTCTCAGACTGCAAATGAATCTTCCCCACCCTAAAGAGGCTGGTCCTCAGACAACAGGCTAGGCCAGCCCAGTCAGGAAGGCCTCTGGCATGGCAGAACCTTGCCAGGGCTGAGCTCCCTCTCTGCGTGGGGCAGCACCATTAGAGGAGCAAGCCCACCCCCAGGCCAAGCAGCGGAAAGGAAGCAGGTGAGGGACAGAGAGATGGAAGGTTTGCGGGGGGGGGGGGGGGGGGGGGGGCGCGCCGACAAGTCCCAGGGATGCACAGTTCTTCCTGAAGCTTCAGGCCCAAGAGAGCAAGTTACAGTTTCTGTTTCTACATCAGCCAGTGTCCAGTGCCCAGGCTGTAGGGATGAACACTATAAAGACACTGAATTTACCTCATGTAAAGGTCCATCAGGAATGGACGCCTGGACCAAGTCGTGTCTCAGCTTTCTCAAATGCAGAAGCTTCTCCCGATAATCGTTCACGGTTGCTGGCACAAGTTCAGCTTGTAGTAACGTGGCAAAGATGGACTGGTGCTGCCCCATCCCATCATCCTACGCAAAGCATAACAGAAGTCTGAGTGATGTAAAAATAAGATACCCATTATATATTTGTGATGTGATCTCCGTTGTGATCAGTTTGTATTCAAAAACAAGGAAAGGCTAATCCTCATTACTCCCATTCACATCATGAGATTTAGAGCTGGCCCACACCTTCATCTCAGAGAGGGAAGACAACAGAGATCATTCAAGGACACACAGGACACCTAAACAATTAGATCTGGGCCTCTGACTCCAGCTCCAGCGCTATATTACAGGGGTAACCCGATCCTGTCGTGAATAAGTGGCAAGTAAAGAAAAGGGAAATAATAGCCCAGAGCCACCCAAATCACAGGTAAGGACGCTCCAATACCTCCATTGCCTCGGGAAGCTGCACCTTAAAGTGGTTCAGGATTCTTATCGTCAGAAGGCGAATCTAATCAAAAGGAAGAAAAAAAAAACAAACCCCAAGGTTAGCTCTAACGTTAAGTAGTTTAGAATAAACAGCACGAAAGCTGCTAGGAGGCAGGCCTGTTTTATGCCAGTGCCTGGCAGAGCTGGCACAAAGAGAAGTGTTAACAGTAACTTTACTGTTCACATTCAGCACCAAAGAAGAAAACTGCCTGGAGCTCAGGTGACCCTACATCTACCTTTTGGGCAGCTCTGAGTGCAGTGGTCAGTTCAGCTCTACCCAAGAAGGCATGATGTTTGGTGAGTCCTGGGGAAACTGGCCAGTTGGACAAAGAATGGACTTCCTTCCCATTCCTTACAGGCACTCAACTACCCCGATCCTGGTCCCCATCTGACTCAACATCCTCTACAACTTTTAAAGCTTCTCTGTCTCTGCCTTCTTCAAATTCAGCAGAAGCTCCCTCCCACTTGCCAAACAAAACCTGATCTAGTGAGCCTGGCATTCATGGCCTTACACTAGTCACCTGCCCAAGATCAGAAAGGGATTTGGACCCAGCTCCTCAGATGCTAGACTTCAAGTGTCAGCCAGGGGAAAACCCAAAGACCTGCCTCAGTGACAACCAGGTGGTGTTGGGGGCACTCAGTAACCCATGAAAATACCCGCCCCCCAAATCTAAGCCCCTCATATCTGGCTGTTTTTGTAGCCACTGATCCAGAGCAGGCGCTTCACAGTAATCATAATGAGAACAGGAAAAGCACTGATAGACCATTTAAAGGTTTGTAAAATCCAAGGGAAAATGACTTTCTTGGGTTTCTACAACCACCGCTTATGAAGTCAGTCCTGCTTATAAAATCCCAGACCACGTAGGCAGGGCTTAGGGGTTATCCTCAAAAAAGGGAGACATGACCTTTAATATCATGGAGCAGACAGAAGAGACGCCAAATGCTCTCAGGTATTCCTGGCTGCAAGCCTAGCACCCTCGCCATGAGACCCCAGGGGTGAGGAGCCAAATGCACCATATAAAGAAATTCACACAAACCCAGACTGAGGAAACACAGCAACATAAAATTACCTTGGACACACCAGTCGAGATATTTGTGTGCAGGTTGACAAATAAGCTCATTAAAGTCTCCTCAGTTAACGGTTCTTTACAGCCAAACAAGGACAGTCGCTGATAATACAGGTCGGCCAGCAGCAGGACAGAAGGCTCCTCTGGGAGTATCCTGAAATGAGATAGTGCTATTCAAGCACCTTCTCCATCAAGCACAAAGCAGTCCCACTGGGGCCCCCGATGGTAGATAACGATAACCAATGATAACAAAAATGTATAGAAACAAATTCAGTCGTCGGATGAAGGCTTCCCTCTGACACTTATAACCAGAGTCCTGGTAACTCTGAGCTGAGGGAAACCTTCAAGATCACACAGTCTATCTGCCCACAACTCGATAGGCAGGTGTTATTTGTTAAGGGAACTGGGCCCTACCCTCAGGAGTTTCCATTCCGCTCAGAGGAAGTGAGAACATTCAAACCTAGAGAAGGTATGGAAGTGCTCTCCATCACCCAGCTAGGGAGGGACAAATCCAAGGCCTCAATCCCTCCCTCCCCGCTCAGTGCCGTTCCCACCAAGTCACACAGCCTCGTTTAAAGAGAACCTGCAAAAAATAAGGACACTAATAATGCCTTGGTGGTGGAGGTGGGAACTGGTCCAACCATTCTGGTGAACTATTTGAAACTATGCCCAAAGGGCTAGAACACTTGGACCCAGCAATACCACTACTAGATTTGCATCAAAAAGGAATCAAAGAAAAAGGAAAAGGAGCCACACGTACAAAAACACTTACAGCAGTTCTTTTTGTGACAGCAGAGAATTGGAACCTGAGGGGATGCCCCTCAATTGGGGAACTGAACAAACTGTGGTATGTGATTGTGATGGAATACTACTGTGCTGCAAGAAATGAGGGGGATGCTTCCAGAAAAACTGGAGAAGACTTCTATGAACTGATGCAAAGTGAAGGGCAGAATCAGAACAGTGCACAGTGACAGCACCGTGACACAGTGGCCAACTGTGAAGGACTTCGCTATTCTCAGCTATACAACAATCCAAACCGATCTCAAAGAACTCATGACGAAAGATGACGTCCACTCCCAGAGAGATGATGGAGTCTGAATGCAGATCAAAGCACACTTTTCAACCTTATTTTTCTTGCTTTATAAAAAATTTTGGCAACATGGAAGCAGGTTTTGTGTGACTTTATGTGTATATTGATATCACACTGCTTGCCTTCTTAATGGGAAGGGGAGAGGCTGGAGGGAAAGAATTAGGATATCAAAATGTTTAAAAATGAATGTTAAAATAAAGTCTAATTATAATAAAAGACCCATTGGATGTTTTCTGAATCCCTTGCTGATCTCCAAAAGGCATTTGAAAGATATACAGAGAAAAAAACCCTGTTAAACTAATTCAAGATCTTTTCTTTAACTCACTGTATACTGACATTATTTCTCTCAGACAGGGCAAACAGTTGCATGAAATATCATGTTGTATTACAGGGATGTCCTCAAATAACATTAACATGCCTACAAAAGAAAAGACACCCATTTACCACAGAGGCCAAGCGGCAGAATGGATGGCCTCCAAGACAGGAAGGCCTGGGTTCGGTAAGACTTACATAGAAATGTGTTTTATATGATTACACATGTGTAACCTATGTCAAATTGCTTGCCTTCTCAATCAGAGGGGACAAGGAGAGAATCTGGAACTCAGTAATTGGAAAAATGTTAAAATTGTTTTCACATGTAAAAATAAGCATTAAATAAGACTTAATTTTTTAAAAAAAGAAAGAAACAAGCACCCCTTTTAAAGATAAGCAGGGACCAGAAAACTTTAAAGGCCTCAGGAGAGCCTTCACTTTCTCCAATTCCTTTCCCTAAAGGCTTTTAGATGGCATTGTGCATAGATAACCTGACTTGGAGCTAGGAAAAGCTGAGTTCAAATTCAATAACCTCTGTCTCAGTTTCCTTATTCATAAAATGGGGATGAAAACAACACTTAATGCAGATAAAATAAGACTGTATTTTTTCTACACTTCACAAACAAATTCCTGTTGTTTCATTAATGCCCTTTCTTTGGGTTAAACCATGGAAAAGGGCAAAGAAATGATTTTACTTACTCTAACAGTTTCTTCACTCGCTCCACCGGAACCAAATGGAGAATTTCAGAGGACTCTTCTAAACTTAGCAGTGTACTGACTGCCTGGCACAGGACAAACAAGTCCCCTGGGGGGTTCAGAAAGCCAAAGTGACTTACTCATGAATTAAACAAACATCCCATCCACCCTCAAAGCTTATGTCAACCTCTGGAGGAAAAAAATTAACTGTGAAATTTTAAATACATAATATCTAACAGACAGCAGATGCTTAATAACTGTGTTCTAAAATGAAATAAGAAAACCTATCTACATGCCAAGAGTACAAGAGAAGAATGGGGAGGAAAAAGAAATCTGACATATCTCAAAAGGATATAAGTCCTTTTTTGGAAGGGAGGGAGAGGAGATGCTCCAAGCAAAATGAGAGAAGATCTCTCAGTGTGGAATTAAGAGACCTGATTTTGAATCCTGCCCCAGATTCTCCCTAGCTATGGAACCCTGGATGGATGCCTAGACCTCTTGTAATAGCACCTTCCTCCCAGGGTGGTCATTATAGGGACCAAATAAGATCATGAAAGTCAAGTGCTCTATCAATCTGAGTTCTTATGGCTATTGTTGTTGGGAGAAGGAAGGGCTAGGCTTGGCAAAACTAGAATACTTTGGGAAGCTGGATTCCTAGGAAGGAAGATGGCACAGACCCCCTTCTGGCCTTAAAAGTTGTGCTTTGGGGCAAAGCCTTCCTTTTATTTTTCTAAATTCCTATTAATTCATAGAACCAGGGATCAGTTCCTTTAATTCCTGTCTACCTGATCAAATCCCCAGGGGTGGGGAGGGTGAAGTGACTGCCTATGCAGACACAGACACAGATACAGACACATACACACATGCATCACATCACATCCATGCTTTCTTCCAGGACTCCCTGACCAAGCAGCACAGGAATTTCATAAGCAAAAGGGAATGCCACCTACCTTTACCAACACTTCCTTCATCAATGGCCACAAAGGAGAAGTCTATGAATCTCATGACCAGAGGCACTATGTTCTCTCTCTCCATGGGTCTGCTCATAAGGGGAAGGAGGGAGAAGATCAGTTTTAAACAGCCTGTTCACTGGATGGTGCTTCCTGAGGGCAAGGATTATTTTATCTTTGTCTCCATATCCAGCACGATGCCTGGCACACAGAAGGTACTTAATAAATGCCTGCTGATTGCTAACCTAAGGAAGTAAAGGCCAGCACATTTAACTTTTGGTTCAAATGAAACTGTTCCTGAGAAGGGAAAGACTGAAACTTGTGATTCCACTGAAGCAGGGACCTCCCAGGGAGAAATCCCCCTCTTCAGACGAAGATCAGCAAGCCATCCACAAGCCTGTGTCTTCCTGTAATCCACCCAAGGGCCGTCAAAGGCCCATCTCTTACCGAAGATGAGGCAGCACCACAAGCGCTGCCCAGACACCAGCAAGAGAAGCAGAATCTCTGTTTGGTGGTGACTGGATCAGGGATATGATGTGACCCAACACAGGCAGATGCTCTGCCTCTCCACCAGGCCTGGTTTTCTTCTGTCGAGTACGGGGTCTGAGGGATAAAGAGACCAAGGGAATGAACGTACCTTGAAAAGAGGAGCATGGCATCACCCCACCAAAGACCCACCCCCTCCCTGCTTCTTTTTCTTCACTGAATGAAAAGCAATGTGAGGATAACAGACTGAGCACTTTCTCTGCTCTAACAAGTCAACCCCAGAAAGGACCCAAGGACCCCCCACCACCACCATTTTACAAGGTGAGAAAAATTAAGTGTCTCTCCATGGTCACAGAAAGAAAGCCAAAGAAGTAGGATCTGAATCCATGTTCCTACCACTGTACCATCTGTCTAGTGGCACACCCAGGAAGAGAAACTGAGGTCTCTCTTCCCACAGGCTCAGCCCAAAGAACACAAGGAAAGACACGGTCAACACAGCCTGGTTTGCCAATGGAAAATAAGCAGAAAGGGGACGAACATGAGGGCATCCTTTAACAGCTTAGCACCACACTAAGACTTTAGGGACACCCTGTTTAGACTCACTAGGAGAGGTGGCAGAGGCAGATTTGGTGGTAGGAAAGACCCCAGAATCCACCGGGTCCAACCCTTCATGTTCAAAGATGAGAAGCCTAGATCAGGACTTTAAGTGACCTGCTTAACAAGTGTTATAAAGACAAGCTATGGATAGAAGAAGGCATCCTCTCTGTGACAGGACCACGGGGGTTGGGGGAATCACCCATTTTTACATCATTTTAAGATTTTTTGACTTGCTTTCTTTTTACACAAACCCTCCCCAGTAAATACCCAGATAATGATACCCCACCCCCACCCCACCAAGTACAATTTCCAAGAAAGATGTTTTATCAATAATAAATAGGAAAAACAAAACATACAGAAAAGCAGGGGGATACTTATATTAAAAGATACAAAGGGAAGTAAGCAAACACAGATGAAAACGTTCAAACATCAGGACAGAAATGTAGAAGGAATGAAACTAAAGGCTGTGTCCTTAGAATGATCTACTTTGTCCCTGTGGAAGTCCTAAGAACACACACTCCCCTCCCCACTCTGCGGAGGGGGGAGGTACTTTAGGTGCAGGGCATCACACAGACCATCAGACTCCCCGATGGGCAGATCAGTCGTGAAGGGACGCTTTTCTCCCTTTTTTATTCCTTATTATGGAGCAGATATACTGGGAAGTAAAGGTGACGTAGAAACAAGGTGGCAAGAAAACAACAAAAAACCCAAACCCCTTAAGAAACAGACAGAAACGAGCGATGTGTCCCTGAGCTCAGATGTGACTGACGCTGACCCCTGCAGCTGATCTGTGGCCTTTCCTCGCAGCCTTTGTTGGCACTTCCACTGATCACATAAACCATCCTTCTGATTCTGCTTTATTTCTTTTGAACCTGCCCATGGGCCTCACTGTCACTACAAGGCAGAAATCAGCCCCAGTAAAAGCTCCATCCCACCGGCCCTCCAAGACACGAGGCTGCAGATCATCTCCCATGCCAGTCAGAGAGGCTAGCCTGAACAACGTGTAATTAAAAGAACCTTAGCTCTGGTGTGTGTGTACGTACCACCAGGACCACCCTCTATTCACAAGACTGCAATATCATCGACACATCTGACTACACTGGCTGGTTTTGCTGAGCTATTCTCCTTTGTTAAACTACAGGAGGCTTGTGGGGGTAGGGGCAGTATCAGAAGGGATACCCAGAAATGGCCACAAGAGAAAGGCAAAAGGTATCAATAAAATCTTTAAAATAAAATAGGCTGCTTACCTCAAAGGGGAGAACCCAGAACTATCAATTTTAGTGTCTGGTAGTGCTGTGCCCATCTCACTGTTACAAACAGGAACTGAAAGACAGATTCTAGAACTGGCACCAAAACTACCTTAAGACCAAAGGCTGTAGAGAAGTTTGGGATGTGAGTTCAAATCCTAGCTTTTGCCATTTACTACTTCTATAACTGGCAAGCTGCAGCCTCCTTGCCCATCTGGGAAATGAAAGGGCTGGAGTGGGCCTGGCTCTAACCACATCAGTTCCTCCAGGGCTGTTGGTATCTGCCTTCAGAGACAGCAAAGAAAAACGCAGTGAAAAAGTGGATGACATAATAACACCCGTTACTAACAAAAGCCAGCACTTAGGTAGCATGCTGTTTTGCAAAAGCACATAATGAACACTCATTTAAATGGATTTTCCCAACAACCTAAGGTGCTAAGATGAGCGCATTTTATAGATGAGGGAATTCAGTCAAACAAAAGGCGACTTTTGTTTTGTGCATCTGTCCAGGCTCGGCCACGCGGCCTTCTGAAGTGACATTCCAGAACACTCATTAACTTTGATTAACATAGGACCTCAGTAAGAGTTCCAGGTAGGACAAAGGCACAAAGGCTGCCTTGGGAGCCCCTGGCAGCAAGGCCCAGGCCCACACTCAGGCTGAGATCTGTCTGATGAGCTGGGGAACAAAAGAGCCCCCAAGGACATCCACCCTCGCCGGAGCCCAGAGCACCCCCACCATGGTCAGACCAACGAGAAGACAAACTTCAATTCAGTCACAGAGAACTGACGCTCCATGACATTTGGGGTCATCGGCCACTGGCTGGGTTAACATGCTTCCTCTTAAAATACATGAAAAAAAAGTTCATGGCGATGGGGTAATCAATACTGAAGAGTGTCCTGCTCTGAACAGCTTTTCTGAAAACACAACTTAAATAAATGAGTGCGCTCTAAAGGAAGATCACAGATGGCTCTGCTATGTCTCTGCAATCCTGCCACCCACCACAACTCTTATGCAGTCCTTAATTTGGGTTTGGACTTCTCTGAGGTGGAAATTTTCTCTCTCCATTAAAGATCAACAATTCATCTGTAACTCATGGTCTTTAAAGAAATTTCTGGGCACTGAGAGCTCAGGTGACTTTGTCAAGGGACCCACAGCTGGGACAGACTAGAGGCAGAATCTGAACCCAAGGATCATGAAACCAAGGCCTGCCCTCTACCTTCGAAAGTGCCTAATAAGTGTGGGCAGAAGGGAGCTGAAGCTGCCCTCAACAATCAAATGCAGTCACGTGCATAAATCCATTACTGGACACTTCACAGAGACCATTTCAGCAACAGTCCTCACTTCTCACATGGGATTACCAGTCTGCAGGCAAACCTTTCACCCTAAAAAGTGAATTTGTAACTGGGATGCTAATTTGCATTGCTCTATATCATCAATCATAATGAGGGCCACTAAACATGTCATTAGTGAGGGGAAAACATGTTGACTGGACAAAAAGATCTGATAAGATAGTCTGTCTACCTGTTCTCTAATAGAGGAAGAAAATTCATAAGATCTTTTTAAGATGCACTGTCTTTAAGCCAAGTCTAATAGAAAGACTAAAAATCCTCACAGAAGAAACA
This sequence comes from Bettongia penicillata ogilbyi, assembly GCA_023548195.1. NCBI lineage: Eukaryota > Metazoa > Chordata > Mammalia > Diprotodontia > Potoroidae > Bettongia > Bettongia penicillata. The sequence goes on from JAJHZJ010000595.1 coordinate 6,306,272, forward strand.
ATGGATGACCAATCCCTGTGTACTCATAGTAATTACAAAGAAAAAAAAAGCCTGTCCTCAAGTATATATGCCAAGGCACATGACTTGCTTGTCACACTCTCCCTCCTTGGAGACTGTTTTAAATCCAAACCACAAGGGCATAGCAACGTCATGGAATACGATCGTGCTATCAGAAACGACGAACAGGCAGATTTCAGAAATACCTGGATAGACTTATATGAACGGATGCTGAGTGAAATGTGCAGAACCAAGAAAACCATACACACAGTGACAGCCACAGTGTGGAGGGCTGTTTCTGATAAGACTCAGTCCTCCACAACAAGGCAAGAACCTGAAACATTCCCAAAGGACCCTTGAGGCAAAAAGTCATCCACCACATCCAGAAAGAACTACGGAGTCAGAACCCACAATGAAGCAGACTCTTTTCTCCTTTGTTATGTTTGGTTTTGTTTAGTTTTACTCACACTTTCTCCTGTTCATTTTAATTCTATGCAACACGACCAATGTAAAAATGTGTTTAATAAAAATGTGTGTGTAGAGCTCATATAAGACTGCAAGTCGTGTCAGGGAGAGGAGGAGGGTGGAGAAAATTTAAAATTTATGGAAGTGATTGTTAAAAACTGAAAATAATTTTTTTTTTAAAATGAAGGCTGAAAATTGTCTTTACATGTAACTGGAAAAAAGTAAAATATTATTAAATAAAAACCCATCTTTAAAAAAATATTCAAACCACAAGGTCAAATTGAACATCATTCAATAGCCTGGGAATAAGAAATGGACTGAAATTAGTCAATTCTTCAAGGTCCTCAGTTAATCAACCAAAGCAAGTGTGGAATCCTGGGCCAGCACAATGTCCCAAAAGTCTCTGCTCCAAAAATATAAACCACAAACTAGAAAGTAAATTGGTTTGGGGGAAAAAGGGGAGTGTGGGGGGGAGGTAAATCTTATTACATGTAAATGACAAAAGCAGATAGTCAATGGTTGTTTGGGAGTGACCAACTCAGGGCTTTCAGAACCACTTTTGCTCCAGGTGGATAATCTGCTAATCAGAGAAACTGGGCAGAACCTCAAGAGACTGTCATAGAACCCAGGGGCTCTTCACCCTTTCTATACCATGGACCCCGTGGACCATCAGTCTGGGGAAGCTCATGAAGCCCTTTTCAGAATAATGGTTTTAAAATGAATAAAATAAAAATGGACAGGATTATCAAGAAAGCCAATTCTACTAAAATACAGTTATCAACACATCAAAAAAAAAAAAAAAACATACATCAAGAACCCCAGGCCTAGTCCCCCCTGAAGGTAAATGCTTTTTATCACAGCTATGACCAAGAGTCATCCAGCCTCTCCTTGGTGGAGGAATCTCTCCTTTTTCAGGGGGAGGAGGAAGGAGTAGGGGGTCAACCAGGTGCAGACGCTGTCAGACAGCTTTGCTGTCTGGCTTTACTATCTTTTGCTGGGTGGAGGGGAAGTTACCCCAAAATGACTACGATGTAAAAACAAAAGGCATAAACAGACACACGTTCTCCATCTGCTAATACACAAGTGCTCTCAATATTTCTGTACATGTGGGTCCTCTCCTGTCTCTGACCTCGAGTTATGTAGCTGGTGGGTCAAACGGCATCCCCAGTTTAGTGACTTCTCTGACCAAATTCTCAAATGTTTTCCAGAATGACTGGACCAATCCACTGTTCTAGCAAGGCCCCAACTCCACTTGACAAGGACAAGGTTTTCCTTACTTTGGACCCACAAGGGCCTCCCTGACATCCTCCCCCACCTTGCTCCAAGGTCTGCTGCCAGATGGCAAGCAAGAATGAACATCATCTCCCTTAATGAAAGCACAAATAACCAGATACTGAATGTTAAGGAGAAGCTTTTCATTTCCTTCAGTCATTACCAGGGAGGTCCAGACTCCAGAGAGCTACTCACCCCACAGGCCTTGCCTTGAAAGTCAAGGGGTACCTCTCAATGGCCATGGAGCCAATGGTGGGCGGAGGGGCTTTGTTCAGAATGAGCTTTGCCAGGATGGCCAAGGCCTCATCTCTGGCAGCATCATCATCAGTCAAGAAGCAGTTCTCAATATACTCCAAGAAAGTTGGCAGGAAAAACTGAAAGAAATCAAAACAAGCCCCCAAAGGGTATCAGTTGGGGGACAGTGCTGAGGGACATTCATCTCCTTAGACTGTACATAGCTCAAGTTTCAATCCTGCCCTTATGCCCAGTATGGTTGGGGAGGTCCCGTAACCCCTCTGGGCCTCAGTTTCCTCCTCTGGGGCCTCTAAGGTCTCTCAATGACTAAACTATGATCCTATGACCATTTTCACACCATGCTAGCTAAACACCAAAAGGAATTCTGAAAACTCAAGCTAGCACTCCTCCATCTTCCCACTGGGATCTTGGACTCACCCTCTAGAACTATCCAGAACCAGATCTTCCTCAGATTTCCCAGCCCTGCCCTGCCCCCTGCTACTTTACAGGACACTCTATGTGCTGGCTTCCCATGTTAGAACAGAAGTGACTTGAAGGCAGGAGCTATCCCACCTGCATTCATATTCCCAGCACTTAGGACAGCAGCTGGCATGTGATATCAACCTAAAATGATTTGCTTTTAATAACTGTCAGCTGGAGAGTCACCTTTAGTCACTCTGCAAGGTCCAAGTTGCCTCAGCTATGGATTAAGCACAGGGCTGGGAAATCTGTAGCCTCAAGGCCTTTCACAGAATTTCCTCTGTGAAGTCTGGATTCAGTCAAAGGGCCCAACCTGAGGACTTAGAGGACCACATGTGGCCTCAAGGCTGCAAGTTCCCCAGCCCTGGCCTAGCATATAGTAGGCACTTAATAAATGCCCAGTGTTTGACTAACTAAAAGGCAGCCTGGTAACAAGCAAAGGGACAGCTGTGTCAGAAATCAGCCTAGTCAGGTCCCCTTCTCCCCACCACATGCCTTGACGCCACCCTTCCTGTGAACCATGAGTCCAAATTAGAGGCCTGACAAAGGCTTTCCATGAGACAGAGTGCAGGGAAGTGAGACCGCCATTCAGACTAATACACTATGAACACCTCTGGTGTCTAAGGCAGAGGCTCTTCAACTTGTTTATGCTGGAGGTCCTTGGGCTATGCTCAACCTGGTGAAGCCTATGGACTCCTCCTTAGAATAACATTTACATGCATACGAAAACAGAAAAGGCTTATTACAAAGGAAACCTAATGAGGAAAAAATAAAGGTGTCTCTTTTTCTCCATCCAAGTTCATGGGCCTCCTAAAATATGTCTCTAGGCCATGTTAAGGACACCTGCTCTAAACTTTGTACCCGGCTTACCTGTTCAAACTGTTTCATAGCAAACATCCCTCTGGAGAAATCAAAAATCAAACGTCTTTCAAATCCACTTTCAAAAGTCTGTGGAATATAAATAGAGAATGAGAGATAAGAACCGAAGTGCACAGGGCAAGCTCCATGAAGGAATATGGTAGAGGGTGGCATGCCATCTGACTGGTCCACCCAAATGACTGATGACCGAATCCCACAAGACAGTGGAAAGAACTATTCAAAGGAGCAGGACTCAGATCTCAGCTCCATGTGGGCCCAGGCCCAGGTTTCTCATCTAACTGATGACAGGGCTAATTACATGATCTTCGAGGTCTCTTCCAGCCTTCAGTCTCTGACCTGCTGACAGCAGGGAGAGGCAGCCATCTGCTGATGCCACAAAGGGGACTCTGAGGCCAATGGTTCTTAGGGAATCATGCCCTGCCCCCTCTCCAGCAGTCAGTCTGGAAAAGCCCACGTGATCCCTTCTTGGAATCATGTGCTTAAATGCACAAAATAAAACACATGGGATTATATAGGAAATCAACTGCATTGAAATCAAATTCTCAAAGTACTAAGAGAACAAGTTCACGGAGCCCAGACTAGGAAGCCATGTTGTATGGCACTGGATATTCACCTACAGCCATAGAAAATCCCGGGCTCTGAGCCTCGAGACGAGGCCACAGGAGATGGACACTAGGGTCCTAGGCTTCTTCTGGCCGGAGTCTGTCCCTGCTGGTTTCCCGGTGCTTAAGCCGTATCATCAGTGAGGGAATGGAGAAGATCTAAACTGGTTCAGAAAAGGGTGGGTGGGAGGGCATTGGTACTGCTATGAACCCCAGAAAGTGAAAGGAGCCAACCTAATCAAAGGGTGCCTGACTGCCTGGCTGTACTCTGTCAGTATCATCAGGTCAGCCCACAGCCCTGGGGACCAACCTCCATTCTGGCCTGCTCTGGTCTATGTGAGAGGTGGGGAGAGCACCACCATTGAGCTCAGGGAGACCTGGCTTCACGCTCCAACTGGTGCCCAAGTGACCTGACCTCTCAGAGTCGCAGGCCCATAAGCCACAGAAGGGAGGCCCATGCACAGTAATGGAGGAAGTCCCCACAGATGAGATCACAGCCACATGTCACCACCAGCCAACAAAAGCGGCTGAGTTCATGCGACCCATCGGGATACTATTCACAAGGCTTTTACAGGAGGGATGTGGACAAAAATGCAGGGACTGAATCCTTTGTGTCATTCATATCTCACATGGTACTATGGACATAGGAGACTCCCAAACATGGAAAGGACACCCAAGTCTGGAGTCAGAAGACCTCAGTTCAAATCCTCAGGTGCTTCCTTTGAAAGACAAGGGACATCTCATGATCCTAGTCAGTGACAGAACCTCCCTCGGCAGTCTCTGGCCCAGAATCCCCAGCCCATTACCTTTTCCACAATTTTCCGGATGAGGGTCTCTGACAAGGAAACATTTTCACCCAAGGCCAACGCAGATATCACCTCAAGAAGGGCCTTACAGCAAGATGTGGAGAGACCAGGAATGTCAAATGTTTGCAATATTACCTGTAAGACCAAAGAATAGATTAGGCATGGCAGCCACAACCCCAGGGGGCTCATCCACAAACAGGGCTGGTGACTCACCGTACTAACTGCTTCAGGCTGCGCAATTTTGGAGCCACTGGCGTGTCTCACCAGGATGAGGTAGACTTGCAGCAGCTTCTCCATTTGGTCTGAGCCATCCAAGCTGGGAAGCCTGGACATTTTCTCCTGGAGCTCCAGGAGGGATTCCTGCCAAGAAGAGGGGAAGACAGAAGCTTACAGGCGCTCCCCATTGGTCACATGCTCTTTGCTTAGAAAAATGGATGTGAAGCAGGTGGCACAAGGCTTGGCACACAGCAAGTGCTTAATAAATGTTTATGAAATGACGCTTGAGACACCCTCAAAATAGCCCTGTTTGCCACACGTTTGGCATTAGAAAAGTAAGATATACTGAACAATAGTTGCCATGACTGATGAAAATCACTACTACCCAAGGAGAGAACCCGGTAGTTGTGCAGAATTCTCTTCTTGCTTGGCCCTGTGATTTCACTGGTGCAGGAAGTCCCTGATGAGGAAATGCCCTCCACCAACACTGACCTCAGCATTTACCTGAAATGTACAGTCTCAGAGCAAGCTGCCTGGGATTAGTGAATTGTGCAAGGCCAGAAAGCAACATGTCAGAGGCATGACTCAAACTCTGGTTCAGGGGCCTCCTCTGCATCCTATGCCAGTTCTCCTCAAATATTAAAGCATCACTGAATTCCTCCAAACCAAAGACTTACCTGCAAACATTCCCAAAACACTCCAAAATGGTCCTTGTAGACATAGGTGGCTGAAGACTTTACCATCTGCCTTAGGGCACTGGCCACCAGGTTCCATGGCAGCTGGGCAGCGGTCTCAGTAACCGGGCCAAGCTTCCTCAGAATTACCCTGATCGCCTGGGAGAAGCCAGGAGGAAGGTTACGTTAATACTTCAGCCCTTGTCTCCAAAGTTTATAACACTCATCAATACGCATCAGAGGATGACAAAGCCATTCACAAACCTTCTTCATAAATCTAACTTTAATCTTCACAAGAATCCTGGGAGGAAAGTGCTATTATGCCCATTTTACAGAGGAAGGCACTGAGGCAAAAAAGAACTGTCTGTGCCCAGATTCACACAGCTAGTAAGAATTTGAGGCTGGATTTGCACTCAGGCTTCCCTGATTCCAGGCCCAGTGCTCTATCCACTGCACCACCAGCTGCCCGCTTACAGCATGATGACGTTCAATCATCTGGTCACATCTGACTCTTCAGAACCCCAGGGACCACTGAATACTAGGTCCTTCTATCCTCCAACCCATCTGGCCAACCTCATGTTCCTTGCTTCCTTGACACTATCTCTCCATCCCATCCTCTGCCATCCCCTTTTTCTTTTGCCTTCAATCTTTCCCAATGCGTCCCCTCTTCTCTTTATTTGGTCCAATATTTAAGCTTCAGCTTCAGTACTGGACTTTCCAGTGAACAGCCTGAACTAATTTCTTTAAGTATTGAATGATTTGATCTCCGTGCTGTCCAAGAGACTCTCAAAAGTCTCCTCCAGCACCACAATTCAAAAGCATCAATTCTGTGTGCTCAATTTCCCTCATAATCCAACTCTCACAATCATGCATTGCTACTTGAAAAAACCACAGCTTCAACTATATGAATCTCTGCCCACAGGGTAATGTCTCTGCTGTCCAGATTTGCCATAGCTTTCCTTCCAAGGAGCAAGCATCCTCTAATTTCATGGCTGCAGTCACCATTCACAGTGATCTTTGAGCCTAAGAATATAAAATCTGATGCTGCTTCTATTTCTTCTCCCTCTGTTTGTCAGGAAGTGATGGGACCAGTTGCCAAGATGTTCAGTTTTTTTTACGTAAAACTTCAAAATATGCTCCAAACATGATACAAAACATTCCACCTTTTATGTTCACGTTTGAGGAATTGACAAAGCAAGATTTTAGAGGACAGATAAAGTACGTTTTAGAAATCAGATGCCTGAGATTCACCAAGTCCTAGTACTGGACAGGCTACAAGGAGAGCTCTCATGAAGAAAATGACACACAGAAAGCCACATGTGAACTGCCCACAGAAAGGAGACTGAGAGGCAAAGTGGTGAGAGGGCCAATTGTGGAGTCCTGTGGAATCAGCGAGACCTGGGTTCCAGTCCTGCTCCTACCTCTGACAGACCCTGGCTGTGTGACCCTCTCAGTGACCCCACCAAACCCTCCAATACTGTGAGTTTCAGAGATGGTGCTGATCTGAATTGGTGCAACTTTCTCATCGGGAGCTCCCAACACTCAAGCAATTACAGATCCAGTTCCATGAATGAACAGACGGATGGATGAATAAACGAGTGAATACTGAAGAACAATTTTTGTTTGATCCCAAGATTACTCATGCCACCCTTACAACGTTCCTGCTTAGTTCTTCAGCTAAAGCACCACCTCAGAACTCAGGCCCCCTCTCCTACTGTCTCCAAAAGATGCCCCCAATTAGCCCCTTGAGAGACAGGCCTTTTGGGATTCTGTGATGGAGCCTGGCCCTGTGATTTCAAAGGTGGGCACAGAACTCCTCACACCACTGACACAAATCAGCAATCTGCCTGTAATTCGTAGTCTTGTGGAACTGCATGCGGTACTAACCGACCTAATGGAAGTCAGAGTCAAGATTTAAAATCAGGTCCCTCCTGACTCCAAGGCTAGCTTTCCATCCCTACTGATGCCATACTGGCTTAGAAAACTACAAATCAATAGTACCTTTGTTCTACTGCTTAGTCATTTATGATATCAAACATTTCCCTATTGCTTTTGAATCTGGTGGGCTGCACTAGGGAGCCCAGGCTTGTAGTTGGAGGCCTCTGGACCATGGGGTAGAGTAGCAAGGGGGAAGGAAGGAAGAGTACACACATTCTGCTGACCTATGCATGGCCTGTGGACTATAGTGGACCCTGGCTGCTGAGAATGGGCCTTCTGGAATCAGCAGGAGGAGAATGAAGCCGAAGTGGAGATGGGGTGATGCCAGTATCAACTAAGGCAAAGTAGACCAATAGTCAACAAACACCTGGGAAGTCCTCTGGAGACAGGGCTCAGGAGGGCATTTGCTTTCCCTCCTTCCCATTTCTCAAAATCTTCCAGTCACTCCTTCCTCAGTTCCCTCCCTTTTCAGAACTGATTTATGAATCAAGAATTATTTCTCCGTTCCCTTTCCCTAGCAGGGAACCAACAAATCTGGAGCAGAAATCTTTTATCAGTGCCCTGTCTCTCACTGGGGGAAAGATGGGGAATTCCAGAAGCCACGTCCTCTGGGATTTGCAGCAAACAGCCAAAACAAACATTGCTTAAAAAAAAGAGGAAAAAGGGATCCAATAGAACCAAGAGGGAGGCCAAAGGACAGAGCTGGGGAGAAAGGTCAATTCCCAGAGCAAGCAATTGAAGTGCCTTCCCCAGATGGATACCTGGAATGACAGGAACAGACCCTTGTGGTATAATGAGCAAGCACAAGTCCTCCAGGACACCTCTCCTCTCACTGCTGCCCCTCCCCCCAAGTCATTCTTTACTCCCTTTCATTCCTCCATCCAACCCCTTCCCCTCCCTATTTACCTTGGAGGCACAGGAGTGGAACATATTTCTGACTCCTTTGCACATTTCAAAAAGTAACTGTCCAACACCTTCCACTTTTGTGGGATGCTTGCCAAGGTCAACAAACATTAAATTAAAGAGACTGTCTTGATCTGAAACCTAGAGAAAAATCCCAGAAGAATGTCATTCACAGCTTTTAAAATGTCCAACTTATATATTTATTTTCTGTTTATTTGTAAACTGTTTACAGGTATATTTAATGCAGGGAAAAAACATTTAAAAATAATAAAATTTATCTCAAACTGCTATAACTAAGTATACATACCCTTATGTAAACATTGGTCAAAAGACCCATGACCTGAACATTAGCTTGTCACATAAAGTAACACTGGTGACTCTCAAAAGAAATTACAGTGACTCACTCTTACAGATGGTTCACAAACTACAACAGGGAGAAATGTGCCCACCATTTTACTCTTTCATCACAAAGCACTAGTAATACAAACATTGCTAACCAGTGAATGAGTTCACACCTGTCATCACCTGTCAAAGCCACTACAAATGCCCTCATCTCTTAATCAATCAGTGGGCATTGATTAAGTACCCATTAGGGCTCACGAGCTGTGCTGGGGCAAATACAGCCCATGAAACCATCCCTACTTTCTGGCATTGGTGAGGCCCAGCCTAGAAGTGGGCCCCAGAGTTTTCCTGTCCCTCTCATTCCCCCCATTTGGCTCCCCTATATGCCCCTCTTCCTGAAGGAGAGGGACTCAGTCTCTGCTTCTACTGGCACTCTCGGCCCTTAGCACAGAGCCTGCTACAGTAAATGCCTAATAAATGTTCACTGTCTCTACAGCCAGCTAGCTATCAAAAGCACTATATTTGACTCAAATCAAAAGCAGCCTTTCAGGAACATGCTAAAAAAAAATGCTTAACAGAAACTTAGTGAATTGTGCAGCGAAAACCCAAATGCTGTCACTGCATTAATACAAAATATGAACTAAGCCCAAGGGGAAATTCAACTGAATTCTGAGGGACAAATACTTACAAAGCATCTGTAATGCTGAGAAGACAAAATCAAAGACTCTGCTGTTCAGGCTCCCCTTCTACTGGGGCAGGGCTCTTCACCTGCATTTCTCAACTTGTTATTTAATGCTTTGACAAATGTATTTCAGTCACGGTTTCCTTGGTAGTATTATGCACTTTATTTTGTGCATTTGAAAGCATGATTGTGAGAAGAAGTCCAGCAGCTTCCCGAGACTGACAACCAGAGGGGTCCAGGACTCATACAGAAATGGGATTGACATATCCCTAACATAAAGAAGCACTTTTAACAACTACCCATACAGGTAAGGACACAAGGTGCCTGGAGGGGATGGACTAGACGATGTCAAATGGCAGGGGCTATTCCGTGTTTACATCCCCACAGACTGGTCTGGTCTGGTGCATACACCCCTGGGACCTATGACCTCCTCCATGAGGGCATCCATTCTAACAATGCCTGTTGATGGTGCATATTCTCATTCATGTCCTCTCCTCCACTTGCCTTCAGGGCTAGGGTCTTCCTCCTGTTCTCTTTACCTTGTCTAGACACAGGCTGTCCCATCACCCCTCACTCTTGCTCTGACCAGTCTGTTTTCACCTGGTCCACAGCAGTTGTTTCTGCTAAGTCAGTCCCTATCCATACATGATATATTGCAGCCTGTCCATGCCTATACAGAGCTGAACTGAATTTAGAGCAGGGACAGATTACAGAAACTGCTTCTACTCCTCAACGGTGACTCTCCTCTACTCCATTCTATGAATAAGCAATTTCATAGACACTTTTAAAAAATACAGGGCTTACCTTTCTCATCAAAAACGTAAAGCTTTCTGCTGCAAAATTCCTTATATGTAGTTTGTGGTGAGCCAGGAGCGTACTGTATAAACTGGAAGGGAAGTAGGAGAGATTTGATAACCAACAAGTTATTCCTTAACAGTGACCTAACAAGCAGAGGTCCCCAAGGAAGGGGCTTTTTTATCCATCTCTCTGAGGAAACCAGAAATACACGTTTAGTCACAACAGCAAAGTGAGAAAACCAAGGGCACAGAAAGTCAATGGTACAGAATCTCAGGAAGGTTTCACTAAGCAATTTTTTGAATGCCTGCCCAGCTATGTCCAAGTCAGGACGCAAGGCATGCCGGAAGCTCTCTGCTATGTGCCCTCTGGGCATGTGGGCCTGCTAAGGATTCTGGGTCCATTCAGTCTACTTCCCTGATTGTAGGTGAAAGCCTCCTGGAGATGGACACAACCTGAGCTTGGTAAGGTCAGAATACTGAGTGCTCCAAGTCAAGATGGAATCCACATTGGAATGTGGGCAGTGAGTAGAGGTAGGCAGCAGCACAGCCCCTCAAGGCACAGACCTGTCCATCAATGGTCCAGAAGTGAACTTGGTGGGGTGAATATCTTAGAGCAGAGGCTCTGTCATCCCTTTTTTCAAGGACTAAGGAAACAAGCAGGGGATTATGACTGATCCCATCCTCTGTTTTGGGAGAAAGCTGTGTATACTATATCTTTGTGTATAACTCTATCTCTGCTTTGTAGTACATCCTTTTATAAAAGCTGATTCTTGGTTAAATGAAAATGGGGTGCTAATCACTAGCAGTTAACACTAGGGATAACACAGAGGTATGGAGGTTCAAGCCAACAGCACTGGGAAGTGACTCCCCCAATCTCTCAGGGCGGACAGGGAGGGGAAAAGAGAGGCTTACTTAGGGGCTCAATCTGACTGAGACTGAGAATTGTAATGAGGATCCTCAGAGTTTACAGGGCTGCTTAAAAGAACTGGCTGTTTTTATTACTTTAAAGCAAACTGTGCTTTTACACGTTAAAAGGGGAGAGGGGCTGAACAGTTAATTAAGGGAGGTAATTGGGGATAAAGGTAAAAAGGGGCAACAGAAGACAAAAGAGAAAGTTACCTGTATATACTTGGCATGTCCTTGACCATAAGTCTCCATAAGTACTTGTAAAGATAAGACAGGGAAGTAAAAGCCCACTCCAACAACTCAGTGTCCTGGGTCTCTAAAATTGCTGTTATGGCCAGGAAGAAATCTTTAAAATTTGGATAGAAGTCAGTCTGAAGATCCCGAGCCAACTGAACAACCAGACTGCATTGGAAATAACAAAAAGGCATTCATGATGTCAACAGACTAAGACTCCAAAATCTGCCAGCATCTGAAGCATCAGCAGTAGGGTGAGAAGGGATGTGGGATGGGCCTCATGGTCAGAAAGACCTAGGTCAAGTCCCCCGTGACCCCTGGCATGTCTAACCTCTCAGGGCCCTATAAAACTAAAACTATAAACTGGAGAGATAGTAGAGGCAAATCTGACCTCATTTCCTTATTTCCATGAAATTGCAAGTCTGATCCCTCCTTCTGGCCCAGAAAAATAAAGTTAAGCGGGGAGAAGACAATGCCAGTTCACAGAATATGAGAATGTCTTTCAAATACCAAAGCACTTACAAATTAGTGCTTAATCAGACATTTAAAAGATTCTTTCTATTCTTAGAGCCCGACAAAGAAATAAACACTCATCGAACAAGGGCTGCTTTCTCTATCAACGTAAAGAGAAATATTATTAATCCAGTAATTTTATCATACAGAACTAGGGGGAATTGGAGGGATTTTTAAAGCTCCCTCTCCACACACACACACACACACACACACACCCCTCATATTTTGAAGATATATATGCACCTTTTATATATCATAAGATGCTACATATAGCATACCAAATTATATATAAAATACATGTAACACCACTGTTGTAAAGTCAATGCTATGTGTATGTGTATACTTAAAAAAATAAAAATTTTTTTCTAGTCAAAACACAAGCATTATTAATGAAGTACAAAAGTAATATTCCAAAGATGAACCAAAAAGGATTTATACCTTAAGACAAGCCTTTCCAAACTCCAAATTCCTTTTCTGTTAATTTTTAAAACACAAGTACCTGCTTGCTCAGGAAAATACATACTCATACACACATAGCTATTTTATATAATTAAAAAATACAATATTATAACTGTAATATATTCAGCACCATAGTATGTCAATGCTTCATATAAATGACATCTATTTTAATATTCACATAGCACATGTTAAAGCACAGGTTCTTGTTTCTGACTCATAAACCACCGATAATTCTATCACAATTCAAGGATCTGTGACTTTGTAGGTCAGAGGATCACAGAGGGCCTTACAAAGAACACTCTTGCTGATTTCTACAGCCTTCAGCTTGTAGCATCTACTAGTACTAGCTGTCCATTAGCACAGCATTTGAGAACTCAGTCAGCTTGTGGACCTAAAGAAGGCTAACTGAGTAGAAGGACTGTATCGTAAGTCACCACGTCCTTGTCATCACCACCAAAAGGCAGTGGCTATTTTGCACAACAGGCCTTCCCTCATAGTCCAGTGGGACAACCTCTTTCCTGAAAGGGCAGTCACACCATGGGGCCTTAACCAAAGAGCCTCCAACTTACTCCAAAAGCGGCTGATAGGCCAGGCTGTGCTTGATCTGCAGGTGGGTCTTCAAGCTCAGGGCAATCTCATTCTGATGGTAAACCAGCTGATTGAATGACTGACACTTGCCAACAACTTCTTTGTAAAATTTTCCTAAAAAGGGGTAGAGGGGAAAGAATTACTCTCATTATTATATACTAATATAGAAGTTTATCTGTTAACAGAGAAAATATCCAATACCACCACTGATGAATCTATTAGTAAACTTTGAACATACCAAAATGCTCTGTGAGGTTCAATTCTCTCCATTTCTGTAGTCCTTCATAAAAGTAGGTTTCTACCTCCTATAAAACCAAAACATTACATTAACTAACAGTCAAGTGAAAACCCTCTGAAAAAAAACACAAGTACAGTTAATGACATAACAAAGGCAATACTCCAAGTATGAATTAAAAGGGATTTACACCTTAGGCAAGTCTTTCTAAATTGCAAAATCCTTTTTTGTGCATTTTAAAAATACAAAACTGGCTGTTCAGGAAAACTTTAAAGCAGCTAAGGGTTACTATTATCTTTGTACTGAGAGTTAATTCATGATACCTTAGTCAGTATAATTTAATTTTAATAAAAATTCCCTAGTTAATCTCTTTCTATTTACTGGTTCTTTCCCTACTGCTTTCAAATATGCCCAAAGCTGGCCCATCCCTGGAAAACCCTCACTAGACTCTTCCATTCCCTCAAGGGATCATCCTCTATTTTTCTTCCCTTTCTCTGTCATTTCCTCTCACTCATTCCTAACCCATCCCTCCACTGAAACTGCTCTATCTGAAGTAACTAATGATTTCTTAATTGCCCAGTCTGATGGTTTGTTCTCAGTCCTCATCATCTCCCTCTCTCTCTGACCTCATCAGCTCATACAGGTTTAACTGTCATCCCTATGCAAACTATGTAGAGAGTTATGGACTTCCCCACCACCTCCAGTACAGTCCAGGTGCCTCCCAAAAAATGGAATCCCTGAAAAATCAGAATAGATCAAACACAAGTCAATGATTCCCTGAAACAGCAAGAAATATCAGAATAGAATCAAGAAATTAAAAAAAAATTATTCAAAAATAAGATACCCAATGTTAAAAATAACTAGCCTGGAAAACAGATTGAGAGAGAAATCACTAAATCACTAAAAACCATGTGCAAAAAGTAAAACAAAAAAACAACCAAAACCAGATGCCATATTTCAAGGAATCCTGAATGGAAACTGTCCAGATCTATTAGGAAGTCCTCATCACCTCCTGAAAAGAAGCTCCATAAAGTATCACAGCCAAAATTCAAGCTACAAACATCCAGAAAGACGAGACGCTGACCAGGTACCATAGAATTAGTGAGGGGTCACATCTGATCTAGACGCTTCTACTAAAAATGAGTTCAGAATACAATATTCCAAAAAGGAAAAGATACAGGCTTTTAAACAAGAATAAATTACCCTGAAAGACAGAATATTATCAAATGCGGCAAGGAATAGACCTTTGGAATAGACCTCTAGTGGAACAGGGGACTTAGAAACATTCCTGATTAAAAGCTCAGTAGGAACTCGGAAATACAAACTCAAGGGTCAAGAGAAACCCACAAGAGTAAATCCGTGCAAGTAATTAGGAGCAACTGGCTGATGATGCAGGGCAAAGAACCAGTATTCCATCAAGTATCCCTGCAAGGGGCCTGAGGGAGGGCCTGGGTTGGTGCACTTCTAAAAGTCTGAAGATGGCAACAGAAGGAAGGTTTATAAAAGGTGTAGGATGAAGGTGAGACTTGTCGTGTCTCCTAGGAGAGATGAGGAGATGGAGCTGTGGGGTGGAGCAACTGGATGAACCCCACTCTATCTGAAGAGGACACAGGAGGGTCTATACCAACACACAAGTAGTGCTGTGTAGAAAACACGTCAAATTGGAAGGTGAAATGGGGTGGGGGGGGTGGGGGCACTGAGAAGGGAGACTGGAGGCAACAGCCACAAGCAAAAGAGCTCTCCTGATCCTGAAGGGAGGGTCAAGAGGGGCTAATGCAGAGAACTAGAATCGAAGGGGATAACCAACTGGAGGCTGGCTGCATGAACTGCGGCGTGTGTTGTGATGACGAGGACTGTAGAAATGCATGCCTAGTACAAACTGATGGAGCGAAGCGAACAGGACCAGGAGAACAATTTGCACAGGGACAGTAACACTGTAAAAACAAACTCTGAGCGTCCTGAGAACGAGGAGGACCTATGATGAGGCCTGTTAGCCGCCTCTTGGCAGAGGTGAGGGACATACAAGGGGCAGCACACAATCTGTGCACATGGTTACCGCATGGACACATTCCACCCAAGTATGGCTGTGGTTCAGTGTTTGGTTTTTCACACACACACTTTTTTTTCTATTTAGGAGGGAAGGAGAGTCATGTCAAAGTAGGGGGACACTGTAACATTTAAAAATGCAGAGTTCATCATAAAGACTTCCATGAACTGATGCAAAGTAAAGTGAACAGAATCAGGGGAATGTTGTACAGTCACAGCAAACTCTGTGAGATGAAAAATTCTAAATAATTTAGCTCTCCTTAGCAACACAAAGATCCAAGATTATCCCAAAGGACCCAAGATGAAGCCTACTGTCCAATCCCAGAGAAAGGAAGAACTGATGTGGTCTGAATGTGGACTGAAACATACTGATTTTTACTTCCTTTTCATTCTTCTTTTGTTGCTGCTCGAGTTTTCTTGTACAAAATGACTAATACGGAAAGTTTTACATGACTGCACATATATTACCTATATCAGGTTCAAATTCTTTTTTAAAAAATACGTAGTAAATTTAGCATAGAGAGTAACAAAATGCCCTCTTGCATCATCTTGTGAACTTTTTCATTTTATCTTTCAAATGTTTTAATGATAGAATTTTTTTGTATTATTACAGCTGTTTACTCTCTTCTTTTCTCCTTTCCTTCCTCCTCCAAAACAGCCTCCTTTCTTGTAACAAATCAATATAATTAAGCATACTTCAGCTGTTTCCAAAGATGGGTCTCATTCTACCTCGCCAGACCATCCTCCCTACCAAGAGGCAGGAAGTACAACTGCTATCTATCATCCCGGGGCAATCTAAATTGGACACGATATACAATATCCTTTCTTGTTCTTTGCACATTGAAAATGTTAATACTTGTAGATAACTGCTAAATTTGTAACCAAAACAGGGAAACATTTTTTCAAAAGGACCACTAGTAAGAGAGAATCCATAACCCCACTGTGGCATCAGTACATTCTATTTCAGAACAGAACTCTAGTCCAGTCTGGGGTCAAGCTGGAAAAGGTATTTCTAGGAGGTTGGCATTAAAACTCGGACAGCAAACACACGAGACCAGAAACCAGAGGTAGCAATTAGGTAGTATTTGGGGGAATTTACGTGTAAGGCATCAAGTTGGGGAGGTTTTTCCTCCTTGCCTTAAACTTCCCACTGTAGAAAGTAGGAATTACCACACTAGAAATTATTCCTCAGCCTAGGATAGTAGATAGAGAGGGTGAGCAAGTCCTGAATTCAAACCCTGCCTCTGGCACTGCTGGCAGGAACTTTTCAAAGGCTCAGGAAATAAAGTCTCAAAGTTACAGAAGAGTTGTAGCAGATCTGCATCATCGAAGGGTGTTCCCACAAGGAGTTCCCCACAACAGATAAAACCATGTAAGTTTCCACCCAAAAAAAAATTTGGGAGGGCTGGAACGAACCTGAGTAGTTCACATACTATGCAAGTTCTGAAACATGGCATAAAACATCAATTATAATGACCACCTTGCATTACACTGGGTCAAAATACAATCAACCTGAAAACTCTTCCAGATATAGCAACAGTGATCCATTTTTAAATGTATTTTAAATAATGAAAAGATGTGTCATAGATGACATTCTTACCTCATCATAACTGGCAGTCCTATCAATCCGATGGATGATATCGATATTAACATTCCCGAGACGTTCAGCAAAGGTAAGAAACTGAAAATGGAAAACGTACAGGATGATTACAGACACATCAAACCATTAGGAAGCACCTGACACTGGTTTGGGGTGCTAGGATTACATGCATGGACTTGGTTTCATGAATTTTACTTGTCTGAAAATCCCTTCTCTTAAGGAAAGCGCTATGTCTGGTAGACAGAGCAAGTGACATGGACTTAGAAGTCCCAAGTTCAAACCCATATCGGACACCTCCTCGCTGGGTGACCCTTAACCTCTTTCAACCTCAGTTTCCTCAACTGTAAAATGGGGTTAGCACCTACCTCACAAGTTTGCTGAGAATAAAATGAGATATTTGTAAAGTAGTTTGCAAACTCTGTCTATGTAAATGCTATTATTATTAAATAATCATAAGAGCAGCTACTTCCCAAGATGGTGGAGTAAAATGAGACAATATTTGTAAAGCACTTTGCAAACTTTAAAAGTGCTATATAAATACTATCACTAAATAACTATAAAATGCCTATCTCCCAAGACTGACAAGGTAAAATGAGGTACTATTTGTAAAGCACTTTGTAGACCTCTATATAAATGTTGTCATTATTAAAAAATTATTAAATATTATTATTAAATAGCCGTAAGAATAGCTCCATCCCAAGACTGTGAAGATAAAATGAAATACTATTGCAAAGCACTAAAGTTCCTCCTCCCAAAGCAATGGGGGTAAAATGAGATTTTTTGCAAGCACTCTGCTATATAAATGCCATTATTACTAAATAACCCTAAGAGCTCCTCCTCCCAGGGCTATGGGGGTAAAATGAGGTATTTGCAAAGCACTCTGCAGACCTGAAAGTGACATATAAATGCTGTTATTATTAAATAACCCTAAGAGCTCCTCCTCCCAGGGCTATGGGGGTAAAATGAGGTATTTGCAAAGCGCTCTGCAGACCTGAAAGTGACATATAAATGCTATTATTATTAAATAACCCTAAGAGCGCCTCCATCCGATTTTTACAAAGCGCTTTGCAGACCTGAACGCGCTACAGACGCCAGCTGCTCGTTTCCACCCTCACCTGTACCGACTGCGGCACCCTCCACCCCACCCCGCCCCTCCGGGGGGCACCCAAGAGAAGCGCGAGGTAAGGGGACGGCAAGCTTGGCGTCCGCGGGGCTCGGGCTTCCCGTGGCTCGGCCCCGCTGCCCGGCGGGTCTGCCCCGCCGGACTGGGCGCTCCCGGGCCGGGGGGAGGATGCCAAGAGGGGAAGCCCCTCGAGAGCAAGAGCTTGGGGGTCGGTTGGAGAGACCCCGCGGAAGGCCAGGCCCCGCCCCTCGGCCAGCGGGATGTGCGGGCCCCTCGTTCTACAGAGGGGAAACTGAGGCTGGGCGAAGCGCCGCGCTGCGGCCGCGGCACGTAGGCCCGAGCTCCTCCGACCTCCCCCTCCACTCCCAGAGAAGGAATCCGGGGCCCCGCACCTCGTTCCCCGCCCGGGCCCGGCCCAGGCCTCGGGGGCGCCCCCAGCCTGGCCCGGTTCCCGCCCCCGGGCCGACCAAGGCCCCGCGCTCACCCGGTACGTATTCTCCGTCTTGTGGGCAAAGGGTTTGGGCTTCATGGCTGCGAGAGCCGGGCGGGTCCGCGGGCCCAGGAGCCGAGCTGCGGAGAGAGGGGCGGAGGCAGCGACCGAGACCCTAGCGCCGCGGGGGGTCCTCGCTCACGTGCGCGCCGCGGCTCTGGACGCCGCCATGACCGCGCGAGGGAGGGGCGGGGCCGCGAGAGGAACGTCACGTGGGCGGGCGGAAGCGCGCCGGCAGAGACGGGGCCTCTCCCCGAGGGGGCGGGGCCTCTCCCCGAGAGGGGCGGGGCAGGGAGTGAGGAGGAGGGAGAGCAGGACTTGGACTGAGAGCTCGTGCGCGATTTGCTCGTGGTAGACCTAGCGCTGCAGGGGACCTCCGAGGCATCTAGCGCCACCCCATCCTTTTGCAGATGGGGAAACTGAGGCATGAGGAGGTGAAAAGACCTAAAGTCGTGGACCTCGAGCTAGCGCTGCAGGGACCCTCCAAGGGCCTCTAGGCAACCCCCTCGTTTTACAGATGGGGAAACTGAGGCACGGTTTCCCCCAATGGCTCCCCAATAGCAGAGCTAGGATTGAACCCTGGTTCCCCCCTAGCCTCAGCTCCACGACTCCGTGCTCCAAACCACTATGTCCTCTTTTACTCACTTTCCATGTCCAATGTGAACTTTTCCTAGCCTTCTTCGGAATGCCCTCACTCTGACCCTTTGCACACACCTCAAGGTCTCCTTTGCAAAAGGGAAAACATCAGAGCTTCATAGAAACCTCGAAGGATTATGGGATTATCACAAACAAATAATCCAGCCCAAAGCCGGGGCATCATCTTCTATGGAGTTCCTTGTTAGGAGGGGTGCATTATATATTATAGAAGCTATGCTTATACTAGGTTCATGATAAGTGGGCACATCTGTAGTTCTGTATCAGAATGAAAGCCAAACACATTCTCTCCACATCCTTACCACCAGTTGCTTTGTGATCCTTATGGAAAATAATAATAGTATAACAAGTTATTTTGGAACTACCACTCTTTCCCATTTTCACTAAGTGAATCTCAGTTTCCTCTTCTGTAAAATAAAGAGGTTGGAGATAATGGTCTCCAAAGTCCTATCCAGCTCTGAATCTCTGTTCCTTTGCATTCTATGGGGCGAGAGAGTACATTCTAAGCCTGGGAGACTCCGGCAAGGAGGCAGGAAATGATGTACATGAGGCAGAAAGTAGACCAATTGTATAGTATTCAAGAGGGTGACAGCATAACCCAATATTGAAAAGCTTCAACTGCCAGATAAATCAATCGGTAAACATTTATAAAGCACTGATTTATCTGCCAGGCACCCAGAATTCAACAACAAATCCTAGTATCTGAGTTCTCATCAGTTTGGATGCCCCCTCCAGTTATGCAAATCACAACCCTAAACTTGCCTCCCCGTCCCATCTGACATTTTTCCATCCTCCTCCTACATTCCGAGGGGACCATTCCCTTGCTTTCTCTTGACATCCTAGGATGACAGCAGAACAAAAATACTACCCCCTGCAATTTGCCCCGCTATGCTTCCTTATTAATTTCCTTCTCTCCGTTTCCTTTTTGACATTTTGTATTTGTTCCATGTACTTGTGTGATACTTACTTTCAGTTCTTTAGAGACCACGGTGTTCTAGCCTTGTAGCAACAGAAGTAGAAGGTTGCTTTATTGTTGCTATTTGGCTATTTCCCCTGTTTTTGTTTTTTAAGATAAGCCTTTACGCTTCTGTGATTTCCCTGTAAAAATTGTTCATAATGTCCATGTTACTAAAATTGTGACATTTTTATTGTCCTGGGAGCATGCCCATATGAAATCTGATCTCTATAGGCAAATGCATTTATTATACATTTAAATGTCCTTCTTAGATGTGAGTGACAGCAAAAGTATGGTTTCCACAGTCATTGTGGTTAGCCGATGAAGTCAGTGAGGATAAATCAGATACTAAGAAGGCCAGCAGACCGCAGGTGGATTCCACCAATCAAAAGACAGACACTGGCCTTCAGAAAATTACAAACTTTTTGATAAAGGAACTAAATCTACAGCTAGCTGGAACTAGCCAAGAAAAATGACCTAGAGTTACCTGGAGAAGGCTTTTCTTGACTGTACTTGCTTAATGAACTTCATGCATACAAGTAGACACATCCTGTGTAAAATCATGCCTCCATTTTCTGATCATGGGTCCTATGTTAGAACATGTTTGGGAGGGGGGAATCATACTAAGGGGGAGGTGTTATATAATGGGCATGTAGAGAAGATGGTGACCTGATGGAGAATGGATCAATCTGTCTCCTGTGGGAGGGATTGATCCTGTCTTGAACTTATGGTATATAGCTCATCTAGCTTCTGTATTCAGCGCTCCTTCCTCCTGAAAAGAGAGTAGGGGTGCGCTTTGGCCAAAGTGTTCAATTCCTCTAAACTCTGCTGTAATAAATTTTCCTTGATACTTTATTGGTATCAAGTGTGTCTCTAACACTAGACAATTCAGTACAACATACATTTAATAAGATAAGAAGTTGGGTATCATAGTAGGAAGAATATCTGAGTCAGGGTGATCTGAGTTGATGTGTCACCTCTTACACTGGCTGGGTGACCTTGGGTCAATCATTTAACTTCTAAGAGTGCCCTGGCAACTAAACTGAAGATTCCATTGTTATTTATTCTACATTGGGAGGAGTTTCCTCATTGAATGTTCATTTCCTCAACAGTGAAATCACAAATCTAGACACCCCCTGCCTGAATGATACCCCCAACCCTGAAATGGGCAAGACAGCATAGTAAAGGCTAGGGATATAAAGATTAGTTAGTAACACACTCCCTGTTCCTGAAGACATTATACAAGAGGCAGAGAGGGGGGAGAGAGAAAGGAAAAGGAGGTGGGTGTTAACCTTGACAGGTTTAATCTTTCAATCTTTACTTTGAAGAAGGTAAATCTTTAAAGAGAAGGCAATCTTGATGTTATAGTTAACTAGTTCAACTTGAAGTCCGCCCCCCCTACTCTTGATTCACTTGCCTCCTTATCCTCCAATGTCTTATTGAGATTTCCAGCCCCAGGTTCTTCCCTACACCATGTAACTCCCCTATGGCTTCTGAGAAGCTGCTAGATACAGCAAAAGAAAACCAGGCTGTGACCACTGTTTTCTGATCCCGACAGAACCCCTTGATACTACAAGACAATCCTTTTACTCTTCAAATCAGTTGATCAATCAACATTTATTACACCCCTACTATGTGTCAGTCACTGTTAAGCACTGGAGATACAAAAAGAGGTAAAAGACAATCCCTGTCCTCAAGGATATTACAATCTAATGGGGGAGACAATGTGCAGTGAATTATGTACAAATTAGCTTATAGACAGGGAAAACTGAAGGTGGTGGTTCCAGAGATTCCATTATATGAGGAAAAGTTGAAGGAACTGGACACTGAGCCTGGAGGCTATGTGGTGCATGGGAGAGGAGACTGGACTTGGAATCCAGTAGAATGGCAACCAATCAGTGTTTATTTAAGTACCTCCTATGTGCCAAGCACTGTGCTAAACACTTGGATACAAAGAAAGGCAAAAACTCCATATCCTTGAGGACCTTCGATTTAAGGAGGGAGACAATATGCAAATGATTATGTACAAATAAGCTATAAACCAGATAAATCTCCTCTAATTTTTGACTGAATTCCCTGCAAGGGTACCCTTCCCTTTCCCTCTCAGAAGCTTTGCCTTTTACTTTATACTGTGAAAACAGAGGCCATTTGACACCAATTTTCTCCCCTCTTTACATTTCAAAAGCTCTTGTTATGCACCTCCATCCTCTCCTTTTTCACTCTGGTCTCTAAATCTCCTATCCCTCACACTCTCTCATCATCCCTCCAGGGTTTATCCCTCTCTCTGTCTCCTAGAGTCTGCAGCTTCTTCCAAAGCTGAGACCAGGAGCCAAGTTCTTTCTATATGAGACCTTTCCTTATTTCCCTTCACCACCAAAAGCCCATACTCTTATATTTACATTGTACATATTCACCAATGTGTGGACGTGGACGTGTTGTTTCCCAGGAATTTCCTAGAAGGTAGGGGCCAGTTTTTGGTTTTTTGTTTTGTTTTGTTTTTTGTATCCTCAGCACTTCGCAGCATAGGGCTTGGCATACATTAGGTCTTCAGAGGCTTGTGCTCCAGGAACATTTCAGGCAGACAAGCCTGAGGTAGCTAAGGTTAGCCCTGAAAGTATCCCAAGTCTTATCTTCAGTGTTATTGAGATGGTTAGAGATAAAACAACTGAAGAATTAGGCCCCTGTTATCTTCTAAAGGAACTAGCTAGTAGGAAAGTGTTCGATCACACCCTCTTGTCCCTCCCACCCATTCCTTTAAAAGTGATTAGAAACCAGGTGAGTTAGGAGCCAGCTGGTCCATAAGCCCCTGTTAAGGGCCTGAGTTGCGGCAGATGCTGTGATAAATGCTAGGGATTAAAAAAAGGAGGTAAAAGACAATCCCTGTCCTCATTGAACTTACCCAAGGAGCTCCCAATGGAATGAGGAACACAACAATTAAACAAATATACAATTGAAATGAAACAAATATATACAATGAGCAAAGAAATATGAACAAGCAAGCTACAGACAGAATAAATAGGAAATGATTAAATGAGGGAAGGTGCTGGAGTGAAGAGTGACTGGGGAGGGCTTCGTGCAGAAGATGGGATTCTGGTTGGGACTTAAAGGGAGCCAGGGAGAGTGCTAGTCAGAGAGGAGGAAAGAGAGCATCCAGGCATGAGCCAGAGAGAATGCCCAGAGCTGAAAGATGGAGAGAGCTAGGAGACCTCTGTCACTGAACTGAAGAGTCAGAGTAAAGCTGTGAGAAGATTGGAAAGGTAATGAAAGGTTCTGAAAGGTTGGAAGGATTAGAGAAGTAATGAAAGGTTCTGAAGGGTTTGGAATGCCAAACAGAGGATTTTGTATTTGATGCTACAGCACGCAAGCCACTGGAGTTTATTGAGTAGGAGGGTGATGAGCTTGGATCTACGCTTTTGGAAAAATCATTTTGACAATTGAGTGGAGTACAGATTGGAGCAGGAAGAGATTTGAGTGAAGCAAACCCACCAAGAGGCCCTTCAGTAGCCCAGGTTTGAGGAGATGAGCACTTGCACTGCAGGGGTGGCTGTGTCCAAAGAGAGAGGAGGTCTTTTTAAGACATGTGGCAAATATCAAGTGGACAGGTTTTGGCAACAGCTTGGATATGGGGCTTGAGAAGATAGTGAGGAACCCAGGGGACTAGGAGGATGCTGTTATTCTCTACAGTAATAAGAAAGATGGGGATTATCTCCAGTTGTCCTGAACTATATCTGGCCACTGGACCCAGATGGCTCCGGAGGAGAGAGTGAGGCTAGTAACTTTGACAGCCCTGCCTCACTTGGATCCAATTCACGTGCAAGTCATGGCATCACTTTCCTGGTGTCATGGTCCTCTTTGAGAACGAAGGACAAGCAGCAGTAGAGAAGGTAGGGGGAAGGGGGAGTTTGGGGAGGGTTTAGAGGTAAAGCTCGGTTTGGACATGTTGAGTTACAGATGTCTACTGGACACCAAGTTTGAAAAATCTTTAAGGCAATCAGAGATATGAGACTGGATCTCAGCAGAGAGGTTAGTGCAGGAAAGACAGATTTGAGAATCACCAATGTAGAGACGATAATTAAATCCATGGGAGATGATGTAGTGTAGGAGAAATACAATAAATAGAAGTATAGAATACTCAGTAGAGAATGCTGTAGGACACCTATGGTGGCTGTGACTTTTGATGTGGATCCAGAAAATAAGACTGATTGATAGGAGGAGAACCCAGGGAGAATGCCTGAAAACCTGGGAAGAAGAAAATATCAGGGAGGAGAGAGTGATCAACAGTGGCAAAAGCTGCAGGGAGGTCGAGAAAAATGAGGCTTGAGAAAAGTCCTTTGGATTTGGCAGGTAAGAGATCATGCAAATTTTGGAGACAGTCATTTTGATGGAATGATGAGGTAGGAAACCTGACTGTAGGGGGCTAAGGAGAAAATGAGGGGAGAGGCAGCCTTTTGTGGACGGCCCTCTCAAAGGGTTTAGCCACAAAGGGCAGAAGGGATATAAGACAGCACATAGGTAATGGGGGTGGAGAAATCAAGGGAGAGTTTTTAGAGGATGTTGGATTCGTGGTCACATTTGTAGGCAGTAGGAAATGAGCCAGAGATTGAAAATCAGTGAGAGATCAGAGAGGACAATCTATTGAAGGAGATGGGATGGAATGGGATCACTTATTCAGGTAGAGGGGTTAGCCTTGGCAAGGAGTAAAACCACTGTATCAGATGAAACAGGGGTGAAGGAGGAGAAAGTGTTAGAATACATCTGAGGGCGATGAGGAAGAGGGGGAAAAAGGGAGTTCACATCAAATGGCCTCAATTTTTTTTTTCTGCAGAATATGTGACCTGCTGAGAGGGTGCGTGTAGGAGCCGTGGGAGGTTTGAGGAGGGATGAGAAATGGGAGAATGGGAGAGTTAGATGATAAGGTAGGAATAGTAGGATTATTTAGCAACAGTGAGCGTCAGGTTGTGTGACGTAACTATGTAGTGGAAATAGTTGCGAGATTTTCTCCACTTTCCCTCAGTGTCGTGTGTGTAGGAGTGAAGGAAGCAGATAGTGAGAGGAACCCAAAGCTGAGGTTTAGCCTGGCACAATTGGAGACATGAGAAGGTGGCCAAGGACTGAGAGAATAGTGGGGAGTTGAATTAGTTTGACAGAGGGTCAAGAATGGAAAATAAAAGAGAGTGGCAACTGCAGGGGAGAGGGGGAAGGGTCAAGGATTGGAGATCATGGTGGTCCATGAGTAAGGTTCGGGATGGGAAGGCAGAGGGAGTTGGAAAGGGATGATGGTCCGTTAAAGGGATTTCAGAACTCTGAAAGACAATTCTTTAGACTGGGAACTTTGTTGTTATTCATTTATTTTCAATTAACAAGCATTTCTTTTTCTTTCTCTCCACCTCCTCTTCCCTATCCCCACCCCAGAGCTTTATAAAACTTTCTTTTGTGCCTTCTTGAGCTAAACGGCACGTATATCTTCCCCTTAGCCACCAGGTGGCCAGTAATATTGGTGCTAAACTGCCTAACCTGATACTTCTCCCCGATTCAGTCTCATCTAGTCAAACCAATCCAGTAAGTCTTTATAATGTATGTTATTATGATGATTTATGTAATAATTTAAGGCAGCATGGTATGATGGTTAGAGACCTGGCATAGGAGTCATAGTATCTCTGACACTTGGCTGTGAGTCTTTAAGACTTTAAGTAGCATGGGAGTCCCTATCTGGATTCGTAGAGGGAGTTTCCTATGCCAACAAAACCACCATCCTTGGTGCTAAAAAGTGAAAGGTTTGCACAGCACTTTGCATGCATCATCTCACACTTAGGTCTCAGAGGATACAAAAGCAAGTGAAAAAACAGTTCCTACCCTCAGGGACCTTAAATCCCAGCTCCATTGCTCTGCATATAATCGGCACTTTGAGGGAAAGAAAATGTTTATTGAATTAAGAGAGCAATTTTCTAGAGAGGAAGGGGACGCTGAGGACCGAAAGTTAGTATTCCACTCTGAACTTCACTTGCTCCCATTTCTGAGTCGAACGCTCCCAGCCCCCCGGGGTTTTCCAGCTTTAGCAGCCTGGATACACCTAGATGAGAATTCCCAATCCTGCTGGGTCAGTCAGTCAGTCAGTCAATAAACATTTATTACAGTCAGAACTCTATACTTCCTTACTCTGAGATCAGAGCGCTCTCTCTGTCTCTCTCTCTGTCTCTCTCTCTGTGTCTCTCCCTGTCTCTCTGTCTCTCTCTCTCTCTCTCTCCCCCTCCCTCCCTCCCTCTCCCCCTCTCCCCCTCTCTCCATCCCTCATTCTCCCTCTCCTTCCCTCAAGCCCTGAATATTTCTTTGAATGAATTCTTTAATTAGTGAAACACGTAAGGAATTGTGGCATTTGTCCTAGAGGCAGCCTCAGATGCTCAATTAGGCTCAAGGACTTTGAGGCAAAAATACAAGAAGTAGCTGGCAATTCCCTGCAGGACAGAGACAGACGCAGAGACAAAGAGAACTGAATCCAAGCTCTTTTGAATGTCAGCCCAACTTGGTTTTGTAAACCAAATCAAAACAAAACAAAACATTTTTATTTTGATTTCCACTCAATCACAAAATGAATTCTTGACCTCATGACCACTGGCTTGTATTTTTTCTGTCTTGAGTTTTCATGTACATATATAAGCATATGTATACACACAGGCATATAGATATGCATATATGTATGTATCTATACCTACATATATAAAATTTGACATTTCAGATTTGGTACTTGGAAATGTTTGCTCTTGGAATACAAGGTAAGCTTCCTACTTCTTGGAAGGGTTTTTAAAATAAACCCACAAGTTGTGAAATGTATGTTCTGTTTATTGATTTTCTTCAGAGCCTGGGGTGCTGTAAACTGGTCGGGGCTGGTGGGGAGGTGGGGAGAGCTATTTGAAGGGAAGGGAAGGTATGAAAGGGGAAAGTTCAGTATAACTAGTGCCTTTGGGCTTTTAACAAAGAAGCCTTGTCAAATCTAACTAACCCAATAAAAAGCTCCCAGGTTTTTGACCAGCTGGTGGGAGGAGTACTAGAGCAGGCTCACTTAACTGCGGAATGTGAAGGTGTTATGGATCACAGGGCATTTTAGACCAGCAGAGCATTCTATCAAAGCAAGATTTCCAAGTCCATGCACACGACTGTCCTTTGTTGACCTAATTTGCTCTTGGTTCCCAAATACTAAATATCCAGATTTCAACCAGGCATTTTGGTCACTAAGATGGAGAAAAAGTCCAGGGACATGGAGGATTGTATTGTATGCTCTTGGGTTTAAATATACACTCTGCCACTCTGTTAAGAAAGAAAACTTTCTTTCTTTTTCTTTTCTCTTTCTTTTCTTTCTTTCCTCTCCCTTGCCCCCCTTAAAAATGGTTAAATCAAGAATAGAGGTTGAATTACATGGGAAAGCAACTAGATGGTGTAATGGATAGAGCACTAGGGTCCTGGAATCAAGAAGACCTGAGTTCAAATGTAACCCCAGACATTTACTAGCGTTATGACCCTGGGCAAGTCGCTGAACTTCTGTTTGCCTCAGTTTCCTTCTCCGCAAAATGGCACTAATAATTGTACTTACCTCACAGGATTGTTGTGAGGTAAGATCTTTGTGAGTCACTAAGCACAGTGCCTGGAACATAGCAAGCACTTTATAAATATAAATGTTAGCTATTAGTGGGTAAAAACAGTGCAGCTTGAGTCAGGAAGGCCTGAGTTCAAATCCAACCTCAGATACCTCCTAGCAGTGTGACTTACTATCTCTTAGTTTCCTTGTCTATGAAATGGGTATAATAATAACACTTACCTCACAAGGTTGTTGTAAGGATCCAACAGCAGGATAAGTACAGTGATTTTCAAACCTCAAAGTACTGTATAAATGCTAGTTATTAGGATTGATACCTTTTGAAACAACTATGTAGCAATATCTGGAATCAAGGTATAAACATGTGTGAGTGTGTGTGTCTCTTCAAAATGTGGTAAAGTCTGTGGAAGTCTTCTCGGAATCATTTTTTAAAGTGCATAAAATAGGTAGTTTTACAAAGGAAACCAACTGTAGTGAAATACAGTTACCAGAATTTTAAAAACAAAAAGAAAAAGAAGTTTATGAAATCCAGGTCAAGAATCCATATTGAGGGATGCAGTACCATTTCAGTGGCAAAAGTGCTGAATTTGGAGCTAGAGTAGCTGGGTTCGAATTTACGTATACTAGCTGTGTAACTTTACATATATCGCTTTTCTCTTCTTTAAAATAAAGGGGTTGGACTCCCTGTCTTGAAAGTCTGTTGTAGCTACCTTATCCATTAAGTCCTTTGGTTGATCCCCATAGAACCTTGAGAGGTTGACAATGATTACTATCTCCCCTTTTTTTTTTTTACAGGTGAGGAAGCTAAGATTTAGGGAAATTAAATGAGTTGGTTTCAGTCAAATAGATCGTCAGTAGGTGAGTCGGGACTAGAACTCAGGTCACTGGTTCCTAATTCAAGGACTATTCCCTTGTCACCGATGGTTTCTAGTCATTTTTTTTCTATGAAATTTATGTTGTTGATAATTCTTCCTTCTGTTATATGCTAACTCTGCTTTCCGGAGAAAAAAATCTAGCGTGCTATTACAGGAAATGGGTGTTTTTATGTGATGGTGTATCGTCTGTGAAGAGTTCATGTAGGATTTTACATCTGTGTTTTTGAGCAAAATTTGACTAATTTTCTCTCATGGCGTTAATTTTGTCAGAATCTGATATTAAAACTGTATTTATCACATGAATTATACAGTAGACCATCTTATACAAGACAATGTAACTTAGCATTTATTCTTCAAAAATTTGGAAAAATTCTCTAGTGAATTAATCAGGCCCAAGTGACTTTTAAAGGGGCTGATTATTAAGGGTTTTTATTTGTTTGTTTTCACTCCTGCATCATTCTCTCTCTTCTATCTTGTCAGTCTTGGTGTTCTGTTTTGTCTGGGTTTGTGGGGGTTTTTTTGGTGTTTTTGTTTTTTTTTTTTTTAGAAGTAATCATTCATTTGCTTTCTGAACCTGTTAGTTTACAAATATTGTATATATAAATAGACATCCATATATGATATACTTGAAAATATTCTCCCCATTAAAAAAGTCTTTTATATTTGAGATTATCTCCATTTTTACTCTCAAGTCTATTGATTTAAATTCATTTTTTTCCAATTACATTCTTCTCCTCCTTTGCTTATCTGAACTGATGGCTTAGCAATGTCATTTTTTAAAAATAATTCATTGTTTTAGTTGGTTCAATTTTTTGTGTCTTTGCTTCATTTTGACCCCCTCCCCCAACCTGGTGTTATTCCTTCCCTTTCCAACTTTCATTTGTCATGTTCTGAATTTGGTATTTTTATTTAATATAAACTTTATGTTTCATGCTGCCAGTCTACATGTGCTAGTTGTTGTGCACATCAATAATAACTTGTAATTGATCCATCGGTAAATTGTGTCTGCATACCTGCATTCATATAAATATGGTTTTTATTTGTTTTTAATTTTTATATTTTTATGGATTTTAAATTGTATTTATTTGTTTTTAGTTTTCAACATTCACTTCTATAACATTTTGAGTTCTAAATTTTCTCCCCTTCCCTCCACCCTCCCTCCCCAAGATGGTGTGCAATCCGGTAAAGGCTATGCATGTACAATCACATTAAACATATTTAATTTGGAACATTTTTAAGAAGTGTTGGGGACTTGAATTCTTTTTCTTTATTATTTATTTCTCATTTTATTGAGCTGAGGGTTTGAGAATGTGATAAACAGAATTCTGTCTCTGTATTTACAAAGTGTATCTTTGTATGTGTGTGTTCGTCCTTCGTTGCCGAATGAGACCATGCCATCAGAGAAATGATGCCATGACTTGCACTTGACTTTGTTTTGAGTGAGGGAGGGCTGTGCAGGTCACCAGCCTCACTTCTCCTCCAGAGCCATCTGAATCCAGTGACCAGATATTCATCAGGATGACTGGAGATGACCCAGGATGAGTCAGTTGGGGTTAAGTGACTTGCCCAAGGTCACACAGCTGGTGAGTGTCAAGTGTCTGAGGTGAGACTTGAACTCAGGTCCTCCTGACTCCTGCACTGGTGTGCTCTATCCACTGCACCACCTAGCTGCCCCGTATCTTTGTAACTGACTGTATCATAGTCTGGGGAATTATCATGTATTCTTTGGAAAGAAAGTGTCTTCTTTCCTGCCATTAAATTGTTAACATATTTTTAGTAAATAAACTGAATGATAATAATGACAAAATTAAACTCAAATTATATGCCAGACACTAAGCTAAGTGCTAGGGATACAAATAAAAAGAAAAAAAATAAAGTCCCTGCCCTCGGAGAGCTCATAGTCTGATTCCGTCCATTTACAAAACGTTTGTCCAGACAGGTTCACTTCCAAATGCAGCCAAACAGATGGACAGAGTCACTCTTTCATTTATAGGATGCTCCAGGGTTGGACTTCTTACTAGGTTTTTTTTTGGTTGCTGTTGTTCAGTCTTTTCTGAGTCGTGTCCGACTCTCTGTGACTCATTTGAGGTTTTCTTGGCAAAAATACTGAAGTGGTTTGTCATTTCCTTCTCCAGCTCAATTTGCAGATGTGGAAACTAAGGCAAACAGAGTTAAATGATTTGCCCAGAGTCACATGGCTAATAAGTGTCTGAGGCTGGATTTGAACTCATAAAGATGAGTCCTCCTGAATCCAGGTCCTGCACTCTATCCACTGTGCCACCTGGCTACCTTTTGGCCAGCAGACTCTAGTGTGGACTCCAATTCTTGGACCTTTCAAGTCCTGTATGCACTAGATTGGAATGAAAATAGATATAGGAAAGAAAAGGCAGTCTAATTCCAGGCTCAAGTATGCCTTGCACATGTGCTCCTTGGCTGGCCCTGTGGTACATGAAGCATTAAGGGGTGACCTGCAGGACCCAGCCCAGCAGTGGATGCTGTAAACATGAAAGCAATCAGCTCCGTCCTTGGATTGTCTCATTTAGAAGTGAACTTGATGGAACAAATGTTTGTTGACAGTTGCTGTAAGTCTGAGGCACTTGTCCCCAGGGACAGAAGGGAGTGACCATTTTTGTATTTTGGTTCTTACTATACCTTTTCAGTACATGTCCTTTTGTAGAAGCTAATTGGGGGTAACTGGTAAAATATCATCAAGGCCATAATTACTAGCAGTTGATACTGGGAGGAAACACTGGAATGGGGGCTGGAGCCAACAGTTAGAACGACACCACCATCCCTTCAAGAGTCGTTCTTAGAATGATGAAGGGGAGATATAACCAGCCTTGCTTTAAAGGCCTGACCTGGTAATGCATGTGTCAATTAGGAGAATAAGTCTAGAATAAACTACATGTTTATTCTGCCAAAAATGAGGTGATGGAGGTACAACGTTGTGTGGATAGAGAGCTGCCCCAAAGTCAGAAAGACTTGGATTTCCATCCTATCTCAGCTCCACGTTGGCTGTGTGACCCCAATGTCTAAGACCATGAAGTTTTCTCTCCTTTTTGGTAGAGGTTGTTCCTTACACCAATGAAAGGATAGGTCTGAACCCTTCAAATGGAATGTCCATCAATTACATCATTCTTGACTTTCCACTAGTCCCCCCCTCCACAGGATTGTTGTGAGAATGTTTTATAAATTTTAAAATGCTTCATAACGATGATTAATTATCGTTATTATTTGAGTGCTAACTAATTCTTTTATTTCCTAGCTCCCTTTAATCATCCTATCAATAGCTGCCATCTTGGACGTCCTGCCATCTGCCCTCTTCTACCTCTGTTCTCCTCAAAGGCCCCTAGAGGCCATGCTTCTTCCTGCCTTGAGGAAATTAATCCACCAGATTGCCCAAGGAGGAATGAACTGACCCAGGTAAGACTCCCAGGTTGATGAGTAGTGGCTTTCAGACTCTTGAGTGGCCACTGTACTTCTGTTCCAGGGAGAACCAATATTAGAAAAAGAAAAATAAATAAATAAATTTTACATATATATAAAATCATTGCCTTATACCCCCCGTGTATTTTCCCCCCTGATGCCCCAGACAAACATTCTCTTCATTGACCATCCTTCCCCTGTCTGCCTGATGGCCCTTTCTTAGAATAGAAGTTCCCTGAGGACAAAAATTGTCTCACTTTTATATTTATATCCCCAGCACCTAGCTTGGTGCCTAGAACTTCATAAGTTCTCAATAAATTCATACTGACTAACTACTTGATAAATCATAGTCCCTTAAGTGTTTTTTTTTTCATTCATTTATTTAGGCCATCCAAATTTAGTATTTTCTTTGGATTATACAGTCTGGTTTCAAGTTTCATCACCTGAGCCCATAAATCTGGCTGTTGTTTTTACATTAAGGCTATGCTTACTTGTTGCCACAGTCCAAATGGAATCTGACAAGGGGAGGTCTGTTCTTCTGGAATTCAGGATGTCTAAGCCGCTCCTCCTGGCTCTCTATGGCTGGCTGTGTAGTCAGTAAGGGGAGGATGTGAGATGCAGCCTGACCTCTGCTTGTGTAAAAAACCTTTTTTAGGATCACAAGCATCTGGGCAAGGAGGAGGGCTGGCCTTCAATAATCTTTTTGTCAAAGGATCTCACAACACAGTGGACTTAGGTTCACTCCGAGGGAATTTTGTGTTGTTGGCTACTAGCCAGCACTGGGAAAACCTAAGGAAAGCACTTTGAAAAGACAGATCACTGAAGCGTGAGATGCTGATACCAACTCTCCTTGCAAGGGCACAGTTGGCAAAATTAGCAGGTAGATTTATTGACATCCAAGAAAAGTAAAATGAGTCACCACACAGAGGGATTAGGGTTGTTCTCTTTGGTCCTAGACCAGCATCTGGAACAATGGATGGCAAGCTGCTAAAAGGGAGATTTAGGGTTGATGGGAGGGGGAGGTCTCCTAACAATTAAAGCTACGTAGAGAGTGGATTTTTCCTCATTGGATGTCTTCAGAGACTGGATGAGCATTTGTTGGATATGTTAGAGTAGGAGATTCTTTTTATGTTTGGTATGGCCACCAAGGTCCCTTCCAATAGTGATATTGTCTAATTCATTAAACATAAAGACAATGAACAGCCCTTTCTCCAAAGATCCAGAGAGTGTCTCAGTCAACCACGGTGGGACCGAGCAGATATCCCAGTAGGCTTTGCTTCCCTTGGTTCCTTCATGAGATCCATCAGCTTCACTTCTCAATTAGCCAATCAATCACCAAGTGGTTTTTTTTTTTAGAAACTGTGCTGCCGTTGGGGTCACAAGAAATTTCCTGTCCTCAAGGAGCAGATTTGGGGAAACAGCATATGCAGAATGAGATTAGCTCCAACTTATCTTGCACTTATCTTGCTTGTACGTAGTTATTTGCCTCTTGTCTCTCTCATTCTCATATGAGCTCCCTGAGAATTGGGATGGTCTTTGGCCTTTCTTACTATCTCCAGTACCTGCACATTGCTTGGTACATAGTAGGTGTTTAATAAATGCTCATTGATGTGTTTTTGGGAGGACCTTTCTTTATGTCCCTACTGCTTAACACAATGCTTGGCATATAGTAGGTGCTTAATACATATTCATTGATGTGTTTTGGGGAGGACCTTTCATTATGTCCCCTGTACTTAGCACATAGTAGGTGCTTAATACATGCTCATTGATGTGGGGGTTTTGAGTTGTTTTTTTTCTCCCTATTTGAACTCAGGAAGATTCATCTCCCTGATTCCAATCCCAGTGCTGTATCCCCTGCACCACTTAGCTGCCCACATAATAGGTGCTTAATAGTAATTTGAGGGGAAGGAAGGCCGGGGAAGTGAGTGGTGGTACAGAAATCAGACGAAAAGACCAGAAGGTGGAACTTTAGCTAAATTTTGAACAAACCAAAAATTCCAGGGATTCTAGAGGATAAAAGGTAAAGAAGGAATGAAAGTTTTACAGAGATCTCAATGTACAGTGTCAGACATCTCTCCTTAATATCAATGAAGGACTCTAAGTGACCATAGAGCCACCTCCTGGTGACATCTATTTTCATTCATTATCACCCAGGACAATGAAGCATCAGACCTCTGCAGTTATTTAGATGAGTGGGTGTGGTGTACTGGCCTCCTGGGTATGGGGCAGAGGCAGAGGAGAAGGTGTTGGGAGGGAAAGTGAGAATAGGCATTGTGTTAGAGTGGCCCAGGAGTATGTGTAGGTGTGGGAGGTGGGCGAGGACAATTGGAGCTCCTGTCCCTGTGATGGCTTGGCTGTGAGCCTGTGTTTAGGTTAATGTGAGTTGGGTGAGGAGAGCTTAGAGAGACCTTGGCCATAACTTGGGGAGCCCTGGCCCCTCACTATGGATCCCTGGAGGATTGGGCACCACTTGAGCATGAGAGTCAGTGGACCGTCAAGAGTGAATGTGAGTGTGTGCGTGTGAGTCGGAGGACTGATTCCCCATTGAGAAATTCAGTTTTAATGAGCTGTGATACTCAATCGATTAATCAATTTGTTGTTGTTCAGTTACATCAGTCTTGTCTGACTCTTGGTGACCCCATTTGGAGTTTTCTTGGCAAAGATACGGAGTGGATTGCCATTCCCTTTTCCATTTTAAAGATCAGGAAACTGAGGCAAACAGAGTTAAGTGACTTTCCTGGTGTCACAGAGTCAGTAAATGTTTGAGGTCACATTTGAACTCAGGAAGATGAGTCTTCTGATTTCAGGTGTAGCACTCTATTTACTTTGCCACCTAGCCACAGTGAACATTTATTAAGCAACTACGATGTGCTGGATGTTCAGTATATCATTTTCCACATTTCCACTCCAAACAGTTCTCTTAGAAAAGGAGACTAATCACTCAGGGACACATCAAGAGACTCAGAAGGTCAGAGGAGAGGCAGCCATGAACTTGAACCTAGAGGGCCTGAATTCAAGCCCTACTTCAGATATTTGCTGGCTAGATAGTTCAGGATTGAGTCACTTAAACAATAGCTAACACTTATATAAAGCACTTTTCTTTTTGGAGGAAATTGTAGTTAAGTGACTTAACCTAGGGGTCACATCACTACTAAAGATCTGAGGCTGGATTTGAACTCAGGTCCTCCTGACTCCAGGGCCTGTGTTCTCTTCATGACACCACTAGCTTCCCCATATATAGCCCTTTATACAGATTATCTCCCATGATCCTCAGGACAACCCTGAAAGGTGGATGCTATTATCTTGATTTTTACAGATGGAGAAATGAGCTTGCAAAGAGGCAGATGATTCTCCCAGGTTCACACAAGCTGCATGTTATGAGAGACAGAACATGAACTGCCGTGTTCCTGGCTCTAAGTCCAGTGGTCCATACTCAAATACCTGAGCATGCTAACTGAACCTTCTCACCTGAGTACCTCCATGAGTACAACAGAACCCTTGCTGTTAGTTCAGAAACATGACTTGGTCAAAGGTATCTAAGTCATATGAAAAATTGCTCTAAATCACTATTGATTAGAGAAATGCAAATGAAAACAACTCTGATCTACCACCTCACACCTATCAGGTTGTCTAATATGACAAAAAAGAAAATGTTGGATGTTGAAGGGGATGTGGAAACTAGGACACTAATACACTTTTCTGGGTTGTTGGTTTTTTTTAGGCAACTGAAGTTAAGTGACTTGTTCAGCATCACACAACTTGCAAGTATCTGAAGCCACATTTGAACTCCGGTCCTCCTGACTCTAGGTCTGGTGTTCTAGGCCTACAGTGCCACCTAGCTTCCCCACTAATGTGCTGTTGGTGGAGTTGTGAATTGATCCCACTATTCTGGAGAGCAATTTGGAACTATACCCAAAGGGCTATAAAAGTGCATCCCCTTTGATCCAGCAATACCACTGCTAGGTCTATATCCCAAAGACATCCCCACAAAAAGAGAGAGAGAGAGAGAGAGAGAGAGAGAGAGAGAGAGAGAGAGAGAGAGAAAGAAGGACTTACTTGTACAATAATATTTCTAGCAGCTCTTTTTGCGGTGGCTGAGAATTGGAAATCAAAGGGATGCCCATCAATTGAGGAATGGCTAAACAAACTGCGATATATTATTGTAATGGAATATTATTGTGCTATAAGAAATGACAAGCAAGATGATTTTTTTAAAAAAACTAGAAAGACATACATGAACTGATGCAAAATTAAGTGAATGGAATGAGGAAAACGTAAATAGTAATAGTGATATTTTCAATGAGAATTGTGAATGACTTAGGTATTCTCAGCAGTACAATGATTTAAGAGAATCCCAAAGAACTAATGATGAAGGATACTGTCCACCTCCAGAGAAAGAACTAATGTTGTTTGAATACAGGCTGAAGCATACTATTTTTCACTCTCCTTTCATTCTTTTTCTTTTATTTGAGTCATGTACAAAATGACTAATATGGAAATTTACATGAATGCACATGTAAAAAAATAAATAATTATGAACATAAAAAAGAAACATGACCTGGGAGACCTTGGGGTTCATTTTAAACTTGTTGATATTTAATAGTTAAATGAAAAATGCCGAGAGGATTAAGTAAAATTTCCATGGAAAAACATTGGATGAAATTGGAGTTGCCATGATGGAAGCAATGTTAAGTTCAGCTAATGCCCATGTCCAAGGCCACTGGCAACATGCTACCTTTTTGTTTAGCGAAAATAGTGGGGCTGAGTTCCAAAGAAAGCATTCTGCATAAGGGAGCAAGCCCCATACTACACAAATAAGCTATTGTTCCATTTGAGAGGGAAAAACAGCCTCTTGGTGGCCAGGAGGAGACACAAAGCTTAGGGTCATCTTTACAAGGAACTTGCCTGGATAGAAAAAAAATAAAACCCAATACTACAGAGAGGACTTCAGCCAACATATGACATAGTCCCTGGAGTCCAGAATCACAGAATTCAATCAATCAACAATTTTTTTAAGCATTGCCAAGAAAAATCCATGGATAGTTGATCCACAAGGTCCCAAAGAGTCAGACGTGACTGAACATACAATGTATCAGTCAGTGTGCTAAGTATTGGTGCTACAAAGAAAGTAAAAATCTTACTCGCTGTCCACACAGGCAAACAGCCATGTTCATATAAAATAGATACAAGGTAAATGGAAGATAATTCCAAAGGAAAGCATTGACCACTGATGGGACTGGGAAAGGATTCTTGCAGAAAGTGGGACTTGAGGTAAGTCTTTAAAAATCTTTAAGAAAACCATGAGGTGGAGGAGAAGAGCGAGAACATTCCATGGTTGGAGGATGGTCAAGGAAAAGATAAGTCTCCGACAGTATTCTGTGCCAGAAACTGCAAAAAGGAGCTGGTCTTCTAGACTCTAAGTCTAGTGCTCAGTCTAGTCCCACCTAGCTGCCTCAGCATCGTAGTTTTATTCTACATAAGACCTGTGTCCCAGAGTGGTTCTAAGCAATAGTCATTCATGACTAAGAATCAGTTTGCTTATCTTTGAGCCATTAATTCAAGACAGTCTTGTGTATATTGAGATGCTCAGGATTAATTGTAGCTGGATAGCTCCCTGTGGGAAGGGGGGACCCCAACAGATAAAAGAGAGAGAAAAATCAAATCCTAAACCATAACATCTTGAGGTTAAGTTGGTCATTCATTGCTCTAGAGATAATCTGCCAGTTATCCCTCATCCATTAACCTGAGGCTAATGAAATGGTTGATCTATAAATTGGTTTATGTGAAATGCAAACCTTAAGTAAACACCATTTTCTTCAAAAGAACAAGATCCAGCTCAGAGTTCACATGAGCCATTCTCTTGATTCCACTGGTTGAAAGTACAGGCGATGAAAAATGGTCCAGAGCAATGCCACCCTCCTCTTCTTTAACTTTCTGTATTGGGTACAAATCCTGGGTTACAAGACTTTCTCTGGAGGATCACATTCAGTTTTCAAAGGATGCTGAGCTGGAACAGAGAAGGATAACCAGAGTGGTGAGGGTCCTGAAGACCATGCCATATGAGAATAAATCAAAAGAACTAGGAACTGAACTTTTTTCACTTGAAGAAGAGAAAATGAGTCTGACTCAAGTCTATTTTTTCTTTAACAGAGGTTCCAAATGCCTTGTCTTTTGCTCTCATCATTTTTTAACTCTCTTCCCCTTTCTGGGTTCCTTAAATACATGTAATTTTCTGTGGTGGTTGCATGGGTGCTCCTTATCCATGTGTAGCTTGGGTTCTCTCCATGTATTAGGGCTCCTCTAAGGCCCATATATCCTTACAAAGAGCAGGCTCAAGAACCCATCCAGGAATGGGGCAGCGTCACCATTTCTGAGATACCAGCTTGACAGTGCCTTGCACCACTATAGTAATGAACCTATGGACCCTAGAGGGCACCAGGACAAAAAGTGTCATCATCTGTGGGATGACAAGAATCTCAGACAAGAGGCTCTATACCTTTTATTTTGAAAAAAAAAATATTTAGCAAAATTTATTTTATATAAAATTTATTTTACTTTTTAAATTTATGAAAATTTTAATTTTTTTAAATTATTTTTTTCTCCATCTCACCTTCTACCCATTGAACAAGAAAAAGAAAGAAAAAGAAACAACCTTTATGTCATATACTCATAATCAAACAAAACAAATTCCCGGTTAATTGGCGGAGGGCAGGGGGGAATCTTTGCTGCTTGCTAGTTTCTCTAATAAAGGTCAACATTTCTCTCCTTCCCCAATATTTTGTACAATTAATAAAAAAAAAAATCTATTTTCTCTCCATTCTATGTCCCCACTCTACAATTAAACGAATATTAAAGTCCTTATAACAAATACTCTAATAAAATGTAAACTTTTTGAGAGCAAGAACTATCTGTTGTGGTAAGACTAGATCCTTTCCCAAAGGGGTCAGAAAAGAGCATCATCTTGACTTTGAAGTCACTGTTCCTCCATGTTGGCCAAGGTCTGGCATTGACTATCCAGCTATAATTGGTGGACAGAGCCTTTGTGGGGTCGGATTCGTCAGCTCTCCTATCCTATCCTCATGGAGTAGCTGTTCTTTCAGCCACTTAAGTGGTTATGATACTTCCTTGCTACATCTGGGCATTCTCTGGGGCTCATCTGTTCATTGGTAATCTTTTCTCATTGTTTAGAATCCCCACCTACCGTGCATTTGGGTGAATGCTGTGTAAAGTCGGCATTCCACAGCCAGAGACCATACTGTTCATCTCTGACCACTGTAGAAGTCTCTGTAACCTCTGCAAAAAGCTGGAGATCTTCTCTCCCTAGTCTTGGGAGTAGATGATGATGATGACAGCTATCTTTTATATAGTGCTTTAAGGTTTGCAAGGCACTTTACAACTACCTCATTTTATCTTCACAACAACCTTGGTAGGAAGGTATGATTATTGACCCCATTTTATAGATTAAACAAACAGAAGTTAAGTAACTTATTCAGAATCACACATTTAATAAGTGTCTGAGTTTAGATTTGAACTCACATCTCCCTAATTCCTAACCCAACACCCTATCCAATGTTACCCTTTAATGCAAGCGCTCTTGATGCCATCTAGCATCCACAAATACTTGAGTAGAGTCCTTTTGGAGTGTTCCATCTGTGAGGTGGGTGGAACATCAACGATTGGTCACCTATGTGTCTTTATATCAAGTACCTGCCACTCCTGCATCAGACATACAGTAGGTATTCTAACCAGGCTCAAAGGATTCTTCTCCAATTATACATACACCTATCCACACTCTCCTCACCACAGAAATATAATTTAGATTATCTATGGTGAGTTAATTCTCTCTATTGCCTGATTGCCATTCTGCCTCATGGTCTAGGATTTTTTGGCTAAAGAGGAGAGGGTCTTACTCCCCATTGTCCCCTTGCATGCCTCCTTCTCTATGAGACACTTCCTCCTCCTTAGCAAGTAACAGGCTTAGTAATTAATTTCCAAGTATTCCTTTCTTCTGGTATCTCCCGGGAAACCTGGAAGAGAACCATGATTTGTGGTAGCTAAGACAAGGCAGCAAACTATACAATTCCTTTTCTTGGATATGGTCCCTAACTATCTCATGCACCTTCGGAAAGTCTGTGGCAGTATTCTTTTAAAATCTTTTCAATGGTGCCCTTATTACAGTCCACATTGGCACTCCCCCCACACACAACCCAATGAATAGCCCTTGATTTGTTGGGTTCACTTCCATGGCTGTGCCACCTTTCCAGTGTTTAGACAGCCATCACAACAACCCACTCTAGAGTGAGTTGGTATCTGTGAGATGGTATCTTGGTGCTTAGTTCATCTGAAATTAAACACAGCTTTGCTGGGCTGCACTCCAGGCTTTCTCTACCAGACCCACTATCCCATACCCACTCCCCGCTGGATATGCTTCCCTCCATGTGGTAGCATTAGAATTTAAGTTCCTATATTGGGAGCCTTTCTAAATAATAATCTACTTCACTATTATTATCTTCATTTTATAGTTGAGGAAATTGAGGCCAACAGAGGTTAAGTGATTTGCCCAAGGTCTTTGTGACTGAATTCAGATTTGAACTCAGGTCTTCCTGACTCTAGCCTCAGCATTCTATCCATTGTGCCATCAACATCCTCAAAAAGAAAAGAAGAAAAATATAACCAGTGTTTGGTTTGTGCCTTCCTTTCAAGGTGAGCTCAAGTGTGTGAGCTCCCAAAACTTCAGTGCTATTGAATCAGCACCAGAACAAGGCCTCATCAATGGGGAAAAGAGAGGACCCAGAACAGAGGAAATCCACAGCCTATCCTGGGGGGAACACCAGTTATTAAGGCAGCATGGTGCAGTGGAGAACACATTGTATTAGAGACTGAGGGCTTCTATTCAAATATCTGTATTTCCCAGTTCCTTCCAAGCTTGAACTTGCTGAACTCAGACAGATTCTTCAGCTCTCTCAGTTTCATCTATAAATTGAAGGCATTGGACAAGATGTCTCTCCTACCTCTCAGTCTGAGGTCTTTCCTCTAAACACATGTAGCATTCCCAGGGATCTTAGTTCTAGAGCTATTCAGACTTAGAGGCCAGCTAATCCTATCTCCTCTCATTTTACAGATATGGGGGTTCTTTGTCCTTTGTTCTCAGAGGACCATGATGTGAGGAAGGTGATGTCATGACTTGATAGGGAAGGACCAGAGGTTAAATTACTTGCCCAAGAACACACAGGTAGTAAATATCAGGGGAAGAATTGGAAATCAGATCCTTTGATGCCATAACCGAACTCCCAAGATGCTCTGTTGGGCAACAAGAATTTATTAGGTGGCTATTGTCCAAATCACTGTAAAGTTCTTCTCTAAGACTTGGCAGGACTTAGGAGCGTTGTGGGGAAGGGAGAAGAAGGGGAAGTTGAGGACGTTGGTGGCAGAGCTAACACAGTTTGGGGAATACGTAATCCTTGGAGCTTGGCTAGGACAAGGACACAGAGTCAGCAATTATACAAGGGTGCCCTGTGATCTCCTTAACCTTGTAATTACCTGTACTGTGACCCATAGTGTAAGGATGGAAATGATTTACTCTGAAAATGAATATGCTATTACAGTTAGATCATTTGTACACATTGTTAAATGATTTGCATACTAAAGGGGACAGTATGTTCCAGGAATTCTGTTCACAGATAAAATCACGATCCAGACCAAAAAGAAAACAAGCAAAAAACAAAACGCTAAAACATTTTCCTTGCTAATAAAGATGAATTAACATTTTGGGGGATTTTTTTCCTTTTTCAAATCTGCTCTCAGTCACTTACTAGCTGTATGACCCTGGTCAAGTCACTTAACCTCCATTTACTTCAATTTCCTCAACTATAAAATAAGGATAATAATAGCACCTACCTTACAGGGTTGTTGTAAGGATCAAGTGCAATAAAATTTGGAAGAAGCACTTAACCACCTATATAAATGCTTATTTCCTTTTCTTCCTTCCATTCTCTTTCTCTTGGTGTCCTTCCTTCTTTCCTTCTTTCTTTCCTTCCTTTTCTTTCCTTCATTCTTTTCTTTCTCTTTTTCTTTCTTTCTCTCTTTTTCTTTCTTTCTTTCCTTCTTTCTTTCTTTCCTTTTCTCTTTCCTTCTTTCTTTCCTTCTTTCTTTCCTTCTTTCTTTCTTTCTTTCCTTCTTTCCTTCCTTCTTTCCTTCCTTCTTTCCTTCTTTCTTTCCTTCTTTCCTTCCTTCTTTCCTTCTTTCTTTCTTTCTTTCTTTTCTTTCTTTCTTTCTTTCTTTCTTTCTTTCTTTCTTTCTTTCTTTCTTTCTTTCTTTCTTTCTTTCTTTCTTTCATCTCTTTTTTCTGTCTCTCTGTCTCTGTCTCTGTCTCTCTCTCTCCCAGACTGGAAGTACAGCAGCCCCTCATGGACCCAATCCTAATACTTATTGGCATGAGAGCTTTAATCTGCTTCATTTTTCCACCATAGACCTGTATGTATCTCCTTAGATAGCCTGGTGGCCTCCCACTCCCAGGAGGAAGTTCACCATATTGGTGTCTGACTTATTGCAGATACCAGATTAGTATGGTTGTCCTACTGCAGTGCAGACCTTCTGTCCACTGCACCACCTAGCTGCCCCAGGGCTTAATTTATTCACCTGTAAAATGAGTAGTTTAAACTAGATGATGTCTAAACTGATTTCCAGCTTTAAATCTTTGATGAAAATTAGGGTTCAAGGCATGAAGGAATTAGCATCAAGTGGGAGCAGATGCAAGAGTTTCACTTGCTGCCTTACAACCATCTTCAAACTGTTATTATATGTCTACATCAAGCTTGCTTACCTCTATGTTTTGGAATGCCCTCTGGCTCTGGTCCCCTATATGTAAGTTTTGCTACAGCTTTTATTGGGGTACTCCCTGGGTTTTAAGGCCTATGAATGCTGCAGGTGGTACGCATACGAAGATGCTGAACATGGAGGTTATTGGCTTGCCCTTCAAACTACTTGTTGGGTTCATAGTCTCTTTAACCCATCAGGTATAATGTTCAGCTTTACCGTGTCCATAAATTCTGCCTTAGAGTTATGAAAATCTTGACCCTTTTAGATAACCACATCAGTTTTACACCATGGTCTACTTTTGAATCCCTTGTCTTATTTTTATAACCCTGCTCATCCTTTTATAAACCACAACACTGGATTCCCACCATTGACCTTCTCCACCCTGACTGAGTTCTGCTCAGTGATGCTGTAGCAAATCAACTCCCCTCTGTGCATGTGGCTTCCAAATGGACTTTCCCTCCTCCTCCTTTTCCTCCACTTCCTTCATCCCCTCCAATATTCTACCTCCTTTCATCTCTTCTTCATTTTCTTCTTTATCTTTTCTTCTTTTCTGTATTGAAATTGAAATTCTGTATTCTGTATTTTCTGTATTGAAAGGGACCTCCGGGGCCATTTCTGGGTCAACTCACTTGTACCTCAAGAGGAATAAAATAACCTAATGGTCTTCCTCCAGCATCCCTCCAGGTCTTCCATTTGTGCATCTTGATTCCCATCTCTGTAATAGAAGAATTTGTGAATTTATACATCAAAAGCCCATAATCTGTTTTCTATTTAGAAATCAGATTACCTAGTCTCATATCCTGGTTCATATCCTGTTAATTGTTTGCATTTAATGCATAAATTTTCCTGGCTCAGAATCATGAACTTTGTTACTCTTTCTTAATCTTTTAATATTATTCATTGGGTTCTTGCCTTGCTGCTTGTGACTAAAACCCTGGTTTATAACAGTATTCCCAATGTTGGGAATTTCCAGTAACTATAACCAGTAACTAGGTCTATGTCTTATTCTCTAACGGTTGAGTCACTCATTACCTTAGTACCCCACCCTTTTCCTTGGTTCTTCTGGGCCTTTAGCCCAGAATTTTGTTGTCTTGTATTTTCTCAATCATCAGATACTAGTAGTTTAAATGATGTCATAAGGTAGTGTGGGACACTTAAAAGAATACAGGACTAATTCTCAGTAGACCTGGATTTTAATTCTGCTTATAGACACTTAGTGGAAAGAGAACTAGACTTAAAGCCAAAGGACCTTGGTTTAAATCCCATCTTTGACACTCTCTAGCTATGAGATCCTATGAGAGAATTGTGGCCGTCGTGTAAACCAAATGGATGACTCTATTTTATAAAACTGACTACATTTTTAAACCAAAGTTTCATTTTCTTGTAAATTCTACCTGTTTGCTAATTGTGGGAATTGAGTAACATCCTGTTGCATATCTGGAAAAGTCTACCTGCTCATTCTTTGCCTTCTAACTCTTGAAATTCACTCCTTCTCTCAACTTAGAAAGCCCCTCATCTTTCCCCCAGTTAGAAGTCAGATTACCTAATCTTGTATCCTGGTTTATAGCCTGTTATTTGCTTTTAATGCATAAAAATCTGTCTTCCCCTGTGTTTGGGGTCTGGTGCCAAGGTGAAGAGGTCTGGTCCCAATTTGTTATGCAACTGGCATGTATTTATTTAGAAGTTTGAACTTTATTTCCTTAGTTATCTAAATCAATCCCTACGCCACACCTGGGAAGGTCACATTCCAACTCTAGGCCTTAACTTCTTCACCTGTAAAATGAAGGGGTTGGGGTTAGGTTTAGGTTAGGGTTAAACTTATGT
Source organism: Bettongia penicillata ogilbyi (assembly GCA_023548195.1). Lineage (NCBI taxonomy): Eukaryota > Metazoa > Chordata > Mammalia > Diprotodontia > Potoroidae > Bettongia > Bettongia penicillata. Next base: position 6,350,893 of record JAJHZJ010000595.1, read on the forward strand.
CATAAGGTCCTGTCCTAAATCTATGAGCCTGTGATATTTTTAGACCCTGAAAGGGTCTTTGAATTCAACAAGTTTGAAAGATGTTAAACTATTACTTCTTTTTAAAAATTAAAAACATATATTTTAATGAACAAAAATTTATTTTCTTTCCCTTCCCCCATTATAAAAAGAGAGAAACAAAACTCTTTCTTTAAAAAGATACATACCCAAGCAAAGCAAATTCTTCCTGCACTACCCGTGTCTAAAAAAATGTCTCCATCTGAACCCTAAGTCTTTCATCCCTCTGTTGGGAGGTGGGTAGCATACTTCCGCTTAGGTCCTCTGATTGAAAATTCCATTGCTAAGTGTTCTTACACCTTTCAGTGTATAGATTATTCTGTTTTGATCACTCTGCATCAGTTCATACAAGTCTTCCCAGGTTTCTCTGAAACCATTCCCTTCATCTTTTCCTCTGGCACAATAATATTCTATCACATCTACACGCTGGAATTTTTTCAGCTGTTTTCCAGTTGATTCACACCGCTTCATTTTCATGAAAGCGAAATATGACAAGCTGAAAGGAACCTGGGATCTTATCATTCCTTGACTTAACTTCTCAAATTAGCAAATAAATGAACTCTTGTCCTTGAGGAAAAAATACTTGGGTGTTTTTATTTCTTTGTTTTCCAAATGTGGATCCCTAAATACAAACCTGAGGCTTTCCCATATTGTCATGAATAGTCACAGTAAGGCAGTCCATTGAAAAAGAAATGGGGAGAGGGGACTCCCATTTTAAAATTCCCTGATAATGGGGGGAGGGGATCCAGCAGGGCCCAGTCTCTGGGGTAACACAGCTATCCTTATATCTGAGAGAACTCCAGGTAAGAGCCTGGCCTTCCCAAGCTAGTTTAAGGGAGTGTCCTTCTCTATGATCCTACTATAATGATAGCTTCACATTACATAATATATGCTGTAAATTTCCAGGCAGACAAAGAAGACATATAAAAATGAGAGGGCAGAGGCCTGTGATGTACCCAGAAAGGCATTTTATACATTTAAAAATACTTTAACAACAGTTATTACACTGTCTCCCATTGCGTCTTTGGTCTGTTCAAACGTAGTCACAACTACTTTTCAGGATCTGTTCTTTTCCTGTATTCCCCCTCCCTCCATTTATTTGGGCAAGTCATCAAACCACTCTTGGCCTCAGTTTCCTCATCTGTACAATGAATTGTTTGGCCTAGATGACCTCTATGCTCTATCATATAGATCGTGTAATCTCTCTGGGCTTCAGCTTCCTCACCTGTAAAATGAAGGCATTGTGCTAGGATGACCTTTAAGATCCATTCCATCTCTAAATCCAGATTTATGAGCTTCTGATCTTTGTATTTTGGGCATTTGACAGCTTTATTTGAACTGGCAAGGACATCTTTCCTTTTGGCAGGAAAAAATGTAAGGAGGAGAGAACATGAATCCTTACTTTTGGACTCATCGTCTAATGGAACTGATCTCATCAGTTGTATATTTCCTTGGTGATGTGCAGATCAAAGCCCAGTGTGCGAGGTTCTTATCCATGATCTCCCTAAAAGACCCCATTTCCCCAGAAGCTCACCCCCATAATCTGGGGGGACTTTCCTTGTTTGCTCTTGACTTTGAGAGGAAACCAGTGGAACACATGGGAGGTCTTTCCCTTGCTTCATCACACAATTAGCCCTTGCCTTTCTGTCATACATTTCTCTTTGAAACAAAAACCCATCTTTTTAACACCAATGTTATTCTGGCAGTGTGATATGGCTGAATTATGGAAATAAAATTGTGAGTCACCCAGAGGACAACAGAGAGGTGAAAGGCTGGCCTGGGCAGGTGGCTAGTGGGCAAAATGTGGCCCATAGCACCAGACTAAAATAACAGTAAAACACATAAAAAATAATATAACATCACATTTTAAAACTAGGTCACTGTGCCACTGCAGGGATCCTTAACTCATGAGCAAGCCCTGAATCTATTTGAGTTTGATACCTCAGGCCTAACTAAATCTTAACTCCCCCTGTACAACTCACTCCCTCTCTTCTCCTACCCCTTATTCATAACTAGCTTTCCCAGCTTTGGGACATGGCAGGAGAAGCACTGGGACCCCATCCCAAGAGGGATGGAAGAAATTTAATCACAGGATTCATCTTGGAGACAGGGCACTGATGGAAAGTCGGTACCCATTACCAATATGCCCACATACATATACATCCCAGACCTGGGCAGGGATGGGAGAGAGTGCCAAACATCAATAACCTCAGGGCAGGAAGCGGGGGTATCAGCCCCACCCCGTTTGGAGTAGGGCAACAAGGGGAATCAGGGGTTGTTTTCATGCATCCATCTAAGGAACAGAAAGCTAAATTTAATCAATAAATTATGTTTCAAATAGAGCTGAGGGAGTTTAGAATTTATTTAGGAGCTAAATTATCTTCCCGCCAAATTTCCTTTGGATTTTAACAAGTCCTTCATTCCTGGGGCTCATGGGATGGTGTTTATTTAATTTTTATTTCTGGAATAAAGCAAGCATTTCCATAACATAATAAAAAAGATGACTGTACATAAAACAGCAGATCTGCTATGTATAGTTACTATGCTTTTTAAATTTATAATAAAGTTAGTGTGTAAATTTCTTTTTTCCTTTTTCCTTCCCTCTTCCCCCACCTTGCTCTTGAGATGGCAATCATTAGATACAAATAAGTACATATATGTATATATGTATATGTACATATATATGTATGTAAAATGATATACATACTTCTATTTATCAGTTCTTTCTCTGGATGCAGATAGCATCTTTCTCCACATGCTCTTTATTTTTAATTTGGGTATTTATAATACTCAAAATAATATGGTTGTTCAAAAGTGTTCTTAAAACAATACTACTAGTCACTTAACCCTGACTGCTTCCAAAAAAAGAAAAGAAAAAGAAAAGAAAAAAAACCCAATATTGCTGTTACTGTTTACAATGTTCTCTTGGTTTTTCTTACTGTACTCTTCACCATTTCATGCAAATCTTTCCATGCCTTTTTAAGGTCATTAAGCTCATTATTTCTTATAGCCCAGTAGTACTACATCACAACATTACACCACAATTTGTTCAGCCTTTTCCCAGTTGATGGGGATCCCTGAAATTTCCATTTCTTTCTGCTATAAAACATCCCATTCGCATTCAAAATTTCTAACTTTGTGAATTCCCTCCATCTTATTTTTTTTTTGGTTGGTAACTGTAATATCAAGATACATTTACATTTTTTATAGGATTTTAATTGCATTGATTTTTTTTTCCTGGCTAGATTTTTTTTTTCAAATATCTATTTCTTTATTTTTAGTTTTCAACATTCATTTCTACAAAATTTTAAGTTTCTAATTTTCTCCTCCATCTTATTTTTAGTCACCATTTTCTTTTCTCAGACTCTCTTTTTACCCTATCCCTGTTGTCTTCTTTCCCCTACTCTCCCACTCCCCATCCCACTCATCCCTCAGGTCAAACACTAGAACTAGGGAAGACAACTGTAGTATTGTCAAATGAGTTTCTGATACTTCCTTTTGCTTCTCTTCTGGCACTTGGAATCTCCTGTCTTTTCTACCTAAAGAACAAAAGGATGGGACTTTTCCAGCAGATTCAACTTTTCTGACCAAGTGAGCTAGGGGATATTCTATCCAGAAAATCCTGGTGTTGTAATTAATGACAAATGAATAAATTTAGTAAATTAGATAAATGGGTAAATTAGAAACAAACTAGAGGTTTTAGAATATAATTCCCATGTTTCTTAGCTAGAGGTAGAAATAAGCATACTTATTTTCCAGATGGCTTTCCCAGTTGTGGGTTTGTTTGCAGAAGGCAACAAGAGTGCTTATGCTGATCTAGTCTACCTGGATTCTTCTCCTGTTTATTCAGGTTGGGTTGGGGTGAGAAATCACAGTCTGGGCCCAAGGCTAGGCTCTGGGTTCCTCTCTTTGTTTCTAAGCTCATTTTCACTATCCTAGGAAACATCAAAATCTCAGATCAATTAAAACCATAAGCACGAAATGCTGACCAAGCACCATTGCTGGGGCAGGTGAGCTGGTCTAGCTGAAGTATTAAGGTTCTTGGAGGGAGAGACTGAAAGTGGGTCAAACCACCACCACCCACTTGACCACTATTTTCCCTCTCAGCCTGGTGGAGACTGGCCAAGAACCCTGAGCTCAAGAACCTTGGGAAGAGCAGTGTCCCCCAGGGGACTGGTCCTACTTATAACCTCATCTCCCATGCCCATCGCCATCATCCAGGATCCCAATGCATGTGTCTGAAGACAATGACCCTACTCAAGACCAAAGGAGGAAAATTCTCATGACCAAAGTCCACGTCCCACTCAAATGGTTCAACCTCACAAAAACATTTGGAACTTAAAATAGAGAATGAAATATTCATTTTGGGACACATCCATTCTGGGGCTTTGTTTCACTTATTGTTACGAGGGTTTTTATTTTCTTTTTTAATTATACAATTGAGGAGGGGAGTGGGAGAAAGAAAGTAATTGTTAATTCATTGAAAACATAATAAATTAAATTTTGGGGAGAAATTTTGGAGAAAAAGAAATAGGTTCTTATCAGTGGAAATGACATTAAAGATATGTTATCATTTACTTTGCTGCTGCCTGGTAATAATAGCAATAACATTTATATAATGCTTTCCATCTGACTTACAGCTGAAACCTCCTGTGTATATTGCCTCCCTGTTTTAGAATGTGAGCTCCTTGCCTATGTGTGTGTGTGTATTGATAATCATTTAATGTCATTTTTGAACTTTAATAAGGGCTAGAACCTGAATGAATCAGAAAGAAGACCCTGAATCTAACAGCCTCTTTGTTCTCTGAAGTAAACTCAGAGAATACCTCTTCCTGTGTCAACAAGGTCATATGATTTAGCATTCTTTATGAGACCCTTAACCTGAGACATTGTCTTGAATAATGGGACTCTTTCCATATCTTAAAATTGTGTGGACATATACTATGTTATGGCATGCTAATGGTAAAGAAAACACAGATATCCTGGGTCATAATTTCAACTGAAACTTTGTCAACTCTCTTATCTTATTGTATTTACAACTTATTCAATTGAAAAGAAAATTCCTTTTTCATGGTATAGTTAAACACATATAGAGACCATAAATCTGAGGGACATGGACATCCTTGGATTGTCCTAAAACAGATTTAAGTCTGGTCATCTTTTTATCAGACAGTCAGAAGTTTCCTTCTGGCTCCAAGATCATGTATCTGCTAGTTTTAAGGGAATAAACAGTATGAATTTACATATCACCAAGCCTATTTGCCTCTTTGACCAAACTTATAGGTCAACAATGTGTGTGTGTGTGTATCTATATGTATGTATGTATGTATACATATCCCCACAGTGCTTTGCATACCATAAGAGCTTACTAAATGTTTCTCAATTCATTCATCTTTGGCAGATGTGGTTGCACAGTAGAATGTAAGACCCTCCTTTAGAATGTAAGCACCCCCAGATCAGGGAATCATCCCTGATATTTCTTTGGAAAGTAGGCATCATCATCATCATCACCCCCATTTTCTAGATAGAGAAACTGAGGCTGAGAGAGTTTAAGTGACTTGCCCAGGGTCACATAGCTAGCAAGTGTTTTAGGCAGGATTTCAGTTTTGGTCTCCTTGACTCCTAAGTCTATACTCTACTTCCCATTTAGCTATTTCCTGAACTGTAGGTAAAGTCACTGAACCCCTTTGACCCTGAGTTTCATCTGTAAAATGTAGCAGGTACCCCACAGTGTTGTTTAGGGATAAAATGTTTGCAAAATGCTTTTCCAGGAAAACTTAAAGGGCACAAAATGTCAGCTGTTGTATCATGTAGCTTGTTTCCTGGGGGAATGCATTTATCTTTCAATAAAGAATTCAGTCAAGTAATGAGTATTTATTGAGCTTATGCTACTATATGAGCCAAGCACTGTGCACGGAGTGGGTGATACAAAGATAAAATAAGATGAAGCAGTCCCTGCTCTCAAGCAGATTATATTCTCTAAAGGGAGACCATATGTACCCACAGAAATTAATACAAACAATGTAAATATAAAAATAGGGGCAGCTAGGTGGCCCAGTGTTTAGAGGGCAGGACCAGGAATCAGGAAGATCTGGGTTTAAATCCAACCTCAGACATTAGCTGTGTGACCCTGGGCAGGTCACTTCACCCTATTTGCCTCAGTTTTCTCATCTGTAAAATGAGCCGAAGAAGGAAATGACAAACCACTCCAGTATCTTTGCCAAAAAAAACTCATATGGGACCACAGAGAGTCAGATGAAACTGAACAACATTATTGTTGCTACAAGATAATTTAGTAGAATCAGGAAAGGTCTGATATAAGAGCCAGCATTGGCTGTTGCTCATCCTTTGTCCTTGATATCATGAAGGTGGCATTTTGACTTGCAAGTGAATTGGATTTAATCAAGGCAGGGCTATGCAACGTCATCAGCCTCACTCTCTCCTCCAGTCATTTGAGTCCAGCAGCAAGACACAGGTCAAGACAACTGCTGATGACCGCAGAGGCAGGGGGACACAGTGGCCTTTTTAAGCCAGGGTCTTTCCCAGGTCTCAGCTTGTCTGAGGCAACTGTCATTCAATAATTAAAGGCAAGGTAAGAACTGAGTCAGAAGGTGACCTCTTTGCCTTCACAAAGAATCAATCTGGGAGGGCAAGACCCCCTGAGTTTCTGACCAGAACAGAAACATTTGCTATTTACCCTCACTCTACGTCATCAAAATCTAAACAATGAGCAAGTGAGGCTTGGGCTGGGACCTATTATGGGCCAATCAATGAAAGCCATAGCGATTTGGGTTTAAAGGCATAATCTAGTAGCTCCATTTGAATCCCAATGGGCTTTATCAAAGCCTGGTTTTTCAGAGTTATATTTCAAAAGATCATAAATAAAAACTACATGGGGTAAAAGATTTAATTGTCCCAGTTCAAAAAAAATGATAGAATACAGCTTTTGAGTTAAATTTTGAAGGAAACTAGAGATTTTAGAAAGTGCGAGGGAAGGCATAGAGCCAGGAAACGAATCATCAATGACAAGATCAGTTTCTCTGAATATATCATATATATTAAATATGCATATATATTTATATAAGCCTATTAGTAATGGCTACCATTTATATAGTTGTTTTAAGTTTGCAAAGTACTTTACATATATTATTTCATTTCATCTTTAAAACAGCCCTCTAAAAGAAGTAGGTATTTTTATCTATTTCCACTGGGTTTGAATTGAAGTTGACACAAGTTAAGTGACTTACCCGGAGTCAAACAGATAGTAAATGTCTGGATCAGGATTTGAACTCAATCTTCCTGACTCCAAATCCAACACTTATTCCACTAATAAGTCAGTAAGCATTTATTAAATGCTTACCTTGTGCCACCATACTAAATAGTGGGAATTCAAAAAAGAGTAAAAGATAATCCCTGCTCTCCGGGAGTCCGTAGTCTAATGGAGAAGGAAACGTGAAATCAACTATCAACAAGCAACATGTAAATATAATGTATATGTGTGAATATAGATATGCACATATAGAACATGTGTATGTATGTGACAAACAAGATACTATACATACCATTTCATACATATATACTATTCCATATATTAGTATGTATATATATATCGTTGCATATATACAATATACATATATCCTGTATATTTCTCTGCATATATAAACATCTTATATGCACATGCATGTGCACATGTATACGTATATGTATGTTTAAACATAGGATATGTAAATACATATGTAAATATGTATGTTTAAACATAGGATATGTAAATACATATGTACGTTTAAACATAAGATATGTAAATATGTATTGTTTTCTAAGAGGACAATAGTGATGGGTGATGTCTTGACTTGATCATGAATTGGATTTAAGTGAGGCAGAGGCACCCAATTGTCAGCCTCACTCTGGCTTCCAGGGCCATGAAAGTCCGGTGGAAAGATAAAGGTCAGGATGACTGGGGATGACCCAGGATATAGTGGGTAGACATCCGCCTAACTCAATGACAGATTTGAGGCCAATAGGTTAGACTCAACCTGGGTTAGCCCTTCTACCCAGCCCTTCCACCCAGTGTGACCACTGCACATGCTACAGTTTCTTGGAGTCAGAGGTGAGAGTTAGGTGAAAGGTGAACATCAAAGATGGATGAGCAGCCCTGAAAAAGGCTTGGCAAGTCCTTCCACCAGAGGTACTAGTTCTCCCTGAACACTCCATAACACGCAAACAACAAATGAATGAATAAGTAAATGTGAAAACAAATAAACAGACAGGTGAATGACTATACACTATCATGTATATATGCATGTATATGTATGTATGTGTGTGTATATATATATATATATATATACAACCCACACATATATACATACATATATATATATAGAGAGAGAGAGAGAATTGGAGATAATTAATAGAGAGAAGGCACACTGAGCTGCTTCCCTATCATTTTGTGTCATGTATTAAGCTTACTCTATACTAGAATGTTTGAAGGCATATAACATATAATAGGGATGGAAAGGTAGGTTGGGGATATATTTTGTAATAGCCTTTCCCAACAATCTCGTGCTGAAGTAACAAGAAATCAGACAATGCCATTAAAAGCTAATGAAGCAATTGAGCTTTCTTCCTGCCAAAAGGGAGTGAGTGACAAGTGAGAAAAATGACTCAGATTGTCATTTTCAAAACATGAAGTACAATAGAGGGAGGGTTCTTTTCAACAGTTTATTCCTGATCTTTTGGCATTGATAAGTCCTGGTTTGATGTGTTGGGTGTAACATAATGCCACACCTTTACCAGCTGTTTCCTCTAAATCTTATGTATTAATATATTATTGCTAGTGTTAAGATGCCTTGATTCATTCAATGCTTATTTTAATCTGCTAGAAAGGAACTGGGAAATAAACTAACTCTCAGCCGCAAAGCATTTTTTACAAGGCTTAGCTCCAAGAATTGTCTGTAAAAGAAATATTTTGTCATTCCTGGGATTAAGGTACATTTGCTCAATACTTCTTGTGTGTGTGGGAGGGAAGGGACACAAAGATATGTTGATTTAAATTTGTATCAGATTGTGGCTTTTTAACTGGGGTAGTTCTTAGTAGATATTACTCAAACAGATTGTATAACTTGACGTCATCATCTTTTCTAGAATTCTTCTCCGTATCTGGAATCAAACTTGTTAGAAGTTTGTAGCTTCCTAGCCAAATGGAACCCATCTGCCTGTATTGTCAGTGATAGGAAATCAAATGTCTGTACCAGGCTCTGCCTCTCCCTGTAAAATATCTGGTCCTCTTCCACATACTCAAGTAACTGGGATATGTGCCCTCACTGAATTGAAAGGAGGTATAAAAGCCTACAATGACTTGTGTACCAAATCTCGAGGGAGCTCTCATGAACACTTGTCCCTTTATTGCTTCTTTGCACAAGTCATTACATTTCTCTGAACCTCAGTTTTCTCATCTGTAAACTGGAGCTAGTAATATTTGAAATGTCTATCTTACAGGATAGTCGGGAGAAAAGGGGGCCTGCAAGGCTCAGAGTACCATATATGTGAATTATTATTATCTTGTATCATTCTCTTTACCATATCACATCACCCCTATTAGATTTTAACCTCTTTGGAGGCAGGGCTGGTATCATTTCCAGAGATTGGTACTTTTTTTTTCCTTTTTGATCTCACACAGAGTAAAAGGCGTAATAAATATTTATGAAATTAAATTCCCAGAAGATCACACATGGAAATTGCAAGAGGACAGATTTAGGTTCCACATAAATTCTACTTAAGAACCACCTTCTTCAAACTATATTACAAAGTGGTAATCATCAAAACAACCTGGTACTAGTTAAGAAATAGAATGGTGGATCAGTGGAATAGGTTAGTTATGCAATACACAGTAATAAATGACCCTAGTAATCTAGTGTTTCATAAACCCAAAAATCTACCTATTGAATATCAGCTCCTTGAGGTCAAAACCTGTTTTTTTTCTTTGCTGGCATGGTGCTTGCCACAGAGCAGTGCTTAATAAATGATTGCTGATTAATTGGTTGAATGTAAGGAAAATAACTTCCTGATGATTATAGCTGCCCCAAATTGCTTTTCTTGAGAAGTGGTTGGACTCTTTTCACTGAAACTTTACAGGAGTAGCATGGATTTGGACTAGATGACATTCAAGGTCACTCATAATTCTGAGATTCTGCAATCATGTATCTTCACCTCAACACATCCTAGCTTTGTGACTGTGGGCAAGCTATTTAGCCTCCCTAAGCCTCAGTTTCTCCATCTGTCAATTTGGGATAATAGAGCTCACATTGCCTACCTTACAAGATTGTTGTAAGAAAACATTACTTTGAAATTCTGATAAAACCTTCCTAAGCATAATGAATCTCTTCATTGCTAGGTACTAGGGGTTGCCAAGGATTGAAAAAATTGAGATCTGCCTTCCAGGAGCTTATAAGTAACTGTAAACAAAAAATACCCTTAAACGGTTAAAGATAGTATGGGGAAAGCCAAGATGAACACTACACATTGACTTCTTAGTGGCCAATTATCAGCAGTATTTAACTTTTAATACAACTATACTTAATTAACTTCACACTGCAAGCTTGTTTTGGGGGTTTTTTTTTGAGGACTATGCTGGTTGAATTCTTGTCATTTCAATATTTTAAGTGCACTGGAGGGAGTTTTTTATGAGAGGAATCCTTTGGCATGTGCCTTTTTTAATGGGAAGAATTATTCCACAGGGCAAGCAATCATCCCCGGTTGATTTTGCAAGTATGAATTTTCATATTTCAGAACTGCTTCAAGTGATGTAAGCCTGCATCTCTTCTGGAACATGAGTAGGCCTGTGGAGGATTTCTAGTTAATGTGGCAACACAATGGCTTGGTCTGTTCGTTATCAAGAAACACCTCCCCAGTGATAGTGAACACAGTGAGTCAATCAGCAAATGTTTATTAAGCACTTGCTTTGTGTCAGGCACCATGCTGGTCACTGAAGATACAAAGACAAAGGTAAAACAGCCCCTGCCCTCAAGGGGTTTCTATTCTATTAGGAGTAACTTATAAGTATAGACAAAATGATTTTCTTGGAGAGGAACATCAGGAGTGATTTCATTTAGGCAACACCTGGGCAAAGGCAAAGTAACGGGAGGTGGAATACAAATCAGTTATCCTTGGAGTGAGAAAACACCTAATTCCGCCACTATTCAACTCAAGGCAAAAATGATTGTATCCCAATATTATGGAGGATTGTCCTGCATTTCATAAAAAAAAAAGAAAACCAAGACACAGACTCAAAAACTGTTGGGCATATAAGGGACCCTAGAAATTATGTAGTCCAGCTTATTAATTTTTCTATAAATATTTTTTGTAAATGTTTATAAAATATAAACATTCCAGAAATATTGAAGTAAGCACATTTTTTGGGGGGACAAACCCAGCCTAACCTTTCTATGTAACATGATTTCTATGGAAGAATTTGTTTAAATTTCAAATAATCTTCTTATAAACTCTTGAGATATGACATGTTTATGACTTGTGGACTGATAATACTTCGAGAAAAATAACCAAAATGAGAAAGAGAGGAGTGCCTAGTGGACCTCAAGCTTACCTAGGTCTCAGGAAGCCTTAGGTCACTTCCAACAAATACAAAGTGACCCTGGGCCCCACACTTGACTTCCCAGGGCCCCAGGCAGCTTTCTAAGACAAGCTTTCTTAACATTTGTTGGTGTTATGGATGCCTAGCACACTCTGGTAAAGCCTAAGGATCTCTTCTTGGAATCTTGTTTTTAACTGAATAAAATAAAATGCAGAGGATTTCAAAGGAAACCAGTTACACAGAAACATAATTATTAAAATCTTCTTAAAAAATCAGTTCCAGACCCCAGATTTATAACTTCTACTACAAAATATGTAACATATATTATAATATGTAAATTATATATATATATAAAATATTATAAAAAGTTGTAAAATAATTGCAATATTAGTAGAGAGAGTTCACTTACTTGGAGTTCCCTATAGCAATTCAATAACAGATATAGATTAAAAAAATGGTAAAGATCTAATTTTGAGGGCACTAGGACTCTTTTCCCTTTCCTCATCTCTAATACTCAACTGTACCTCAGGACACTTTGTGTTGGTATTGGACAGCATTTCATCTTGTTAGGCCATTTCAGTCTTGTCCAACTCTTCATGAACCCATTTGGGATTTTCATGGCAGAGATCTTGGAGTGGTTAGCCATTTCCTTCTCCATCTCATTTTACGGATGAGGGAACTGAGGCAAACAAGGTTAAGTGACTTGCCCAGGGTCACACATCAAGTAAGTATCTAAGGCAAGATTTGAACTCATGAAGAAGAGTTTGCTTGATGGCAGGCCTAGCCCTCTGTGCACTATGGCACCATCTACCTGTATACTTCACCTTATATTAATGCAAAACAACAGCCATGACTCCGCTATTCTTTCTCTAGAAGCTATCTGTAACCTATATCAAAACGTGAAGATGATGATGATGATAAACACTTTTGTAGCATCTACTATAGGCAATGTGCTAAGTGCTTTACTCATTTCATCTCATTTGATCTTTACAACTCTGGGAGATAGATATTGTAATTATCATTTTACAGATAAGGAAACTGAGGCAAACTTGCTCAGGTTCACACAGCTATGGAAGCTATGTGTTCATCTTTACCAGTTTCATTTGAGGGAGATGTGTCTCACAAAACCTCTTTTGTGAAGTATCTCCACCTACAGTGTTTCCCTGGGGAGTATGAGAATGTAAAGCTCATATCCTGATCTAGGAAAAGAACCCTCAGTTCCTATGCAAGCACTCAGAGCATTAATATATCTCTTTCTATAACATAGGGACTCAATCTGGCATATGTGAACTTATTTTTTTTAAAGTATATATTTTGATAACTGTAATTAGTTTCCTTTATAATGTGATGTATTTTATTTTATGCATTTAAAAATGTTATTCTGAGTAAGGGTCCTTAGGCTCCATCTAAGTGCCTTCCCCTATTAATTATTTCCAATTTTTCACTTAACTAGCTTGCTTTGTATATATTCTCTCTCCACCTCAGATTGTAAACTCCTAGAGGACAGGGATTGTCTTTTGCCTCTTTTTGTATCCCAAGCACTTAGCATAATGTTTGGCACCTAGTAGGTGCTTAACAAATATTGATTGATTGATTCAGCCCACCCTCACTTAAATCCAATTAACTTGCATATCATGACAAACTCTCCCTGAAGTCATTGTCCTCTTCCAGAACAAAGAACATATAACAACAATGGATTGATGGAAAGGGATTCAGGATACAAAAAAAAGTTAAGAATTTCAGATTTAGGGTTTAGGTCCTCCAGCTTGCTGAAATTCTTAACTTATGGAAGAGTGTAAAAGGGAATCACTCAGGATAGGCAGGCATGGATGAACGTGCACCATTAGAGATTGTACCCACATGGATGAGAACATGGCTTCATCAATGTATTGGAATGTCCAGGAATGTGTCCCTGTGAGGAGACCATGGAGGTAATTGCCTTCTGTCCAGAGGAAAGACCTTGGAAAATGTGGCTTATGACTCACAGAGAATGTGAGAATTCCACCAGTGAACACAATCATAACCACCTACCCCAGATTCTTCCTTCTGGAGTCTTGGCGCCACATTGGAGAGAAGAGGTATTAGACTGACTACCAAACTGAAGGTCTACAGAAGATCTGCAAAATGAAAGTTGACTTCATTTTTGTATGCCTTTGAAACATGGACAGTCTACCAATGCCATGCCAGGAAACTGAATCACTTCCATTTGAACTTTCTTAGGAAGATTCTGAGGATCATCTGGCAGGATAAGCTACCAGACACTGAAGTCCTTGCTCGAGCTGAACTGCCAAGCATTCAAACTTTGCTTCAGAGAGGACAACTCTGAAGGGCTGGTCACATTGTTTGAATGCAAAACGTATGCTTGCCAAAAAAGACTATTTTATGGAGAACTCGCATGGGGCAAGTGATCACATGGTGGTCAGAAGAAGTGATAGAAGGACACTCTCAAGGTCTCTCCCAAGAACTTTGGATTTGACTGTGCAACATGGGAGGTACTTGCACAGAACTGTTCAGCATGGCGTGCCCACATTGGAAAAGGTGCTGTGCTCTTTGAGCAAAGCAGAATTGAGACAGCACAAAGTAAATGTAGGATGGGCAAATTTGGAGTATATATAATATGGAAAAATATATAATATATATTTTTTTATGAAATAAAAACTTTTTCCCCTTCTCTATTACTTATGGTATTATAGGTAGCTTGCTAGACTCTGAAGTCAGAAAAACCTTTCTGAATATCATCATAGTATGGGGGAAGAGCTCTGGAACTCTGCCACTAACTTACCATAAGTAAATATTTTTTGTTTGACCTTGGGAAAGTCAGTTGCCCCAGACCTCAGTTTCCCCACATATAAAATGAAGGTGTTGGATTAGTTTACTTCTGGGGTCTCTTCTATCCCTTAAAAAGTAGAACTGACCATGAACCCTGTCAATTCCTCAATTCAACTCAATAAATTCCAGTGGCTTCCTATTGTGACATTTAAAAAGTTCCAGAGACATAATTTCTGGGTAATTAGTCATTTTATTAATAACGATAGAATGACATTCTCAATAGATAGATGATATTCTCAAATGCCAAAGACAAACCATGGAGGTGGGCTCACAGTTTATATGCCCTTGAAAGGGTAGGTGTTCCTTAGTGTTCTAATTGGTTAACAATGAGAGAGAATGAATATTACAATGAGAGGTGGACCTATTCTAAGGAGGGGCTGGGAGAAGGTAACTTTGATTAAGTCATGAATTCTTTTGAATTTCGCAGCTTTGGGTAAGCCTGAAGCTGAAAACAATGGAGTGGGGGTAACAATATCTAGAATGAGGAGGAGTTCATCCTGTCTGCTATCCTCAGTCTTGTCCAAAGTCTTAAAATGAGGACTTTGGGAAAAGGGGGAAAACTCTGCATCCTCCCAAATCATCGGTTATTAATAATCATTTTTCTCACTATTGGTTGGTTGTGGTCCTTTGTTCTCGAAAAGGACCAGAATGATATCACTATGCTAGAGCTGAGTATCAACATATTCAACTGTGACTGATCAGACCAACATGAGCTCAGAATGCTCTACCACAGGTCAGACACAAACGATCCATGTGAACATTTGGGGTGGATTCTCTAAATCTGCGCACCCTGCATTTCCTTTGAGCTGTTTCAGTTCTGATTTGCTCATAGAGCACATCACCCTTTCTGATGTGGGCATGCCATGCTGAGTGGTCCTGTGCCAGTCTCTCCCATGTCACACAACTAATTCCAAAGTTCTTGAGAGACCTTGAGGGTCTCTTTGTATCATTTCTTCTGACCACCATGTGAACGCTTGTCCTATGTGAGTTCTCCATAAAATAGTCTTTTTAGCAAACATAAAGTTCTCTGACTGGCATTTCATGCCCTTTCCAACCTGACTCACTCCTACACATCCAGTCTTCTGACACCTTAGTCCCCACCTAGGTTCCAACCATACAGACTCACGTACTCTTCAAGGCATCTGGTTGGCGCAGTGGGTAGTGCTGGGCCTAAAGTCAGGAAGACTTCAAATCTGGCCTCAGACACTTCGAGCTGTGGGACTTTAGCTAAGTTACTCCCCTCTGTTTGCCTCAGCTTCCTCATCTGTAAAACAGGATAATAACAGCATCTGGTTGTTATGAAAACCAAATGAGACAATAAGATATGTAGTAGGCACCTAGTAAATGCTCTTCCTCCCCCTCCCCCTTTTCTAGTCAGGGCATCGCATCTCTGTGCCTTTGTATTTCTTGGAATGTTCCTTCTCCTCACCTCTAATTCCTAGAATCCTTGGCTTCCTTCAAGGATGACTTTCCTGGTCTTCAATTTCCCCACCCCCAGTTACTACAAGGGTGTATTATATGTGTACATACATGTTGTATCCAGTATGTCCCAAAAGTCTTAGTGCAGTTTAAAGCTTTAAAAGTCTACACCTGCACTAAGCATTTTTGAACACCCTCTAGGATAAATGCTGTTAACAGTAAAGTACAACGTTGTTCAGTCTTTTTGTTGTGTCGGACTCTTCATGACCCCATTTGGGGTTCACCTTGTCCTTCTCCGGCTTATTTTACTGGTAAGGAAACTAAGGCAAGCAGGATTAAGTAACTTGCACAAGATTACACAGTCAGTTAAGTCTCTGAGGTTGGATTTGAACTCTGGTCTTCCCGACTCCAGGCCCAGCATTCTATCCACTGTACCACTTAGCTGCCTTTGCAGAGTACAGTATGAAGGAATTATTGTTATTCCTGGGAGACACATTCTCCATCATGGTACTGATGGGGCAAAGGATTTGTCTTGAAAGCCCAAGTTCAGCAAGAACACCCACCATCTGCATTGCCAGGAACTCTGAATGAGTTAGACGTTACCCTAGAGCCTGGCTAGGGCTGGGTTTCTTCCTTGTCTTCTTTGGGGTTTTCCCTCTCACCCATTCCCTCCCCTGGTTTCTTTATGTGAAGTGATGCCTCATCGTTGTTTGAAGTTGCATTCCTGGGATGGGTAGGTAGGTTCATTTCAGAACAAGATGGCCTCTTTCTCAACCCTGTACACAAGCTTCTGGAGAAACTTCCTTCACTCTCTTCCCTTCCCCAAGCATATCTGACACAGGTACTATTCTAACAACCTTTCTCTGTAAAACAGAAAGATGTTTGTGATCCAGCAAGGGATCTTGACTTAAAGCGATACTCAGGACCAGACAAAAATGAAAACTGGGATAATGAGCCATGGGAGCATAAATCTAGGAGTGGAAGAGACTTCGGAGGTCAATCTTTTCATTTTACAAGATCAGGAAACTGAATCCCAGGGACGGAAAGTGACTTATCCGAGGTCATACAGGCAGTTAGTGCCAGAAGGAGGCCTTAGACCCTGGTGATCCTGGCTCCAACTCCTGGCTCTTCTCTATAGACTTGATCATCAAACCAAAAGCTTAGATTTACATCAGAAAGGGATCCCAGAGACCCTTCAGTTCAACCCCCTCATTTTACAGATGAAGATACTGAGGTGGAAGGTGTTAAGTGATTTATTCAAGATTAGGGAGGGAGTTTGTTATAATATTGGACAGCTAGGTGATAGAACAAATGGAGTGCTTCCCTGGAGTTAGGAGGATCTGAGTCCTCAGACAATTACTGGCTGTGTGACCATAGGCAAATCACTTAACCCTGTTTGCCTTAGTTTCCTCATCTGTAAAATGAGCTGGAGAAGGAAATGGCAAACCATTCCAGTATCTGCCAAGAAAATCCCACCTGGGGAAATGGGGGCACGAAAGTCAGATACAACTAGCCAACTAAATAATAAAAAGAAAGATAGTAAATAAACAGTAAAACCTGGATTGAGACTAGTTCTCTAACTCTAATCTGGCATTCTCACCACTGCACCACACTCTCTTTAGTCCAACTCCTCAGGGAAGTGAATTGACTTACCCAGGGTCACACAGTATATAACCGAGCTAAATTCACACAGAAGTTTGACTTACCCAGGGTCACACAGTATATAACAGAGCTAAATTCACACAGAAGCTTGACTTACCCAGGGTCACACAGTATATAACAGAGCTAAATTCACACAGAAGCTTGACTTACCCAGGGTCACACAGTATATAACAGAGCTAAATTCACACAGAAGCTTGATTAGCCGTTGCCTTAATCAATCACCCTTAACATGATATGAAAGAGACAAAGCGAATCCCAGAGAAGGGCAATTTGTCTACTTGTCAAAGAGCTAATCTTTTCATGGGAATTTTGCAACTTGTTTTAGAAAATTGGAGAGAAAGAATGGGCTTTATTGGGTGTTTCTTGGGCACAGCCTCCATGGGGGCTATAAAAAGTACTACTGTATTTCAGTCATCCTGATCTATATCTCACCACTGGACCCAGATGGCTCTGCAGGAGAAACTGAGGCTGGTGACTCTACACAGCCCTCCACTTAAATTCAATTCACTTCCTGATGCCATGGTCCACTTTGAGAATGAAGGACAAAAAATACTGTCACCAGCAGCCGTCATTCCCCCCCTACTCCCTATGAGTATCTCCCTCATTGAACTGAGTACTCATGCCATTGATGTTTGACTCCTACTGAAGGAACCAGCTCAAGCCCACTCTGGCATTATCTGTTGAATGAATTTTTCCTAGGTTACCTTAATAGGATTTGACTTGGTTCAATATTAGGCATGTGTGTAGACTAATACTTTGTCATATAGATCTTAGGAACATAGACAGATATAGGATGATAAAGGGATAACAAAGCTGGAAGAAATCTTAGAGAATCTAGCCCAGCCTCTTCACTTTAAAAGATGAGGAAACTGAGGCCCAGGGAGGTTAATTACTTGCACAAGGTATCACAATTTCAGTAGATTATAGAATCAGAGATGTGGAACTGTGAAAATCTTCTGAGGCCAAGTGATCCAAACCCCATCCTTTTACAGATGAGGAAACTGAGCTTCCAGGCTAATGGGGCTAACCAGTGCTGTTAACCCAGAGCTCCTCCAGCCCTGATACCAAGGAGAGTCTGGAAAAACCATTAATCCTTGAGGAGAAATATGTGGATCAGTCAAAATATGTATCTAGATAGATAGATAGACAAATATAATTGATGAGGTTTGTGAATAGGACTAGAAGGATAGCAGGGGGAATTGGATAAGAAAAAAAATGAGACAATGCTAATTTTAAGAAGAAGAAAATGACTTTACTTATAGATTCACAGCTACAAGGACCTTCTTGGCCAGCTGGTCCAGTCCACCTAATCTTATAGTACAGCAATCTTAGGCCCGGAGAAGTTAAATAATTTGTCAAGTTCACAAAGCCAATAAGTAGCAAAACTGGAATCCAAGAACAGGTCCTTTGACTTTAAAGTCAACTCTCTTTCCACTGCAGCGCTATAGCACAAGACTATAGATGGATGTTAAAATAATAATAGTTGACATTTTTATAGCCAGAAAGACTTGGGCTTAAGCCCCTCCCCAGCCCCATACTGGCTGTGTAACCCTTGGCAAGTCACTTAACCTCTACGTGCTCAAGCAAGTTGGACAGCTAGGTGGTGCAGTGGATAGAGCATCAGTGCAGGTGTCAGGGGGACTTGAGTTCAAATCTCACCTCAGACACTTGACACTCACTAGCTGTGTGACCTTGGGCAAGTCACTTAACCCCAATTACCTCATATTCTGGGTCATCTCCAGTCATCCTGATGAATATCTAGTCACTGAATTCAGATGGCTCTGGAGGAGAAGTGAGACTGGTGACCTGCACAACCCTCCTTCACTCAAAACAAAGTCAAGTACAAGTCATGTCATCAATTTCTCTGATGGCATGGTCTTCTTTGGCAACAAAGGACGAACACACACAAGTGCTCAAGCTTACTGTCTAAAAGCATAGATTGAAAAGAAGATGCTACCTTGCATTGGCAGAGAGAGTTCTCTCATCTAGAATTTCCTTATACCAAATGAAATCACAGGTTCAGTTTCTATCCTCCATTTAAATAGCATTTGAAGGTCATTATGTCATTGGATTCTCGCAACATCCCAAATGAGGTAAATGTTACAGGAAAAATGGAAGACATCAAGCATCTATTAAGCCCCTGTGTGCCAGGCATAGTGCTAAGAGTTTTACAATGATCTCATTTGATCTTTACAACAACCTGGTGAAGTAGGTGCTCTTATTATCCCCATTTTACTCTTGAGGAAACTGAGGCATACAGAGTTAAGCCACTTGCCCAGGGTCACAAAGATGGCAAGTGTCTGAGGCCAGATTTGAACTCAGGCCTTCTTGGGGAGAATAAGAAACTTTCAAGGAGAGATACTCTTAAGTCTCCACTAATATCTGATATTTCTCATTACCAGAAACAGGTTAAACAATTCTATAGGATAGAAAGAAGCCAGAGAAGAGCCTAGAGGGATATTTTACACATTTATGATCCAGGGGTTCTCTTCTAAGATGTAGGAACCAATGGGAAGGCATTCATTTGTTCAAACAACATTTCCCTACTTTGTTAAACCCTGGAGTATCAACTTCAAAGGGACGTCCTGAGAACGTGACTCGATTCTCATGTTAAGCAGGGAAACAACTTGTGTTGAACTCACCAGACTAGTTCTTACAAATGAGCCAAATGTGAGACATAATTACAAATCATGTGTTTGTTTAAATGACTGAATCACCTAGATTTAGTTTTCCTCCAGACTATTATTCCTGCATAAAAAGATACAGAAAGAATTCTTAGTTACATATCTATATATCTATATTCACATATGTATATATGATATGTGTGTGTCTTATGTATTCTATATAATTTAATTATATGTGTAATATTATATGTAACTATATATAATCTGGGTATTTCTATACCCTGACCTATGTAGCTATATGCATGATGGCAATGGCAGTCTTTTTAAAAGAAACAACTGAACTCAGTGCCTTCAATAATAAATAGTTAAAATAGGAAACTGTGTATTGTATATGCCAAATAAAGAAGGTGAAAGAAAGCCAAACAATCAGAGCAAAAAGGACTCTGAAAGATAATAATAGACAGAATTTATATAGTACTTTAAAACTTAAATTTTGCAAATATTTTCTCATTTTATCCTCAAAACAACTCCCTCTTACAAATGAGAAATATGAGGCAGATAGAGGTGAAGTGACCTACCTACCAAGTGGCAAACAACTAGTGAGTGTCTACGGTGGGATTTGAACTCAGGTCTGCTTCCCTCTTGGTTCAGTATATCCTCTGAACCCTCTAGCTACTGGTACCTGGTCTACCTTTGTCCCCTTATTTTCCAGAATAGGAAATTAAGGCTCAGAGAGGTTGGGAAAATTACTATCCCCAAAGAAACGCCTACTTCAGAAGATGAGAGCAAGTCTCTTAGAAGAAAACTGTGGCATTCAAGAGACAATTTCTGGGTAATTAGTTATTTTACTGATAATGCCAGCATTTTACTAAAAAAAGGTCAATGCCATTCTGGAATGCCAAAGACTCCTATGCCCTTATAGAGGCATATGAAGAGGAGTGTTCCTGAGGATGGCAATCAACTCTGGTTACACATGGTGGTCAGAAGAGGTGATACAAGGACACTCTCAAGGTCTCACTCAGGAACTTTGGAATTGATTGTGTGACATGGGAGACATTGGCACAGGACCACTCAGCATGGAGTGCCCACATCAGAAAAGGTGCTGTTATCTATGAGCAAAGCAGAATTGAAACAGCTCAAAGGAAACATAGGATGTGCAAATGTAGAGAATCCACTTCAAATGTTGACACAGACTATCTGTGCCCAATTTGTGATAGAGCATTCTGAGCTCGTATTGGTCTGATCAGTCACAGTTCAACGTATTGAAACTTGACTTTATCATAGTGATGTCATTTTGGTCCTCTTGGAGAATGAAGGATGATAAAATAACATAAAATAAAAAACTGTTGCTCCAATGAGGGGCTAAGAATGACATCATGTCACTCTTGGACAAAGGGATTATCCCTATACCACTTCCAGACTTGGACAATCTAGACAAAAAGATCTACTGCCATTCAAACTTGATTGAGTGGAATTCACCTTAGATTAGATTGGTAAGATTGGGTGGAGCCTGAGCAAGATTGAGGAGAGTTAATTTAATGTCCAAGAGACTGAATTTTGAAACGAAGACTATAGAAAAAAATGGGGGAACTCCAAATCATTGGTTATTAATAATCATTTCTTTTAAAACCTACTAGCTGGCAATACAATCCCTGTATCATTATACCATAGAAATACTTGTCAGCCTAAATCACTGCAAGAGTATACTTACCTGCTATCTGATTATCAATTGTCTTCATGTGTTTCTGCTGCTATCTAAGGATGTGTCTCAGTCTGTTACTAAGATGACTCACATATCTGTAGCAGCAATAGCAGACAAATCTTTTCCTTCTATCGTTTAGAAATCTGGAGAAAGTAAAATCTACTACTACTATTTTTTTCTCCATATCCACAACCAATTAAAGGAACTATCTGTTAAAAGAAAAATACCTTCACTTATCTTCCCGTAAGGCTATTAGTTGCAGTGATAGATTGGACCTACACCCTCCCCCACCCTCACCCTCTCATTTAAATTTGCATCTGCCCTTCCCAATGGGGTGGCCAAAGCTACAACTTCCTGCTAGTTCGCTGGCCAAGGTTCGAAGACACAGGACTCCCAGTCGTCACCACCAGTCCCGTTCAGGTCCCGGGTATTCAAGTCTGGCAGGCAGAGAGTCTCGGGCAGCTTAGTGGTCTGCACTTGCAGAAGCTTCTTTTCCCCTCTTACCGTAGTCTCAGTCCTGACTTCAGGGTGGACAGCTCCGGGAGTCCCAGCGCCGTCTCTGAGCGCCCCGGCATCAGCTCCCTGAAGGCCAAGGAGTGGACCCCTCTCGGGACACTTCTGGGAAGTGGCCGGGCTGATTGACAGTCGGCAGCTCCCGGGCGCTGAAGCTCGCGCTGCGCACTCATGAGCGCTCCGCGAGAAATTGGCACCTTCGTGGTATGGGACTACGTGGTGTTCGCGGGGATGCTGCTTATCTCTGCCGCCATCGGAGTTTACTATGCCTTCGCCGGGGGCGGCCAACAGACTTCCAAGGACTTCCTAATGGGTGGCCGGAAGATGACAGCGGTGCCCGTGGCGCTGTCCCTCACCGCGAGCTTCATGTCCGCGGTCACAGTCCTGGGGACCCCCTCGGAGGTCTATCGCTTTGGGGCCATATTCAGCATCTTTGCCATCACTTACGCCTTAGTGGTCATCCTCAGCGCCGAGGTCTTCCTTCCAGTCTTTTACAAGTTGGGAATTACCAGCACCTATGAGGTAAGGCGACACCTTCTCTGCTCGCTCACGTCCCCGCCTGGGCTTTGGTTTGGGTAGACCTTGCAATATTGAATTTAAGGTCGTAGGATTAAAGATTTAGAGACCGTAGGGTTTCCTGGTCCCAGAAGAGGTTAAATCAGTTGTCTAGGGTCACACAAACCTTGAGATAAGTCCTCTGATTCCAAATCCAGAGTTCTTTCCATTGTAATGTACTTCCTCCCCATTTGGGAAATCCTATCTCCCCTCCCCCTCCCAAATTTCTTGGGAGCACTACGAAGACCTAGGGACCTGCTTATTTAACCATCCTTCTCCTCTCAACCTTGTTGGCCCATTGGGAAGTAGAGAGGGGGAAGGATTTCCAATGCATTTTTATTAATTTAAAGAGCTTTGTAGGATCCTCTTCTGAAATTTGAACTTTTACTATAGGGACACTATATTCCAAATCACGGTTGAAGTAAGGGCTACAAAAATATTATTCTTAGCCTAAATTAATGAGAGGAAACAAACAGAAAAAAAAAAACTGAGCTGAAAGCCAAGAGAGCTGAGCTTTGCCTTAAATTTTGGCTTGAGGATATGTTCTTGACTCGGTTTCCAGGTAAGATCGTAAAGCACTAATGCCAATCCCAGTCTTGGCAATGAACTTTTTCCCTGTGTATGTGTCTATGCACAAAGCATTTATTCTGCTTCTCCCTCCTTTTATTGTCTGAGAAAGGTAACAACTGCACCTTGCTCAAAAGAGGAAATAAGGCATGCTCTTGTCTAGAGGATAGCGGGGCTGACTTTGGGGTCAGAAAGACCTGAGTTCAAGTTTTGCCTCCCTGTGACCATGGACAAGTAACCTAACCTTTCAGTGTAGGGCAAGTCATTAAGATTTAGAAATGACAGCTGACTGACCTGCATTGATGAAGAGAGTGTTCACACTGGGAGTTCCATACACTGATGAAATCACATATCTGGACACACCTACATATATACACATTTGTGTATATGTATATATGTGATAGAGACAGAAATAACCATAATATTAACATGTTAAAAATCCTGGCATTTTTACTTTTTAGAGTCATGACATACACACCCATACATACATATATGACCTCAGAGTCACAAATACAATACACTGTAATGTATAATATGTAAATATAATAAACATTTTATATATATTTTATTTATGACTTTATATATTTATGTGTAGATAGATCTTGATATATGTATATCTAAATAAACATATTTATTTATAGAGAGAGGAGAGGAGAAAGAGACAGAGAGACAGACAGAAAGGGACAGGCAGAGAGAGGGAGAGAGACAGAGATAGGGGAGAGAGTCAGAGAGACAGAGAGGGAGAAAGACTGGGAGAGAAGGAGGAAGAAAGGGAGAAAGAAAGAGGGAGACAGAGACAGGGACAGGCAGAGAGAGAGGGAGAGAGAGAGATGCACAAGCACTGGATTTGTGATTTCACTGTAATAAACTGCTTCCTCCAATGCAGGTGTAGCCTTAGAGAGTCTTCTTCTAGGTTCCCACAGTCAGTTCCATAAGTGTCAAAAATGAGACTTGAAGTTTTTTTCCTGGTTAAAGTTTACTATCCACCACACCAGGTGTGTGTGTGTGTGTGTGTGTGTGTGTGTGTGTGTGTGTGTGTGTGTGTGTGTGTGATCTTTTGAGCTTGGGCAATCCTGACATTCATAGCAACAAGTGCACACAGCAAACAATTACAACATACAATATGCAAATATATGCTGTGTTTCTGTAAAATACTTTAGAGAAAGAAGCCAGGGTTCTGGAAATCCTATATTCTAGTTATTTCTGTCTGTGCCATATATCTGCATTGGACAGTGAGCTCTGGACCGGCTCTTCTCTCCATTTTGTCTCTCTCCCAAGGCTTGGCTCAGGGAGTGCTTTACATACTACTAGGTACTGAAGAATCTGTTGACCTTGCACAGGGTTGATGCTTAATCAAGATGGACTGAAGCTGAAAAAAAAAGGGAGGGAGCAGGGAGAGACATGAAGTTGAAGGGCTATTGAAATATGAACACAGAAAGTTCAGTCTGGAATCTGTGGTAGGACAGAGATGCCTTCAGCAGTCTTCTTCCCCTCCACCCTTCAGCATCTGTTAATTAATACTTAGAAACTCAACAGACAGTGTTCCATTTCATACAGCCTTAACAATGAGGGGTCAGCAGTTTCTAGTTAGTCTGTTTGCTTCAGTTGATAGAACTGATGGGTACTTTCATAGTGATGTTAATTCAATTTACACGAGGTCCAGTAGATTTTGAGTCAAAGTATCTGAATCTGAATCCTGATTCTGTCATTTATTGCTCATGTGACCTACTCACCATTTCTGGCACTGTTTTCCTCTCTGTAAAATGGTTTGGGTTCTCTGTGAACCAATCCAAATATGTACACTGTCTCCCCTTCGTTTCTTCTTTTTTCCATTCATTTATTTATTCTTCCATCCATCCATCCATTTACTAACTTATTTATTCATTTATTCAGTTTTCAGCATTCACTTCCATAAGATTTTTGAGTTTTCAACTTTCCTTCTCCCCATGCATCCATCCATATATATATATATATATGTGTGTGTGTGTGTGTGTGTGTGTGTGTGTGTGTGTACGTATATATATGTATATATTTAAATATATACTTATATATTTCCCCTTAGTTTCTTTAATGGCTTGGCTTAGGTGCAAGTCTTTTTCCTTCTCTTATCTTCCCAACTGAGTGATTTTTTTCTCCCCTCCCCTTGCCCCCTATCAGATTATCTTGTTATTATCTCGTATTGATTCAGAGTTGGGGGAGACCCTAGAGGCCATCTTGTCCGACACCCACATTTTACAAATGAAGAAACAAATGAAGACCAAGATAGGTGAAATTACTTGCCAAGGTACTAAGTAGTGGTGTTCACATTCAAACCCAGGACCTCATATTCCAAATCCAGGACTCTTTCCACTGTATCAATGATCTCATTTGGCTCTATTGCCCTATAGAATGTAAGCCCCTTAAAGCAGAGATTATTTTTTTGCTTTTAATCTGTGCATCTCTAATTCTCAGGGCGGTGCTATGAACAATTGTTTGTTCTATAAGGAGGGGTCGAGCTCACCTTCTGATTTTATTGGTATGGGAATTGGTTAAAAAAAGCCCTACTCTCTATACACATCACTGTCTTACACTGTTAGACCTCTTCCTCTCTTCCTCTTCCTCTCTTCCTCTCTCTCTCTCTCTCTTTCTCTCTCTCTCTCTCTCCCTCTCCCTCTCTCTCTCTCTATCTCTCCCCCCCTCCTCTGTCATTCTCTTCTCTCTCCCTCCCTCTTCCCTTCCCTATTTCCCCATCTTCTCACCTTTCTCTCTTTCCCTCCTTCCCTCTCTCCCTCTTCCTCTCTCTCTCCATTTCTCTGTCTGTATTTCTATCCTTCTCTCTCTGTCTCTTCCTCTTTCCTTTTTCCCCCCAACCTCTCTCCCTCTCTCATGGACCCATTTTGCCACTTCATGAACTTGATGGATCCTTCTCAGGATAATGCTTTTGAATGCATTAAAAAATACACAAGGTTTAGGAAACCAATTATAGTAAGTTCACAGTCCCCAGGTTGAGAACCTTTGTTAGGGCAGCAGTTCTCAGGTGTTTTGGTCTTAGGACTTTTTTAGTCTCTTCAAAATTATTAGGGAAGCCCTCTCTTTTCTCCCTTCAGTAGCTTTTGTTGTGGTGAGTTATATCCATTGACATTTATCACGTTAGAAATTAAAAATCATAGTATTATTGGGAAAATCATTTTAACCCCACAGGCTTCCCAAAGGACCCCCGCAGATCTCTCAACTATGCTGCTATTTTAGACAGATTGTCTGGGAGAATAAGGTTAAGTGAATCGCCCAGGGTCACACTGTTTCACAAGTAGGAATTGATCCCAAGTCTTCCTACATAAGCCGGCTCTCTCTCACCATTGCCTCTTATATTGTGTAATGAATCAAAAAGTGTGATTTTAAAAAAAATCAGCTATAGAATATGATCAACTATCCTAGACATTGCTTTGGGATGGATCTTGGCTGTTTCCCTACGTTCTGGCAGGACTGAGCATTTTTTTTTGTTTAGCTGTTTCAGTCACATCCAATTCTTCAGGATCCCATTTGGGGTTTTCTTGGCAAGGATATTGGAATGGTTTACCATTTCCTTCTTCAGATCATTTTACAGATGAGAAAACAGTGGCAAGCAGGGGAAAGTGATTTACCCAGGGTCACACAATTAGTGTCTGAGACCAGATTGGAACTCAGGAAGAGGAGTCTTCTTGATTCCAAGTCCAGTGCTCTAAATACCACCCCGTCTAGCTGCCCATGCTTAGTTCAGAGTGAGGAGATGTAGCCCATTTGGTAGACAGGGCTGGGCCTAGGAAAACGTGGGCAAAGTGCCTGGATAGAGAGCAGCAATTCAAGGAAAGAGAAATTAGCCAAAGGCAGAGGATTAGAGGAAATATTAGGAGCATGTCAGTAAATAGATACCATGGAGGAAGCCACTGACAGAGGATTTCTTTTGAGTCATCAACTCCTTTGGACAGCTGACTGAACAATGTTTGTAAATGAATAAGATACATAGGATTATAAAGGAAAAAAAAATCATTGAAATATAGTTATCAATTTTTAAAAGTTCAGACTGAAGTGTTTATCTGTGAAACTTTCTTTTCATGTAAGGTAAAAAAACTGGCACAGCTGGGTGGTACAGTGGGTAGAGCATGCGGTCTGGAGTCAGGAGGACCTGAGGCCAAATCTAGTCTCAGACACTTAGTAGTTGTGTGACTGGGGAAATCACTTAACCTTGTTTGCCTTAGTTGCTTCATTTGTAAAATGAGCTCAATAAGGAAATGGAAATCCACTTCAGTACCTCTGCCAAGAAAACCCCAAATGGGGTCAGGAAGAGTCAAACACTCCTGAGCAACAACAAAAACTGATTGCTCAGTTGAGAGTGTAAATATTCCAGGCTCAGCTTTCTTGTTTAGGTTTCATATCTCTCCATAATGATTTGCCTTCCTTTTCTTAACACTAGCTGATAAAAGTCATTTTGGGAAATATACTTAACTACATCTTCAGAGCTCAAGGGCTCACAAGAAAGACAAGTGTTGCCTAGTAGAGAAAATAGTGCAGACATCACAATCAGGGATGAAATCCTGACTTTGTATGTCTATGGGTACTATACTTAACTTGACCAAACCCCAATTTCCTCATCTGAATAATGGAAGAAAAATACAGTTAGCACCTACATCACAGAGTTGTGATGAGAGGAAAATAACTTTTGTTTTTATCTATATCCTTGGTTTTTCTCCTATCTAGGCATCCATGGGGTGGGGGTGGGGAGCTCTTAAGAGATGAATCTGTTCTTTGTAGGGGGAGTTGGTTGTAGAGAAACGGTCCTTCAGAGAGATCGCCGCCCATAGTGCTGTAACAAAGTTCCCAAATGGAGAGAATTCTTCTAGAGGTAGAAACACCTTAGGGGCATCTTTTAGGGAAAGGGGTCCTCTGTAGAAGTCTATTAGAATACTATCAGCCTATCTTCTATCTTCGTGAGGATGGAAGAATAACAGATGACTTAAAGTGAGATAAAGGTATTTTTTTAGGTCAAATAGTATAATAGGTAGGTCTTTCATTTCATACAGACAGAAAAAAAATAACTCCAGAAATAACAGCATCCCGTTTAACTCAGTTTCTCTACCTTTGAGCCTTGCCTGGTTTCCATTGTCCCATACTGCAGAGTTGGACTCTGAGGCTAACCTGGGCCATAGATGGGAATTTCTTCCTTTATTAGAGCCCTCAATATCCCTGGATGATTCCAAGTCTTCAAGGGCTCAAGGACCCTGAGAAAAGCTTTTTCATTTGGTGGTGGTGGGTGTCCAAAGGATCTGGACCCTTCTGCAGGGTTTTGGACTCTACATGACCTTCTCATGTTCTTGGAGCTCTAAATCTATGATAGATATTCTTCTAAGACAGGAAGTATTGGTCATACCTACTAAAGTATTTTATCTTTTTTTATTTTTAAAAAGTACTTGGAGCTTCGTTTTAATAGACACGTTCGCCTTTGTGGAACCGTTCTGTTCATCGTTCAAACAGTAAGTAGCTCTCCAATGTACTTTTTATACTTTTGCAATCTAAAGTGTTGGTAAAATATCTATGTAAACTGAGTATCTTATTCATTAAGAAGCTTTTAAATGAATTTACAAAAGCAAAAAAGAGGAAAAAGAGTGAGTGAACTGGAAATAGGAGAACATGTTATTGCAGAATATTGAGAACAGAAATTCTGTGAGCTCAGAAAATGATCTGAGTTCAGATCTTACTAGATACCAGTTTTGTGATACTTGGCTTCTCTGTACCTCAGTTTCCTCAGGATGATAGAGCATCTACCTCCTAGGATTGATGCAGGGATAGAATGAGATATTTGTAAAGTATGTTGCAAACCTTAGAGCACTATATAAATGCTAGTTGTTCATAATAATTATGAATATGACCACAATAATTATTTATAAACAGGATGATTTAGATTAATCTGTAGCCAATATTAATATTAACGTATGTGCAATTATCTATTTAGCCCCAATTTCTTAAATTAAAAAATTTGATTAATAACTTGATTCATATGGCAAAGGTATTTGAAGAGTTTGTTGGAAATTCTCAAGAATTACTGATAACTCCCTATCTATAGTACTTTAAGGAATGCAAAGCATTTTCCTAACTACATCCTTGTGGAGTTCAGTTAGGTGGTGTATACAAAGGATCTGGGTTGTAATGTCCTCTGTACGAGGGACTCCCACTATGGGAACAGCAGCCACCACTGCAGAACCAGATAGCAACTCTGATAGGCTCATATCAACACAGATTTGGAACTGGTGGAGACTTTAGAGGCTATGGAGTTATACCCCCTTACTTTGACAGATGAGGAAACTGAGGCCTGGAGAGAAACAGTAACTTCCCCAAAGCCACACAGCTAGTCCCCAAATGAGAAAGGCAAGATTTGAACTTACATCCTCCTGACCCCTGGTCTAGAATTCAGTGCCTGGCACTATATGATCATAGGATTATGCCATTAGAGCTGGAAAGTTAACTTTTACAGGTCTTCTTGCTCGATTCTCATTTTACACTTGAGGAAAGAAAACAGGTTTAGAGAAGTTAAATGAACTTGAAATGAAAATAAAATGGCAAAAATAAAAAGTGAAAATGGCAAATAGAACTAGGATTTGAATCCAGATCCTCTGACTCCCAAACTCAGCATCCTGTCTTTTTTTAAAATAATAACATTCATTTAAAAATTTTTTTTGAGTTTCAAATGTTCTTGCTCTCTTTCTCATCTCCCTCTCCCTAAGATGGTAAACAATTTGATATAGGTTATATATGTGTACACTCATGTAAACTATATTTCTATATTAGTCATTCAACATCCTTTCTGCTACACTTTCACTTCAAAATATTATTTTAGGTACTATAAATTTATGATTGTCTTTTCAGTTTTTGAGTTGAGGACACATTGGTTTTATAGCAGAGACATGACTTATCCAGGGTCATGCAGGTACTAGGAAACTGAAGTGGGCTTCAGATTAAGCTTTTGACTTCCAGTGCACTTCCTTTTCATTGGGATAATTAGCTAAGGAACAAGTGAGAAAGTGAGAAGGAGGAATTAAAAACAAAAATGAATCCTCAGTACAGAGGTTCATTGTTTTTGCCTGATATCTGCTATCTTGAGGAGAGGAGATTGAAAAAGGCACGCATACATCAAACATAGCTTTCAAAAAATATTATTAGGTCTTTAATAAAAGAAATACCAAATGCTTACTCAGCTGATAACTAGTATTTAAATTGGGAGGCCATAAAAATCACACATTTGTGAGCTCGCCTTCAAAGCCAAGTGTTTCCTAAAGAACTATACAGGAACACAGGAATGTGCCAGGGAAGTTAGATCAGTCTGGAGTCAGAAGCTTGGGAAAGTACGTCACTGTGAAGCCAGGGAAGCTAATTGTTGCCTGAAGTGCTTGGGGTTACTGATGTGGCAAAGGGCTGTCACAGAGCCTCCTTGATTCACCAGGTTCAGCACTTCATTGTGGATAACGATTTTGGCAAAGTTTAGTCAGACTTTGAGGAGTGAACTCATGTGAAAAGGTGGAAGGTTTTTCTTCATTTTGACCATTGAAAGTCATGTAAACTTTTGCCATGGTGATTTGAATGGTGTCTCCGGCCAAACTTGTATCCCAGTTCTCCAGGAAGTAGGAGAGGAATATAGAGAAAGAAAAAGGGAGCTGGTCATGCTACCTAGCTTGAGCTGCTGATTGAGGTCTACAGCTGATGTATATAGTTAATTATTCCCACTTGTCTTGACAATTCAGTCCTTCCTTAAGTCATTCTTTGAAATGCTCAGAGAGATGATTGATTAGGAATGGAGGGCCCTCATTTCCCCCAAAGAAAATTCCTGGACATGCTTATGGCATTCTGTATCTCACACACACACACACACACACACACACACACACACACACACGCATACATGCACACACACACAGCAGCAGCAGCATACGTGGAAAGGCAATTTTGTTTTAAAGAAAGGTGCAAAGAAATGAAGAGCAGGTGGATTTCAGAAAAACCTGGAAAGATTTACATGAACTGATGCTGAGCGAAGTGAGCAGAACCAGGAGAACATGGTCACAATAGCAACATTGTACAATGATTAACTGTCATAGACTTAGCTCTTCTCAACTATACAATCATCTAAGACAGTTCCAAAAGACTCATGATAGAAAATGCTATCCACATCCAGAGAAAGAACTATCAAATCTGAATGCAAATCGAAGCATACTACTTTCACCTTTTTTCTTATGGCTTTTCCTTTTTGTTCTAATTCTTCTTTCAAAACATGACTCATATGGAAATATGTTTAACATGATCATACATGTATAAATTGTTTGCTACCTTGGGGATGGAGGAGGGAAGGTAGCAAGGGAGAAAAATTTGGAACTCAAAATTTTACAATAATGAATATTGAAAACTATTTTTAACATGTAATTGGAAAAAATATTTTTATGAACAAAAAAGAATGGTGCAAGGGCAGCTAGGTGGCACAGTGGATAGAGCACTAGCCCCAGAATCAGGAGTACCTGAGTTCAAATCCAGCCTCAGATGCTAACTAGCTGTGTGATTCCTGGGCAAGTCACTTAACCCTGATTGCCTCCCTAAGTAAAAAAAAAAAAAGTGCGTACCAAGTTATTAGGAAGCAGTTCTGTTAAGAAAAATAAGGTCTGTTTTACAGGGTGGGAAATAGGTAAGCAGGCTAAGCTATAGCAGTGAGTAAAATATGCTCCCATAGACAAAAATGAAGACTGTAGAAATACGGAAACATCTATATAAAGTCCTACTAAATGAGAGTAAAGGTAGGAACATACAGTGCAGAATGCCAAAGCTGGAAGGGTCCTCAGGGGCTATTTACATCATCTCCCGCTTGGGACAGTGGAAAGAGCACTGACTCCAGAATAGAGGACCTGAGTTCCAACCTCACCTTTAATGATTGCGACCAGTTACTTTCAGCACATCACTTTAGAGCTCAGTTTCTCATGAGTGAAATGAAGGGTCAGAATTACCCTTCCTATGCTGGTCCAACTTCCATGTGAAGATCTCCATCCATGGGGAACTCAGTTTCTTGGAAGCTTGCCCTACTGTTGAACAGTGCCTCAGACAAATTCTGCCTCAGATACTTTGATACTTTCTTCCTAGTTCTAGAGCAAGTTCAGACTCTTCCGCGGGAACCCTTCAAATGCTCGAATTTAGCTCTACTGGTCTCTCTTTGACCCTCAATCCAGGTGCCACAGATTTTGTCTCCTCTAGGCTGGCCCTTTGATCAGCCACGAATGGCATCTCCAGCACCCTCTCAATTTTGATTACCTCCCTGGGGACACACGGTAGTTTTTCAATGTCTTTGCTGAAATGTGAAGCCCAGAATTCAAAACAGAACAAGTGTGGGTGTGGTCCATCCCTGGAGATTCCTGAATTGTTCAACTAATATTTATTGAGTCCCCAATTGTGTGCAAGACACTATATAAGTTAGTCCCTCCCTTAATGAAGCTTATAGTCCTAGTAGGAGTAGAAAGATATATACATAAATATGTACATAAATAACAAAAGGTGTAATGTTCAGAGTTGGCAACAGTTCACTAGAACCAAATGAAATATATATCCACATATAGGGATACATTGTAAAACATAAATATGAGTTAACATGTAAAAAATGCTTTGTAAATTTTAAAGCATTATATAGTCCTAGGCATTATTACACAAGTTCTAAACGCAATGGAAGGGAATGACCAGAGAGTTGGAAAGTAACTGATAACAAGCAATAAATAAGATTGGCATGCAGGAGGAGACAGCAAACCCCCTCCCAATGGGTCCCAATGGGTCCAATGTAGTTGGAGGGATCAGGGTAAGGGAAATTTAGGTTTTCATGGAGCTGATGGGAAAGACAAGACCACCAAGGAGGAGCAGGTAAAAACATTAGGGTAAAAAGTAAAGTTCATTCATTTATTACTTATTGATGACCATACATATAATTATTTGTAAATAATTGATTGAACATGTAGTCATCAAAGTATGAGAATTTTGGGGTCCATTTCAGTGAGCCCTCTTGTTCTGGAGATGAAATCAGTTGTGCTGGAGTAGATATCTTCCTCTGTACACAAACTTTAGTTAAATAATAGAGAGTTACCAGTGAACTTGAACAATAAATGTACTTTAATAATAAAATTCACGTACTGTTAAATTGTGTTATTTCAGTTTTCATACTCTGGCTTTCTTTTTTTAGATTCTATATACTGGAATTGTTATTTATGCTCCGGCTCTTGCTTTGAATCAAGGTAAATTTTTAAACAGTCAACAATGCTACTTGTGCTTATATTTGGATTGAAGCAGTCATCTCTCAGGGGATGAGAAGTAGGATCAGTTGATGTAGCACAATGATGAAGATGAGCACGGAATAGTAGACTCCTAGCACAATATCAAAGAATCTTAGATAGTATAGGTAAGAGAATACACCTTAGAAGTCAGTGAAATCAACCTCTTATTTTACAGATAAGGAAACTGAGACGCAGAGAAGTTAATTGTCCAAGGTCTCAGAGATAGTAAGTGGTTCAATTCCTTTAACACTCCCCCCGCCATCTAGTATTTTCTTTCCAGTTCACAAAGTTATCTCCTATCAATTTCTTGAGAGGTGTGATCCAGGAGTAAAGTAACCCTCTTTATGTAGGAACAAAACTTCCCAGAATCTGAGAGTCTTTGAACTCAAAGAGACATAAATTCCAAAGGAAATCATAAATCTCCATAACACTTTTTAAAAAAGTATATTTGCCTTTTTTAAGTGAAAGACCATGAAGCCAGTTCTATACATCATTTTTAAAACCGTCCTGCCTGTCTATATGTCCTATTCAGCTTCTGTTTTCTTCTATGCTCTTTATTTATCTTTATTTTTTAATTAATAAGCTTTTTTGTAGGGAACCGTAGAGGTCCACAACCGTGTCAGGAGCACGTGATGGCCTGATAAGCCCACTCGATTGTGCAAATGGAGCAAAGGTTGTTGGTTCGGCCCTCCGGAACCCTACACAATAGCCCCATGGTCTCTCAGTTTTGAGTAAACATTCTGGTACTTGATAAGACATTCCAAGGCAGTCATGAGGACCGGTATCTGTATCTTAAGGAGGAGTGGTAAAAGTAAATGTTATCACTAGCTTGCTGCAAGTATGGAACTTATGGCTGAACAGTATATAAGGCTTGTACTTGCTAATAATAAACGGAGCTTGCTACATCTCTGTCTCCCGCCTCATCACGCGTGCCTGGGATTTGAGATGTTCAGCTAGTCCACTGAGCCGGCCATTACCCCAACACTTTTTACTTTGTTTTAAAAATATTACAATGACCCAATTTTAGAGCAATCTATCTATCTATCTATCTATCTATCTATCTATCTATCTATCTATCTATCTATCTATCTATATCTGTCTGTCTGTCTGCCTATCCATCACAGACTTAATCCACTTTGGCACAGGAGTGTCATTTTGACTGGTTTCATTTCCAACTGGGGCTCATTGAAACCTCCTTAGGCAACCTGGCATTCCCTCCCATTTCATCATATTGATGCTGAACTAGTTCCAACACCTCATCAATGTAACCTTCTAAAATTTAGAGTTCTCAAATTCAAGAGATCCATTGATCTTAGTCTCCCTGATAAGAGGGTACCTGGGATTACAGTTGAGTGCGCACCATCACACTTAGCCTAGGTAGTCTCAAACCTTTGACAGAAACAAGATGGTAAGAGATGATAACTTTTATGATTTTATCAAAGATCTAAATCTACGGGAAAATAGGCTAGTGGGTTTTACGTTTGAGAAAGACAAGCACTGAATTCAGTGTTCTGCTCCCAGTTCCTTAATGGGGCAATCCATGATCTCTGTTCTTATCTTAGTAATAGATATTGTAATGTTTATATAGTGCTGATAAATTCTTGGAATCATGATACTATGGAACGTGAACTTTTCCTGATTTTTACAATAGATATAATGAAACTGATCCTCAGATACTTGGAATGTACTTTGGAATTACCGTGAGAAAGTGTCTCTGATACCCACCATTCTGTCTAGAAAACTCAGGATCCTTTGTAACTTCAACACTGTTACAGGGTGATATTGATTTATTTCATATTTCATGAATGGATCTATTAGCCATTAGAAGCAATCTTTATAAATTACCTATTTGCTTCTAAGCGAAATTAAGTTTTAATTTTAATTTAGGAAATGAAAATCCAGGAACATTCATTTTCAAGTGTTGGTATACCTGGGGCCTTTACTCTTATTAGTACCTTAGTGTCTCTATGGAACTAAATTAAATCATAAGGGAGAGGAGGAAGGGAATAAGCATTTAATCAGCACCTACTGTGTGCCATGTACTGTGCTAAATACTTTACAAATATTGTTAGATTTGATCCTCAGGGATCAAAACTCCGAGAGGTAGGTGCTATTGTTAGCAAGCAGGTTCTCTGTCTCTGAATCCAATGTTCCTTCCATAACACAGTTCTTCCTTGAAGGAAGGGGGATTGGGTGTGAGGATTTCAGCCACAGAAGTCTGGGTATATATTCCTTCCCACTAGCTGTGAGCAACTAAGTCTCAGTTTCCCCATCTGTAAAATGGGAATGGGGCAGCTAGGTGGCACAGTGCCTGGAGCAATAGACCTAGAGTCAAGAAGACCTGAGTTCAAAATTGGTTATGTGGCCTTGAGCAAGTCATTTAAAAGTCTGTCTGCCTCAGTTTCTTCACCTATAAAATGGGAATTATAATAGCACTTGCCTCCTAAGGTTGCTGCAAGGGTCAAATGAGATAACGTATATAAAGTGTTTTGTATACTTTAAAGTACTATATACATGCTAGCTACTTTTGTAATTTATTATTTTTATTGCCAAACTGTTTCTCTAATCTCCTTCCAGTTCTAGTTGGCTGAAAGGACAATTTTTATTCTAACCACTTCTATTATCCAGCTCCTTTCATTAATGAGTGGAAGGAGAGAGAACACAATTCTGAATTCTATCGTTTCTAAACATCCAGCTGTAAGGACTCTTCTTTTAACTGACATCCCACCATCAGCACTGACCTCTTTGCTTATAGGAAATAGAAATATGTGTTCTATTCATCTAATTCTTTCAGGTTTATTCCTCTCTATATATTCTTGAGATTCAATGTAGTGTAAAAGATGAAATGTTGGAAGTAGAGTCAGGAAGAACTGGGTTCAGATGTAGCCTGAGGTGCTTACTAGCTATGTCACACTGGGCAGGTCCACTCATCTCTCCATCCATGTCACTTGACCTCAGTTTCCTTCTCCATGGATGGGAGTCCCTTTGACTTTTAAAGCTCGGCTTATGGTTTATGTCTCCTTACTATTCATTCATATTTTGGAATTGTAAAACCACAGGACAATAGAACAAGAAGGGACCTTGGAGCACCTCTTCCTCATGACAAATTAATTAAATTATATCGTTTTGAACTGGTAAGTATTAGAGAAGTAATTAGAAGATAATATCTGTTAAGTCCAATCTGAGGATGTAGTGGTAGGTGAGACCTCAGAAGTATAATGTATTGGAAAGATAGTGGGATTTGGTGTTGGAGAATCTGAATTTAAATCCTGGCTATTCTGCTCTCTACCTGTGTGGCCCTGAGTAAATCATATTGAACTTCATTTTCCTTCTCTATAGAATGTGGGGTTTGGCACCAGATGACCTCCCAGGTCCAGTTCAGCTCTAAATCCTTTGATTTAGGAGTTCATTTAGTCCAAACCTCTCATCTTTTAAGAAAGGAAACTGAGGCAGCAGTTGGACTCAGGTTGTCAGACTCCAAATCGTGTATTCTCTGCACTGTGGCTATACTCATTTTATGACAACTTTCTGAACTTTGGAATGTAACTTTCAAGAGGCTATGAAACCTTCCCATTTCATGAGAATACATTTATTTTTTCTGTTTTTGCAGTCACTGGATTCGATCTGTGGGGCGCGGTCATTGCCACTGGCGTGGTCTGCACTTTCTATTGTACAATGGTATGCTCAACCCCCTTTTCTAGGGACACTGATGGTTGGCTTTGCACAATTTAAACTTCCAGGAGCCAGGCGCTGTTTCTTTTATGACAGAAAATTGATTGGCCATATTTCTTCAATTACTCCAGAAGGATGGTCAAATCAGAATATTCAGGGGAAAAAACATTATTTCTTCCTTGGCTTCACTTGATTCTTTGGCAGCAGTAGAGGGAGCAGGGTGTAGGGGAGTAGGGATGGGGATAGATAGAATAGGGAAGAAAACTTGGGGAAGAAACGTTGGATACAGTGCTATGCTCCAACCTAATGGGGGCACTGGTGGGAAGAATGCTGGATTCCAAGTCAGGAAACTTGGGTTCAAATCCTAGCTCTACTATTTGCCAGCTATTTAACCTTGAGCAAGCCACTTGTAATAATATAAGGGGATCTCAGTTTCCTCTTATAATACAAGGAAGTTAGACTAAATGGCTTCTAAAAGCCCTTCCAAGGCTAAATCAATGATCTTATCAATAGAATGGTGACACTCCAAATGAACTTGCTCCCAATCTATGATCTTGTCATCAGAATGATAATACTCCCAATGTACTTTTTCCCAATAAAGGGTGGTCTCAAAGCTGTTGTCTGGACAGATGTTTTCCAAGTTGGCATCATGGTGGCAGGATTTGTATCTGTGATCATACAGGGTACTGTGGTTCAAGGTGGCATCAACAATATTCTAAATGATTCCTATCATGGAGGAAGACTGAACTTCTGGGAGTAAGTTTCCATTTATTCTTTGCCATTTGTCAGTCAATAACCAGAATACGTTTTCAGTAGAAACACAGTAGCTTTTAAAATAGCAGTAAGGATAGCATGCAAGTATAAGTAGAAGATGGTAAATAAACATGTAAGGTTGACATGACATGCTTTGGGGTTGATCCTTCTAGAAAGATTCCTACTCTTGGAATAAGAAGAGACTAGGGTTCAAATCCCACTTCTGTCATTTATTAGCTGTGAGACTACTGGCAAGTCATTCAGTCTCTCTTGATGCCCAGTTTCTTTATTCTGTAATAAGGGGACAATATCAGTAGTTCATGACTAAAAGGTACAGCTTGGCATGATGGAGGCAGGAAGGCATGGAGTCAAGTCTTCCTTTTGACATAGACACTAGCTATGTGATATCTGGCAGGTCACTCAGACTTGAAATTTCCCACATGACTCTTAGAAAATGACAGATGTTGGGGATAGGTTTTTTTTGGGGGGGAGAAGGGGAAGTAGAGAAGAGAACAAGTATTTGTGTAACACCTACTAGGTTCCAGGCGCTGTGCACTTTACAATCATTATCTTATTATAGTCTTACATTTAGCTTTATGAAGTAGAGTGGCTATTATTTCCTACTTTTTTGTTTTTGAGTCATTTCAGTAGTGTCCCGACTCTCTGAGACCCCAAGTCCAATGTTGCATCTATTCTGTAGGTACCTAAAATGGGAACAAGCAAATGTTGGCAGATGCTAATCTTTGGGAAGTCCAGCATGCGTTGGCAGTAATATGTGCATGCAATGACTTGTTTATGGTACAGTACTGTGAGGTTACATGAAGCAATGCTGCATCATCAAAATTTCAATGTAAGAAAAACTCAAATTTACAATAAATTATTAAATTTAAGATGCATAATTTAAAAAACATTTTATATTTGTTTGAAGTGACATAAATTTTTTTATAAAAGGGTTAAAGAAACTAGATTTCCATGGAGCACTGAGTAATATTTTTGAAAAGGGTACAGTGGGTCAAGTAAGTTTGAGAGCCTCTGAATTCTATTGCATCACCTGGCTGCCCCTACTCAGGGATAGTAGGTGACTTGTCCTATTCACAGACTCAGTATGTATCATACATAAGATATGAACCCAGACCTCTCTTGATTTCAGTTCCATCACTCTCACCTGTCACAGAAGAAACAATATTAATATAGTACTCTGTTTTAGGCATAAATCTGCCAGAAAGAATTTTATTTAATTTAACATATTCAAACATTTCAGGGAATGGGTAGGACAGACACAGGAAGATAGTGTCCAAACTGGCATCACCAGCTTTCTTATGACCTTGGACATGTCCTTCTACTCCAATGCAATTTGAGGTAATATTTATAGCAATCTTGAACAGGGCAATAATAATAATATATTACGATATAGTTTGAGGTAATATTCCAGAATAATATTCAGTACTAGATGCTTTTTTGACTACTTTCCTTAAGGATTACAAGGGTGTCTTTCTAGAAATCAATATCCCAATCCTTTCTGAATGGAGAGAGGTGATTTGTTATAAGCTCACTTGTTTTAGGGTGTGGGGAACAAAAGGATATTTAGAAAGTAAGAGGTGCTCATTTTTCAAAATTTATTTTCTATCCTTAATCCATTTCTTTGGAAAGGCCTTTTGTCTTCAGTATAGAATCCATCTTTCTTGGGGTAGGGAGAGAGGGAGGAGGAGAGAAGGAGAGAAAGTCTGAAAAGGACTGTTAGGTCAAAGAAATATTTTTTCTTGGTTTCAGTTGAACTAAAAAGGTTTTAAAGGTATTTCCATGCTTTCCCTATTTTTTGATAATAACATAATTAATTGAAGTATAATCTACATTTGTTTATAACTGCTCTTTTTTGGGGGGGGTTGGATGACTTGCCCAGCATTGCACAGGTAGTGTCTTAGGCCAGATCTGAACACAGGTCCTCCTGACTCCAGGGTCAGTGTTCTATCTACTGTACCACCCTGTTGCCTCTGTTTGATTATTTTAGATCTCAATTTTGTATATGCTAAACAGTAGTGATATATATTTAGAGTCATATATTTATGACTCTACTTGGTTCAAAAGATGGCATTACCTGTGCTTTCAGTTAATATAATTTAGGAAAACTGAGGTAATCAGAGCTATTGTAGATGATGGAACAGTGTGCCTTGGGGTACAGAAAGGAATGCAGTGACATTAGAGCCTTTTTGTCTCAAACAGTAGTGACCAGAAGGTCACCAGCATATTAGCAATTCTAATTGGGATCAAGGTGTTCCAATATAAAAACTTTATTGCAACTTTATCTT
Source organism: Bettongia penicillata ogilbyi (assembly GCA_023548195.1). NCBI lineage: Eukaryota > Metazoa > Chordata > Mammalia > Diprotodontia > Potoroidae > Bettongia > Bettongia penicillata. The sequence goes on from JAJHZJ010000595.1 coordinate 6,391,437, forward strand.
GCTGGTCAATTGGCCCAGTAGATAAAACAGATATTCTGAAATCTATATACTGGTTTGTTTTTTTATCATAACTATAATTCTAATCTGGAGAACATCCTTATTTGTACAATCCAAAAAATCATATTAAGTATTGTAACTATGCCCTGATCTCAACTGGTTGCAAAGTTCACAAATTCCCCATTTTATACCAGACATTTGGCATTATTCCAGAACTGAGGGGTTGCACACCCACTTGTTTTCCATGCATTCCAGAGTAATAGCCTAGATTCACTTGTGCATTATGAAAGACTACACTCTCAATCTGAGAACTTCCAGGAATAATTCAACAGTCATAAGTCACAAGGAATTACTTATGCTTTGAACTGATGAGCCAACATTGATGAGTGAGTTCATCAGGTACGGCCCACTGCTTATCATTCAAGGAATTCTGAACCTCAGATCACTGCTTTGTCTGTGTTGGAGTGTTCTATATAACTTGCTAGACAATTTCATCCATTGATGCAGAGAATAGAATGTTCATGGAGGTTCTCTAGTTTAGGAATGATGGGGAATCCTCCCAAACCCATATGGAGCTGATTTAATAGGTTTCCATGATAAGGAAGGCACTGAGTTTTTATAATTGTACCAGCTAGTGTACATTCCAGCTTGAAATGGCTTTGTTGATTTTATCACAGAAACATCCAATTAAATATGACACCTCCCCATGACAATTAGGACACTCAAGTGGTAGACAGGTCTAGTTAAGCTGTGTCAGCTTTAATCTTAGAGCAACAAGAATTGAGACACAACAGGGTGTTAAGAAGGTAATTTGAAAATCCCTAGCTCAGTATTTACAACAATTTCCTAATAGCTTACTTTTATTCTCTACGATAAGATAACAATGTGGTCCTATCTCAGATCAGTAGTACCAAGAACTATGGTTGTAATCTATTACCTTAGGAAATGCAATGACAGTAGAAAGAACAGTTTGACCCTCAAAAACAATTTATACATCATTCATTATAGACATTGCATATACCAGTCTACACAATACCTCATGTAAATGAACGATTTCTGGTCATTGGGATTTGTCATTGCTTAGTCATGTCTGACTCTTTGAACTTTTTCTTGGCAAAGATACTGGAGTGGTTTGCTGTTTCCTTCTTCTGCTCATGTTACAGAGGAGGAAACTTAGGCGAACAGGGTTAAGTGGCTTGCCCAGGGTCACACAGCTAGTAAGTTTCTGAGATCAAATTTAAACTCAGGTCTTCCTGACTCCAGTCCCAGTCCACCATCCATAGGGCCATCTATGTGTTCAACAGGAGAGCTGTCCAATTTTCATTAAACATGAAATAACAACACTAAAAATAGCTAACATATATAGAGAACTTAGTATGTGCTAGGCACCATGCTAAGTGCTTTACAATTATCTCATTTCATCCTCATAGCAACTCTGAGACAGGTGCTATTATTGACCCCATTTTACAGAGGAGAAAAATGAGGTAAGCAGAGGTTAAATGACTTGCCCAAGGTCACATGCCTAGTAAGGGTCTGAGGGTGGATTTGAACTCAGGTCTCTGTACTTACATACATACATCTCCACCACCAACTGCCTAGGAGCAGCTTTTTTTTTTTTTTAGAAAAGATCAATCACTCTTTGAGGGTGGGGTAATCCTTGGGGTTTTAAAGAATACTCCTTTCCCAGGCTTTTGTATCTCTAAAATGAGAACAAAATCAACAAGCAGTGAAGAAAATACAGACCAAACCATGACTTTAGTGAACAGAGAGCCATGGGACTGTGGAATTCCCAGAACAGATAGGAGCAATTCAGCTCCAGCTCATGGACTTGGCCATGAGTCCCACAAGGTGATCCTTTGCCCAGTGCTAAGAGGAATAAGGAATCATCAATTTTGATTAAAATTGGCTTAGGTTCCAAGTCTTACCACTGCAATTCACCTGCAGCATACCTGTCTGTAACCTGTACTAGTTTATTCGTGGCTAGCAGGGACTGGGAGGTGAATTATAATAGTTTATACCAGCATAGTTTAAAGCTTACCTCTAGCAACATAAGGAGGCCGCAAAGATGGTAAAATCCTCTTTTATTTTTTAATGACAGATTTAGCCTCTCTTAACTGATCAGATTCTACAAACCCAAGTGGGGCAACTCTGCTCCAAAAAACCCATCCTATAAGGGTTTATGGACACTCACCTCTCCTTAGTTGATCATAGAAGTCTTTTGAAGAGATATTGCCCTGGGATCATGCTAGCATCTAGTAGGCATTGGGATCTGAGTCACAGAACCATCAAAGAAAAAAATATACCAATATTGCACTCTGTGTTTTAGGCACAATTGCACCAGAAATGACTATTTAACATTCATCTAGGATCCAAGCTTTTCTAGTTTAGAAAGATGTCTAAACTGACCTAGCACAGCCCCTTCACATCTCCTGGTATTGTTTAGTCATTTCCGACTCTCTGTGATGTTTTCTTGGTAGAGATACTGGAGAGATTTGCAATTTCCTTCTCCAGTTCATTTGACAGATAAGGAAACTGAGGTAAATAGGGTAAAGTGACTTGCTCAGGGTCACCTAGCTAGTAAGGCTGAGGCCAGATTTGAATTTAGGAAGACTGATTCTCCCTGACTCCAGACCCCTGTGCTCTATGTGCACGGTGCACAGGAACATAGCTGTTCCTGCACATATACTTCTACCTCAAGATGATTTGAAGTAACATAGGCATCTTGAACAAGGAAAAAGTAATAATATTTTAAGAGTAGTTTGGAGTCAATATTACAGGATCACAATCAGTATACTATTGCAAGAATTTTCAGGGTCCTTGCTAGCCACGAATTAACTAGTACAGGTTACAGACAGGTATGTTACAGTTTATCCACTCCAGTGTAAGACATACCATCAGTGGGTGATGGACATATGTGTCCAATAATCCCACAGATTGTGTGTGTGTGTGTGTGTGTGTGTGTGTGTAGTCTTCTGGAGCTATGTGAATCAGAATTTGGGTAAAATCAAGTTGGTCACAGAGGTTTACAAAGCAGTCTTTGTAAAGACCAGGTAGGGGCAAAGAAGGTTATTTCTGGTTTGCTTTTCATTTGTACATTTTCTTGAGTTTTATAAAATATAACAAGGTAGGCCCATATGCCCACCTTAGTTCTAAGCCAAATTAGTGTACTAAGTAGTAGTGGTGGTGGTGGTGGTAATAGTAGTAAACATGGAAGGAACTTATCACAGTAAAAAGTGCTTTATTTGGGGAATTTCTCAAGTTTCACAATATGAGGTAGGCAGTAATATTGGTTTTTTCTTAAAACTTCCCAAAGGAAAATGTGGCACTTAGAAAATCTCTAGTAAAACTCAGTGTTGAAGCATGACTTCTCAAAGACCATGCTAACAGAACACAGTCTGGCAGGTCCTAGAATGTTAGAATGGCTACACACAGCTTAACTAAGTCAGAGGTGGAGCTAGAGGGAAGTGAACTTCTCAGCTGAGAAAAGTTTCTAAGATCCTTTCCTAAGTTGTAGTACAGGGAGCATGGAAGTGTGTTTGAAAAGCTGCCGCACAGGACAAACTCTCATGACCATCACTGACTTGGTGCTATAAGGCACCGTAGAGGCCATCTAGTCTACCTGTTCCCTTCCACCCACTCACCCCCACCACCTTGGAGTCTCAGAGGTGAAATGACTTACATTTCATAGGTAGTAAGTGGAAGGACTGAGATTTGCATCTGAGTCCTTGGACTCTAAATCCAACCCACTTCCCAGTATGCCATGCTGCTTCCCTTTAGGAGGTAACATTTGAAAGAACTTTAAAAATTAAAGCTAGTGATGGGGACTGGGCCTGTGTTTTCATTGGCATAGGAAACTCACTGGTAAGGAACCTCTACTCAGATACAGGCCAGTATCTTCACTGCAACTCAGTCTTAGAGTGTTACTTAGAGCAGTGAGAGGTCAAGTGACTTTCCCAGGGTCACACAGCTTGTAAATATCTGAGGTAGGATTTTAACCCAGGTTTCTCCTAAGTGCAAGACCTATGGGTTGTCCATTATACCAAACACCTTCAATTTTAAGTGTTAATGGGTGGTGTGTGATAACATTTACTGAAAATGCTAAAGACATAATCACAAATCATTCCATAGTGATATGTTATAAAGCAAAATAATCATTACTGGTCACTTGGGGCCCTGTAGGTTACAACCATTTGCTAATTATGGCTGATAATGGCCCCCCCTCCCCAAGATCAACAAAATGTTGTGCAGAAATCTCTCTCCATAGACATAAATACATATATGCTATATATATGTGTACTTGTATTATATATACAATGCATGTAGATAGATATCTGTATATATCTCTACATATATATGGAACTGTAATTTTATTGTTCAAAGGAATTCCTAATGAGAAAACACCACGTGCTTTTGCAGATTACTGGGAGGTAGCCAATGTATGAGCTTCAGAGTACAGTAGGTTTAAGGTTTTGGGAAGGGAAGGCAAAGGAAAGGAAAGGAATCTAACCAGTAAAGCCCAAGTTAAGTGGGTATCTTCTGGCCATCCAAATTTACCTTCCTTTGGAGAGAAGGAAGGGGAGGGGGAGACAGACAGGAGAGAAGAAGCTGAGTTCCCCAGCTAGCTAGGGTCCCATTCAGGCAGCTGTGTCTACTCACAGATTGTTGTGTTCATCCTTCATTGCTGAAGAATACCATACCATCAGAGACATGATGACATGACTTGCACTTGACTTTGTTTTGAGTGATGGAGGGCTGTGCAGGTCACCAGCCTCACTTCTTCTCCAGAGCCATCTGAATTCAATGACCACACTAGGACCCTGCCTAAGGGCTCTTTTCTGGACCCTCCTGGCTTAAGAGTGATTATCAATAGTAATTGTTGCTGTCTCCCTCCCAGCCTGATGTCTTTCTTTTTCTTTGCCTTATTAAAGGGGCCATCCCCTGGCTACTTCTTAAACAGGCCTATGCAATGAATGGGCATTATCTCACCCTGAGTGTCTGAAGGGGGCCAAGGTCTCCCAGTGCATCCTGGGTCATCTCCAGTTATCCTGATGAATATCTGGTCACTGGATTCAGATAGCTGGATTCAGATAGCGGCTGATTGGTTGCCTCAGGCACCCAGAACTTGTCTACACTTCAGGTAACTGAGTTTCATAGCAGGCTCTAGTCTCCCCATTATCTATATAGGGACCAGATTTCGTTAGTATAGGGAAATCCTGGAGGAGGACATTCTATCTGCTAACTCAGATTGGCAGCTTTTTCTCAACTTAGCCTTAGAAATTTACCCAGAACACTCTGAGGTTTACTGATTTGCCCTGGTTCACATAGCCAGGTCTGGAATCCAAGTCTTCTTGGTTCCAAGGTCTCCTCTCTGCCCACTATATTATGATGCCTCTCATCTATTTATGTAAGGGAAGAAATAGGGTGAATAATCTAGAACAGGGACCTCGAGGCCACAGATGCCCCACCTCTGAGAGATTTTACAGAGTAGTCTGGTGATGCCTAAAGACATAGGCTGCCAACTCCTAGAAACTCATCATAGAACCTGAGAAGTCAAGCAATTTCCTCGTGTCTAGTTGCATTAGCTGCAAAGATTTTCCCTTAATGTCATAGAAATATAGTGTACACACACATATATATATATATATATATATATATATATATATATATATATATATATATACACACACACATATGCTTTCATGCATATTATGTACAGATATATGGGGCAGCTAGGTGGTGCACCAGTGCAGGAGGACCTGAGTTCAAATTTCACCTCAGACACTTGACACTCACTAGCTGTGTGATCTTGGGTAAGTCACTTAACCCCAATTGCCTCATCCTGGGTCATCTCCAGGCATCCTGATGAATATCTGGCCACTGGATTCAGATGGCTCTGGAGCAGAAGTGAGGCTGGTGACCTGCACAGCCCTCCCTCACTCAAAACCAAGTCAAGTGCAAGTCATGTCGTTATTCATCTGATGGCATGGCCTTCTTTGGCAACGAAGGATGAACACACATACATATTTTTTAGGAAAAGAAAGGGGATGCTAAAAGCATTGCAGAGACCTTTAGCACAGCTATTTACATCAGACCAAAGAAAACTGTATAAGTTAATGAACATTTGCCAAACTCCTACTGCACATTTTCAGACTGGGAAAGAAAAGGCCATGGAACTTGGAAGTATTCAAAGGACTTTGAGATTTTTTGTTTTTTTGTGATTGTAAAGTGATTGGAGAAAGGGGAGTGTGGAAGTAGTCATTCAATATGTTGTGTTACACAGAAAAAGAAAGAAACATAGTTAATAGCAAATATAGCACAGTTACATTCTCCTAAAAATCTACCTGCAGCTCCATTCTTGGATTCTTGCCGTGCAAAGGTCTCCACCCAAAAACCAATTATTTCCTTTCTTTCTGAATGAAAACTGGTTTTCTCAGGCTGGTCTCAGCTCATTTGCTTCAGGGTTTCAGGGGAAGGCAAGAATCTTAACAAGAAAAGAGGGATTCTTTGTGCAGAGTTTAAATTCCATCCTTAATCCACTTCCTTAAGGAAGGTCTTTTGTGTTTGACAGTTGGTCAGCTTGCCAAGAAGAGATGGGGAATTTTAAAGGGTTTTAGAGCTGAGAAATATTATTTCTTAATATTTTCAGTTGAACTAAAAAGTTTTAAAAAATGTTTTTGTGATACTGTACCGCAATGTCTTTTAAAAAGCCAAATAGCAAATATATGATCAGAATCACAATATGCTTGACTTGAAGGGAATTTCAGAGATTATTTAATACCTGCATGTCAAACATATGAACATTTCCTAGTAGGGACTGACCCAGATTAAAATGTAATTGGGAAATATTTAACAAAATACATTTTTTTAAAAAATTTACATATATTTAAAAGAAATAGATAGTTGTACATAATAAATTTCCAGTTTCATGTGAAATTAGTCTTGTTATGATACTGTTATGGAAATGCTTGTTTTATTCTATAAATAAAAAATAAAATTAATAAAACATTAAAAAGGGATAAAGAAAACCAGGAACAACATTATATTTTAAAAGTAAGTCAATTTCTACTCTGAATGGATCCTCATGTACAAATTAATGGCTTCACATTTATACTGGAGTTTGACACTGTTGGTTTAGTCAACACCAGCATTTTGTGGAGGAGGAAAACTGAGAAACATTAACATTCAGGAGTATCTACATAAAAACCAGGCACTCTTCCTCCTCTTGTGTCTTGATTGTCAAAGAAATGACTTTTTACTTCATTGACCTCAAATGTGAAATATTTCAGCAGCATTGTTTTTTGTGTGCTACAGGTTGACATTCTCCCCTTTTCTTTTCCATTTAGCTTCAACCCAAACCCTTTGCAAAGACATAGCTTTTGGACAATCATCATTGGCGGAACCTTCACATGGACCACCATCTATGGTGTTAATCAATCCCAAGTCCAGCGGTATATTTCCTGCAAAACCAGATTCCATGCAAAAATGTAAGAAAAATTCCAGTATGTACACACTATACAGTACACATACACACACATACACTCATATATATGTATGTATATATATGAATCCATATATAAGGATATATATATATCCATATATATACTTTTATATATATACTATATACCTACTTTTATACTTTATATGTATATATATGTATATACTTTTATACTTTATATATAAAGCATTCTTCAGTCTTTATAAAAGATGTTGATACCAGTGATGGTAACAAGAGGCAGCTTAGCACAGGGCAGTGGTTACGCACACACACACACACACACACACACATTGTCAAAGACACACATTATGTTATTCTGAGAATTCATTCCAACAAGAACAAAATGTTGTGAATCTCTGGGTTAACAATATTCTTCTCATCACATTCTGTTAGATTTACTAAGTGCTTACAATAATTAAACTGGTAAGTTTTGCACCTGAATCTCAATTAAAATTTATTTTCTGTAATTATAAAACATTTTATTCTATCTTTAAAAATGAAAACTGATGTAATTGTTACACGACCACCAAAATTATTGTGAGCATATTCTTGATCAATCACCGTAGAAACAAATCTATACTGCCTCAAACATGTGCATGCTGTTGTCACAGAGGTAAAATAATTGAGCAACTTCTTAACTGCTTAAGGCACCATTAAGTCATTTTTAGGGCAGCTACGTGGTGCAGTGAATAGACTGCCCGGCCTGGAGTCAGGAAGACTCTTCCTAACTTCAGATTTGGTCTTAAGACACTTACTAGCTGTGTGACCCTGGGCAAGTCAGTTGGCCCTGTTTGCCTCAGTGTCCTCATCTGTGAAATAGACTAGAGAAGGAAATGGCAAACCAACCTAGTATCTCTTGTCAAGAAAACCCCAAAATGGGGTTATGAAGATTGGAACATGACTGAAATGATTGAGCAACAAAAATTTTTAGCTCAAATCCTTTGGAATTTAGTGTGAATTAATTAATAAAAATGAATAATTTTATCAATTGATTTGGAAATGTATACAAAACTTAACTGGTCTACCTTGAGCCAGCCTTACGGTGAGAAGAGGGGGTTGTCTTGGTTCAAATCATGGGTTGATTTGAAGAAATGGCACACTAAGACAAAAAAATCTTCCTTACTGGCTTACTCCAGTGCCTAAAGTTATTAGAAATATATTCATCAGGTTTGAGAAAGTATTTCATGAGTTCTTCATTAAAGTACAAATATATCCCTAGGAGGGACAACAGTTTAAACCACTGTTATTCATTGACAGTTAAATGTGAATGAGTTTGAGAGGTAGTCTAGCTTAATGGTTAGAGAGCTACTCTAGCTTCCATTCCTTTCCTTGATATACACTAGCTGTGTGGTCCTGTGTGGTCAACCCTCAATGCCTTAGACAACTCTCAAAGACCAAATATTGCAGATTCATTGCCTATCAGCTTTGAGTTAGAGGGGAATACCTCAGTGAGAAATCCCTATACTAATAACACCTTAAGTCTGGACCCACCAACTTATTATCAAAGTAGAGCTGGTCAGCCATCTAGCAAAGCCATGAAGAAATGGGATAAATGGCCTGAGAAAGGAAATGTCTGGAGCTGGGGGTCTGTAACAGCAAGCATTTCAACATACAATGGGGGGGGGGGGGGACGGGGTGCCCTGCTATCCCAAGTTCTTAGATCTGCACCTCTAAAAGGAAAGGCAACTTTTGATGGGTTAACAATCTTCTTTAATCAGGCACATGTATGATTCACTTAGTTCAGGAAATCAACAGCACTTCCAAACTGTCTAATATAAGCAATAAGCAATACATATATCACAAATCAACAGACAGGTCCAACTGTCTGACCATAGTTGCCAGAGAGGGAAGCACCAACATCTGGGTGTTCAAAGGAGGGGGGAGGGCTCCTTCTCATCTGGCAGACAAAGCTTCTTCCAAAAACTAAGCCCCAAAGTAAAATCTCACCCCCAGAGTATTTATACCTTTTTTTTTTTTAAGAGCCAGAGGGCGTCCCAACCCCTGAGAACCAGTGCCTCATTAACAAAAGATTTGGACCTTCCAACAAATCTTCCAAAATCAAATTCCCCTTAATGGGCAAGCCCATTAATGGGTAGGGAAAGTCTTTAATCACATTAACAATACATATACTCTTTCTAGGTAAAGAAACTCTTGTTTCTGTACTTTACTTCTAATAAATTAAGACTTTTTTTTGATAAAAGGAAGACTCAATCAGAGTCACTTGATTATGCTAAAACTAAACCAGCAAAAGATCCTACTTTGCTTGCCCTTATAGGGTCCCATTTTACTGATCATTAAACCCATTCCATTCATCCTTGTAGCCCACATCCTATGGAGAAAGATATGGCTGTGGTTTCTAGCCATCCTGTCCTCCATTTTGGGTCTCAAGAAGTAGGGGCTTCCCTACTGGAATCCCATATATTCTACAGCAAATACATTCTAAGGCTTTCCTGTCAGTATAGTCCCCTTTCTTCCCTACACTTTAGTGGAAAGACTTCATTAATTAGCATAATTCCTATATTCCATTACAGACTTTGCAGTTTAATATTTTGTTGAATCATTTTAGTTGTGTCTGGCTCTTCATGAACCCATTCAGGGTTCTCTTGGCAAAGATACTGGAGTGGTTTGCTATTTCTTTCTCCAGCTTATTTTACAAATGAGGAAACTGAGGCAGATAGGGTTATACAGCTAGGAAGTGTTTAAGGCCAGATTTGAACTCAGGAAGATGTCTTCCTGACTCCAGGCTTAGCACTTTATCCACTGCGCCACTTAACTGCCCCTACCCTTCAGCACACATCTCCGTTTTTGCTAGGATGTCAGTGGCATTATTTTTTTTTCTTGTCCACTCAATGAGTCTGCTAATATCATAAAAATATCAGATGCATCCTCTGCCTATACCATCTTCTTTCTCCTACCCCAAGTCAACGAAATCTTTGATTTTATTTCAATTAGCATGCATTTATTTTTTCTCCCACCTAATTCTCTCCCTTTAGGAAAAAAACCCCTTCTAACAAGTTTGCATTAGCTAAGCAAGAGAAATTTCCATGCTGGCCATGTACAAAAACATAGGTTTTGTTCTAAATCATCACCTTTGTCAAGAGATGGGTAGCATTCTCCATTACTGATAAGAGTGTTGTGTCTTTTCCAAGGTCACACAGATAGTAACACTAGCATTTATATAACATTTTAAGGTTTGCGAAGTGTTTTACAGGTATCTCATTTGATCTTAATAACAACTCTGGAAGGTAGGTGCTATTATCACTTCCATTTTACAGATGAGAAAATTGAGGTCAACAATGATTTACCCAGGGTTAAGTATCTGAGTCTGAATTGAATTCAGGTCTTCCTGACTCCAGGCTTAGGCTTCCATCCTCTGTGACATCTAGCCGTAATTTTAGTTTCTAAGATCCTTTGAATTTAATGATTGAATATAAATGATTGAATTATTAATCCTTTGTCTATTCCATTTAGGTCCCTTTACATAAATCTCGTAGGACTCTGGGCAATTCTCACCTGTGCAGTATTGTGTGGGCTCTGCCTTTATTCAAGGTACCAAGACTGTGACCCTTGGACAGCAAAGAAGGTGTCAGCCCCAGACCAGGTTCAGTACTATAGTTTTCTTATGACTGCGTTAGATCACTAACCAAGAGGATTATAAAATGATCTCTTTATTTTATTTTTACAAATTAACAAAACTTAAATACCAAGTAAAATGAGCATTTCTGTATGTGTAGTGGAACAGAAAAAGAGGATTGTGGTCAGTTTGCTAATCCTATGTTATGTTCAGTCTACTTTTCTCAGTCTGCTTTGAAGACTTCTCCATGTTGAACACATAAGGGATGGACACACTAGATGCTTACTTTTATGAACTCCTAGAAAACGTTTGGTAAATTTACACCATAGATGTTACAGTTGGATGATGAATTCTAGACCCAAAATTAAGATGTAGAAACTCGAAGAAATAGTTTAAGAGCATGTGATAATATATAGAAATATTTCTGTTTGAGTTACATCTAAGATAGGACTCAGAAATGAACAGGTCAGGCTGAGTAAATATAAGAACCGGTGAAAGTATTCTCACTTCAAGTTAGTTGGTCATGGATGTTTTTTGAAAAGAAGTGGTCCTGGAACCATGCATTGGAAACTGAATTACCATTTAAAGAAATCCCAAAGTCCCAGGAGAGTATCTGGGGCTTTTTCTGAGAACTAATTCCTGAACATATTCTGTATTCTGAGTAGTTTCATAATGATGATGAAGAAGGTTCATTCCAGTAATGTTTGCTGAATTCAAATTTTGAATATACTAGTGAATCAAATGCTACCATTTCAATCGTGTTAGTACGATACATTGTCATAAAATACACTTTTTGGAAAATTTCATTTGTGATATCTTTGAAAATTCTTTGGCAATTAAATTTTCCAGTGGAAAAGGATTTGTGTTTTAATTAATGAGCCTTTAGCAAAATATTCATTGTTTTTAGAACTATAGTCTTCTGTGAAAATAGAAAAACTTTCATATTTGACATTTTATTTTGGCAGTTTATTTTAAGGAACCAAGTTCGTATATAGGTATGTGTAACGCAAACATGTATTATATACATATATGCTCACATATACGTTTTCAACCAATCTGGTTCCTTGAGAAATTCTACTAATGCAAATAATAGAAAAGTTTTCATATACATGTATGTATACGTGTGTGTGTGTGCACACTCACATTCACACATGCATTTATTTATTTTTAATCAGCTGTCTACCTGATAGTGATATCTCATTGATTCAACTTTATGGACCCAGATTTTTTTCTTTAAGGAAATTAAAGTTCATATAATATTTTTATATAATGCTTTAAGGTTTACAAAGGCCTTTCCTTACAACAATGTTATAATGATAGTAGCACCAGTGATATATATATATCATATCCATTATTATATTATATGTTATGTACTATATTATAATAGTACTATTATAATATTATATAATATAAAATAATATGTTCTAATGGTATACAACATTATTAGTTATATTAATAACATGTTATACTACAATATATGGCATAATATATGTAATATATATTATACCCATTTTACAAATGAGGAAACGGAAGGTCATATAGGTTAATTGACTTGACAGTAGTCCCACAGCTATTCAGATCTCCTGACTCCAATTCCGGGGCAGGATCTAACCACAATATTATGCTATAATGATAAAACTACTATTATAGAAATGATTTTTGGGAAATAATTGATTTACTATACCAGGCTTTTCATCAAATTATGACATTAAATATGCTCTAATTTTCAGTGGAACTTTTACTTAGAATTCTGTTTGAAGACTGCATTGAAGGGCGTGGAGAAAATTGTGACTTTCAGAAGTGTCATTTTCTTTCAATGTCAATCAATAATTTACAAACTTGAGAGAGAGTATTCTCCCCCAAGAGTCTAGTACAAGGTGACTTAAAGTTTATTCCTTCATAGTTGACTAAGTTGGCTCAAATACGATGACTGCGTCAAAGCTTCCTAGGGAGGTATCTGTGGTTGTTCATGTTACTGTTGTGGTAAAACGTTTTAAATGTTGGTCACAAGTTAGAGAATCCTACTAACAATGACAAGGATTTTCTGAAAGATGAGAAAACCATTTGAGAGAAGGCTGCATCATCTAATTTCCTAATCTAAGTAAGTCTTCAAAGGGCTGTAAATCCCACTGTAATGCGAATTTTACAGCTGCCTGCTCTTTCCTCCACCTTTATGAGAAAGATTCGGATGGCCATAAAGGAAGCTGATTTAGGGAGTTGTTTGATCTGTATCTCTCTTGGGTTTTATGGTCATTTGGACCTATTGTTTAGAACGCCTGATTCGGATGCAGGCATTCTGAAAACATCCAGGAAGGGTTCGCAAGGTCTGTGTTACCGAACTTATCACCCTGCCCCAGACCTTGTACTGCATGCCTAAGACTTCAGGAAGCTTTCAGTTAACCCTAAAACTAACCCTAAACTCTAACCCTAACCCTAACCCTAAATTTGACCAGGAACACATTCAACACATAGACACTCAGGGAAAACTAATGCCCCTAAATTACAGTGCTGTGAAAAGATAACAGCTCTTGCCCTTCCTCTGGCCAAGAAATCAGCTTAGCAGTCACAGCTTAAGGGCCAGTCCAGAGGCTGTATATCCTGTTTTCATCTGTTACCTGTAAATGGCAACACAGTGGGAAGGAGTCCAATAGTCTATTAAAGCTATTGACAGTACTTTCTGCTTTTTTGTCCCAGAAACTCAAATGTTCTGCCTACCTTTAAAATGCTAATACTATACACATCTACAAGTACATCTTTAGTATAGTCCGAGAGTTCTTAACTTGGACTTGTGGGGGTCTGTAAATAGATTTCAGATGGGGTCTGTGAATTTGGATGAAAAAATATATGTTTTAGATTTTAATTTGATTAATTTTCCATTAATTAATAATTTATCTAATTTTTATTTTAAAATTGAAATTATTTAAATTTGTTTTATTTATTTTTCCTTATATTTTTAAAGTTTATTTTCCTTCCTTAACCTTTAACTGAAATTTAACATTTTCTTCAATTGTCAATTTTTTTTTAAACAAAGCACTTTATTCTGATAAGGGGTCCACAGTTGTCATCAGATTGCTGTAGAGGTCCACAACACACACACAAAAGTATGCAATATAATTTAGAAATATTTATTTTTAAGAAGGTAAACGTTTTGGCATCAAATTAAACAGTTATTTGAAAAATGCATTTGGGTGGAATAACTCATTCTCTGACAATTATGGATAAATGAAAAATTGATCTCTCCTTCACCAGTGATTAGAATGGTATATATCTCATGATAAGGAGCACATTAGTAAATCTTGGACTTTTTCAGCTCATGCCCTATCTGGTGCTGGACATTTTACAAGATTATCCAGGACTTCCAGGACTCTTTGTGGCATGTGCTTACAGTGGAACATTGAGGTATGGCCTTTATGTAATTAATAAAGTGAGATTTTCAGAGTGGTTTATAAGGACTTTTATATATCATGAGCTAAGGCTGAATTCCAGCTGTTGTACTAAGTATGCAATTTACGTAGGCATTCTATGAAATACTAAAAGAAACTATTGTGATTTCATCAATGGATATACCAATCGAGGTCAAGAACCTTAGTAGATTTCTTTGGACCAAAAGAAAAATCAACACCTTAAAGTTACTTGTTGGTCATCATCCTCTTCAGATTTGACAGATTTTCAGACAATGGTCCATTGTTGAGCCCAGAGTAGAAGCTTTTCCAATCTTCTATGAACTATCAGAGTTAGTATTTACATCCCTAGAGACCAGCATCACCTCCATGCCACAAAGTGGCAACTAAGTACAACTTTATTCAATATATTAACTATATCATAGCTGTGATTATTTTATACCTTTACCTGGGTCTCAGTTGCCTCCTTTATTAAATGAGGGGTTTAGAATAAGGGGACCTCCAGTTTAAAATCAGATCTTAACGGCTTGCAGAAAGCTTGTGGGTAACATTAATAGAGTTACAGGAGGATATAAGCTCCTTGAAGGCAGGCATTGGCTTTCATTTTTATTTTTGCACCCCCAGACCTAGAACAGGGCTTAGCATATAGCAAGCTCCTCATGAATGTTTGTTGTTTGGATTGGCAGTTACAGCTCATTGATTCTGGAGTCTCAGAGGTCTTGGGTTCAGATCCCTGCGTGACTTTGGACAAGTCATTTAAATTCCTTGAATTTCATTGTCCTCATCTGTAAAATGAGATGGTCTTGTATACTTAGTTGCTTTCAGCCCTAGCACGAGGATCCTATGAATTCACTCAAATATTGATGGTCATTACCAATTTTTTTCCAATTTGTTCAGTTACTAAATATTCATGAGTTCATTAAAAGGTAGCAAAGTAAGATTTTCCTTTGTCTCCCCAGCACAGTATCCTCCAGCATCAATGCGTTAGCCGCAGTAACAGTAGAAGACCTCATCAAACCTTACTTCCGGTCTCTCTCAGAAAAGGCTCTGTCTTGGATTTCAAAAGGAACAAGTGAGTGTTCATTGAATATTTTTCCTTTTTCAAATGACATCAAAGGGATGGATGTTTACAAAATCGAAATCTTTATCAGACATCTGGCTCAGTTTAAGCTGCACAAATATTTTTGTGTTAACGTGAGAGCCTAGATTTAGAACTGAAAGCTTAATTTATATTAAATCTAGATTCAGAAGGGACTATCAGAGAATTATGGAATCTTAGGGATAGAAGGAACCTCATTCGCCAAGTAGCCCTACCTGTATCTTAACTAGCATTCCCTCTATATCTCCACCATTAAATAGTCATCCCATCTTTGCTTGAAGACATCCAATGCTAGGAGTGGGAAATGGGGGAAGAGGATGATAATCACTACTTCCTTAGGCATCCATTTGACCTTTTGACAAGTTCTAATTATGATAATGGGCAGCTAGGTAGTGCCATAGTATATAGAGCACCATGCCTGAAGTCAAGAAGGTCAATTTCTCGAGTTCAAATCCAGATTCAGACACTTTCTAGCTGTATGAAACCGAGCAAGTCACTTAACCCTGTTTACCTCAGTTTCCTCATCTGTAAAATGAGCTGGAAAAGGAAATGGCAAACTACTCTAGTATCCTTGCCAAAAAAAAACTCTAAATGGGGTCACAAAGAATTGGACACAACTGAAATGAATTAATAACAACAGTTCAGAATAGAAATACTTTTGCTGGTAAACTGGGATGGAGATATACATTTTCCTATAAACAGAAATGTTTGTGGAGGATTAGACTTATAATGCAATAGTTCTTAGGTTTATGATCCCCACAGTTAATTCCAGGGATTCTTTTCATGATATAATCTAGTGTTTTGGCTAATCCTAAACACAACACTAGGGTATTATTTATCAACTTTGCATATTACTGTTCTTGCAGAAAAATATATCCCTTTTTTACCTTTTACCTGCTTTGATCCTCATGGTTATTCTTCAGCCTTGTCTATTATCTGCTTGTATACAAGCCATGAGGAATACATTCCATTGAGAATGTTAGCTATCAGCATCACTCTGAACTTGACTTTCCATCTCCTCCTGTAGGTGTGTTGTACGGAGCTCTGTGTATTGGGATGGCGGCCTTGGCATCACTCATGGGAGCCTTATTACAGGTAAGAGTTGAATTATGGCATCTCCAGAAGACAAACAATGGTGAGAAGTCACTGATGAGTTTACTTTTCACCTAAATGCTACTTCAGATTCCCTAGCTTTTGCTCACTGTGGCCATCAGAAGGCATTTTCATAGCTGAAAAACCTACTTCTGATCATTGAAGTGTGGATGGTGAAAAGAAATTGAACTTTGGAATGCCTTTATGAGGTGCAGCTCCTGATGGCCATCACCACCAAGCATCTCTGTGATAAATAAAAAGTGCCTGTTATCACTTATGTGTACATATAGGTATATACACACCTGTCTACCTATATATGTATGTGCACGGTTATAAACATACATATTTGTACATATATTTATAAACAGCTGTTTCTCTCCATACATTCCTTGTCAGATGTGGGTCTTACTGTACGTATGTATGTATGGACACAGACATATATGAATATTCCACTTTGGCGTCCTTGTGACTCCACTAAAGGAGATTTGATCGTCTGACTCTTACTCCTGTTACTGACCCATATTTCATCACTTCCTGTCCAAGTGGAAAAGCTAACTTTTTCTTAAGAATGTACCTTTCATGGCTAGTTTGTGAAATTTTATTCTCCTTAGGCAGCGCTCAGCATCTTTGGCATGGTCGGCGGACCACTTTTGGGCTTGTTTTCTCTGGGGATCTTGGTGCCCTTCGCCAACTCAGTTGTAAGTATGAAGTTGACTATGAAGACAATATCCTTCCCCAAAGTGAATGAATGAATGAAAAAGCATTTATTAAGCAATTACTGTGAGCCAAGGATGCTATTTTTTCTCTCAAAAGCACTTTTATTTTACAGGGGGCCTTTGTAGGACTCACTACTGGATTTGTCATTTCCCTTTGGGTTGGAATTGGAGCTCAGCTTTATCCCCCCCTTCCAGAGAGGACTTTACCCTTGACCCTTGTTACTGATGGCTGTAACATAACCAGCTTAGACTCCCAGAGGAACTGGACAATGACCACCACAGAAATGCCATTTTCTACTAGCGCTTTTCAAATTCACAATGTTGAGAGGTAATTGAACTAAGCTTTACAATATCATGGTGCTGTTCTTTTTAAACGAAGTAGACAAGTAGAAGACATGACTCTTAAGACTGTCACCAATTTGCCTTGGAACACTGATGTATATGTATTTTGGGTTGGTCATAACATATACCTCCATAGGTATTTGAACTCACCAATGTGTGAACCCCCTTCAAAAATACAGATCCCAACCCCAATCCTTGCCTGCTCATCCTTTTTTCAACACTTTATGGATACCAATGGAACATATTGACTGTCCCTTGTTTTTCATATGAGACTCATAGATTAATCTTATAATGTAGCTTTTCCCCTCTTTTTTCTAGAACTCTCTTAATGGATAACTGGTATTCCCTATCATATCTGTACTTCAGCACCATTGGAACCCTGGTCACTCTACTTGTGGGAATAATTGTTAGCCTTCTAACAGGTATCTGTTTCTACATCACGATTGTTTTGAGATAACCTTTACATGGCAATTTACAGTGATTCTATATAATGGTTTTCATAATAGGACATTTTTTCCTCAGTTTATAAATAAGAACCTTGAATGGTTTATTTCAACAATAGGCATTTACTAAACACTCATTAGTAGGAGACACTGCACTTAGATGCTGTGATAGAGACATGAATTTTTCTTATTTCTTATGTTTTACCATCAATCCACTTTCTTCAGCCTCAGTTTCCCTTCCTTCTTGATCATTTTCCTAGGAGAACAGGTTTAAGACTAAGAGAAAGGAGGAAGACAATTTTAATAGAGGACACTGTGTCTTGGAGTTTGATTAAGGACTGATAAAATGTCTTTCCTTCTGGTAAACGTGGAAAGGATTTTAGACTCGGGAAAATTTTATTTGTCAATGTTCTCAGCTTACTTAAAGGAGGTCTGAATATGCTTCTGTAACTGGCTGTTTTTTTTTTTTTTTTCAGGAGGAAGAAAACAGAGCACAGATGACAAATTTCTACTAACAAAAGCAGACTTTTTATCCAACTTTGACTTTTTAAAGAGGGTATATTTTTTTTCTTAAATAAGATCATTGCTATCATTTTATAACAGGACAAGATTGCCTTCCTCTCCTCCTTCTTTCCCCTCCCAAACAGAGTAGAGAAAACAGGCAATCAATAAATAATCCCCTAATGATACCTCCACCAGAAGTCTCACTCCAATGGGAATGACAGTGACCATGGGAGATCAAAGCTTCTTCCAATAGAAGGAATCTGATTGGTTCTTTCAAGTGAGACCCTTAGTGGCAAGGGACCCCCCTAGTTAATTATTTAAAGGTTTAGCACCACAAGTTGGGTCATCAGGTAATGACTTTTCCCCCCAGACATGGTAACTTGTGAAATCATGTGCAAAAGTTGGGGGAGAAGCACTGTATCATGGTGAATAGAGAGCTGGCCATGAACCAGGAAGAGGTGAATTCAAATTCTGCTTCTGATGCTACTGACTGTGTGATTGCAGGCAAGACACCTAGCCCCTCAGTACCCCAGGAATTTTCCAAGACTCCCAAGTTGCAGAGTGGTTATCGGTTTACAATGGGAGGAGTTCCCCCACACGAATAAAATCGTGAAATCACAAATGCAGACTTTTTTTCTGTCTCTGTCTCTTTTTCACCCTTTTTCTGTGTCTGTCTTTTCCCATATACAGGGTGTCTCAAAAATCTAAGTGCAGTTTTAAGCTTATTAAAGTTAATAAAAGCTTAAAATTGCACTATGACTTTTGAAACACTCAATAGATTTGTGTACCTGTGTGTCTGTCATAAGGTAATATAAACATAGAGTATAGATATGTGCATACCTATCTGTATGTATAAATGTGTATGTATACACATACATCTACACATATCATTGGTTTTTGTAATATTGATGTTCTTATTTAAATTGTTCTCCTGGTTTTGCTCACTTATCTCTGGATCAGTCCATACAAGTCTTCCTGGATTTCTCTGAAACATCTCTTTCTTCATTTCTTAGAGTACAATAGTATTATGTTACATTTCATAATTTGCTGGAGGATACCCATTAGTTTCCAATTTTGACATCACATACATATAAGGCCTTTCCCTTCAAAAGTGATTTTTATCAGTGCATATTCCCTCCACTTATAAATCCTTCTCCAACATAAATACATTTATACATATACATGTACAAATATGTGAATATATAGGCACAGACATGTGTATATATGTATGTATACATATATATGTGCAAATACATATGTTTGAGAAGGGATTATGTGTGGAGGAACTATCCACTGATAAAAATCTTTTTTGAATCTGTGAAGTTTAATGATATATGTTTGTTTTGTATTATGCCCTTGTTAGAATAGGAAGTCAATGACGATAATAATGATAATTGGAATTTATGTAGCATTCAAGATTTGCAAAGTTCTTTGCAAGTATTATTTCATTTTAAAATTATTTATCTCATTTTGTTTATTTTGAAAACTACCCAGAGAGGTGTGTGTGTATGTATATATAATATATATATATATGTATGTATACACCATATGTAACATAACCAACTTATTGTATATATATATATATAATTATCGTTATTTTATGTATGTATTATTAGCCCTAATTTATAGAGGAAGAAACTGAAGCAGAAAAGAGTTAAAATTCTTGCCGAGGGCCACATAGTTAGGAAATGTCTGAGGCTAGATTTGAATTCAGATCTTCCCAATTCCAGGTCCAGCACTCAATCCACTGTGTTACCTAAAGAATTTCTTAAAAATGTTTTTTTAAAGCATCAACAATTTGTAATCGTGTGTGCATATGGCCCATCCTATCCTAATTCCTTCATTAAAATCTATTTCTCTTGCTTCATGATGGCAGGGAGTTGTAACTGGGACCTTGAAAGTTCTACTAGTAGAATGCAAGCTATGGCATGACCTTCCCTAGTAGGAAAGGCTTTGAGCTGGGCAGCTGAGAGGTTCATCACCAAAAGATTGGCCACTAGGGGGAAATGTTTGTCAGCTACATCAACTCTTGGCAGCCATCTAGTAAGACAGGGGTGTGATTCCCACTAGTGGAGGGAAAACATTGGCCGATGAATCTACGCATGTTCAAAGTATTGATGGAACCGTTTCACTTTGCTTTTTAGGAGAAACTAATTTTAAACCATCAACCTTATGCAATGGAAGATGGAGGCACTTTTAACCCTGCCTTCAGCCACATTGAAATGAACTTCACAGAAGACAAAGGAAAGATCCATGGAGAACATTTCTGAGGCAGCTGTTATACTGGATGAACTTAAGTGCATTGCAGCTTTTTATGTTTTTGTCTAAGATGATTGCATTGAATTTGGATTTTGCTTTAGAATACGTCTGTATTTTTGTACACTCTGCTGGCTGGTCACTGAACCTCTCAGCACTTAGATAATGCTCTAAGACTACAAGGGGCAGAGAAGGTGATGACCGGCATTGGGAGACGGAGTTTTCTCACCTGGGAGTCCTTCATGCCAATGAAATCACATGACTTGTCCCCATTACTATCCCTATATGCTTTCTGTTGACCTCTTTTTTTTTTTTTGATCCACTTTGACTTCTACTTGGCTGCATTTCTGGGTTCTGATCATGTCTTGTCCTAATATTGATTCTTTTGGTCCTGGTTCTTCCAGTTGGATGGCAGACTTTTTGCTTTTCCTAGTCTTGGTGCTGACAATTCCTCCTCCCCACAATCTTCGATGAAAAACAAAGCCATATACAGTATGTTCTGTTCTGGATTTGACATCCCAAGAAAGTGTCTCTAATCCCAAGTGAGTCACGTCACTTTGAGAAATCAGATGATTCCATCACATCTGTAATCCATTATCAGATCATACCATTACCTCCACAGCAAAGTCTTTGTAAGCCTAATTTAAAGGCACTAAAATCAAGACCAATATTTCAATGACCAGAAAATGTTTTTCTTTTCTTGTCTAATTATTCAGTTTAATAATTTAATCACTGTGTAAAAAACATTGAAATTTTTCTTGAATGGTGTCTTTTAGCTCCTTAGATACAAATGCTCAAAGGTGATTTGTTTCTTACTTAATCTTCTTTCCAGTCTAACTATCTGGTAGCAGAATTTGATTGTAAACTCTTCTCCCCTGTCCACCTATTTGCGAAATGTGTAGGTGACTAAGTTGGTTTTTTTAAAATTATTGTAACGAAATATTTGAAAGACAGTTTGGCTTTGTCACAGTGGTATGACACACACAGAGAGCCACCTATTGACCCAGAAAACCACAAATTAGCATTATCTGTGTTGTACTGTATTTTTATTTATTTTTTGTTAAACAATTCCCAATTATATTTTTATCTGGTTGGCAGGACTGGGCAGTTTTATTCTTAGCTCTCTGCTGCTGCCATGAGTAGGCTATGTTTGGTTTAGTGGATAGAGAGCTAGCTTAGAGTAAGAAGGGGAGGCTTGGGTTCAAGTCTTGCCTTTCTGACAAATCCTGACTTTGTGAGCCAAAGCAAGTAGCTCTTAGTGCCTTAGGCAACTCTCTAAGCTCGTGAATTGCAGAATTTACCATGTTAGTAAAGGGAATTATATCAGTGGAAGTTCTCATACCAATGAAATTTCAGGAACAATAAAAAAAAAATATTTAGATGTCTTTTCAAAGTTTTAAATTAAGAAAACAATTTTCCAGTTGCTTCTTGTCCCCAATATTTGAGTACTAATATATTGCAATGCTATGTTAAAATGCTTCCAACACAAAAAATTTTTAAAAAGAAAAAGAGGGTCATTTTCAATAAAGAGTATGAATATTCATAATTCATTCAGTAAGCATTTATCAAGTGCCTACTATGAACCTGGCACTGTTCTAAGTGCTTGGGGTGCAAAGAAAAGAAATAAAGACAGCCTCTGTTCTCAAGGAGTTACATTCTATTAGGATCCAGAATGTAAACATATATACCTATGGACCTAAATTATGTAATATGCATATGCTTCAGGCACTTAGGGAATTATGGTACTGATGCTTTAAAAAGGCATCTTGGGTTGTTGGGCAAAGTGCCAGCTTTCAGATCAGAAATCATGAGTTCGGATTCTAATTCTGCTGGTTTCTAGCTGTGTGACCCTGGGAAGGTTACCCACTCAGAGTTCCCAGCTTCCTCATCTGTGAAATTTGGCTGAAAATAATAACCCTACGTACCTCACAGGGCTATTGTGAGGAGAATGCTTTCTTTGAAAAACCTGAGTGCTGGAGAAATGTGAGCTATTTGTAAGAAAAAAGTGTTATTAATCTTGTAATTTTGTAAATGAGCAGGTTGTTTTTATTTTTGTATCCAGTTTGATTGAAATCATCTTGATATTTATTTTACAATTCTGTATGATAAATGAGTATTCATATGGTATGTTAGTAAGTTACTGTCTTGGAAATGAAAATCAACCATCTTATTATTGACCCCTTTATTTAAACAGAGGGTTCAAGTGATTGAGATGGGAAGCTAAGGCTATAATTCTTACCAAGGCATTTCTAGTCAAGGAAAACATTCCATTACCCCTATCAGGAAGATCATTGGCTTATGTTACACACTTAGAAATAGACTTGAAATAAAGGTAGACACTAAGCAGCTGAGTGATGCATGTGATATAATCCTGGTGAATTCTCCTTCCTTTTTAATTTCGATATATTTTGGGCAAAGCTGAAGTAATGGCTATAATCTGTTCTACCCTTTGTAATCAGTAAGCTAATGTCATCTGTCTAAATATTAAGACTGTTCTTGACTCATCCTGAAAACACAAAAGGCTTTATTTAACTGAGGGCAACCTAAGCCTGATTCAAATGCTTAAATAGTGATAGCTAGTGTTTACTTAGTGATTCAAGGTTTACAAAGCGTTTTACATGTGTTTAACTCATTTGATTCTAAATTCATTTGATTTTCCAACATCTCTGAAGTGGATGCTATTATGATCTCCATTTTATAGACCAGGAAACTGAGATACAAGTGATCAGCCCAGAGTCATACAGCTAATGAGTGTCTAAGGTAGGATTTGAACTCAGGTCTTCCTAGTTCCAAGTCCCACATAAATATTTATGCTATTAGCTGCAGTGGAGAAACCATAGGAAAAGTCCAAGTGGGCTTTGGATAGAGTACTGGACTTGGAATCGGGAAAACTTGGATTTGAATCCCACCTGCAACTTCTAGGAAACTTAGTTTCCTCATCTGAAAATGGGGCATGTAATCAAAGTCAGAAGAATGCAAGGAAGTGTAATGCATGTAACAGGCAGTGCATATTCTCCTAGACACACCATCCTTGAGTATCTCCCTTATAGCCATACAAAATGATATATATGCATCATCTTGATGCATATACTTTGTATCAGTACTACATATAAATGTCAGCTACGTTCTGTGTGCTCTTGGTCACTGAATTCCTAATGCAAATCATGCTTTATACTTGTCTACCTCTCAACTTGAATGTGAGCAACATTTGTTATAGGATGACCTGAGGCATTTCTGCTGCTTAAGAACTGTTACTATCATGATATTCTATTACAGACATGAGCATTTGCTTCTCAAGTTATTAACTGGATGCCTTTAAATGTGTTAGGTTCTATCTGACCATTTGTTATGAAAAAAATGTGTATTATAATAAAAATTATTCCATTGTTTCCGCTTACTCAACTTCCTAGATTAAATTTTCTGGAGATCCTCTATAATTGTGTCCCTTTTTTTTGGCGGGGGGGGGATAAATATCATACTCTTCACAGAAGAATGCCTCACCTCCTATATCAAGAAAATTCCAAATAGTAAATCATTAGGCATGTAAAGAAATAAGCACATGGTATTTTTGGCTACTAGTTGACATGTTAATTCACTGATAGGCATGCAGATTATTAAAAGTCTTCCACTGATGCTAGCTGTGATTTCTAAAGCTATTTAGTAATGTTCTTTTTTTTAAAATTATCTTATTTCCCAATAACTACCCTTCTCAAAAACTAGAATCTTTACCCTCACTCCCAATAAAGAAAAACAGTTATGTAAAATAAATATGGTGACCATATATTCTACACGTATATCTACAGGTCCTTCCTATATCTCAGCTCTCTACTGATAAGAGGGAAGCATGTTTCAGCCTCTAGAACCAAGTGTAACTCCTATTTTGGGTTACTTTTAATACCTGCACTCATAATTATCAGATTGGATCTCCATAGAATGACTGCTTCTCCCAGGTTCAAATACATCCACTGTACATTTGTGCTCTTAAAATATTTGTAGCCTTTGAGTTACTACTGGTGGGCTTCCTCTTAACAGTCAGACTGCAAAAACAAGTTGCTCAAAGCAGTGGCAATTGTTAAGATGTCATACGAAGAATAGTAGCTACAAACTATTCTACGTCATAAACTTCTCCCACAAATATACAAAGTATCCATGGGAAGAGTGAGCCCAAGCAGAAGAGGACAAGGATGATAAGGTATGCTCATGGGAAAGATGTAGCTAAGACAATTTATGTATGTGGTACTGCAGGCCATAATACCCTTTCTCCTCCTGGAGTACTCCCCTTGGTATCTCTGCTGGATAGGTTCTCAGTTTGATTCCCATGTTTCATTGTGCTCCATAGGAGATTGTACTCCTTGAAGCTTCTTAGGTTGAAATTGTAAATTTTCCATGTAACTCTTTGGGTGTATGAAAAGTTGATAATTCTGGGGGCAATTTGATTGCATCATCTAAGCTGGTAAGGGACATTGTCAACCCTAGGATCATTAGTCAATACGATCATTGGCAACTCTGCCTCACTTAAATCCAATGGATGCACGAGTCAAGACATCACCCTGTGAGGTTAGTGCTCCTTTTTGGAAATGAAGCAGCAGCAATGCATCCTCTGTAGCAATTTCCAGAGATCACTTTATTTTAAAGCAATAGTACTTTTCACTCAGGTGTAGGGCCCCTAAATGGAAAACCAAAGGAACATAATAGAAAGGGAGAGTGTCATAAGGATGAAGGTAGCCCAATGAGCCCTACTTTATATTGGAATGACTCTCCTGCCATATTCTCAGTACTATTGTCTAGAATTTTTAAGTGAATTCTCAGCATCCTAGACTGATCCTCAAAGCTTCCTACTCCAAGCAGACTTGTTGAGACCATTTTTCATTAAACAACAGTGCAAAGAAACTGGTCAGACTTAGAAAAAAGACTACCAAGAGAGGAGATTGAGGAAGGGAAGAAGGAAACAGGAAGAGATGAAAGAAGGAGGTAACAGGGACAGGCTAGGATGCTGCTCTCAACTGATAAACTCTGTGAAAACCCAGACTATTTGTTTTACATTGAGTTGAGCATACAATTTTCCATTTCTGGGTTAATCATGTCTCTGGCCACTCGTAGACACCATATTGGTCGAGTAGAGAGTTCATATGATTGTGAGTACCAGCGTTCCTCAACTACGCCATTTGATAATTCAGGAAACTCACCTCAATTCTAAATTCCAACCCTAGAAAATGTATTACCCTGTAAAATTCAGCACAAATCTTTGATTTTTCTTCTTTGACTAGTTCTAAGAGCATCAGTTCTGAGACATAGGAAACTATCCTTTCCACTCCAGTTTAAATCCTTATCACTTTTG
Source organism: Bettongia penicillata ogilbyi (assembly GCA_023548195.1). Taxonomy (NCBI): domain Eukaryota; kingdom Metazoa; phylum Chordata; class Mammalia; order Diprotodontia; family Potoroidae; genus Bettongia; species Bettongia penicillata. The sequence continues at coordinate 6,417,694 of JAJHZJ010000595.1, forward strand.
ACTTTTGACTTGGATTATTCCAACAGCTTCCTAATTGATTAACCTGCCTTAAGGAATTCCTATCTCCAGTCCAATTTCCACACAGCTGTCAAAGTGAATTTCAGAAAGTGCAAATATGACTATTTCATCCTCCCACTCTAGTGAGAGTGGCTCCCAATTACTTATAGGAACAAATGCAAAATTCTCTGTCTGGCACAGAAAGTGGTTTGCAACTTGGCCCTGATTAAGTTAGGGTGCTATACTCCAAAATACCGACATGCTGGGTCCTGCTAGAATGAATTTGACACAAGCTTTCTGAAAGCCCAAAAAACCCAAAGTTTATTAAAGATTCACCATAACAGGTTGACTCTTAAGGAGCCTAAACATTTGTAATGCTTGTATTCACAAGTGGGCCAGATAGAATCTCAGCTAGACAGAGTCTGAGCTGGACTGAGTGCCTTCATGGAATCAGGATAGACCTTAAATACAGAAAAAAACTGATGGAAAAATCCAAGTGCCACCAACTGTCTGGGGCCCCAGGAATGGTCTTGATGGGGCAGTATGGAAATGATGAGTACCCTGGGGTGAATACCAATAGACTCTAGGGAAGATCTTGATGAGAGTGACTGGTAACAGGATCAAAGGGAGGAATATCAAAAGAATGCTAAATAGAAGATAGGGAGTATCTGGCCTGGGAGGTATGGAAGGGGAATCCTAGGAGCTCCCCCAAAAGGCCAGACTTCCCTCGGGCCCTTCAGACAAATGGTTCAAAAACCCTCCCAATCCAAGGGAAAAAAATCTTGGCTTGGGCATGTACCACATCAGCCCCCTTTTACCTTTCCCGGTTTAATGCTGTTCTTGATGCACAAATTCAGTCTTCAGCCTCTGTGCCTCCAATAGCTAAATGGTAGGGACACCTAGTGGAATCCAACATGGGCCAACACAATTCTTTTTGAAAGACTTCCAAGGTCAATTCAATAGAAGAGAAGGACCTTTTTAAACCATTGTAGTAGTTTTCGTTTTTGGATCAGAGCTGCCTAGTTTAGTTGACTTCATTTAGGCTCCTGGAAATTTAACTATTTGGGAAGAAAATCAAGTCTACTAGACACAATAAAAGATATTTGTACACATCTCCGTTCATGTCTGTGTTTGTAATCACCTTATATAGCATGTGTGGTAAGCTTTAAGTTATGCCAGCTTATCTATTCTTTAAATTCAACAGAATATTTAATGTTTAGCACAATGCCTAGAACATAGTAGGCATGTAATAAATGCTTGTTGACTTGACCTACCTTTAACAACTTTATCAACTACCCAGTCTGGGATCAAGTCAATTTTAGCCACACTGGACCACTTGATATTCTGCAAAAGCAAAGAAGAAGCATGTTTCTTGTCTGAGACTGATGAGGTTCAGACTCTGGGAACTTCCTTGAGATCCCCTGGAATCTCTTCACTTAACCTGGCTTTTCATACTCAAATTGAGCCTCACAGAATCTGACCTTTCATACTCAAATTGAGCTCCCCATGTGTCTCTCCATGGAACATGACCATTGTCTGTTATCTCTTGATTGCCCTACCTGCTTACCACCTAGGCACCCCCTAGTCTGATGTTTGCTGACTACCTCCAGCTATTTCCAGCCTTTGATCCTCCTTGGAGGCCCTGCCTGAACTTCTCCCATCACTCGACTACCAGACTCCCCCCATCCCTCCTATACACTTTTCTGTATTTAAGTTCCATCTCACCTCCAAGAAGACACTCAGATTCAATCCAGCTCAGACTCTGTCTAGCTGAGATTCTATCTGGCCCGCTTGTGAATACAAGCATCACAAATACTTAGGCTCCTTAAGAGGCAACCCAATTTTGTGAATCTTTAATAAACTTTGTTTTCTTTGGCTTTAAGAAGGCTTGAGTCGAATTCATTTGAGCACGACCCGGACTGTTGGTATTTTAGGGTTCCCTTCACCCCTCAAACTCATCATTTATGGTTCCCTGGCTGAGAAAAGCTTCTAATATCAAGTTCTTCTGCTAAAACTGGAAGGTATGTAAGCCTCCCCCTCTCCCTATTGATGGGGTTCAGACTCTGGGAGCCTCCTTGAGCTCCCCTTGAATGTTCCCACTTAATCTGGCCTTTCTTACTCAAATCTAATCTTCCCATTTGTTCGGCAGTCTCAGGAAGCCCATGGGCTTCTTGTTATCTTTTCAAGTCTCTTGCACTTCTCACCCTAGATCCCATCAAAACCTCATTTCTCCAGGCTGCCATCAAGATCTCTGGATTGGCCCACCTGCTTCCCACCCAAACCCTCCATTGTCTGATACTTCTCCTCAAGACCCTTCCTAAACGCCTCCTCCCATCACCCCGGACTACCAGGCCACCGCCAGGCCCCATCCCTCCTAGACTCTTTTCTGTATTTAAGTTCCATCCTGCCTCCATGAAGGCTCTCAGATGCAATCCAGCTCAGACTCTGTCTAGCTGGGATTCTATCTGACCCGCTTGTGAATACAAGCGTTACAAATGCTTAGGCTCTGTAAGAGGCAACCCAATTTGGCAAATCCTTAATAAACTTTGTTTTCTTTGGCTTTAAGAAGGCTTGAGTCGAATTCATTCGAGCATGACCTGGACTGTTGATATTTTGGGGTCCCTAGCACCCAAAAACCTCATCACTATCTCCTACTTGCTCTCCAAGCACCTTGGAAGCGGATTTTCAGACCTGGCTTCAGGTCCCAGTATCAGGCAAAGTCTCTGAACTTTCTGGGCACTAGAGAGTTAGAGACTCTGGTTGCCAGTCCAGTGGCCATGTTTGAGGCTGTGGACCTGGGCATACCCTCCAAAGCACAATTCTCTGACCTTTCTGGGTGCTAGAAGGTTAGAGAAACATCAGTGAAGTGTTCTTCAGTGAAGAACTCTCTGGAGTGAATTCTTCAGTGAAGAATTCTCTGGATTTCCTAGACACAAGGAAATCAGGGAAAACTCGGTTATTTTTGTCCTCTTGTTTTTTTTTTTTTTTTTTTCTCAAGGCTTACTTCCATGTCCTCCTTTAAGGAGGGGGAGGACTTCAGCCCCACAGCAAGAAATGGGTCAAAATTCATCAATTCCAAGGAATTTGCCTTTGGGCTGTCTTTTACAAAATTGGAAAAAATTTGGCTTCTCTAAAGAACTTAAAAAGAAAAAAATTGGTATTCTTTTGCAACACACTTTGGCCTCAGTATCATCTGGAGGACAACGAAGTGTGGCCCATATTTGGGACCTTACAATGTAAATATCCTTTTACAATTACAATTATATTGCCTCCAAAAGGAAAAATGGATAGAAATACCTTACATAAGGGCCTTCGTCAAACTCTCTCAGGACCCCACTCTCTGAACAGATTGTAAGATACTTGTAGCCAGAGCCGTCCCACAAAAGGGAAATGTGGGTAAATTGGATGTTTTGGATGACCCCCTGTTTATGGCTCCCAGGGTCTCAACCTCACCTTCTCTACCTCTGTTACTGCCATCCCAACCCCCTCCCCAATCCTTCCTGAGCCCTCCTCCAGCTCCCCAACCTCCTAGTGCTCTTCTTTTGAGTCCTATCTCCCCCTCAGCCACCTCTACCCCAACCTTTCCTTTACCCCAACGCCTCTCAATTCCTGCCTCATTTGCCTATCCTGTATCTCCTCCTGTGCCCCTGCCCAGATCAGTTCCCAGCCACTGGGTTTGCTGCAGTGCCTCCCTCGGCAGCCCCTCTTGCTGGGGCAACACTCACTCAGGTCTCAGGCCCCACCCCCATGGCAGTCTCTACAATAATACTGCCCATAACCCACCCCTCCTTGGGGACTCTACCTCAGTCCCCAACTATGGGTCTTGCTGGGGTGCTTCCCTCTGCAGCCCCTCTTGCTGGGGCGACATTCACTCAGGCCTTAGGCCCCGCTCCGTGGCACCTCCCCCTTTGATCCCTGCTCTTCCTCAGGCACCAGCAGATCTTTCCCCTTGCCAGCCAGATCCCCTGGCCCTGCAGCCTAATCCAGTCCAGCAGGCATTCCCCAGCCCCTCCCTCATGAGAAGTGGGACTTCTATCTCCCTCCACAGGCCCCTGGCCCCACTGGGCCGTCTGGGCTGTTTCCCTTGACAGAGGTACCCACCCAACCCAGTGGGACAACCAGGATGAAGGTTCCGTTCTGTCTCTCGGATCTCACCCAGATTAAAGAGAAACTGGGGAGATACTCAAGACCCCAGTAGGTTCACTGAGGGTTTTAGGGACATATCCTTACAATTTGAACTTTCTTGGAATGATTTACATATTCTTTTTTCTACCTGCTGTACAGCTGAAGAAAAGAGGAGAATCTGGGAACAAGCTCAGAAGTATGGAGATAGCTTGGCGAGTAATGACCCCACAAAAGCCACAGTGGCTCTTCCCTCTACTGATCCAGGATGGGATTATTAGAAGAGAGGATAGGGGAAAAAGGGGTCTTATGGTATTTTGTTTGCTAGGGGGCCTAAAAACCCGCATTTAAAAAGCAGGTAAATTTTCAAAAGATTAAAGAGATTACTCAGGGAGAAGAGGAAAACCCTGCCCTTTTCCAAGATGGGCTGATAGAGGCCATTAAAAAATACACGAATTTAGATCCTGACTCTGTGGAAGGGGCAACTATCCTTAGTATGTATTTCATTAATCAGTCTGCCCCAGATATTAGGAGGAAACTACAGAAATTGGCAATGGGACCCCAAAATACCGACAGTCTGGGTCATGCTTGAATGAATTTGACTCAAGCCTTCTTAAAGCCAAAGAAAACAAAGTTTACTAAAGATTCGCCAAATTGGGTTGACTCTTAAGGAGCCTAAGCATTTGTGATGCTTGTGTTCACAACAGGCCAGATAGAATCTCAGCTAGACAGAGTCTGAGCTGGATTGAATCTGAGTGTCTTCTTGGAGGCAAGATGGAACTTAAATACAGAAAAGAGTCTAGGAGGGATGGGGGTGGGGGGGTGGGGAGTCTGGTAGTCTAGAGTGATGGGAGAAGAAGTTCAGGCAGGGCCTCCAAGGAGGATCAAAGGCTGGAAATAGCTGGAGATAGTCAACAAACATTAGACTAGGGGTTGCCTAGGTGGTAAGCGGTAGGGCAAGAGGTAACAAACAATGGTCATGTTCCATGGAGAGATACATGGGGAGCTCAATTTGAGTATGAAAGGTCAGATTCTGTGAGGAGATACCAGGAGAGCTCAATTTGAGTATGAAAAGCCAGGTTAAGTGAGGAGATTCCAGGGGAACTCAAGGAAGTTCCCAGAGTCTGAACCTCATCAAGACCAGCAGTTTAATTGCTCTTAAGTTACTCTGGGAATTCTATGAATCCCATTGATCTCTGTCCATGAACTTCCAACTGGCTGCAAGTAGTTTGGTACTTCTTCCCTTTGCATTAGTGCTGAATTTAGTACGTAGAGTTTTATTCTGTTTAAAGACAGAAAAGCCTAAGAGAGGGAACTGATTTCAAAGTCAACGAAATCTGCAGAAATGGAAAACAATGTGTGTGATGATGTTTATGGGTGATGGTGGGACCCCAAAATATGGACAGTCCGGGTCGTGCTCGAATGAATTCGACTCAAGCCTTCTTAAAGCCAAAGAAAACAGTTTATTAAGGATTCGCCTAATTGGGTTGCCTCTCAAGGAGCATTTGTGACGCTTGTATTCGCAGGCCAGATAGAATCCCAGTTAGACAGAGTCTGAGCTGGATTGAATCTGAGCACTTTCATGGAGGCAAGATGGAACTTAAATACAGAAAAGAGTATAGGAGGGATCTGGGGTGTAGTCTGGTAGTCCAGGTGATGGGTGGAGAGGTTTAGGAAGGGTCTTGAGGAGAAGTCCAAGGAGGGTCAAAGGCTGGAAACAGCTGGAGGCTATCAGGAAATACCAGACAATGCAGGGTTTGGGTGGGAAGCAGGTGGGGCAATCCAGAGATCTTGGTAGGGACAGTATGGGAATGGGGTTTTGATGGGATCAAGGGTGGGGAGTGCAACAGAGACCTGAAATGATAATGAAAAGCCTATGGGCTTCCGGAGACTGTCGAAACAAATGGGAATATTATCTTTCAGGAAAAACTGACAATTATATCTCACCCACTACAGAAATGAAACATTCAAATTCTTAGACAAAATGGATGGGCTAAAAGCTTTTTTTTTTTAAATTATTTTTCTCTCCAATTACATGTTAAAACAATTGTTTAACATTTTTTGTCTCCCTCCCCTCTCCTTGAAATGGTAAGCAATCAGATATAGGGTGCTAAAGTTTTTTAAAAGAAGGATCCTAAATTAACAATACATTCAATAAATTTTTGGTAATGTGAATGAATGATTACTAGCAATGAAATATTTGTTTGTCTTATCTTGTGAGTCTATATTGACATATAGTCAGTAAAACAATGCTTAATCCTTAACAGATCTGAAGCCAGTTTAAAAGTTTTCCTCTCCAGTGACTTCAAAAGTTAAAAAAAAGAAAGAAAGAATTTTAAATCTGTTTTGGAACTTTCAGATCCCAGCCGCACAGGTTTATCTGTTGCTTAAGAACCTCACCGTGAAGGGAGGTTCTTTAACTTTTCTCAGCTCTCCAAGTAGTGAGAAGTCATACTTTAAATGACTTTGAACAAGAGTTGCCTGGGGGGTGGGGGTGGGGAGAGGCAAATAAAATACTTTTAAAAAAATGATTTTTCATTTTATATGAAGAGTCTTGTTTGTCCAACCCAGGTGATCTGGCCAATTTGATTGTCCAGCAGAATCACCAAGAAAAAAATGATACTAGAGCAGAGGTGGGGAAACCTGTAGTCTCAAGGCCACATGTGAGCTTCTAGATCCTCAAGTGTAGCCCTTATTCAGTCAAAGAGCTGAACTTCAGGACACCAGATGGCCACATGTAGCTTCAAGACCAAAGGTTCCCCACACCTGGAATAGACCTTTGTATCGTCAACTTCTGAAGTGAGAAACCAAATTGGAAATGGTGGGGGGAAAAAAGGAGAAACTGCCAAGAAATCTGAAAGTTTCACCTTCAAACATCTAGTAGCCAAGTTATGCAACAGATTTGCGATACAGAATAAAATGACAGTAATTTGTAAAAAGACACATGCAGTGGAGAAAAAAGGAAACTAGATCTGAAAATATAATCTGAGACATGAGAAATGCCTGGGGGACTGTGCTGGAGCCAGCTGGACAGGCTCATGAGTTAATCATTCAATTTTCTGTATACACATATGCTTCATGGAAATCAGAAAAGGCGATGAGTCAGGACTTAAGTTATTGTTCTGTTGATTGTTACCCTCGAGATGGAGATAATGTTAATAATATAGATAAATTTAAAACTGTGTTGGAGGTACAATCCCCCTCTAGAGAGCTGGTTGTTGAATATTTACCAGAACACTCTAGAGAGGTTAAGAAATTAGTATTAAAATAAAATGAAATAAATCTGAGCAAACTTCAATACCTTTTCTTTCAAAACCTGTGCAGAGGGATTTTTCCAGAGTACAATCCTCTTGTTGGTGACCAGGAAATTTAGAAAAAGGAAATCCTGGCTCATTCATAGCCAAGGTTTGTAGTCTTAATTCCTCTGGAAGAATGGTTATTTCTTTATTTTACTTCTTTCTTGGCTTTAATGAAATTGTAAGACGTAACTGGCTAATGCTAATTGGTGTTGATGAGGTTTAGAGGTGTTGAGGACCCCAAAATACCAACATGCTGGTCCTGCTCGAATGAATTCAACTCAAGCCTTCTTAAAGCCAAAGAAAAAAAATTTAATAAAGATTTGCCTTACCAGGTTGACTCTTAAGGAGCCTAAGCATTTGTAACACTTGTATTCACAAGCAGGCCAGATAGAGTCCCAGCTAGACAGAGTCTGAGCTGGATTGAATCTGAGAGCCTTCATGGAGGCAAGATTGAACTTAAATACAGAAAGGACTATAGGAGGGATCTGGGGGTAGTCTGGTAAGTCTAGGGTGATGGAAGGAGGGGTTTAGGGAGGTCTTGAGGAGAAGTCCTAGGAGGGGATGAGTTGTCAAGGGTTGGAAACAGCTGGAGGCAATCAGGAGATACCAGACAATGGAGGGTTTGGGTCTGAAGATGATGGGGCAATCCAGAGGTCTTGATAGGGAGTGTTATGGGAATGACCAGTACCTTGGAGTGAATACAGATAGGCTCTAGGGAGGATCTTGATGAGTGTGGTCAGCAGCCTGGGGAAATGGGGTTTTGATGTGATCAAGGGTGGGGAGAAACTTGAGCCTAGTGAAAATGAAAAGCCCATGGGCTTCCTGAAACTTCAGGAACAAATGAGAAGATTAGATTTGAGTAAGAAAGACCAGATTAAGTGGGAAGATTCAAGGGGGCTCCCAGAGTCTCAACTCCATTAGTATGTTAAGGAATTCTTCCTTACTTTGCTCCCATGTTGGCGTAATGTGCATGAGCAGAGGCATGGTGTGAGGATATTGGTATTAATTGGTGGTGTTGCAGCGGTACAAAATTTTTATTTAATAGCCCAACAATATTAGAGAACTTGTCTCATCCGCTAGGCACAAACTGTCAGAGATAAAAACCAAAGACACAGAGAAGTAGCATATACAATGGGTGTTTTCCTTCTGTTAACAAGCAAGGTGATTTTATTCCAGTGATTAAATGCTACAATAATGAATATGTTCTTGATATAGAATGATGATGATGACGATGAGTTTCTAGGATGAGTTGCAGTTTACCCTACTGTCCAAGCAGACTCCAAAGCAGTCACAACTGCTGAAGTTTTTGTAACCAGATTACTGATAACCATTCTGAAAGTAGTATCCTCAATACCGAGAGCATGGATCCTGATAGAAAACAGCCTTTGCTCTCCAGAGTTTGAGGTAAAAGGACAAGATAATTGTGCTAGTAATCTCTTCCCTGACCAAAGAAGAAGATGTGCCACTTCAGAGCTGAGATTGTGCCTTTAGGCAAGATAAAAACAAAAGTGGATGTCTGTCATTTCTAGGGCAAAACAATTGTAAGTAATTTCATTCATGATGAATGTTTTTCTAGAAGGAATTGTGAAAAATTTAGTGGGGGATGTGTGATGTATTGTAACTGAAACTTTGAAATCGCCAGCTGCAGGTGTGGTCACATCCAGCTTCAGCAGCTAAAAAAGTATTTTTTAGTTAATTTTTAAAGTTATTTTTAAGTTAATTTTTTAATCATTTAAAAAGGTTTTCTGTTGATATTATTATTTTTACATTGCCTGAATTTCCCCTGTAATCCTTCTCCTCCTCCTCCTGGAGAGCTATCCTGTATAACAAAGGATTATTTTTTTTTTATGAGAAAAAAGAAGAGTAAGAAAAGAAAAAAAAACAATTAGCAAAACAAAGCAATACATCCCAAACATTTGGAAATATACGCAAATGTCCTTCCCGGTGGAACTGTCTTCTCATATTTCTTCTTTGAGGTCAATGTTTGCTCTTTAACTGTCATCTCATATTTCTTCTTTGTAATTTTGTCAAATTACTTCTGATTATTTTGTAGTTGTTTTCGCCATTTATATTGATGTAGGCATTGTGTATATCGTTTTCTTAGTCCTGTTTAACTCACTTTGCATCATTTCATGTAAATTTTCCCATGCCTCTCTGCATATATTATAATTGTAATTTCTTACAGTTCAGTAAACATTCCACGACCACAAATATGTTTTTGAAGAAAGCATTTATTAACTGTACATGCATAGACAAACACTTGTAATAGCTGATGTACAGATTGATACCACTGATAATCATACTGGTCTTAGTTTGAAATCCCTAGCTGCATTTTGTGAGGTTAATAGAGATCTAGTTCCTGGCACTGATAATATGAGTGGAATAGCTATCTGACTGCAAGGTCTAAAATTGAGAAAGACTCCAGTCTCCTTACACCTTAGTGCCTGCCATGTACTCTTTGATCCAGTAACCTCCTTACTGTTGCATGAAAAAGACACTCCTTCTCCGGAATCTGGGCATTTTCTCTGGCTGCCGCCCATGTCTGGAATGCTCTCCCTCCTCCACTCTACCTACTGATTTCCCTGGATTACTGTAAATCCCAACTAACATCCCATCATCTATAGGGATTCTGATACTTTCCATCTGTTAATGATTTCCTATTTGATCCTGCATATAGCTTGTTTCTATATTTTTTTGTTTGTTATCTTCCCCATTAGACTGTCAGCTCCTTGAGGGCAGGAACTGTCTTTTGTCTCTTTTTGTATCCCCAGCACTTGGAACAGTGCCTGACACATAGTAGGTGCTTAATAAATGTTTATCGTTTGATAGATAAATGGCTGGGAATGCCATCCTAGGGATTATTAAAATGACTTTTTCTTTAACCACTTGTGTATTCCCAACATCCTTATTGGTTTTCCAGATCTGTTCCCCATGGGAATGCATCCAGGTCAGAAACAAAAATAACAAGACACTGAGTAGTTGGGTAGTGAGTTTGTTTCATTCTTGTTTTTCTATTTATTACATTTACATCCTAGTCATAGAAAAAATTATCCATATACAACCTTTTTTTCTTTTAAGTTACTTATGTGAAGTGATGTGGCATCGTGGATATGCCAGTGCTGGACTTTGGTGTCAGAAACACCTCAGTTCAAATCCAACCTCAGACACTTACTAGTTGAGTAACATTGGGCAAGCCACTTAATTTTCTGTGCCTCAATTTTCTCATCTGTAAAACAGGGATAATAATAGTACCTACTTCACAGGACTCTTGTGAGAATCAAATGAAACTCCTCTTCGCCCTCTTTTCTTGCTCTTCCTCTTTCTTCTCCTTTTTCTCCTCCTTTCTGTTTTTCTTTTCTTCTCCTTGTCGTTCTCCTTCATCTCCTTCTTCTCCTCATCCTCCTCTCCCTATATATACACATACAGATATCACTTTGAAAACCTAAGCATTATAATTTTTGACTCTGGAGTTAAGTTTTGGGTTCAAAGCCAACCTCTAATACTATTTCTGTCACCTTGGACCCATGATTTTTACCACCCTAGACCTCAGATCTCCTTACTAGTAAAATGAAAATGATCACTCTCAGGTTCCTTTCAACCCCAAATCTATAAGCATAAATTACATTACCTTCCTGGGTCTTGGTTCCCTCATTTCTAAAATGTGGGTGTTGAAGTACGCAGTATCTGACGCCACTTCTTTCTCCAGAGTGAGGCAGCTAGGTGGTGCAGTGGATAGAGTATTGTAGTTGAAGTTAGGAAGACCTGAGTTTAAATTCTGATTTTTGAACTGTCACATTTATTACTTGTGTAACGCTAGGCAAGTCACTTAACCTCTTTCAGCCTCAGTTTTCTTATCTGTAAAATGGGGATAATGACAGTACCTACCTCCCAGCATTACTGTGATAATCAAATGAGATATTTGTAAAGCACATTGAAAACCTTAATATGCTATATAAATTTCAGTTATTATTTGGCCAAAATTCTATGATCTTCTGTGAAATGGGGACGATAATATCCAGACTGCTCCCCTATCCCACAAGGCTGTTGCCAGGGTCAAATAAGAGGATGCATGTAAAGGATTCTGCAATTTTAAAAGAACAGTATGGACGAATGAAACAACATTTATTAAGACCTTACTAAGTGCTGCACTGTGTAAAGCAAAGACAATGCAGCAAAACAGTACAGAAGCCAGTTACCATAATTCTCTTGAGGAATATTCTCCAACTGGGGAATTCGAGGTCATAGGGTATGACTAACATTACTGGGTTTGACCTTAATTCATAGGCCAGATTGCCTTCCAGAAAGAATGCACCTGACTGCACTGCCTGGAGTCAGGAATGAGTGGAATTGTTTTTCTTCAAACCCTATCGGTGTTGGGTTTATCTATTATTACCTCTGTCCCCTCCTTTCCATTCCCCAATCTCGGGTTAAAGTGCGGTGAAGTGGTATCTCATAATAGTTCCAAATTACATTCCTGTGATTGGTAGTTGAATACCAGGCTGGAAAAAAACACCGTTTTTCCAGGACAGAATTTCTTTTCCAGCCTGGTACACGAGACTCTTGTGAAATTCCCTCTACCTCCCTCTCCTAAATTTGTCTGACCGGGATATTCCCACCTCACTGTTTTAGAAACACCCAGTAGACTCTCAGTCATAAAGTCCAGAATGAATTTCTTATAGTTAATTCTATTTGAGATGCACATAATTTAAGGCACTCGTTTCCTTCATTGATTTGCTACAAAGCAATTGAGGCTAAGAAGCATTCCTGAACTAGGGATAAGAGCCTTGATTTAGGAACAATGAGTTGTTTGTCTTCCCATAAACCTGGGACTTGTAGCGATAAGACTTGAATCCATATTTCATGGGTTCTCTCCCAATCCCTCCCTTTTAAACATTTGCATTCTCCTTCCCTACAGGGGTGGCCAAAACTTTGTGCTGGGTCAGGGTTCAAATACACTCGTCTTTATCTTGCTCACCTGGCTTTGGACACTCAAATCTCCGGGGTCCTCCCATCCATCACCTCCATTACCATCTGGCAAAACAGGCAAAACCGGAGAAGCCAGCTGAGCCTACAGAGTCCTTCCCTACCCCGTCTCCTCTAGTCTCTGAGCACTCATACCTCTCTCCCCTCCCCGGCGACTTTCGGAAAGGATAGCTCCTCTCTGATTCAGCAGGAGCCTCAGTCACTCTCATCCCACCCCCAAGCAGAGCCCGCAAGGTCCAACGTCCGCCCTCCGGGGCTAGGTGCAGGCAGACGCGCTGAGCTCCTGGAGCCTGGGCCAAGTGGGAGATACTTGGGAGAGATCAGGCAGACGGAGCGGCAGGAGGGACGTCAGGACCCTGCTGACTCGGGCAGCCTGAGTGTCCCGGGTCAAGCAGCACCCCAAGCAGGCAGCATCCCTCGAAGTTACTTGGAGAGAAGAAAGCTTGCGCCGCGCAGCCATGAGCGCACGGCAGGAAACCTGGACCTTCGTGGTGTGGGATTACTTGGTGTTCGCGGGGATGCTGTGTATCTCCGCGGCCATAGGCATTTACTACGCCTTCTACCGTGGCGGCCAGCAGACCCAGAAAGACTTTCTGATGGGCGGTCGGAGGATGACGGCGCTGCCCGTGGCGCTGTCCCTCACCTCCAGTTTCATGTCCGCCATCACGATCCTGGGCATCCCCTCCGAGATCTACCGCTTCGGGGCCGTATTCGCCATCTACGGATTCTCCTATGTCATTGTGGTCGTCATCACCTCGGAAGTTTTCCTTCCAGTGTTTTACAAACTGGCCGTTACCAGCACCCACGAGGTAAGGAGATATCACTGTCCGCTGCCTTTCGGGGTTTAAGGAAAGTGGGGAAGAAACTTCACCAAAGGGAGTTTTTAGATCTAGGGCAGGAACGTATTAGAGGGTATCCCTCTAACAGAGACCCAGAGTCCAACCATCTTCATTGCGCACACGAGGAAACTGCTCCAGAACAGGTTAAGTAACTTGACTAGGTCACCAAAGAGTCCTGATTCAAACTTACCTCGACTCCCAATTCAGAGGCTTTCGTTTGCATCTCTGCACGCTCCTCTGCAGAATGTTAAGTTCCTTTTGGAAGGGGTGAGGAACTTGCTAGACTCACAGCTAGTAAGTGTCTGAGGTCGGATTTGAACTCAGGTCCTCCCGACTCCATGACCGGTGCTCAAGCCACCTACCTGCCCTGTTAGTTCCTTAAAGGTAGGGACTGTTTTCGTTTTTATCTTTGCACTTCCAGCATCTTGTATAAAACTTTGCACAGAGTAGAACTTTAGTTAATAAACGCTTGTTGGAAGAAGTTGAATTGAGGAGTAGTATTTTTTTAAAAATTAGGTGGAGAATTTTGATCATTCTCCAAGTGGTTGCTTGGTCTTTTCTACAAGTTTAGACAGCTTTGAATGAGCCTCAGAGAGAATGTTAAGTGCCGAGCGTAGGATGGAGCATGTTAGTAAATAGTGCTGATGCCTAGGCGAACTATCTGACATCGAGCCAGAGGAAAGAAATAGATCAAACGAGGAGAGAGGAATCGATCAAAATCTGGTTTTGCCACTGATTAACTGTGTGACCTTGAGCAAGTCCCTTAATTTCTCAGAGCCTCAATTCCCTCATTTCTAAAATGACAGAGTTAATGATCTCTGGGGTCCCTTCCAGCTCCAAATCTATAATTAGAAGTGTAGTTAGATTACATAGTGTGGATACGGTGGGTCATATATACTAACTATTCTACCCGCATTTTGTTCTTTGAAAGTATCTAGAGCTTCGTTTTAACAAACACATCCGCCTCTGTGGAACGGTTCTGTTCATCATTCAAACGGTGAGTGGTTTTCCAGTGTATGTCCTGGCCGCTGACCCCCCATCCCTTTGGTTGTCTAAAATGTTTTGGCAAAATGTTTCTAGTAATGGGGCGTTTTGTTTATCAAGACATTGCTAGGTGGCAGAATGTGTAAGTGAAAAATGGACAGATTAAAAAGAGCTGGAAACAGGAAGAGGATGGAGAAGTTTTTGCCATTGCAAAGGCCTGAGCAAAGCCATCCTGAGAGCTTAGCTTCCTGAAATGACAGAAATAAACTGAATTTCTCACCTGCACAAGTGGTAGAATTCAATTACTTTGGGCAATAGCTCTTTATCCTTAATTTCCTAAGTTAAAAAAAAATAACTCCACAAATGTAATTCAGATGACAGAGGTATTTGAAGGATTTATTGAAAATGCTCAGGAAATACTAAGAGCTCCCAAATGTCTGTAACGCTTCAAAGATTGCAAATGATTTTTTAACTGTGTGTGTGTATGTGTTCGTCCTTCGTTGCTGAGGAGGACCATGCCGTCAGAGAAATGATGACATGATTTGCATTGACTTTGTTTTGAGTGAGAGAGGGCTGTGCAGGTTATCAGCCTCACTTCTCCAGAGTCATCTGAATCCAGGGACCAGATGTTCATCAGGATGAGGCAACTGGAGTTGTGACTTGCCCAAGGTCACACAGCTAGTGAGTGTCAAGTGTCTGAGGTGAGATTTGAACTTAGGTCCTCCTGACTCCTGCACCATATAGCTGCCCCTTCCTCCTAACTACCCCGGGGGACAGCTAGGCTGTAACTATACATAAGGAGGGTGACTATAGGAAGGCTGTGAAACATGTAAGGGATGTGATATCTTCTGAATAGGGAGCTCCCATTGTGGGAACAGGCTCCTGATCCAGATGGTAACTATGGCTTCATAAACAAGCCTTGAGCATCACAGTGTCATTATAGATTTTGAGTTGGAAGGGACATGGAACACTATCTAGCTCAACCCTCATCATTTTACAGATTGGGAAACTGAGGTCCAGAGAGGTTAAGCAACTTGCCCAAGGCCACACTAGTAGTTAATTAATGTGTTAGAATCTGAATCCAGGTCCTTTAAGTTCAAGTTGTTGCCTGAGGCATGGATATGTTTTTGTTTGTTTGGTTTTTTGTTTTGGTAAATATTTATTTTCTTAAACTTGTTTTAATATTCATTTAAAACAATTTTTGAACTTCAGTCCCTTTCCTTCTCTCCAGTCCCTTCCATACCCATTGAGGAGGCAAGCAATAGATCAGTTATATATGTGAAATCATGAAAAATACATTTTCATATTAGAGACATGGAGATGTTAAATAACTAGCTCCCACCAATACTGTCAGAGTCGTAATTTGAACTTACATCTTCCTGATTCTGTTTTGTATAGCAGAAAATCACAGAATCCTAAATTTTAGGGCTGCAAATGACTTTAAAAGTCTGCTAGCCCAACCTGTTCTTTTTAAATTATTATCATTATTATTTTATTTGTTTTCAGTGTTCTATAATTACTTCCGTATAACTTAAATATTTTTCCCCCTCCTTCCACTCTCCTTACCCCCTCCCTCCTTGAGTCGGCATACAGTTTTATATAGGTTCTAGAAACACATACATTCCTATTAAATACATTTTCACCTTAGTCATGTTGCATAGAAGAATTAAAATGAATGGGAGAAACCATAAAACAAACCAAAACATAATACAAAAGAAAATAATCTGCTACTTTCTGCGATCAAATTCCATAGTTCTTTCTCTGGATGTGGAAGGCATTTTGCCTTAAGAGACCACTGGGAATTTTTTAAGTCCTTGCATTGCAATGAAGTACTAAGTTTACCAGAAAAATTCCTCACACACTGTGGTTGTTGCTGTGTACAATGTTCTCCTGGTTCTGCTCCTTTCCCTCAGCATCAGATCATATAAGTCTTTCCAGGCCTCTCTGAAGTCTTCTTGTTCATCATTTTTTATAGTGTAATAGTATTCCATTACATTCATATACCATTCCCCAATTGATGGGCATCCCCTTGATTTCTAGTTTTTGGCCATTACAAAGAGTAGCCCAATCTTTTCACAACACACTTAATGAAACTGAGTTTGAAGGAGGCTAAATAACTTGTCCAAAGTTAGGTGGAGTCAGGATTTGAACTCAGGATCATAGCCTCCAAAGCCAGTCCTCTTCTCTGTGACACTGTCCTGCTTCCCATGTTACTTCTCACTTTAAAGAATTACTCTTATTCCACCATTGTCTTCATTGACCACTTTATTGTCACCCCCATTTTTCAGATGAGGAAGCTGATACTTGGAGAATTAGTGACCAGAATTGGGTTTTGAACCCCAGGTCTCCAGAACAGTGCTCTGAGCTCCATTGGAATGAGAATGAGAACTGAGTGTCCCAAAGGAAAGAACAGAAGAATCCAGCATACACACAGATGATTGGGTTTATGCAGCAAGCCCACTTGGGCTGGAGATAGAACCAGATATGCTGGAGAAAAACAGGCAGGATTGGGAAGACAAAGAGGTTTCTTTGCTCCCTGCCCCAAAATATAGTGAAATAATAGGAAGAAAGGGACTGGGGAATTTGCATGCTAAGTGGGTTGCATTAAAAAGTTCTTTTGTATTTGATATGTTTACATGTCATGATCTGTCTTTTCTTTTCTAGATTCTGTACATGGGAGCTGTCCTTTATGCTCCTGCTCTTGCTATGAATCAAGGTAAACAGTGTTATCTCTGGTGGGGGGTGGGGTCTGGGGAGATAGCATCATGAGGAGGTGAGCTTTTGGTGACCTTCATGTGTTCCTAGGATCCCAGAAAAAGACCAAAGTCTCATAGATGTGATACTAGAAATGACCTTTCTTGTTGTTCAGTAATGTCTGACTCTTTGTGTCCCCATTTGGGGTTTTCTTGGCAAAGATATAGGAGTGGTTTGCTGTTTCCTGCTATAGCTCATTTTATAGATGAAGGAACAGAGGTAGACAGGGTGAAGTGACTTGCCCAGGGTCACACAGCCAGTAAATATCTGAGGCCAGATTTGAACCCAGGAAGATGAGTCTTTCTGACTCCAGATCTGACACTATGGCACTATGTAACTGCTCCTGGAGTGAGAATATGCAAGAGAAATTCCTGGAGAAGAGAGTGGAGTCTTGCCTATAATGATCCAAAACAATCCCAAAGGATTCACGATGAAAAAATGATACCCTCCTCCAGAGTAAGAACTGATGGTGTCTGAATACAGGCCAAAGCATTCTATTTTCCACTTTTTTTTTTATTCATTTCTTTCACAAAATTATTCATATGAAAATGTTAAAATGGGGGCCCTGGGAGGAACCAGCCAACCAGAGGGAGGGAGGGCACTTTCAAAAGTGAAGTTCAGGGAAAGAGATTGACTTTCCAGAGGGAAGAGATAATTCAGGGTACCACAAAATGACTAGCCTGACAGCCAAAATGTCCTTTGAGATTATAGGGTCATAGGATGATTTTACGATTTTACATTTTAAAATATACATTTTACAGATGAGTAAATTGAGGCTTAAAGAGGTTAATTTCCTGACCCTTGGTTCTAGAGCAATAGATTTTGAAGCCGGAAGGGACTTGAGAGGTCATCTAGTACACAACCCTCACTCCCATTTTTCAGAAAAGGAAGCCAAAAGATTATATGTTTAAGAATCTCATGAAAATAAATTCTGAAATAAAACAGGCTAGTGGACTTCATGTTTGAAAGAGCAGAACAGGATTAAGTAGTTACCCTTCTGCTTTTGGTTGAGTAATGAAACAAAGCTTTGGTCCCTGGGCTGATCTCAATTATAGATACAGCGATGTTCATCACCTGATATTGATACAGCACCTTGCAATCATGCTAGAAATGACCTTGAAACTTCCTGATTTTTATAATAGACTTAATAATACTACTCATCAGATGTTTCAGAAATCCTGTGGAATCACTGTAAGAATGGAACTTTGTGTATCTAAAACACCATTCTATACAGAATGTTTGGAATGCCCTGTAACATGGTCAGGAAGTGTCAACAATGACTTAATGTCACTTTTGCTGAATTAGAAAGTCATTAGAAGAAGTTTTCGTAAATTACTTATTTGTTTCTAAATCCAAAGTTAAATTTAAAGTCAAAATTAAATTAAGATTTAATTTAGGTTTAAATCTAATTCTAAGAACACTAACTGATTTGTTGAGATCTATGGCCTCTATTCTCACTAGTCCCCAAATTAATGAAGTAGGGGCTAAAAAGGTTTGGTGGGAGGTGAAGAAAGACTTAGAAGAACACCTGTGCTTTCTACCTTATGCCTTAGAAAGGTTAAGCTACTGGTTCCCCTCTTACAATGGCTAGAAGTTGAGTAAGGTCAGGAAGTCTTGCCAGAGGCAATGTGCAACAGTAAGTGCTTAAGAAATACCTTCCTCATTTATAAAAGTAAGGATTAGTTAGGTCAGAAGATTTTTAATGTATCTTCATGTTCTAGACCCTATGATTCCACGATATGTAATTTAATCATGGATTGCTCGAAGAAGCCTCCATGCAGACTACTTACCAGGTGTGTTGTGGAGGGGGGAATTCCTGATCAGGCACAGGTTGGACTAGGTGACCTTTGTGAAATACTCCCACATTCAAAATGTCTTACCCAATGAAGTGAGTAGCACCAGGAGAACATTGTATGCACTGTAATATTGTGTCTGCACACAATATTGTGTGATGACCAGTGGTGAATGACTTAGCTATTCTTAGCAATGCAATGATCCAAAACGATCCCAAAGGACTCATGATGAAAAAATGCTACCCCACCTCCAAAGAAAGCACTGATCAGGTCTGAATACAGACCAAAGCATACTATTTTCCACTTTCTTTTTAAAAATTCATTTCTTCCACAAAACTGCTCATATAGAAATGTTTTACATGATTGCACATATATAACCTACATCAGAATGTTTACTGGTTCAGGGACATGGGGAAGGAGGGAAGGATAGAATTTGGAATTCAAAACTTGGAAAAAAAATCCCAAGAGATGTTAAAATTATTTTTACATGTAACTGGGGGAGTTTTTTTTTTTTGTTGAGTTCTCCAGAATATTTTTGGTTTTGTGTTTGTGGTATAGGGTTCTATCATCTTTAAGTCTATGAAAGATAGTGAGTTTCTTTATTCTATTATTATATAGAATATAATTCTGGCTACAATACCTTACTAGGCATTCTATAGGTGCTGAATTTTTATAGATTATAGAGTCACAGTTTTCTTGCCTTCTTGTTTTTCATTCTCCTTTCTATTTATTTCTATTTGTTTATATGCATTTATAATATTCTTATTTATATGCATTTATAATATTCTTACTTTTCCTTGACCTTTCAGCCTTTTCCCAAGTTGCTTCTCCAATCTTCTTGTCCCAGTTTGTTGTTCTAGCAATGTCTTCTTATTCTAGCAATGTCTGTAACCTCATCCATTCAGTGATGTCTTCATTAAGCAATAGAAGGAAAGAGAACATACTTGTCTAAGACATATCCTTTCTAAATATCCTGCTTTACCTGATGCCCCCAAATGTCCACCGTCTGGGTACTTTGTTTTATGTGTAATACACATATATTCAATTCACATGATTTTTCTAGGCTTGGTCCTCTTGTCCATATTATGCTGTAGCTTATATCACTTTTCTATCTGTTTGTATCTTGGAACCACAGGGTTCTTTTTTTTTTTTGATTTATCTTTATATGTCATTTGACTAAATATTTCCTTTTTATTTTTCTTTTTTTTTAAATTTTATTTATTTAATTTTTTACATTTATTTTCACAAATTTTTGGGTTCCAAATTTTCTTCCCTTTTATCCGCTCCCCCCACCCCAATACCCCAAGCAACCTAATTTTCCCTATCTCCAATCTGCCCTCTCTTCTGTCATCCCTTCCTTCTCTTGTCTCCATCTTCTCTTTTCTCCTGTAGGGCCAGATGACTTTCTATTCCTCATTAACTGTATGTCTTCTTTCCTAGTTGCAACAACAATATTAAACAGTTGTTCCTAAAACTTTGAGTTCCAAATTCCCCCCATCCCTCCCTCCCCACCCATTCCCTTTGGGACGGCAGGCAATTCAATATAGGCCATATCTGTGTAGTTTTGCAAATGACCTCCCTGATAGTCGTGTTGTGTAAGACTGACTGGATTACCATCCCTCCTAACATGCCCCTCATTGTTTCTCTTCTGTCATTTGATCCTGTCCCTCCCCAAGTGTTGACTAGAAATTGCTCCCTCCTCCCTTTGCCCTCCCTTCCATCATCCCCCCCCTTGCAATATCTCCTTCTCCCCCACTTTCTTATACTGTAAGATAGGTTTTCATACCAAAATGAGTGTGCATTTCACTCCTTCGTTTAGTCAAATGTGATGAGGGTAAACTTCTTGTTTTCTTTTTTTTTTTTCCTCAGCTCTCCTCTTTTTCCCTCCACTAAGAAAAACTCCTACCTGCCTCTTAAATGACATATAGTTACCCCCTTCCCTTTCCCTCCCCCTACATTTCTCTCTCACCATTTACCCTAGTTTCTTTTAAGGTATGGTCCCATCCTATTCAGTTCAATCTGTGCTCTCTATCTCTGTATGTGTGTGCATGTGTGTATGTGTGTGCATGCGTGTACATGTGTATGTGTGGTCCCACCAACTACCCAGATACTGAAAAGTTTTAAGAGTTAGAAATATTGTCTTTCCATGTAGGAATGTAAACAGTTCACTCATGGTAAGTCCTGTAAGACTTCTCTTTGCTGTTTCCTTTTTCATGCTTCTTCTCATTCTTGTGTTTGAAAGTCAAATTTTCTTTTCAGCTCTGGTCTTTTCATTAAGAATGATTGAAAGTCCTCTGTTTCATTGAAAAACCATATTTTCCCTTGAAGTATTATACTCAGTTTAGCTGGGTAGGTGATTCTTGGTTTGAGTCCTAGTTCCTTTGCCTTCTGGAATATCCTATTCCACGCCCTTCGATCCCTTAATGTAGAAGCTGCTAGATCTTGGGTTATCCTGATTGTATTTCCACAGTACTGGAATTGTTTCTTTCTAGCTGCTTGCAAGATTTTTTCCTTGAGCTGGGAGTTCTGGAATTTGGCCACAATGTTCCTAGGAGTTTCTCTTTTTGGATCTTTCAGGTGGTGATCAATGGATTCTTTCAATACTTATTTTGCCCTCTGGTTCTAGAATGTCAGGGCTGTTTTCCTTGATAATTTCATGGAAGATGATGTCTAGACTCTTTTTTTGATCATGACTTTCAGGTAGTCCCATAATTTTTAAATTGTCTCTCCTGGATCTATTTTCCAGGTCAGTTGTTTTTCCCATGAGATATTTCACATTCTCTTCCATTTTTTCATTCTTTTGGTTTTGTTTGGTGATTTCTTGGTTTCTCATAAAGTCATTAGCCTCCATCTGTTCCATTCTAATTTTGAGAGAACTATTAAATTCAGTGAGCTTTTGAGCCTCTTTTTCCATTTGGCTCATTCTGCTTTTGAAGGCATTCTTCTCCTCACTGGCTTTTTGAACCTCCTTTGCCAATTGAGTGAGCCTATTTTTCAAGGTGTTAATTTCCTCAGCATTTTTTTGGGTCTCCTTTACCAAGGTATTGACCCATTTTTCATACTTTTCTTGCATCTCTGTCATTTCTCTTCCCAGTTTTTCCTCCACCTGTCTAACTTGCTTTTCAAAATCCTTTTTGAGCTCTTCCAAGGCCTGAGCCCCCCCGCCACCCCCCTGGGGTGTCTGGGGTACTGAGGCCCCGCCCTCCACGTCTTTCCCTGATGGCAAGGATACATCCTCGTCATCAGATCCGAAGATCGGGATCATTTGCATTTGTTGGAAAAAACTCTCTATAGTCTTATTTTTCTTCCCTTTTCTAGGCATTTTCCCAGCCAGTTACTTGACTTCTGAGATTCCTTTCCACCCCCGCCTGGATCCGCCCAGCTAGTGCTTGGCCTCTGAGATTTAAATGGGCTTTCCTCCTGCCAGCTGTCAATCAGTGAGCTTTAGTTCAGGTGCTGGGGTGGGGGCAGGGCTGCCTCCCAAGCTCAGTTCCCTCAGGGGCTTTATGTAGAGACTTTCAGGAATGGAGCGGATGGGGGGGCCGCCTCAGTTCCCTCAGGGGCTTTATGCAGAAGCCTTCAGTAATAGAGCGGGTTGGGGGCAGGGCCATCTCCCAGGCTCAGCTCCGTCAGGTTTTATGCAGGAACCTTCCGTAATGAAGATCCTGCCTGCTGCTGGGGGATTCCTGAGTCCCGGCCGCTGTCGCCTCAGCCGCTGTCGCCTCAGCCGCCGCCGCCTCAGCTGCCGCCTCAGCCGCCGCCCACACTTCTGCCTCTGCCGCTTCCTGCCCCCGTCTCTGCTGCCACCGCTTCCTCCCGAGGGGGCCCGAGTCACGGAGAGGCTCTGCTCCCCTCCTCCAGCCCGGCCTTCTCTCTCACTGACCTGTAGCTTCTGTGGGCGGAGGGACTTTTCCGGTTGCCGGAGCTTCCGTCTCTGAAGCCTGCTCGGATCAGCTTCTCTGGGGCCGTGGCCAGGGCAGCGCTCGAGTGGGGTCCACTTTCCTGGGTGCGACGGACCCTGGGGACGGGTCTCCAGGGCTCCCTGGAATGGAAATCTCTTCCACTCCGTTTCTGCACACCTTGTATTGACCCAGAAGTTATGGGGGTCTCTTTTTACATTAATTCTATGGGCTTTGGTTTCGGAGCTCATAAACGTGCGTCCTTCTACTCTGCCATCTTGGCTCCGCCCCCCGGAACCACAGGGTTCTAAAGTATGACACTCCAGCAGATGGAGGAAGGAAATTTTTGGACCCTTTTCCCCTTGCTAAGTTGTAGGCTGGTCTGAGGTATTGGGATAATACAGTTCCTGGATCACATGGCATTAAGTCCTAGCTATGGAAAAAGTTTGATCTTGGTGGGAGGACTGATACAGTTTAGCAACTATTTTTAGTGCTTCACATAAATATAACTATTCCAAAGGAATGGAAGCCTTCTAGTAGCCTTTTATTTCGCAAGAAAGGTGATTAGAATTTGCCCTCCAATTGGAGATCGTAGGTAACAACATGATGAATTTCTGCCTCGACTCTATCAACAGGATGGGATTGGAGTACTGAGGATGGATGCATGAGTTGTCACCAGAAGGGCTTGATGCCAAATGACAGCTCTGCGTCTGTAGTCTTAGATGAAAAAAGAGATTATGTGGGGCGACATGGTTGGTAGAGGAGGCAGAAACCTTAGAGTTCATTTACTTCAATTCCATCATCATAGAGAGGATGTAACTGAATTTTTGTTTTAGATAATAGGCTTTTAAAGAATTAGGATAAAATCTGTCTCATTCTCAGGATCATAGGACTTCAGGGTAGGATTTTGGAGGTGGTGCATCAGGAAAAGCAGAGTCAAAGAAACTGTTCAAACCCCAACTCTGATAAATATTTCCAATTATCCAACCTTGTGGGCAAGTCACTTTACCTGACTGAGTCTCAGCTTTTTTGCATTTGTTTTGTGAAGAAGTCAGGAATATCATTTTTGAGGAGCTGGAATGTACAGATTTCCTGGGGATGCATTTCATTTTGCTTTTTTTCCACAGCTACGGGACTTAATTTGTGGGGCACAATCATTGTTACAGGAGCAGTCTGTGTCTTCTACAGCTCAATGGTATGACTGTCACCTATTTCCACACGGCTTCACTGACTACGTTTACAGTTATTCCTTCCATATCATGACTTTCCCCATCGTGGTTTCAATATATCATGGATAGGTATAAGAAATTAAATGGGAATAGGGGAGTTTTGTAGAAGTCGCTTTCAACATGTGGGCCAGTAGACAACACAAAAAATTTACAACTCAGAAATGAGTAAAATACATATATAGCATTATATAATATCAACATATTTTATCTTTTAAACCATAATAACTCAGACGTTGCCTCTGGCACAGAGAGGGCCAAAAGATTTTACATGGATTTTCCAGATCACGTGGGTGTTGCTCCCTTAACTCCTGTGATGGGGAAAGGATAACTGTACTTCTCACTGACTCGGTAATATTTAAAAGTCTCCTGGACAAGCACTACATTTTGTACTTCTCTAAGTAAACCTGAAAGGTGTCCATAGGGAAATATTATAGTGAAAACTACCTTATATTTCCTCCCCACCTTGGTTTGTCTGTTTATTTTGGGTGATGCTAGCAGGAGGAGAGCATTCACATTCTTTTCAATGGGATAAGGAATTTGAGATACAGTACTTAACATTTCTATTCACAGACTTGAAAGAATGGTGGATTTTTTTCCTTATAAGAATTAGAGTTATATGGGATTCCCCTTCAATCTGGACCTGGGTAAAAATCCTTGCTCCGGCAGTTACCACTTGTGTGACCTTAGTAAGGCTGTATAACCTCAGTTTCATCATTTATGGAATGAGTAACCTCAGAATTTTCCTTCTAGTTCAAATTGATAATCCTGTGATGAGAATACTAATATATAATATAAATCAACAATATGATTAATATAACAGAAACTATATTGTTAGTGTTTTTTAAATTTATATAACACATGCTATATTATACATAATACATATATTATGGTTTGTTTATATGATATAATTACAATAGGCTACAAATGACATGCAATCAACAGCATATTATAATATGCATTATATTACATATGTGATAATATATTGTAGATAATATTTATGCATTACACATGTTAACAACAGTATTATATGTATAATATTACATATAGCAAGTAGTGTATAACCATAGGTATTTATAGGTAGAAGGGACATTGTATTGTACAATGTAATAATCACATATATTTATAAACATTTGTGTGCTACATGTGTTCTATGTAGTATTGGACTGTATTATACATATAATATGCAATATTATATGGAAGATTTTATAACACAATATTATTCTTTTCCACAAAGGGTGGATTTAAAGCTGTTGTCTGGATACATGTTTTCCAAGTTGGAATTAAGATGGCTGGACTTTTTTCCGTGATCATACAGGGCACTGTGGTTCAAGGTGGAATCTACAATGTCCTAAATGATTCCTATCATGGAGGAAGATTGAACTTCTGGGAGTAAGTTTCCTTTTGTCTACTGGGAATGCGTGGGTGTTTCTGTGTATTTGGATAAATTTTCAATAAAAATACAATAGAATTTAAAAATAGCATCAAAAAAGGGACAGTAGAATTTAAAAACAGCATCAAGGATGGCATGCAGTCCATCAGCAAGTCCTTATGAAGCCTCTACCATGCCAGATCTTATATTTTGACCACGGGGAACAAAGATATGAAAAGATAAGAGGCTGCCCTCAAGGAGGGAGAGACAATTTATATAGAAGTAGAAAATGACAAATGAGCTTCTAGGGCTTAGCTGACATGCTTTGGACCCCACATTTCAGTGTGGAATAGTGTAGGGGAAAGGAAGTCACCCTTGGAATCAGGATGGATTTAAGTTCAAAAACCAATTCTGACCTTTGTTAGCTGTGTGACCATGGGTTAGTCACTTGACTTCTTTCACCTTTAATTTTCCCAAGTAGGAAGATGATACTGTTAGTGTCTTGCAAGAGGCAGCATAATGTAGCAGTTATAGGGTTGACCTTGGAGGTTATGAACATTTGGGTTCAAATTCTGCCTCTAAACCATTCTGGCTGTGTGACCCTGGGCAATCATTTAACTTCCTCATGGCCCAGGCAACCCCCTAAGGTTATCATTTATGGGTGAGTTGCTAAATTGTTTCAGTGGAGGGTATTTCTATGTTGGGACTTCCTTACACTAAAGGAATCACAAGTTTTGACTAAAAAAAAAACAACATGTATGTATCTATATATGTGTATTATATTATATTATAATATGATTATAAGATATTATAATTATATTACAATATAACATGGTGTATAATGCTAATGATGTTATACTATATTAATTATTATAAGTATATTATATTAATGTATGTATGTATATATCTCAGAATAATTAAGAGAATGAAGTGAGATTATGTATTGGAAACATTTATAGACCTAAAATGTTGGAGAAATGTCATCCATTAGAAATATATTTAAGAGGAAGACTGATCTATGAAAAATCAGAAATAAAAATCCTTGTATTCTGGACAGTTGGTGGTAGACCTGAGAGTCTCCTTTGTATTGTCCTCTCAAGGCTGGGGGCACAGTGTGTGCGGGTGGGGGATGGAGTCAAGAGGGTCACACAAGGTAATTTTAAACAGCAGAATTCTATTAGAGTTCTGAGTCAATAGGAAAATGCTGAAAGAAATAGGGTGCGGCCCTATGGAGGCCTTTTAAATTCTCCTTGTGGTCCCAGGCCCTCTAGGGCAGTGCTGATAAACTCTGAAAACTGAGACCACTAAATCTCACATACAGATCCCTGTAGGCTGCTCATTGACTTAGAAAACCCACACATAGGGGTATATTTCTTTAAAAAAAACCAAAAGACCTGAATACTTCAACGTATTAAAATCAGATTGGAACTACATTTTAATCTGCTTCTGGCTGAATTTGAGAGTGTTATGGGCCATGTTTGTTTGATATAGCTGTTCTCGAAGGTACCCCTTCTGAGAGCCCCACTTTGTGGGGCTACTTCTTACCCCTCTGACCTTGGGCTGGTGGCTTGACTTCCTGGGCCTCAGGGTAAAATAAGGGAGAGGGAAAGGATAACTTCCAAGGGTCCTTTCAATCTTTAAATCTCTCATCTATGAAAACTTTTGTGGATTTGTTTGAGTAATTAGATAGTATTGAGTATTAGATAATAGGAAAAAAAACCAACCAACATATGAACCAAATTTGACATTATCTATAATGTTCCACATCTATAGTCTCCTGCCTCTGCAAAGAAAGGAGGAAAATGAATCTGTCCTCTTTGGGCACAAGCATGGTCAACATAGAACACTCACTTTTTTTTTTTTTTTTTTTTTTTTTTTTTTTTGGTGGGAAGGCAAACAGGGTGAAGTGACTTGCCCAGGGTGATAAAAGCTAGTAAAATCTCTGAGGCCAGATTTGAGCTCAGGTCTTCTTGACTTCAGGGCTGATGTTCTATCTATCTACTGCGCCATCTAGCCACTCCGAAAGCATTTACTTTTTGCTTAACATGCTTTCTTTTTTCATTCTTTCTCTTTCCTTCCTTCCTTCCTTCCTTCCTTCCTTCCTTCCTTCCTTCCTTCCTTCCTTTCTTCCTTCCTTCCATTTTTAATACTAAGAAAATTTTTTTGAGTTCCAAATTCTTTCCCTCCCTCCAGCTCCTCCCCCACCCATTGAGAAGGCAAGCTATTTGACATTGATTATTCATGTGAAGTCACACAAAATATTTTTATTTTAGCCATGTTGCAAAAAAAAAAATCAAGTGAAAAAAGTATTTAGCATTTTTTAAATAGTGATTTCCTTCTTCAAAGAGATGGAAAAACCCACATTTTAGCCATGTTGCAAAAAAAAAAATCAAGTGAAAAAAGTATTTAGCATTTTTTAAATAGTGATTTCCTTCTTCAAAGAGATGGAAAAACCCACAAAATTGGACCTGCTTGTCACCAACAAGGAAGAGTTAAATTCAGGAGCAGGAGAGAATGATGGGGAGAAGGTGGTCATATGACCTTTGAATTTGTCATAGAGGGACAAGAAAGCTGGACATAACATAGTCTGACCTATATTTTAGGTTCTAGTGGAGTAGAGTTCAGAAGGTTCTGGGGAATTTTAGCACAGGAGGGATGGGATATTCTAAGGGGAAATTCTGAAGACCCAAAGAAAAAGAATTCCAATTGATAGGAAAATGTATAGTAAAATCTTTCTTAGAGTCAAAAAGCAAATATGTGAATGATTAGAACCACAGCATGTTGGAGCTGGAGGTGGCTTGGGAGATTATCTAACAAGAGGATCATAGGATGAGCATCATTTGACAGCTGAGGAAACTGAGGCCCAGAGAGTTAGTCAGTTGTCCCACTTCACACAGAAAGCAAATGGTGAACCAGGATTCAAACTCAGATTTCAATGCTCTTTACAATGTTACCCACAGCCTCTTCTACCAAACTTGTTATTTTATAGGAGGGAAGGGTTATTGGCAATTAGGTAGTTAGGATTATTCAGCTATAAAGCCTGGGCTCCCTACCCTTATGTCTCAGATTTCAGTGGGAAAACTATTTCACTGACTTCAGTGAGAAAGCTTGGGGTAGTGTTCGTTTCTTTCTGATAGTCTAACTTGGTTCTTCTATTACTTGTCCAGCTTCAATCCCAGTCCTCTTCGAAGATACACCTTCTGGACTATTATCATTGGTGGATCCGTCACATGGCTCACTGTCTATGGTATCAATCCAGCTCAAATCCAGAGGTACAATGCCTGCAAAAGCCGTTTCCATGCAAAACTGTAAGCGCTGTTTCAATATTGTATATATATCAACACTCCTAAATGTCCTTAGGTTTTTAGGAAAGATTTTTATTTAATCCTTTTAATATATGTATTTTATAGAATATATTTACATATATTTTATAGAATATATTTGTTTTATATAATTCTTTATATAATAATTTTAACTAATAAATTGATGATGAGGGACAGACAATATGGTCTAGTGATTAGAGAAAATTGTTCAAGTCTTGCTTCTGACCTATGCCAGCTGTAAGACAACTTCTGACATATACTGGGCAAATCATTTAGCCTCTCAAGTCCTTAGGCAACTCTTCTCTAAGAAAGGTAAAGACATAGTTATAGTTACAGGTATAATCCATGTTTTACAAATGAAGAAACTGAGGCTGAGAGAGGTTGAGGGATTTACCCAGGGTCACATAGGTGGTAAGCATCAGAGGTGGGATACAAGCACAGATCTTCCAACAAGGCAATCAATTATGTATCTGGCCACTGGACCCAGATGGTATCCTGAGTGATGCTAGTGACTTTGCACAGTCCTGCCTCACTTAAATCCAATTTGCTTGCAAATCATGATGACACTTTCCTGAAGTCATGGTCCTCTTTGAGAACAGGAGCTGGGACAGTTAGGTGGTGCAATGGGTAGAGCTCCAGGCATGGAGTTAGATAGACTTGTTTTCCTGAAGTCAATTCTGACCTCAGACACTTAACTGGCTATGTGATGCCAGGAAAGTCATCTTACCCTGTTTAGCTCAGTTTCCTCATCTGTAAAATGATCTAGGGAAGGAGATGACAAACCATTCCAGAATCTCTGCCAAGAACCCTAAATGGGGTCACCAAGAGTTAGACACAACTGAGAAGCAAAATCATGGTGCCCTGGTACTCATACTAGATGATGTGATTACAGACACAAACACAAAAAAAATGAAGCTGTCCCCATTCTAAAGGAGTTTTAGAAATAACATTATTTACCAACAAACATTTACCCTGTTTATATTACCAAATAAATACAATATAACATTAAGATAAAGTACTTTGGGAGGGAAGTCACCAGCTTTCTGAAGGGATCAGGAATGCCTTTAGCAGAAAGGTAGTATAAGTACTTGGTTTACATCTTGATGGAAGAGAGAATTCTAGGAGTCCGAGAAGAGTAGTGAGTTCATTCAAGGCATGGAAGCCAGCCAGTGGAAAGACCCTGACTGAGATGGGAGATAGAGTACTGTGTATGAGAAAAAGAGTGACAGATGGGTAGTAAAAACAGAAGATACCCTATTAGTTAAGAGGAAGGACAGAATGCTAGGGCTTGTTCCTAGAAGGCTTCTTGGAGGTAGAGAATTGAAGATAAGTCTTAAAGCATGTTTAGAATTTGCCTTAGGAAAGAAGAGGGGAAGGTCTGACCCCACCAGGAAATGATGTAGAGGGAAAAAAAGAATGAGGAAAACTTACATCTGAGAGAGTGTTAGCAGATGGTTTTATGTGGAGCAAATGTTTGAATAAAAAGAAATAAGGTTGATTGGGGCCAGTTCGTGGAGGCTTTTGAATACCAGATTAAATTTGGAATTTATCCTGTAAGCAAAGGGCAAGGTATGGGTGATATTAGAGCTTGGAGTGATCTGACCAAAGCTATATTAGAGGAAGCTTATTCTCTGCAGTCTCTATAGAGTTGTATATTCCAGAAGGATTGCTCAGGGAGAGAGATAAGTTAGTACTATGGGCCTGTACTGTAGTAAAGACTTGAAAGATGGTGGTGGGTGGGGACTAGCAAGGAGGAAATGGTGAATCAAGTAAGCAAACATTTATTAAATTATGTGAAGTCAAGAAAGATTCATTAAATCCTTACTATGTGCCAGGTACTGTGCTGTGCACTCTAGAAACCAAACTGTCCCTGTCTTTTTTTAAAAATTAATTTATTTAAGTTTTCAACATTCATTTCCACAAAATTTTGAGTTCCCAATTTTCTCCCCGTTTCTCCCCTCCCCCCACCCCAAAACACTGAGCATTCTAATTACCCCTATCACCAATCTGCCCTCCCTTCTAACATCCCTTCCTTCCCTTATCCCCATCTTCTCTTTAGTTCTGTAGGGCAAGATAAATTTCTGTACCCCATTACCTGTATTTCTTATTTTCTAGTTGTATGCAAGAACAATACTCAACAGTTCCTAAAACTTTTGAGTTCCATGTCCTCCCTCCCTCCACACCTACCCCCTCTGGGAAGGGGAGCAATTCAATACAGGCCATATCTGTGCAGTTCTGCAAATGACCTTCACCACAGTCTTGTTGTACAAGACTAACTATATTTCCACCATCCTATCCTGCCCCCTGTTTCTTCTATTCTCTCTTTTAACCCTGTCCCTCCCCAAGAGTGTTGACTTCTAATTGCTCCCTCAGTCCCTGTCTTCAGGGAGCTTATAAGGGCAAATTGCATCCTAGGTCATCTCCAGTCATCCTGATCAATATCTGGTCACTGGACCCAGGTGACTCAGGAGGAGAAAGTGAGGCTGGTGACCTGCACAGTCTTCCCTCACTCTCAAAACAAAGTCAACTGCAAGTCATGTCATCTTGATGTCATGGTCCTCTTCAAAGATGAAGGACAAACACACAGCAATTTTATTAATTAGCCAAGCAACATGCACAGTTTTAAAGATACATAAAATATATATGACACATTTATAGAAATTATATTGCTTTATGTTGTTGTGTTTATCCTTTGTTTTCGAAGAGGACCATGACATCAGAGAAATGATGACATGGCATGGGAGATCTTGGCCTCTTTCCCCAAAGGTCTGTTCAGGTACTCAGGGTGAGGTAAGTGAATAGTGGGGGGAGGGGAGAAACAGGGAGAAAATTGGGAACTCAAAATTTTGTGGAAATGAATGTTGAAAACTTAAATAAATTAATTTAAAAAAAAGACAGGGACAGTTTGGTTTCTATTTAGTTTCTAGAGTGAATAGGCCTGTTTAAGAAGTAATCAGGGAGTGGCCCCTTTAATTAGCAAAAGAAAAATAACAATCTAGCTAGAAGGGAAGGGTTACAATTGATAATCACTTTTTATCCAGGAAGGGTCCAGGAAACATCCCTTAAGTGAAATTTGGGCAGGGATCCACTCTATGCGCTTCAGAATGCCATAGGAGGGGAAAGGACAGGAGGGGGCAGAACAGGAGAGGACATGAGAGCAAAGCAAAAAAAAAAGGGAAGGATAACACCTAGATTTTGAGCCTGGGTGACTGGGAAGGATGGTGGTATTATTCAACAGTAACAGGAAAGTTAGGAAGTAAAGAGAGTTTGTGGGGAAAGATTAAATTCAGTTCTGGACTTGTTGCATGTACAATGTGCACAGGACGTTTAGTTCAAGATGCCATTAAGCATTGGGAGAGGTGAGCATGGAGGTCAGGAAAGAGGTGAGAGCTGGATAAGTAGATCTGAAAGTTATCTACATAGAGATGATAAATGAATCCATGGAAATTGATCAGATCACCAGGCAGAAAGTATATAGGAGAAGACGAAGACCTGAGACAAAACTCTGAAGCACAATCGCCGTTAGTAGACACACCCCCATAGTTGATGTCCAAGTGATCAATGAGTTAGATACAAGGTTAGACAGAATTAAGGTTATGAGTCAAAATTTGTAAAAAAACAAAAAACAAAACGTTTGCATAGTTGGGCATTATCATTACAGGAGAGAACAGGAAAGGCTTTGTGTAGAATGTGTCTTGAGTTTTTGAAGAAAAACGGTAAAAGTGAAATGAGTTCACATGCTAGACATGGAGGTAGATAGTGCAAAAGTTCAGGGTGTAGGAGTAAACTGTTGTGTCTAAGGAACAATCAGAACACTAGTTTAGCTGGATGTTCTATATGGAAAGGGGAGTAATATATAACAGTATTTGAAAGGTAGGTTGAGTCTAGTCTGTGAAGGGATTCAAAAGTCAAAGAAGATTGTATTTAATATTAAAAACAATAGAAAACCACTAAAGTTTGCTGAGTAGAGGAATGACATGGTCCAATATGAACTCTAAGAAAATCGCTTTGGCAGCTGTATAGAAGATAGAAGGGAAAAGACTCAAGGCAGACCAACAATGAAGCTAATGTAATTAATAGTGCACGTGAGGGTCAATGAGGGATTGAGCCAAGATGGTACCTATGTGAGTGGAAGAAAAGGAATGAATATGAGACACTGTGTGGAGCTAGAAGGAATTTGGAAAGTGTAAGGGTGAGATCAAGAATGTCCAGTGCTCCATAGCAGTCAGGAAGAATAAGGACTGAAAAAAACCCATTGAATTTAGTAATGGGGGCATAGAAGACCTCCAAGATTTTAATTTCATTAGTCAGCAGGAACCAGATTTCAGGGGACTGACCCTGCACTGAATTGCCGAACAGTTTCCATGGAAATTAGAGCTGTTTTATGAACACAGACCCCTTCTCAAGAAAGATTTTTAAGGTGCATAGAGATAGAGAATTTCCATTGGATATATGAAACTAGGTTGGTAAGTTATGGGAAGACTATGTCAGAAATATACTCCTCCTATATACAAGATACCTTTATGCTGTTTATACATCCATAAACTCATTGTTATGAATATTCCCTCCAGCAGATCAGATTAGAGACCATTAATGTTCTCTCATCTTGCCTATATCCTCCTATCTTCCAATAAGTCCTTCAAAAAAGGTCCACCTAGGAGGTAAAGTGAATGATTTTAATTACATACAGTTAAGAAGTTTTCCACAAATAAAACCATGCACCTAAAATTAGAAGAAAATCATGAAACTGAGAAAATATTTGCAGCAAGTTTCTCTGATAAAGGTCTCATTCTAAAATATATAGGGAACTGAGACAAATTTATAAGAATTAAAGTCATTCCCCAGTTGACAAATGGTCAAAGGATATCAATAGGCAGTTTTGAGAGGAGAAATCAAAGCTGTCAATAGCCATATGAAAAAAATGTTCTAAATCACTAATAATTAGAGAAATGAAAATTAAAGCAACTCTGAGGTACTGACGAGGTTGAGGAGTGATGGTGGACCCCAAGATACCGACACTTCGGGTTGTGCTCAAATGAATTTGACTTAAGCCTTCTTAAAGTCAAAGAAAACAAAGTTTATTAAAGATTCACCATATTGGGTTGCCTCTTAAGGAGCCCAAGCATTTGTGATGCTTGAATTCACAAGCGGGCCAGATAGAATCCCAGCTAGACAGAATCTGAGCTGGATTGAATCTGAGCGCCTTCATGGAGGCAAGATAGAACTTAAATACAGAAAAGAGTATTGGAGGGATCTGGGGGGTGGTCTGGTAGTCCAGGGTGATGGGAGGAGGGGTTTAGGGAGGGTCTTGAGGAGAAGTCCAAGTTGAGAATCCAAGGAGGGTCAAAGGCTGGAAACAGCTGGAGGCTATCAGGAGATATCCGACTAGATGGGGCAATGAAGCGGTAACAGACAATGGCCACAGATTTGAGTATGAAAAGCCAGATGATATGGGGAGATACCAGGGGAACTCAATTTGAGTATGAAAAGCCAGGTTAAGTGAGGAGATTCCAGGGTAGCTCAAGGAAGTTCCCAAAGTCTGAACCCCATCAGTACTACCTCATATCCATTAGATATGGAAAATAACAGAAAAAGGAAAATGACAAATGCTGGAGAGGATATAGGAAAAATAGATATATTAATACACTCTCATTGGAACTTTCAACTAGTCCAACTTCTCCAGAGAACATTGTTGGATCTATACTCAAAGAGTTGTAGAAACTGTGCCTTTCCTTTGCCTCAGACATGTCATTACTAGGTTTGTATCCCAAGGAGATCAAAGAAAAAGGAAAAGAACTCATATGTATAAAAATATTTATAGCAGCTCTTACTTGTGGCAAAGTTTGGAAACTAAGGGGATAGATGTAATTAGGGGTTGGCTGAACAAATTGTGATATACTAATGTGATGGAATGCTATTGTGCCATATGCACTAATGAAGGAGATGGCTTCAGAAATATCTGGAAAGACATATAAGTTAATGCAAAGTGAAGTGAGGAGAATTACAAGAACAATTTCTACAATAATAGAGATATTGTAAAGATAATCAATTTAAAAATTTGGTCATGACCCTCTATAATTCCAAAGGACTCATGATGAAACAAGCTATCCATCCACCTCTGGATAGAAAATTGATGGATTCCTGAACCCACACATCCCAGTGTATTTTTCCAAGTCTAGATTTGATTATACTCCAAAGGTTTTCTTTTATTTTCATTGCCAGTTAGAACGGAGACTGATAAAATGGAGAGTTTCTAGAGGAGGGCAGCCATGATGGTGAAGGAACCCCAGGTTCATGTTATCTGGGAGAGTTGACTAAAGCAACTAAGGATATTTAGCCTAGTTTGGGGGTGGGACTGAGGGGAGAGACACTGTTTTAAGGTATTTGAAAGTCTGTCCCATAGAATAGGCATTAGATTTGTTTTCTTTGTCCCCAGAGGGCAGAATTAAAAGCCAAGCCTAGAAGTTACGGAGGAGCACTATTAAGACATTTCCTGACAGAACTATCCCAAAGGCTAGATGAATGTTGCCTCTGTTGTAGTGGGCATTACTCATCAAGTAAGGCTTATAGTAAATGGCTACTGAGATCCTTTCCAACTGCTTGGGTAAACCACAATTCTGTTTCTTTAAGAAAATCCTAGTTTTACATCCATACTGTATCATCTGAACATTACTATTGTTTAAAAGATGGGGTTTTGGGGACAAGAAATGAGTAATTTAGGATCATTCAAAGAACTACATCATTTCTCAAATGCAAATCTAGCTTTTTCTTTTGGGAGTCAGGTGATCCTGGATTCAAATGCTAGCATCTCTCTAGTTACATGACCTGGGGCAAATCACTCTGCCTCTTTTGTTTTTGTATTTTAGTTACACCTTTTTTTCAGTTAACAAGCATTTTCTGTCCCACCCACTCTTCCGCCATTAAAATGAAAGAAGTATCCTTTGCAACCGATAAGCATAAACAAGTAAAAAAATTTCTCCATAGGTCTTGTCCAAAAATGTATGTTTCATTTTGCATGTTGAATCCTTCTTTCAGGAGTAGGGTAACATTCTTCATTATCAGTCATCTGGAAATGTAGTCATGTTATTTTGATCACTGTTCTGCTGGTTCTGTTCACTTCACTATGCCTCAGTTCATACAAGTCTTCTCAAAATTCTTGGAAATTATCCCTTGGTCTTTAGGGTTAGAGAGCAAAACGCATTCCTGGTCAACCTCATCTGTTTTCCTTCATTAGTTGGCCATTATAAAGAGAAATGGTTACACCAGGGTAAATAAAAACAATTTTCTTTTTGCCAACTGAAAGATAATACCTATTTACCTTATGAAATATGAAAGCAAAGTAGTAATGCCTCTTTTCCCCCCCAGGTGAGGTTTCCTAAAAAAACCTTAGCACATTAATGATGGCATTTTATGTATTGTTTGTTTGTGTAGGGGACTTTATCTAAATCTTATAGGATGCTGGGGAATTCTTGCCTGTACAACTTTGTGTGGTCTTGTCCTTTATTCAAGATACCATAGCTGTGATCCTTGGACGTCAAAGCAAGTGTCAGCTCCAGATCAGGTTCAGTACTGCAACTATTTTATGAATGTATTAGTCATAGATTATGAAATAATAATAATAGTGCTCCTACATGTTCAGTGAACAATAGTTAGGCACACTAGAAACTCTATTAAAAGAGTGAGCAAATTTTTATTAGAATATATATGTATATGTATGTGTATAGCTGAATGATGAATCTTAGATATAAAATTAAATGTGGAAACCTGAAGAAAGTATTAAGAGAAATTGATACACTTAATAGAAGTATTTGTGTCTGAATAACAGCTATAAATGAGGTTACACTCAACCATGAATTTTTGAGGTCAGTTTAAATATAAATGTAAAAACCAATGTGAAAACAACAGAAAAAAACTCAAAAACATTGCAAAACACTTGCCAGAAAAGTAGTGTCCTTTTCCTGGACACAGTCTAATGCCCAAATAGTTTATTAATCATTGAAAAAATTAACGGTGTTTTCCAAATTCTAACTTTGAATCAATACCCCAGGCTTAAGAATGTGCTGCATATTCTCATAAAGTAAACTCTAGAAAATTCAGTATATAGCACTTTTGAAGACTCTAGGGCATATTTTCCAATAGAAATGAATGCTTTTATTTTTTAAAAAGTTTGTATTATTTTCTTTTGTTCTTATATCATTTTAATTTATGAATCATTCTCTCCTTATCTCCTGTCTACCCAATCTCTTGTTACAAAGAATATTTTTTAAAAGCAAGAAAACCCCAGAACACAACACAGCAAAAAAATCAAACCGTTCAACAAATCCAAACACTTTGACTATGTTTGACAAATACCAAATGAGCCATATTCCATTCCAACAGCCCCCCATTTCTGTACCTGAAGGGAGGTATGTTTAAAAAAAGAAATTTAGGGGGTGGGACCAAGGCTGGTCATTCTTACAATGAAAAGGACTTTTATTCTAATTAATTATTTGATCATTTAGTACCTTTGGTGAAACATCCCTGGCTTTGAAACATTAGGTTGACCTAAAAATAGCAAACTTTTTATATTATTGGATTTTGGTATAGCTTATTGTGATGAAAAAAGGTTGATATTTGGCATATTTTCACTCTCTGTTTACCTACAGTGATACCTCATTTACCTTATGGACTGAATTGTTATTAATAAGAAAATGGAAATAATAGCTCTTATTTAGAGAGGGAGGACTTCAAGGTTTACAAAGAACTTTCATCATACCCTGTGAGGCAGGTAGCATAAATATTTGTAACCATTTTATAGATGATTAAATTGATACTCAGTGAAAATAAGTGACTTTTCAATGGTATACAGAGTCAGTACCACAGTGAGTTGAACTCCATTTCTCCTAAATCTAATTTCCATGATCTCTTATAAGTAATTATTATAGAACAATTATTATAGAAAGAATTTTGTGAAAATAAAAAGTTTTATGAAAAGAGTAGATCTAATATGCAAAGATTTCAAACTTCATTATGATGATTCATTGTTTAATAGATCTTGTTTTTCAAATTCTGTTCAAAGTAGAATGTTAAAATGGACTTGGAGAAAATTGTTTGGTTGTCAGAAAGCAGAAACTTCATCTTTTCCTGATGAAAATTTATAAACTTTGGAAAAATCCATCTCTGATCTATTGTTAAATATGTTAATGTTTTAAATGAACAATGTTTGTCAATACTGCTAAACTTATCAAAATGTAGGGATACTATTCTTTCATTGAGGTTGATCTTGACAAGCAAGGTACGTGTGAGTTACACTGAGTTATAGTTGTAGAAATTACGTGTAGAAGGTTATTCATCGGTCAGAGGATCAGTAAATAATTTGAGATTTTTTTTCTGGAAAATGAGAAAAACTCTTTGGGAAGGCTGTTTTATTTTCTTGCTCAATGATCTGTCACCAAAGGGTGATCACATCACATTGCCCTGCAGATAAACAAATTGTGGTACTGGTATATAATGGGATATTAATGTGGTGTAAAACATCAAGAGCATGATGAATAGAGAGAAACAGGGGGAAAACTTAAATGTTCTTATACTAAGTGAAATAAGCAGAGTCAGAAAAACAATATACAAAATAACCAAAAATTTAAGTTGAAAAATCAACAGCCACAAAACATTCAAAACTAAATATTCCAAAATTACAAAGAATATGCTTGGCCATAAAGAAGTGATATGAAAAGACACTGTTCCTTCCCACCCGCCCATCTAATTCCTTTGTAGAGGTCAGAGGTCTAGTGGTATGGAACTTTGCAAATACAGTAATATTGTTTTGATGTGTTGCTATCTTTCACTCAATTTTCCCTCCACTTCCACTTTCTTTTTCCAAAAATTCTTTTTTACGAGGGATGGTAGCTCTTGTTGAGGTGGGAGAAGAGGTACTCAAAATAAAATCTATGTGATACAAAAACAAAAGAAACTAGTACAGTCTATTTAAATGGGAATGAGAAATATTTAATTTTTAGAAAGGTGAAGTTTTGTTATTGAGTTATCATAAATATTCATCCATTTGAAAGAGTTTATTCTCTGACATGCTGGATAAATGAGAAATTGATTTCCTTCATCGATGTTATAGATTTGTTTCTATAATAAAAACTAAAAAAACTTAAACACATTACTAAACTTTGGACTTTTTCAGCTTATGCCCTTTTTAGCTTTGGATATTCTGCATGATTTTCCAGGACTCCCAGGACTCTTTGTGGCATGTGTATATAGTGCAACCCTGAGGTATGAACTTTATGTAATTATTGAAGTGTGATTTTGGAGTGCTTTGTAAAGAGCTTCATATTTCATGAACTGAAGTTGAATTCTAACAATAGGAATGATAAGCTTGCAACCTAGGCATACCTTCATAGGCATAAATATTTTCTCTGTATCTTTATAGATGGTCTTCATCAGTTGTTGTAACTAAGAAGCATCTCCTCAAGGTCCTATATGGTTGATCAGCCTCTGTGGACTTATCCTGTCTGGTTATCAGGCAATTATCCTTTGTTGGTACCATACCAGAAGCCTTTCCAGCTTGATCACTGCTCCTAGACCTCATGTTTTGCTCTTAGAGCCCTAGAGAGCTCTTAGTTATCTCAGTGCAACAAGAAGGGACCCAAGTGTTGTTTCATTGTCTGTGTTAACCACATCAGAGAGATAGGTTATATTATCCCCTGTCCTCACCCCCCAGGATGTTAGCTATTCAAGGGGAGGTTTCATGTTCAATGAAACTTACTGTCATGTATTTCCATATTCTCGGTAAGATTTCAATAATAAAAATTCAATGTCAACAATTTTCCTTTTTCCCTAAAGATTTCACTATTTGTCAAAAATAAATGCCTAAGTAGAATTTAAGAGTTGAAGATAGCAATGGGTTGTGATCTCCACTGGTGGATGAAAAGCCTGCAGTCATGAAATCCTAGGTTGCTAATTTGTTAGCATACAAGTATGGTTACAAAGTAGGTAAAGACATGCAAAATATAGGATATCTATTCCATGGTGAATTTACTGAATTATATGTATTTGCTTTTCCAAGGACCCCATGTTTTATGCTCAAACCAGCTTATTTTTGGTTGTGAATTATCTCTCTTGTGAACTTTGATTCTTAATATGATTTCTTTCCAGGGAATAAGATTTATAATTGATATTTTTAGCATTAGGTCATGGTGGCATAGTGAGTGGATAAAGTTGGCTGTGAAGTAAGAATGATATGGGCTCAGCTTCCACCTAGGAATCATATTGACTCTTTGGCCAGGGGCAAGTTATTGATCTTCTCTGTTCCTTAAAGAATTCCCTAAGGTGAAAAGTTGAGAAATAGTTGATTTGCATTGGCAGAGGGAGTTTCCATTCTGGAAGGGACCTACTCCAAAGGTCTCCCCCCCATCTGCCCACCATACCTATCAAAAGAAATTCGTAGTTTATTTGTACATGACTACCTTTAATGATTCTTTTAGAACTGTGATTGGCACATAGTAAGTACTTAATAAATACATAATTTTCATTCATTCATTATCAATATGTAATTCAGTTCAGGTGAAAACTCTGGTTAAAGTCTCTTAGTCATAATGAAAACTACAAGCATACTTTCCTCATTTACAGGGGAGTTACTGAAAAGAAAAGTCTTGTCTTCAAGCATTTCTATTCCATCTTTCTGAATGATGGAAAGTAGTCTGTTATTGAGAAAAGCATAGGATTTGGAGTCAGAGGGACTCATTCAGAAAAACCTTCATTGTGCTACTTGTTACCTGTGTGACCTTGGACAAGTCATTTCCAATCTCTGGACCTTAGTTCTCTTATATACAAAGCAAAGGGGTTGGATTAGGGCTATTTGGTCTTTGTATCCCCAGTACCTAGTCTGGCTCATAGCAGAAACTTTCTTGGATTCAATTCAATTGAACTGAGTTTGAAGAACACTGGTTCTGGAATCCGAGGTTTCAACTACCTGTATGACCTTAAGTGGGTTATCAAACTTCCCTGGGCCTCACTTTCCTCTTCTATAAAATGGGGTGATTACATTCCATGGCTTCTGAGGTTCCTTCCAGCTTTAGGGTTAGAAATTCTAGAAATAGAGTCAAATACTGAGAGTCAATAACCAATTTTAAAAAATTCTTTTAAGTTTTTGTCTTCAAAATGTTTATTAAATGGAACAAAGGAAAAAAACCAAGGTTTTCCCTTGTCTTCTCTAGCACTGTGTCTGCCAGTGTCAATGCCTTAGCTGCAGTAACAATCGCTGACCTCATCAAACCTCACTTCCCTTCACTCTCCGAAAAGACCCTGTCTCGGCTTTGTAAAGTGACAAGTAAGTGACTTAGAAATAGCTTTGCTTTTCTGTGTTACATCAAAGACTGGGATATTTGCAGTGTCAATGCTGTCTGTCCCTGGAGATCTGACCCAGTTTGGGAGGGAAAAACATTTTTGCATGGGATTTTAGAGTAGAGCCAGAAGGAATTTCATTTGCCATTTAGTTCATTCTGTATCTGAACTAGTGTCCCTTCCGTCATACTTGTCAAGTGATTATCTTGGAGACCTCTGAAGGGGAGGAGGAAGGAAGAAAGGAAAAGAGGGAGGGAAGAAAGAAGAAAGAAAGGAAGGGCAAGAAGGGAAAAAGGAGGGAGGGAAGGAAGGGAAAAAGGAAAGGAAGGAAGAAGGAAAGGGAAAAGGGAGGGAAGGAGGAAAGGGACAAAGGAAGGAGGAAAGAAAAGAAGACAGGGAGGGAATGATGGAAGGAAGAGAGGTAAAGGAGTAAGGGAGGAGTGATGGAAGGAAGGAATAGAAGGAGAGAAGAGAAGGAAACTACCATTTATGAATGTTTTATTATATGTGTGATAGATAGCATGGTGACACAATAGATAAGGTGCTGGGTCTGGAACTAATCTTTCTGAGTTCAAATCAGATACCTACTAGCTGTGTGACCCTGGGCAATTCATTTCACCTTGTCTGCTTTAGTTTCCTCATCTGTAAAATGAACTGGAGAAGGAAATCACAAACCACTGCAGTATCTTTGCCCGGAGTGGGGTCACGATTGAATCACAACATGTGCATGACTACATCCTAATGCAGCCCATTCACATTCAGATAATTCTAATAGTTAAAGAGTTCTCCCTTCCCTTCCCTTTAGTTGAGGCGGATTTCTCCTCTTTATGACTCAGTTGCTCCTGGTGCCAAAATGCCTCTCCAGACCTTCAGTACTTGTATAGAACTATTCATCTCTCTCTAAGTTGTCTCTAGGCCAAAGGATAATAGCGAATACGTATAGATTTTAAAGCTTCCCAGTTCCATGCATTATTTTGCTGGATCCTCACCACAACCATGTGAGTTAGGTTCTGTTACTATTATCATCTTTATGGAGGAAGAAATAGAGAGGTTAAGTGACTTTCTAAGGACCACACACCCAGTAAATACCAGAGGGAAGATTTGAACTTGGATTTTCTTGATTCCAGGCCTTACTAATTGTTATATACTATCAGGTATTATTCACTATACTGTCTATCTACCTAAACATCCTTAGTTTTCTGGTTCAACTGCCTGATTTTACAGATGAAGAAGCTGAGACTCAGAGGTTAACGAAATTGCACATAATCCTGGAGTAAGTAGCAGAGACAAGATTTGATCTCATGTCTTCTGAGTTCATATACACTAGGGCAGAGACTGGAAGTCAGTTTGGAAGTTTTGCATTAGACCAGTCGAGATAATGAAACCTGAACTCTAGGGTGATTGGGGCTGTGTGAGTGATAGATGTGTGGGATATTGTAGAGGTTTAATTAGCAGACCTTGAGTGTTAATTGAATTTGGAATACGAGTAGTATGACGGTATGAAAAGAGGCAAAGACAACTTTGAGATTTTAAATCTGAATGATGCAAGAGAATGGTGGTTTCTTCAACAGAAATAAGGAACTTGTTAGGGGTAATTACATGGAATCCCACAATGATGTCATTTCATCATCTGTCAAATGAGGAAGACCAAGTCAAGACTTGTCAAGAGCTAGGGAAGAAAATGTCTTACTTTTGAAGAAATGGCGTGGAGTAAAGGGTAGCCTAATGCCTGGAACATAGTAGGCACTTAATAAATGCTAGTTGACTTGACTCTAAAGTGGCAGTCATAACACTTGTGCCAGCCTCAACCAATCAGTCAATAAACATGAAGGGTCTGCTGTGTACCAAGCATTGTGCTTGGCAGAGGTAATGTAAACATGGAAGTGAGACGTTTCTGGCCCCCAAGGAGCTTGCAGACTGCTAGGATGATACCAGTCTCATCACTTTTTGCAATAGCCTCCTAATTGTTCTCTGGAACAAGTGGAGGGTCCAAAAAGTTTTATATACTTGGGTCTTCCTCCTCCTCTCCTTACTATTGAAATTGCTTTCTGGCTGATCTTTTTGCTTCAAGGCTCTCCCTAACCCTGTCCATGCTCTGCACAGGTGCTAAAGTGATTTCACTAAAGTCTAGGTTTGTTCACATCAGCCTCTTAACTCGGTAATTGGCAAGGACTCCTTGTTACTTCCAGGTTCAATTATGAACTCTTTGGCTTAACATTCAATCTCTTCACAACTATATTATCCATTTCTATCTTTGTGATCATCTTCTACATTATTCCCCTTAAAGTACCCTGCATCATCTATTCATTCTGATTTACTTGCTGTTCCTTGAACGTGGTGGCTTTTCATGGTTGGAGTGTGCATCCTCTGTCTCATGGCATACATGACTTCCTTCAAGACTCAGCTTCAACATCTTCTGTAGGAGGCATTTCCTAGTCCACTTACCTACTGGTGTTCCCTCCTTCAAAGTTACCTCTATAAAGTTACATTTATTCATATGCTGTCTCCTCTAAGGAGTATAAGGTTCTTAAGGCAAGAGAATGTTATTGTTTGCTCTTTGTATCCCTACTACTTAACAAAATGCCTGGCACATACTAAGCATTTAATAAATGCTATTTATTGGTTGATTTTGACTAATTCTCAAGCACAACTCAGGGGTCTTATTCATCAATTTTGTATATGCTTGTTAGGAAAAACGTCACATTTTTTCACTTTGTACCTACTTTAATCTAAAGAGTAATCCTTCAGGACAGTATAATTCTTTACAGTTTTGAAATCTTGGATGAACTTATTCCATTGAGAATATTAACTATCACCATCAAAATAATCTTGACTTTACGTCTGCTTCCCCAGGTATGCTATATGGAGCCCTGTGCATTGGAATGGCAGCTTTGGCATCACTTATGGGAGCTTTGTTACAGGTAAATTTTGTGGAACGTTCAGAAATCATCTTGATTATATATAATATACTCCCTATATGATATATATACTCTATACCTATATATACTCTAGGTTTTGTTGGAATGGCTTTCACTGAATCCAGCCATGCTATTACTTAAATATGTTGTCCTAAAGATATCTTCCTTTTCTTAGTCAAACTCCTAGAAGAAGCGGTTTACGCTGATTTCTCAACTCCCTGTAGTCTGGCTTCTGAGATCCTTCTTGACTGAAGTCACTTTCCAAAGTTGCCGATGATCTGTTTGTTCGTTGATAAATCTGATAAATCTCAGTTTTCATCTTTCTTGACCTCTGCTGCATTTGGCACTGCTGACCATACTCTTTTCTGTGGACTTTTGTCATACTGGTCTCTTATATATCTCATATATCTCCTACTTGTCTGACCACTCCTTTTCAGTCCCCTTTGCTGTTTCAACATCCAGATCATACGTCCTAACTGTGAACACTTCCCAAGGCTCTGGCCAGTGACTCCACTCTGTCCCTTTGACATGTTTTCAGAC
This sequence comes from Bettongia penicillata ogilbyi, assembly GCA_023548195.1. Taxonomy (NCBI): domain Eukaryota; kingdom Metazoa; phylum Chordata; class Mammalia; order Diprotodontia; family Potoroidae; genus Bettongia; species Bettongia penicillata. Next base: position 6,462,070 of record JAJHZJ010000595.1, read on the forward strand.
TTAGATTTTCTCTCTTTCCCAGTCATAGTACCCCATCAAACCCCCTTTCCATTTTGGAAAAGCCAACAGATATTGTCATTCTTTTACTGATCCCTGATCCATTCTTTCCAATTCAAATTGGTAAACTAGCTACTTCTTGAAGATGTGCCTCTCACAGCTAATCCATGATGTTTCATTCTCCTCATAGATGGTGCTCAGTATCTTTGGCATCATTGGTGGACCTCTTTTGGGTTTGTTTTCTTTGGGCATCTTGGTCCCCTTCGCCAACTCAATGGTAAGTATAAAATAGGAATATGAGTACTATGTCTTTCCCTAAAGTGCAGTGGAAATTAGCATTTTTTTCCCAAAGGTAAAAGCATTACCTCTAACTTTTTTCTGAAAAGCTCTCTTCCACACACTCCTAGCCCTACTACCTTTTTTCTCAAGTTCTAAAGTGCTCCAGAGATTTCTGTTTGAATGAGATAGTTTTATAGCTGCCTTTGAAAAAAATCTTCTCTTTGGGGACCCTGAAAAGTTCAGTGACCTGTCCATGATCATACAGATGCTAGGTAACAGTGAGAATTTTACTGCATCTGAATCTTGTGTTCTTTGTACTATGACACGCCTAAGTGTCACACTGTAATTGTGCTGCACATACTTCTATGTGTATGTATGTATGTGTGTGTGTGTCTATTCACATGTAAATCTATATACCATCTCTTCCAGGTAGAATGTGAGCTCTTTGAGAGGAGGGGCTATCTTATTTTTGTATACTCATTGTGTACTCAGTTTGTATACTCATTGCCTCGCATAGCACCTGGTATATTGTAGGCACTGAATAAATGTTGACTGATAAATATATGCCTGATACTATGCTAGGTTCCAGGGATACACAGCCTCAAATGATAACCATCTATAATCTCTCAGTTATATTCAATTATACCTCAAGATAACTCTAGGGATTTGAGCCTTGGATGGTTGGTCAAATACTATACTGAACCAGTCTCTAACCTGCAGGTGGCTGGAGTCAAACAAAACAGATAAGGAGAGTCGGGAATCAAACAGAATTTAATTTGTTTGGGAGGAAAACTGTTTTCAAGTGAATCCTCCTAAGAAAGGAGGGAAATGACGCATGTGCTGTGGGCCCTCAGATCTCACAGACAGTGAGGGGTGATGGCAACAATGAAACAAGTTTGATTCATAACAGGGCTTCATGACTAGAACGCAAGAACTTGTGTGGTGTTTGTCCAAGCTTAGAGAACACCAGGAAGCAATCCTGAGATTTTGCTGAGATTATCCAGAGGGTGAACACAAAGGATTATTGTTATGCTATGTACAGGGTACAGCTTGCTTACTGGGCCTTAGCTCTGGAAAACTGGATGTCTCCTCATAGTACACCATTGATAAGGCACTCACAAAGAAGCTGGTTAGGGAGAGAAGGTGATGTATCTGTTTTTGAGCAGAGCAGATAAATAGCCTTGAATTAAATTTCACATAATCACAGTCATAGAATTTCAGAGTTGGAAGTAACCTCACAGGACACTTACTAGACCCAACCATGCCTGAACACAATCCTCCTTGACAGCATTTCCAGTAAATGAACAAGCTTTTGTTTTTAGACATCTAGTGAGGGCACACCCACTACTCTCCACACAGGTCATCCCACTTTTGGATTGCTCCTTTGGGAAGAAATTGACCTCAAACCCCACACATTCCTTTTTCTTTCTTAAAGTAATAGGGAATAGGAAAGAGAAAAAAGGGAAAAAGATATTTATGTGATGAATTTGTTTCATATCTGAAAGGAATAGCAAGTTGTACATAGTAGATTTGCCATTTCATGTGAAATCATCTTTTTATTGTTATAGAAATGCTTTTTTATTTCATAAATTTAAAATAAAACTTTCCTCTCAAAAGCACTTCTCTTTTTTAGGGGGCATTTGTAGGACTCATTACAGGATTTGTCATTTCCCTTTGGGTTGGAATTGGAGCTCAGTTTTATCCCCCACTTCCAGAGAAAAATTTACCATTGAGCCTTGTTACTGATGGTTGTAACATAACCAGCTTCCACCACCAGAGGAACTGGAACTCAACTATAGGACCACCATTTTCTCCAGGTGCTTTTCAAGCTCATCATGCTGAAAGGTATTGCAATGAATTTTATGATGTCACTGAAAGCAAACAGACAACTAAGTAGTAGGCAGGTAGCACACAGAAACTATTATGGCTTTGCCTTAGGGATCTCTGATGTGCACTTGGATTGATGGTGCTTTGTTTTGCTTGACTATGACTGTTAATAAGGGTTTTGTTTTTGTTTTTTAATAGGAGGAGGAAATAGGAAAATCTGTGGTCTTACCAATATGTGAACACCCTGCAAAAATGCAAATCTTATCCATCAGTACTTCCCAACCAGTTTGACCCTCATCTGTGTCTTCCCATAAGTCTTACTTATACCTGAGGAATCAGTGTTTTTCTAGTTTTTTTATAAGGCTATTATTGTACATTTTGTTCCTGGTCCAGTTTCATTCTGAAACTGTTAATACTAGTCTCCTCAGGCTTCTCGGATACCATGTTTTTCATATCTTCTAGCACAATAGTATTCCATTATGTCCTCGTGCCATAATTTGTTCAACCAATCCTTAACTGATGAGCACAGGGGGAGTCAACTAAACATAGAGTTCCTCTTTTGTGCTTTTAATGTTTTATGGAGAATGATGGCTGCCTATTGCTTTTTTATTGAGATTTGTAGATTAATCTTAAAATGAAACTTCCCCCTTTTCTTTCTAGAACCCCACTAACGGAGAACTGGTATTCCTTATCATTCCTGTACTTCAGCACCATTGGAATGTTGGTCACTATATTTGTGGGAATAATTGTTAGCCTCCTAACAGGTACTTTGTTTATGCACTTCTGTTTTTTTGAGAAAACTTTGACATGGCAATTTATGGTTACTTGTGTCAAGTGTTCTTTATTATGGTTCTGGTAATATAACATAAGAATTTTTTCTTTATAAATAGGAACCTGAGAAATTAATTTCAAAAATAAGGGCTTATTTAACACTCACAGTGTTTGGGGCAACTAGGTAGTACAGTGCATAAAATGCTGACCCTGGAGTCAGAAAGACCTGAGTTCAAATCTGGCCTAAGATGTGTGACCCTGGGCAAGTCACCCCTGTTTGCCTCAGTTTCCAGCATCATTCCAGTATCTTTGCCAAGAAAACCTCATGAGGGGTCAAGCATGATTGACTAAACAATAAATGTTTGGGGTACTGGGATAAGTGCTGGGAACAGAGAGGCAAAAATCTTATTACTTTGATAGCACATAGAAGGGTTGTTGATTTTATCATTTCTAGACTATCGCTTTGTAATTTTGTAATAGAGAAATTGTAGCTCACATTTGCACTGAGTAGGTTACTGAGGAACCCTAAGGTGGCTCCTTCTTGCTCTCAGTATTAGATTATATAAAATTCAGACTCTTTGGACTTAACCTTCAAACGCTTTGACCAATATTTGCTTCTAACCCTGGTTCTAGTATGGAAGATGAATGAATTATAATACTTGCATAGGTGAAATGGAAAAAGGGAATTAAAAATTATTAGTCTATTTTTCTGCATGGTATTTTCAGGATTGTTTTATCCTCATAAACCTCAGAATATGTAGACTGCAGAAGACTTTGGAAGCTAATGAAGGTTGTATTCCAATATTTAAAGGACTGTCAGGTAGAAAAGGGATCAATCGCCTTCTCTTCTTGATGCCAAAGGCAGAATTGGGAACATCTGGTAGGAAATACAGGGAGATTAATTTTTACCTTCATATCACATAAGTAAGAATTTTTTTTCCAATTCAAGATATTTCAAAAATGAGATTGGCTGCCTCATGAGGTAAGGAGCTCTCTGTCATGGGAGATTATGACTACTTCAGTTAGGAGTATAAGAGATTTAGAGTCTAGAGGGACCTCAAGTCTAATCTCTTCATCAAGGAATGGTGAAGTGATTCGCCCAAAAGTCATGTTGCTAATATGTATGTGAGGTCAAATTTTCCTGGCGCCAAGTCCAGCACTTTACTCACTGTGCCACCTGTGACAAAGGATGTCATCATAATAAAAATAATCCCTTCTTCTGCAAGAAACCTTTTATGCCTTCTCTTTAATATTATGTCTAGTTAATTCTGGCTGCATCTTGTTCACACATAGGTGATTGCATGCTGAATTCCTCTTTAGACTCTGAGCTCCTTCAAAGCATGGACAGGTTTTTTTTTGTTTTGTTTTTTGTTTTGTCTTTCTTTACATCTCCAGAATTTAGCACAGTGCTTGGCACATAATTGGTGTTAATTAGATGTTTAACTTGATATGACTTACCAGGGATACAAAAGTGAAATCAGATAGCCCTTGCCCTCAAAAATCATAGATGCAAATTACTGTAATGTAATTAAAAATTTGGTAACTGTAAGAAAAAGGTTCAAAATGTTAGGAAAATGCAAGAAGGGAAAAATGGTTTACTGGTAACATTCTAAAGAGGATTCATACTTAAGATACGAGTTGGATTAGATTGGTGGCATCAAATAGAAATGAGTCAGTAGACTGAATGTGTAATATGATTGCTGTTTTGGTATGTTCATATTTATTTTGTTAGCTATTTCCCAGTTACATTTTAATCTGGTTTGGGCTGAACTCAGGAACGTTGTGGGCTGCATTCAGCCCACGGACTGTGTGTTTGACACAGGTAATTGAAATTTAGAAATTTACTTTTGGATCAGAAATTCTGAAGAATTGTTTTCATGGAGTAATTGCTAGCATAATTATTTCTCCAAAATAACAAAGAATGTCTTTTTCAGGAGGAAGGAAACAGAGCATAGATGACAGATTCCTACTAACCAAAGAAGACTTTTTATCCAACTTTGACTTTTTAAAGAAGGTAGGTTGCTCCTCATCTTTCTTACGATAGGATTAGATTGTACTTTTTTTTTTCTGGAAATATGGTAGGAAAAAAGAGACAATCAGTGATCCTATAATGGAGGGATTCTTCACCTCCCCTTGTCAGTCAGACTGGTGAAACATGTGGGTCCCTTCTTAGAATCATGTATAAAATAAATGCATACAATAAAAGGAATAGGATTACAGAAAAAATTTATTGTGTTGAAATACAGTTATCAAAATATCCAAAAATCTAAAAACTTCCTCATGCACCCCAGGATAAAAATCCCTTTTCCAATAATACCTTCACCAAAGTTTCACTCCATTGGGATATAGGTGATAGAATCTTCTCTCTTGTTCCTGAAAAGGCTGTCAAACATGAGAGTCTGTTGTGATATGGGTCATGGATTTTGGTTACAAGTGTCAGGCAGTTGGTCAACAAGTATTTATTAAGCACTTACTATGTGCCAGATAGTGCAGCTAGGGAATAGAGTGCTGGCCCTGGAGTCAGGAGGATCTGAGTTCAAATCTCACTTCAGATATTTACTAGCTGTGTGACCCTGCACAAGTCAGTCACTTAACCCTGTTTGGCTCAGTATTCCTCATCTGTAAAATGAGTTGGAGAAGGAAATGGCAAACCACTCTAATATCTCTGCCAAGAAAGCCCAAATGGGGTCATAGAGAGTCAGATGCAACTGAAAAAAAAATGTGCCAGGCACTGTGTTTGGTTCTGAGCATACAAAGAAAGATGGTCCCTTCTCTCAAGGAGGTCACATAATAGTGCAGAAATCAACGTTCAAATGACGTTTAAGCATACAACATATTAAATATAATATATGTATGTTTATCTATATCTGTGGATATGTACTGCACTGTTGGACATGGAAGCAGAGAGACCAGAGTTCAAATTCAACTTGAAATGCTTATTGACACTGTGACCCCTGGCAAATTCCTTAACTTCTGCTTTCTTCAATTTCTTCATATTTAAAATGGGCTAATAATGGCACCTACTTCCCAAGGTGTTGTGAGAATCAAATGAGAAAATAATTATAAAGCACTCAGCATGGTGTCTGGTACAGAGTAGGCACCATATAAATATTAGCTATTATTATTATTGCATACATAAGCATGTGTAGTAATACATACTTTTAAGGGAGGTCATCTTAAAGGAAAAGAATAATTAAGTACCTCTTGGACTGCTTTGTCGTTAGCATCCATGGACCTTTGGCATCTTTCTAGGTTGATTCCTTCCCGGAACTCAGTTCCAGAAGGAATTTTTAGTGCTGAACAGGAATCTGTCCACAGCATGTCTCACCTGAGGGGAGCCACATACCCATGGAACACTCCTCTTTTTATCTTTGGACAATTCATTGGAATAAGATCTTTGCAACTATCTAGATTATTGAATTTTTATTAAAAATTGTGAGATAAAACCTGTTTTGGTTTAGGAAAGGCTGCTATATGGATGGAGGCAGCATGTTACAGTGGCAAAAATAATGACCCTGGAAACGTTTGACTCCAGATCTTTTGTTATGGGTTCAGATCCCACCTTTGGTACTAGCTCTGTGACAGACTTTTATCACTTATTGTTTGTGTAACCCTGGGCAAGTCACTTAACTTTCCTGAGCCTCATTTTTTTTATATATATAATGAAAAGTTTGGACTCCATGACTTCCGAGATCCTTTCTGACACCAAGTCTAAGATCTATGAAGATCCATTGATAAACATCACTTCTGATGCAATGAGGTTTAAGGATATGCCTGCTCTGTATTATACCCTCTTTATAATAAGAAGGCAACATAAGGAAGTTTTAAAAGGAGAATCAAAAGTGTTTAGTTGTGTGTGAATATGCTTTCTCCCACCTCCCTCTCACTCCATTCCTTTATTAAACTTCATTGTTAATACCTCATCATGGAAGGGAGTTATTTCTGCATCCTCAAAGGCTATACTAATGGAGGTCAACCTCTGGGGGTCTACTGATCTGGAAAGGCTTCAAGTGTGGATTTAGTGACAGATCCTTTTTTGTCTCTTTCTTTCATTGAAGGACTAGCCTAGGTAAATTCAGAGAAGCTCACACCAGAAACGTAATCAAGAGAAGATTTTTGCAGGCTACCACAGTTCATGAAGACCACCTACTAAGGCAGGGAGAGAGGGTTGATTTCTGTAGGGAAGGGAGAACCTAAGCCGATGGAGCCATATTTTTTGGAAGTAATCTGTGTTAACTTTTCTTTTAGGGGAAATTAGTTTTAAACCAGCCACTTTATGTGATAGAAGATGAAGGAAATGAAAAGCCTGTCTTCAACCAACCAACCAACCAATCAACACAAAATTTTTAAGGGTCAGTTACAGTTAGGTCCCGATTAGTGTGAATAACGAATCCGTGAAGTGGTCACAATATTTGACTCTCCATTGCAGATTTCCAGTGGGCTGAAACGAGTAACCACATTTACATATAATTATAACTTTGAATAATGCAAATTCAAATATAGTTACCCCTTCCACATCATGACTTTCTCCATCATGGTTTTGATATATCACAGGTTTACATAAGAAATTAAATGGGAATTTTTTGGGAGTTTTGTGGAAGCCACAGGTGACACATGAAAGTCAGCAGATGTCACAGAAAAAGTTTAGAAACTCAGAAATGCATATATATATATATGTATATATATATATAGTATTGTATAATATCAGTGTATTTTGTCTTTTAATACCATAATAATTTAGACTTCTTCTCTGGTATGAAGGGAGGCCAAAAACTTTTTAGATGGACTTTCCAGAATTCAAGGGCACCGTGCCCCTAACCCCTGTGTTATGGAAAGTTTAACTAATACATAGGAGTCATTATTCACATTAATTGAGAACTAGCTGCCAGACAGCTTCCTCATAGACAAGTCAGTCGTTGGTGAGGATATGCGATGTACTAATATACAAAAACAAACGTGAACCAGTTCTGCTGCTAAGGGAGCTCTAGCCTTCAGCCACATCGAAATGAACTTTGCAGATGACAGTGAAGACCATGGGGTATACTTTTAAGAGGGCCCTTACACCAGGTAGATAAGCGTTTATTTATTAAGTTTTTACTGTCTTCCAGGCACTGTGTACAGTGCTTTTTAAAGACAAAAACAAGACAGCCTTTATCTTAAGGATCTTATGTTCTTTGGGAATGTGGAATGCATCCACATGTGGATTGTGCAATGTGTGTATTCATAATGTATTTAGGTAATTATGGAGTTGATGCTTTTAAAATGAAGCATAGAATGAAGGGGAAACTGAGTTAGAGTTTTTGATAATTCCTAGCTGTGTGAAAATTACTTAATTGTTCTGAGTCCTCAATTTCTTCATCTGTAAAATGAAGATATTATAATGCCTACCTCTCAGGACTGTTGTGGGAAAAGTGCTTTCTTTGAAAACCTTGAAGTGTCATGGAAATATGGGCTGTTATTATTATTATTGAATAAAAAATAAAACTCTTTGTGGTGATTTTTAAATATGTGGGATTATGAAATTTATATTTGTATATCTATCAATTATTTACATATTAATTATATCTATTATCTATCTTATAATGTATAATAACTGGTACCATTTTGGAAATAGAAATTAACCATTCATCTACATTTAACAATTAAATTGCTGCTGGGACCAGGGGAGTTGAGGAACTGAACACTCTCCAAAGAGAGACCCATCCACCCTAGAGACACTCATGCTCTTGTACTGAGTTCAGTCCTGGGGGAGCTTAACCTCTAATAAGAGAGATTAGACTTCTCTTTCTCATACTCTTTGGTTATACCTCTACCCTCATGGGGAAAAATGACAAGTTTAAGTTTTGATTCATGTCTATGTATCTCCAAAAAGGGGAGTAGAAAGATACTTAGTGTACTTATAACAGCTAACTAGCTAGCTAGATGAATGGATAGATGGACAGACAGACAGACATATAGACAGTGAGTCAGATAGATGATAGATAGCTTAGATGTCAAGTAAATAAGTCAAATAGTCACAAAACAAACATACTGAACATTAAGGGAAAATTCAAAATGGGGAAGAAAAAGGAACTCAAATCTTATATGTCTTATACAGCTGAGGAATGACTGAACAGATTTAGCATATAAATGTAAGATACTATTGCTCCATAAGATATGATGAAAAAGATAATTCCAGAGCATTATGGGTAGGATGAATTAATGCCGTGTAAAGTGAATCACACCAAGGGGACAATGTATACAAGTACAAGAGCATTAGTTTTTTTTCTCAATTTTATATTATTTTCAGTTCCACATTATCTCCTTTTCTCTGTCCTCCTTTTCTCTATCCCTGGCCCCTCCATTGAAGAAGAAAGAAAATATCCAGAGAAAGAACTGTGGAATCTGAATGCAGATCAAAGCAGACTATTTTTACCTTGTTTTTTGTTTTTTCTTTCTCATGCTTTCTCCCTTTTGTTCTGATTATTCTTTCATAACATGGCTAATGTGGAAATATGTTTCAAATGGTTGTACATGTGTAACTTATCAAATTTCTTACTGTCTTAAGAATTTTACAATATTTACAAAATTTTACAAAAATGAATGTTGAAAACTGTTTACATGTAGTTGGGAAAAAATAAAATGCTATTAAAGAAAAAAAGAGGCAAGGAAAACAAAACCCATTTCAAGTAAATATAATAATTGTGCAAAAGAAATTTCCACATTAGTTGTGAGGTATAATAACATTATAAAGAAAAACAACTTGGAAAGATGTGCGAACTCTGACCTAAACAATGACCAGCCATGTCCTTGTCAGACGTATGATAAAGCATATTGCCAACTCTTGACAGAGAAATAATGGATGTGAGGTGCAGACATACACATTTGTGGAAATGGCCACTGTGTGGATTCATTTTGCTAAGCTATGGTTATATGTTATGGTGGTTATGGGAGGTAGGGAGAGGATTCAGAAGGGATACTAGTTAGCAATAGTAATGCCAAAAAATAGGGCCCTTTTAATATTTTTCTTTTTTTTTTTTCCTTTTTTTAAATTTATTTAATTTTTTACATTCATTTTCACAAATTTTTGGGTTCCCAGTTTTCTCCCCTTTTATCCCCTCGCCCCACCCCAATACCCCAAGCAATCTAATTTTCCCTATCTCCAATCTGCCCTCTCTTCTGTCATCCCTCCCTTCTCTTGTCTCCATCTTCTCTTTTCTCCTGTAGGGCCAGATGACTTTCTATTCCTCATTAACTGTATGTCTTCTTTCCTAGTTACAACAACAATATTAAACAGTTGTTCCTAAAACTTTGAGTTCCAAATTCTCCCCATCCCTCCCTCCCCACCCATTCCCTTTGGGACGGCAGGCAATTCAATTTAGGCCCTATCTGTGTAGTTTTGCAAATGACTTCCCTGATAGTCGTGTTGTGTAAGAGTAACTGGATTACCATCCCTCCTAACCTGCCCCTCATTGTTTCTCTTCTGTCTCTTGATCCTGTCCCTCCCCAAGTGTTGACTTCAAATTGCTCCCTCCTCCCTTTGCCCTCCCTTCCATCACCCCCCCCCCCCTTGCAATATTTCCTTCTCCCCCACTTTCTTATACTGTAAGATAGGTTTTCATACCAAAAGGAGTGTGCATTTCACTCCTTCGTTTAGTCAAATGTGATGAGGGTAAACTTCTTGTTTTTTTTTTTCTCAGCTCTCCTCTTTTCCCTCCACTAAGAAAAACTCCTACCTGCCTCTTAAATGACATATAGTTACCCCCTTTCCTTTCCCTCTCTTTCCTCCCCCTACATTTCTCTCTCACCATTTACCTTAGTTTCTTTTAAGGTATGGTCCCATCCTATTCAGTTCAATCTGTGCTCTCTATCTCTGTATGTGTGTGCATGTGTGTATGTGTGCGCACGCATGTACATGTGTATGTGTGGTCCCACCAACTACTCAGATACTGAAAAGTTTTAAGAGTTAGAAATATTGTCTTTTCCTGTATGAATGTAAACAGTTCACTTCTGGTAAGTCCCTTAAGACTTCTCTTTGCTGTTTCCTTTTTCATGCTTCTTCTCTCAAGATTAGAATGGAACAGATGGAGTCTAATGACTTTCTGAGAAACCAAGAAATTATAAAACAAAACCAAAAGAATGAAAAAATGGAAGATAATGTGAAATATCTCATTGGAAAAACAACTGACCTGGAAAATAGATCCAGGAGAGACAATTTAAAAATTATAGGACTACGTGAAAGCCATGATCCAAAAAAGAGCCTAGACATCATCTTCCATGAAATTATCAAGGAAAACTGCCCTGATATTCTAGAACCAGAGGGCAAAATAAGTATTGAAGGAATCCATCGATGACTGCCTGAAAGAGATCCAAAAAGAAAAAATCCTAGGAACATTGTGGCCAAATTCCAGAATTCCCAGGTCAAGGAGAAAATATTGCAAGCAGCTAGAAAGAAACAATTCCAGTATTGTGGAAATACAATCAGGATAACACAAGATCTAGTAGCTTCTACATTAAGGGATCAAAGGGCATGGAATAGGATATTCCAGAAGTCAAAGGAACTAGGACTGAAACCAAGAATCACCTACCCAGCAAAACTGAGTATAATACTTCAGGGGAAAAAATTGTCTTTCAATGAAATAGAGGACTTTGAAGCATTCTTGATGAAAAGACCAGAGCTGAAAAGAAAAGTGACTTTCAAACACAAGAATGAGAAGCATGAAAAAGCAAACAGCAAAGAGAAGTCATAAGGGACTTACCAAAGGTGAACTGTTTACATTCCTACATGGAAAGATAATATTTGTAACTCTTAAAACTTTTCAGTATTTGAGTAGTTGGTGGGACCACACACACACATACATACATGTGCACACATGCACACATGTACATGCGTGCACGTACACACATACACACATGCATGCACATACAGAGACAGAGAGCACAGAGTGAATTGAATAGGATGGGACCATATCTTAAAAGAAATTAAGGTAAATGGTGAGAGAGAAATGTAGTGGGAGGAGAGAGGGTGAAATGGAATGGGGTAAATTTTCTCTCATTCAAGAGGTAAACAGGAGACTTTAGTGGAGGGAAAAAGAGGAGAACTGATAAAAAAACATGAAGTTTACCCTCATCACATTCGACTAAAGGAAGGAGTAAAATGCACACTCATTTTGGTATGAAAACCTATCTTACAGTACAGGAAAATGGGGGAGAAGGAGATAAGTAGGGAGGGAGGGATTCTGGAAGGGAGGGCAATGGGAGAAGGGAGCAATTTGAAGTCAACCCTTGGGGAGGGACAGGATCAAAAGAGAGAATAGAAACAATGGGGGGCAGAATAGGATGGAGGGAAAATACAGTTAGTCTTACACAACACGATTATTATCAAAGTCATTTGCAAAACCACACAGGGCTTATATTGAATTGCCTGCCTTCCCAAAGGGAACGGGTGGGGAGGGAGGGATGGGGAGAATTTGGAACTCAAAGTTTTAGGAACAACTGTTGAGTATTGTTCGTGCTCCTAGGAAACAAGAAATACAGTTAATGGGGAATAGAAAGTCATTTGGCCCTACAGGACAAAAGAGAAGATGGGGACAAGAGAAGGGAGGGATGATAGAAGAGAGGGCAGATTGGTGATAGGGAAAATGGAATGCTTGGTGTATTGGGGTGGGGGGAGGGGATAAATGGGGAGAAAATTTGGAACCCAAAATTTTGTGAAAATGAATGTAAAAAGTTAAATAAATAAATTTATATTTTAAAAAAAGAACGTCCAAATGAGCCACAGTACTGACCCTTGTTCATATTTCTTTTTCCTCACCATCGAATTAAAAACTTTTTAGAACTTTTAAAAACTGAAAGTCTTTTCCTGTGTCCAAGTTCCCTCATAATGAAAAATATGTCAATTCAAAGAATTAAAAAAAAGAAATAAACATAGTGCAATAAAAATTATGAAAATCTTTAGAACATTACATCTCTCTCACTCTGCTCTCTTTAAAATTAAATGCTACATGTTTAATGTATTTTTTCCCCCTCAGGGAGATATTTTCTCCTTCCCCTAGAAAACCAGTGATTGTCCTGTTTTCACCACACAGAAATAAAGGTCATTGTTACAAAAGGAGGATTGTTCCTTAATGATAAAAATCATGTGTTTTTATGGAGATATCAAGATGTTGGGTGAATGAACAGTCTCCAAATAATAAGGTGCATTGCTTCAAAGAAAATAGGCACATGGTGGGTGTGAGCAGGCATTGATGTATTACCAGGAATGATGCCAGGGAAGTGGTTAAAAAGCGTCAGAGGAAGAAGTGAGGGGGGGAAATCGTGAATGAAAAAGTGATTTGAAAAAAAAGATCATTGGGTCATGTACCAGGAGTGGAAGGGTAGCTTGTGGAAAGCCCTTGAGCTCTACTTGTATTCCCCAAGTGTCAAGAGATGTAGGCACAGATTCTCTAGGCAGGTTGAATAGTTCTTCCATGAAGGATTTTAGGATATGAACAGGTGACCCTCCAGATGGGCAGGTACGTTTAGATCGATCACTGGAGAAAGTACCCACATTGTGAGATTATAGCTCCAACAATGTATGAAAACAACCAGAAAGCTGCCATGGTAAGTAGGCACTAGAGGAAATCTACCTTGTCCAGAAGAAAAGACATTGGAAGAGGTGGAAGGCTTGTAGGAAGTTTCAGAGATGAAAGCTCTTGGGTATACACTACTGAAAACAGACATAAGTACAACATCTCACTTTCCACCTCAAGCTCTTCCCATGCTATCCTTAACTCATCCTGCCCACTCTGTATCTGACATCTTCAAACTACAGTGAAATCATTTCCATTACAACATGGTAATTTCCAGTGCAGAATTCCACATCCTGGTTTCTGATGTTAGTGTCATCTTGACCAGCAGAAGTAAAGACTGAGGATTCTAAAGAATTTGGTTTCAACCACCCTGAAACACCATTTACTTCTGTATTTTCCACACCACAAGTAACTTTCATTCCCCTCAACTTGGAAAAGATCTTTCTGCACAAATAGTTGTTTCTCAGGGATAGTCAGAAGGGTTGTCGGTGGTCATTTGTTCCAACTTGTACCTGATCTATCTAGCACAGTACCTGGCACGTAGTAAGTGCTTATTAAGGTTTCATTGTCTGACTACCCAGAATATTAGGGAAAGGGGCATAGAATAGGAAAAAGAAGGATGGACTTGGAATCAGAAAGCATCAGTTCAAATCCCTGCTCTGACCCTGTAGGCTCTTGGGTAATGGTCTTAACCTTTTTGAGCTTCTATTTCCTCTTCTTTAAAGTGAGAGTGTAGAACTAGAGGACCTCTAAGGTCTCTTGTGAATCAAAATCTATGATCTTATATCTTCTATAGTATTACTGACAGTCAATCAGTTCTTATGCAATCTAAATATCAATGTGCATCATTGTGGGTAGGTATAGGAAGGAAGCAAGCAAGCATTTCTTAAGTCCCGAGTGCGTGCCAGACCCAGTACTAAGTACTTTAAAAATGTTAAGGCATTTGTTATTCACAACAACCTTTGGAGATAGATGCTGTTATCATCCCTATTTTATAGTTGAGGAAACAGGCAAACAGATGTCAAATGACTTGCCAAGGTTTCACATCCTGAAGGTTTCTGAAGCCAAATTTGAACTCAAGCATTCCTGATTTCAGTGCACTATCTTACTGCCAGAGTATTCCTAGTTAATAACTTTTTTTTTTTACTTTGCAGGTTTCCCTGTATTTCTGTGTATTATTCACGTTTGTCAATCAGTCCATCAACCAGCATTTACAAAACACTATTTGTCAGACATATTTGTCCTTAGGGTCTTCATTAACCCACTTGACATTAGTTTTAAAAATCAATGCCAGCAAATGTATCCTCCAGTCTCTTTCCCTTGGGACTTCAGTCGGTGACTTGTGGGCAGGGAAACATATCATTTATGATTGCTTTCCCTACAGTAGAAGTCAAACCAATCTAAAAGCTTCTATTAAGAATATACCATTCTCTATAAGTCATTTTTTAATTGATAAATGGTCAAAGGATATAAACAGGGAATTTTCAGAGGAAGAAAGTAAAGCTATCTATAATCATATGAAAAAATGCTCTAAATCACTTTTGATTAGAGAGATGCAAATCAAAACAACTCTGAGGTACCACATCATACCTCTCAGATTGACTAACCGGACAAAATAGGAAGATGATAAATGTTGGAAAAGATTTGGGAGAGTTGGAACACTAATTCATTGTTGGTGGAGCTGGGAACTCATCCAACCATTCTGGAGAGCAATTTGGAACTATATCCAAAGGGCTACAAAAATGTGCATACCCTTTGATCCAGCAATATTGCTTCTGGGACTGTATCCTAAGGAGATCATAGAAATGGGAAAGGGTCCCCACATGTACAAAAATACTTATAGCAGCACTTTGTAGTGGTGAAAAACTGGAAATCAAGGGAATGCCCATTGATTGGGGAATGACTGAACAAGTTGTGGCATATGAATGTAATGGAATGGATCTCAGAGAAGCCTGAAAAGATTTACATGAACTGATGCTGAGTGAAAGGAGCAGAACCAGGAGAACATTGTACACAGCAACAACCACAGTGTGTGAGGAATTTGTCTGGTAGACTTAGTACTTCATTGAAATGCATGGACGTAAAAAATTTCCAATGAACTCTTGAGGCAAAATACCTTCCCCATCCAGAGAAAGAACTATGGAATTGGATTGCAGATAGAAACAGACCATTTTCTTTTGTATTCTGTTTTATTTTGTTTTATGGTTTCTCCCATTCATTTTAATTCTTCTAATCAACATGCATTTAATGGGGGAGGGAGTGGAAAAAATCTAAGATATATGGAAGTGATTGTAGAACCCTGAAAACAATAATTCAATTTTTTTAAAAAAGAATTTACTGTTCTCTAGACACCTGAATAATGTACATAAGTATGGAAAATCCAAAGACAAAAGTGAATTTGTCCTTGCTCTGAAGGAGTTTATATATGAATAGGGGAAATATACATATAGAAATGTATATATGATATTTACAAAATGAATACGAGCTAGTTTTGGGAGGGAGTGAATGAACAGGAAACTGGGAGGGGGGTAGGGAGAATCAGATAAAACTTCATGAAAAAGATGGAGATTCAACAAGTGTTGAAGAAATCAAAAATTCCAAGAGATGGAGGTGAGGAAGAAGTTGATTCAGCCCCAGCCTGGGCATAGATTAGATGCTTCGTCACTTCTGGGTAAGTTTTTAAATTTAATAGAAAATGAGAAAAGAAAAAAAAATGTTATGTGTACAGCAGAACATTAGAGAGGATTCAATATACAACAATACATTTCCATTTCAAGAAAACTTAGGTCGTAAATACTACATTGATTTCAAAGCTGCCCAGGTTTTCTTTCCTTCCTCGTAGGTTTTCTTTTGTCCTCTGCTGTTCACTTTTTACTTTATTTTCCCCCTCCTTCCCTGCCCCTCTTAGTCATTATTTGTTTAATGTATTCATCATAATTTCTCTTAATAGGATTTGACCTTAGTCGGTATTAGATGAGTTTCTGACTAGTGTGTAAACTAGTTTTACACTATTCTTTAGAATTTAAGCAATTCTTTAGAAATTAAGCAATGATCATGAACTCTACTCCAATTACCCACATTGTCTATTTTGTAATTTGGATCAAAGGTAAACCTGACAGGTGGGACCTTATTAAGGATGAGACGACTGGGGTTTATTTTCCCATAGTGTAGGTAGCTGCATAGATAAGACTTAAGACTAGGACCTACCTTCCTTCCCTCTCATTGAAAAGTGATATCCTACTTCTCTAATCCAGTGGCTAAAACTTTCATTTCCTTCTGGTTAGCTAGGGAAAGTTCAAGGAAGCAGGAATCCCTGTAGTGGCCACCGCCCCCAAACTCGGCATTCAAACCTCCGGGTTCCCTCAGTCCCACTTCGATTTGTTGACGTTCAGCAAGCTGGCAAATGGAGAGACCAGGCTCAGTAGAGCCTAGAGAGCCCATCCAATAGCGCAGAGCATTCCTGCGCTCACACACACTCCTTCACACACACCCTCACATCCTCTCTCTCTTCCCGTCAGGTATCCTTCTGGGTGGACAGCTCCCTTCCCTGATTCAGAAGGAACCTCTGCGAAACCCTTCACTCTCCCACTCCCCCAGCAGTACCCTTACAGAGCAGAGTCACCTCGCTCCAGCAAAGCTGGCCCACTGGGGGACACTTGAAGTAACTCCAACAGAGACCGACGGACGTGCTCTCAGGTCGCCCTCCCTGCCTGGCTCGGACAGTCGCCATCCCCGGAGCAAAGCAGTCCCCGCGACTTGGGCTCTGACCTATTTGCGGAAAAGAAAGTTTGCGCAGCGAGCATGAGCACCCTTCAGGAAACTGGGACCTTCGGGGTGTGGGACTATTTGGTGTTTGCTGGAATGCTGTTCATCTCCGCAGGCATAGGCGTTTACTATGCCTTCTCCAGAGGCGGCCAGCAGACCCCGAAGGACTTCATGATGGGCGGTCGCAAGATGACAGCCATGCCCGTGGCGCTGTCCCTCAGCGCCAGTTTCATTTCGGCGGTCGCCGTCCTGGGGACGCCTTCTGAGGTCTATCGCTTCGGGGCCATACTCAGTATATGGGCCATCACCCATGGTTTAGTGGTTCTCATCACTGCCGAGGTTTTCCTCCCGGTCTTTTATAAGTTGGAAATTACCAGCACCTATGAGGTAAGGCGACTTCTCTGCACATTCCCCTTCTTTTCTGGGCTTAATGAAAGTGTAGAAGAAAGCTCAGCACACCGCTTTTAGATTTACAGTTGGACTGGGAATTAGAGATCATCTCAGATTTGTGACCTGCTCAACGCAGTAGCAAGTACCATCGGTCTTCTTACTCCAAATCTAGAGCTGTCTTATGCCCCCTCTGCTGCCTCCTCATATGTCAAAAGTCATTTCCTTTGCTTTGCAACCATTTCTTGAGGAGGGAAGCATGGAAGAGACAGGACCTTGGTTAGTTAGCTGTCCTCAATCTTGTTGGCTCAGAGGGAGGTAGGTTGTTTTGATGGTTTTAAGGAGCTATGCAAACCCCCTACTCCCTGAAATGTGAACCTTTGCTCCAGAGATATCATACTCCAAATCAGAGTCAGATCAGACTGTACCAGTAAAATTACCATTCCAATGAAGTGAGAAGGAACAACTGGACAGGGAGTGAAGAAAGGTTGGCCTTGACCTACATTTCCTCATTTTGGCTTCCACAGACAATGACGCACTAGTACCTATCACAACAGTCACAATCTGTGCCCTCCCTATGAAACTGTCCCTACATAAAATATCTTCCTGACTTCTTTTCCCATCTATGAAAAGTGGAGTAAGAGGAATCACCCTGCTCTTACCTTACAGCTACATAAAGATAGTATGGCTCACTGGATAGCCACAGAGTCAGGAAGATGAAGACTCAAGCCTTGTCTCTGTGAACTCTTCTATTAGACGATGAATTACTTGAGAGTAGAGGCTGTTTTTTGCCTTTCTTTGTATCAGCAGAACTCAACACAGAGCCTGGCCTATTGTAGATCTCAATAAATGCTTATTGACTGATTAAAACATTAGCTGTGTGACCCTGAGCAAGTCACTTAATATCTCAGTGCCCCCAAGCAGCTCTCTAAGGCATTAAGTTACAGAGTTTTGAACTTCATCAATGAAAAGAGTTTCCACACCTCTGTCTCCATCCTTTGATAAAATTACAGGTCTGGAATACACACATATATGCCCCAAATCTAAGAGAGAATTAGCTGATGGACAATGTAATAATGTGAGGTTGGTTCAGGTGCCTCATGAGTTTGTGGTTCACTGGAAAATTCCTGGACTTGAAGCCAGTGGAATTGGGTTCAATTTTTGGCTTTGCCGTTTAGTCCCCATGTGACCTTGTGCAAGATACCTAACTTTACAGACTAGTTTTCTCTCCTATAAAATGAAAGGGTTGAACTAGATCATCTCTGTGGGTTCTCCCAGTTTCAAACCTATGTTCTCTTAATCCCAGCTGGTGCTTAGGGGCAGGGCACAAAGAACTAGGAAAGTTAAAGTAGAAAACTCCCTCTTTTACTCCTATTGGACAAGTCATGGCAAGAAAACATCATGATGTCATGAAAAAGGCATTGGATTTGGGATCAGAAAACTTGAGTTCAAACTAATTTCCTCAGTAGCTTAGTTATGTGGTCATGGCTAAGTCACTTTCTTTCTTCGGGCATTAGTATTCTTATCTGTAAAATGAAGGGCTGAGGCAATGTAATAGATGTGGGATCAAACTGAAAGGGTCACAGAAGCCATCCTTTGTATCCTAAATCCTGCTAATCTAAGACACACTTAGAAGGTAATATATTTCCAGTTACCATGTCAGAATGGCCAAGACTTTGTTTAGAAACTGTATGGTTTTTTCACACAGATGGAAGTTGGTTGGGATTTCTCTGACATTAGTCCTTCCTTTGGGATGGTTACCTTTTCCAAATGAGAAAACTTTTGTAGGCAGGTGAGAGGATGTGTAGAGCCATAGTTGGCCCTAGAGAGATGGCATGATCCACAAGGTTGAGTAGCTTCATTCCTGATCACTCACCACAGTACTTATCTCAAACCTTTTCATTCCACTTCAAGTCTCTCTCTCATTCCACTCTCTCATCTGAGAACCATCTGAGAACATTTTACTGAAAAAATTTAGGTCATTTGCCAAAAACTCCCTTCTCCTTCCCTCCTCATCTCACATCACTTAGATATCTTCTGTCACCATCTCCTCCCCTTCACTCTTATCTCACATGAAGAGGTGCTCCTTCTCCTTACCAAAGCAAACCCCTCCAAATGAACAAGTGACTCCATTCCACTCCATTTTCTCTAGCAGATTGTGCCCTTTGTTATTTTTCTCACCTTCTTCAGTCTCTTGCTGTCTTTTGACTGATTCTCCACTCCCTACAAACATGTCTATATATCCTTCATCCTCAAAAATCTTTCATTTGATCCATTTATGCCTGCTATTTTCCTATATATCTCTTGTTTTTCATGACTAGCCTTCTTGAAAAGGCCACTTACTATGATGCTTCTACTTCCTTTCCACTCATTGTCTTAATTATCTACTGTCTAGCTTCCTGTCTCATCATTCAACCAACACTTCTTTCTCCAAATTTACTAACAATCTCATAGTTGCCAAGTTCAATGACATTTTCTCAATACTCCTCCTTCTTGACCTCTATACAGACTTGGGCATTGTCAATCACTCTCTTTTCCATTCAGGCTTTCATGACATTATTCTCTCCTAGTTCTCTTCTTACCTATCTGACTATCACTCCTCACTGTCCTTTCTTGGATCTTTCTCCTTTCTTCTCCCGGATCTCCACTATTTCACCTGGTGACCTTATCAGCTCTAGGGAATTCAATTATCATCTCTATGTTGAAGATTCTCAGATGTGCCTATCTAACACTAACCTGTCTGCTGACTTCACATCTTCAACTGACTATTGGATATTTGAGACCATTTGAGCCATAGGGGTGTTGGAGACAGCATTTGCAAATGCATTGAGGCACAAAAGGACATGAGTTCAGGAAATGGAGAGTAACCATGGAGTAGTGGGAAATAATGCTGGAAAGATAGCTTGGAGCCAGATGATAGAAAGCCCTGAATCTTCAAATATGGAGTCTCTTGACCCAAATCACATATGTAATGTGTACGCAGTTAGGGTTAGGAGCTGATTTAAGTTTCCAAACCAGGTCCCCAGGTCCCCAATTCCAAATCCAGTACTTTTTTTTCCCATGGACATATTCTGATAGAGAACTGTGCTATTGGGAGGGTGGTGGAGAGAGAGAGAGAGAGAGAGAGAGAGAGAGAGAGAGAGAGAGAGAGAGAGAGAGAGAGAGAGAGAGAGAGAGAGAGAGAGAGGATGAGATCAGTTATGACTGATCAGCTGGGGAGGCAGTTGTGCCAATGGAAGGGACAATGGACTTGGTGTCTGAGAACCTGAGGTCAAATTTTGCCTTTGCCACTTATTATCAGTGTAGCTTTGAGGTCAGATATAATCTTTGAGGTCCTTTATAACTTGAAATCTGTAATATTATGGGACACTGCCATGTGACACTATTATACATATTAACCATTTTACGTTTTACATTATTTTTTAAGTATCTAGAGCTTCGTTTCAATAAACATATTCGCCTCTGTGGAACAATACTCTTCATCTTTCAAACGGTTAGTAATTCTTCAGCATCCCTTTTATTTAGTAAAATAATATAAAATATTTTGGGAAACAAAGCATTTTGGGATTTTTTTGTTTAGTGTTCTGTTTATATCATCTAGGCATCCTGTTTTAAGGAGCCACTAAGTGGATTTATGGAATGTTTAAATGAAAAATGAAAAAAAACCAAACTGGAAATAGGAGCCTGTTATTGCAGAGCACTGACCAGAGAGATTCTTAAACAACCTTCAGAAAATATTCTTGTTTCCTAACCCAAGAGAATAATTAGAACCCAGAGCTTCCAATAAGAAAGAAATTCAAAGGAGAAAAGTATTTTCATTGAAACATTTCTGGAATTACTAGTAACTCCCAGATGTATTGAGATCTGAAATTTGCAAGTACTTTCCTTACAAATCTACAGGGGTGGCTGGGCCTGTGTACTATTTAGTGGTGGGGGAGAGGGACTCATGCTGTGGGAACTGTCCATCACCATATACCTAGTTCCAAAATTTCTACAAGGAACAATCCAGAACTGCAGAAACATGTGCAGCGGAAGTTGACTAAAAAGTGTAAGGAGGTAGGTCTCTGTGAAATTAAAGATGCTAATTATCACCTGAACTGTTTGGGGTAACAGATGTGACAAACTACTATCCCAAAGTGCCCTCCCTGACTCATCCGGTTCACCATTTCCTCCACTATGAATGAGGGTTTTGTTGAGGTGTGCTAGAGTCTTTGAGGTCTGATACAATGGAGAAGGCTGGACAGCTTTTCTTCTTTAAACTGTTGCCTGTTCCCTTTTGGCAATTGAAAGCCATGTAGAGTTTTGCTATGGTGACTAAAATGAAACCTGTTCCAAATTCGTTTCCCAGTTCTCCAGAAAATAGGACAAGAACATTGAAAAAACGGTGGTAAAGAACTGATGATCTTGGCACTTGACCTGAACTGCCGAGTCTGTGTCGTCTGTATATATGTTACTGTTGCTTATCTATGTTCACCACCTGCTGAGTTATCCCCATGTCCCTCCCAGAAGTATTCAGAGAAATGAGATGCTATCATTTTTCCCAAAGGAAATTCTTGGACATGTCCATGACCCCCTCTGTGGAACAAAGACCTTCATGACAGCAGACATGCACATGAAGCTTTGTCTTATAGAATAGAGCCAAGTTGTTGGGAAATAGTCCCATTAAAAGAAAATAAGGGCTATGTTTTCCCTTATTTTTTTTTAAATTTATTTTAAATTTATGGAATAAAACAAGCATTTCCCTAACATGGAATAATAAAAAATTATACATGAAACTGCAAATTCATAATGTACGACTTGTTATTCCCTCTAAATATACAACAAAGTTATCATGTAAATTTCTTTTTCATTTCTTTTTCTTTCCTCCCCACATCCACCACCTTAGAGATAGCTACCATTAGTGAGAAATGGCTAACCAGACTGTTCTACATCAGTGAATATAATATGCTGCCATGAAGAAAAAAATGAAGAATGTCTAGAAATATGAAGTCCTGTTAAGTGAAAAAAGTAGAGATAGAACATGGAAGCACATGTCAGAATTCAAAGGGACCTTAGTGGCTGTTGAGTCCATCCCTTAACTGAATAGATATACCCTCTGCAACACTCCTCAATAAGAAGGCATCCTGCCTCCTCATAGAGACCTCCAGCAACAGGGATCTCACTATCTGTTTATGTGGTCTATTCCACTGCTGGGGTAGCTAGGTGGTGCAAGGATAGAGTTCTAGTGCTGGAGTCACGAAAATGCATCTTCCTGGCTTCAAATCTATCCTCAGACACTTCCTAGCTGTGTGACTTCAGCAAGTCTGTTTGCCTCAGTTTTCTCATCTGGAAATTGAGTTGGACAAGGAAATGGCAAACTCCTCCAGTATCTATGCCAAGAAAACCCCAAATGGGGTCACAAAGAGTTGGACAACAAAATTCCTCTGCTCTACAGCTCCAATTATGGAAGTTTCATCTTTGATAAAGTCTGCCTCTCTTCAACTTCCATACATTTATTTCTTGGACTCTGCCTTCTGGAATGAAACAAAAACAAATCATACTCTCCTTCCATATCACAGTCCTTCAGATACTTGAATTCAGCTATCAGGTCCCTTCATTGCCACTCCTTGCTCCACCCAAATCTTTTCTTCTTCAGACTGAATATCCCTAGTTCTTTTGATTCTTGAATGAAACATGGTACCCTGAACTTGATACAATAGTCAGGGGTGATCTGTCCTTAGAAGCTCTAGAAGAAATATTTACTATAAAAATGTGTATTCGTTACCTACAACGTAAAAGGCACTATATAGCAAATACAAAGAAGAATGTGATAAAGATATTACTTTTGTGGCACTCACAATCTAGTAAGGGAGATAAGATACATATACAAATAAAATAGTACTCTAAACAAACCATGACATTCAAAATTGGGAGAGTTTTGCTGCAACCTCATAAAACATGTATTTGTGTATGTTGGCTATCAACTATTTTCAATATAAATTTAAATATTTACTAGGATATGTTCCCAGATATGATAGAAGGGAACAGAAAGAAGGTAGAAAAGATCACCAGAAAGGTGGGGAGGAATGCACCAAATGGACCTTGGGATCCAAAATAAGAAAAATTCCTAAAATTCTGAGGGATCCGAAAGGGATATTGGGAAAGGAGGGATCCATCCAGGGGAAAAAGATACAATACATTTGTAAAACTCTGTGCAAACCTTAAAACAGTACATAAATGTTAGCTGTTATTATTATTAGAATTTGAAGAGGTTGTAGTACGATTTGTTAATCAATTGATATGGATGAATGAATGAGTGGGAAAAAAACAAAAGCATTTGCCATGGTCTTGGCACTATGCTAAGTGCTGGAGATATAAAGTGATCTATTCCACTGCTGGACAGCTCTAATTGATTGAAGTTTCACCTGTCAAAGTCTTCCCCTCTGCAACTGCTTGCAATGAGCAAACAAAATGGTCCCTGCCTTCAAGAAATCTCAAATAAGGAAAAACAATCTGTATAAGGGGCTAGAAGTGGAAGAGCAGGGCAATGTGGAAGTTACACTCCAGTTATCATTGTTTAAAACTGTCTGGGAAGTAGCACGATTGACCTGGGATTAAGCAAAATAAGATGAAAGTTTGCCAATCAGAGCACAGGGTGCTGGGATGGAATTCTGAGTTCTTGTGGGAGAAGGATGAGTGACACTGTGGTTTGGAGATGACTGTGTGTATAAATTTATCTTGGGTTTTGGTTAAACATCAAATCAAGAAAACATGCAAACTAATTAGTGGGTATCATACAATGAACCCACTTGTTCCGGAAAGGTGAAACCCAATGACCTAGAACAGGGAGATGGGGGTTTGCGTGAGAAGCTCTTCCTTCTTTCTATACCCAAAATATAAATGCAATCATAGGAAGAGGGGAAATAATAAAATTGAATACTAAGAAGGCTGTAATCATAAAAAAATTCTTATGTATTTAAGAATTTCGTGTCCACACTCCATACTCTGGTTTTCCTTTTCTAGATTCTGTATACTGGGATTGTTATTTATGCTCCAGCTCTGGCTTTGAATCAAGGTAAATGTTTGCACATTTAGTAGTGGTACTTGTGGTTAACTTTGAATAAGCCTTTCCAATCAAAGGGAGGGAGGATCCCCAGACTCAGGGAGTATCAAAGAAGTGTGATTTTCAAAGTTGATGTAATTGTGCAAGGAGATGTGTTTCTAGAGACAATGGTGAACTCCTATGAAGCAGACAGGCGTGAAAGGATGAAGTGGCTCCTCCTCAAAAAAGGATCTGGGGGGAGCTTTGTCACATCACACAAAGACTAGGTGCAGAACTAGGATATGAAATGAGGCCCTCTCCCTCTAAATTTGGCCCTGTTTCAACCACAGATGTTTGCTTTATGGAATCTTACTGAAAAAACAAAACAAAACATCTTACTGAAATTGGGGTGTGGTTTTTGAGAATCAGCTGAAATGTACATATGTTATGGGAATTAATTTTTCACTCTTATTCTTCAGTCACAGGATTCGATCTATGGGGTTCTATCCTTGTCACAGGAGTGGTCTGCACTTTCTACTGCACCATGGTATGTTTACCATTTTATTTCCTTTGAGAAATGCCTCATGAAGTCTACATAATTGAAAATTCTAGGACTCAGACGCTGTCCCTCTTGCTGTCCGGAAATGGGTTGCCCATACTTCTTTAATAATATGTGGAAGATGAGGAGTATTCAGAGGGGAAAAAGTTTACACTTCTTCATTATATTCGATGACTTTTTGTTGCTGTAGTTAATGGTGGTAGTGGGGTGAGAATACTCAGGTTAATGTGAAGGGAATTAGGGTCTTGACACATTGATCTAATAGGACAGTGTGGTACAGTGGAAGAAACCTGTGAGAGGTGGAGCCAAGATGGTGGAGGAAAGGCAGGGACTCTACTGAGTGCACCCAAATTCTACTTCTAATACTTTTAAAACAACGTCTTAAAACAAATTCTGGAGTGGCAGAATCCACAAAAGGACAGGGTGAAACAATTTTCCAATGCAAGACAACTTAGAAGGTTGGCAGGAAAGGTCTGTTGAACCTGGGTAAGAGAAGAACACAGTTCAGTGCAGGCTATAATGAGCACAGACCCAAAAGCAAGCAAACAAGTGGGGGAAATCCCTAACTTCACTCACCCAGTAGCTATGGAGTCAGAAGACTGGACTTTGTACCTTGTCTATGCCCCTTATTATGCCCTTTGGACAAGTTATTTAACCTCTCTGGACTGTTTCCTCTTTTGTAAAATTAAGAGATTAGATTAGGTAACCTCTAAGGTCCCTTCCAGCTCCCACAAGTCAGTGATCAGACTAGTAATATTTTACACGTTTTTTTCCTCAACAAAGGGTGGTTTTAAAGCTGTCATCTGGACCGATGTCTTCCAAATTGGAATCATGGTGGCAGGACTTTTGTCTGTGATCATACAGGCTTCTGAGATTCAAGGTGGGATCAACAATATTCTAAATGATTCTTATCACGGAGGAAGATTAAACTTCTGGGAGTAAGTTTTTGTGTGTGCGTGTGTGTGTGTGTGTATGTGTGTGTAAAATTTCAGTGGAAACAGTAGTAACTGAAAATTTAATTAATTTTCCATTACACTTATTTATTTAGTTTTCTGAATTTTGAATAATACATTTTAAATTTCAATTTTAACAAGGAGGGACACCTGCCATTATGCACTGTGAATGTCCCAGTTTCTAGATGAGCCTCTCTCACATCAGTAGATCAGTAGAGGAACTCCACTTGCTTGGTCACATCAGTTGCTTTAATTTATCTCTATTAGACTTTTCCTGTGAGATCACATCAAAAAATACTGGTATGCACCAAAGCCTTGAGTTTGGGTTACAACTGCAATCTTTTCAGTCCCTAAGAGCAGCCAAAAAAGGTTTACAAAGTTAAAAAAATCAACTAGAGTGGTAGTTATATTGAAAAATGAGCCCCAGGTGGTGCATGAGATGTTGGTTATATTGAATTTTAATTAAAAAAATCAATATTTTAAAATTTTTAATAATTAACCTTACAAGTTTTTTTAAGTTTGTAGCATTTATATTCCTGAAGTTATTAAATCTTAAGACTATCTTAGAACTTTTGGTACACCCTGTCTTATCTCGTTGGATCTTCATTACAACTCTACCCATTTGACAGTTGAGGAAACTGAGGCAGACAGCTGACTTGCCTAGAGTCACAAATTTAGTAAATGCCTGAGGCTATATTTCAAGTTAGGTCTTCCTGACTCCAGATCCAGCACTCTATCTTCTGTAACATTTAGCTTTCTAGGAATATGGTCTTATGTTTATTTTTTTCAAACTTTTTAATGCTTTTATGTTTCAAACTTCCAAGGGAGTGACTTTTCATTTCATTGGGCTTAAATGTGAAAGGTTTCCACAGCATTATACTTTGTGCAATAGTCTGATGTTTTGTCTTCTTTTTTTTCTTTTCATAGCTTCAATCCAAACCCTTTGCAAAGGTATAGCTTCTGGACTATCGTTATTGGGGGGACCTTTACATCAGCAAGTATCTATGGCATCAATCAATCCCAGGTTCAGAGGTACATCGCCTGTAAAAGCAGATTCCAAGCAAAACTGTAAGAGCAACTCTGGTCTCAATAGTCTTTAAATGTCCTTCAGTTTTTATAAAGGTCTGTTTAACTCTTTATACAATGGTAAATAGGACAGGTAGGTGGCAAAGTGGGGAGAGTGTCAGGCTTGGAGTCATGAAGACTCTTCTTCCAGAGTTCATATATGGCCTCAGACACATAGGTGACCTTGGCCAAGTCACTTAACCCAGTTTGCCTCAGTTTCATCATCTGTAAAATGAGCTGGAGAAGGGAATGACAAACTACTCTAGTATCTTTGCCAAGAAAACCTTGAATGGTGTCACAAAGGGTCAGGTACAACTCGAAAACAACTGAAATGGTAAATACTATAACATAATAATATAGCAACACAACAGCAACATAATGGCAAATGATGATGCTAATGCCGATGGTGATGAGGGTGATGATGGTGATGAGGATGATTATATGCTGTATTAATGGGAGGCAACATGATAAGGGGGATAAAGTGTTGGTAATGAAGTCAGACCTGAATTTAGAGCTTTACTCTGATATATACCAGTTATGAGATCATGGGAAAATCTCACTTTACTGCTCAGTGCTCTGTTCATTTATGTTCATTTAATCAACTTTACAGGCAAATTGTTCATCTGTATCACTGGCATTTTACTCAATGATAAAATCACAGGTCTGGACAAAAATGACGATGATGATAACCTGATCTTATAAAGCACTTTAATTTTTAGAAAAGTGCTTTGCACACATTATCTCACTTGAGGTTCGAAACAACATTAGTAGGTACTACAGGTATTGTCCTGGTTTTACAAATGAAAGAAATGAGATGGAAAATTTAAATGATGTGCTTTAAGTTTCACAACTCATAGGGTTAGAGGGGAAATTTGAACCTAGGCCTTTGTAACATCAGGTCTTTAGAGAGTCAGTGTGGTGTACTGGTCAGAGCCTGGATTTAGATTCAGATCTTGAATCTGTCACTATCTGTGTTGGGCAACTTAGCTCTCTGGACTTGTTTATTCATCTGTAACATGATGGATTCAAACAGATGATCTCTCAGATTCCTTTTAATTCTAAAGGAGGAGGAAGGGAAAGACCTCATTGCTTTCATTTAGGTGTCATAGTAGATGGAGTACTAGATTTGGAGTTAGGAAGATCTAAGTTCAAATCCTCCCCCAAACACTTAGTGGTTCTTTATGGGAGCAAACAATTTTCCTAGACTGATAAGTTTCTTTGTTTTTTTTTTTTTTTTTTTTTTAACATTGATGGCTTGGGGAGGGTGAATTATTTTGATCAAAAGGATCCATCTGAGTTTGATAATTGATTGTCAGAGCAACACCTGTTATGTGCAGGTGGCTCAACTTAAATGGCACTATGGTCAATTACAGTAATTGCAAATGAATATGATGGTGGTAAGTTCAGGTGTGTAGATCAATAGACAAGCATAATAAAACACCTGCACTTATTTCCTTATGAAATGGAAGTGAATGCCCTACCCACCTTACACTGAGCCTTCAGGACTCCAAAGTATCCAGGTACCTACTTAAGTAGGTGAAAAAATTAGAGGAGATGATTGTTTGTAACTGTGCATAAAAGTCCAGTATTTTATTAACCTCGTTGGTTCATCATGATGTGGCATGACCACATGCTTTGTAATGTTGTAGGATTACTTTTAATATATATATAATATAATATATATAACAATTTTTAACATTCATTTTTTAAAATTTAGTTTCCAAATTCTCTCCCTCCCCTCCCCCTCTTTGAGAAGGCAAGCAAATTTGATATTGATTATATATGTGCCATCATGTAAAACATGTTTCCATTATTAGCCATGTTGTGAAAGAAAATACAGACCAAAAACCAAAACCAAAAACCAAACCCACAAAGAAGAAAAATAAAGAAAGTTTAAAAAGTATGTTTCAATCAGCATTCAGATTTCATCAATTTTTTCTCTGGATGTGGATAGCATTTTTCATCATGAATCCTTTCGAATTATCTTGGACCATTGTATTGCTAACAATAGGTAAGTCATTAATAGTTGATCATTGTACAGTGTTGCTATGTACAATGTTCTCCTGGTTCTACTTGCTTCACTTTGTATTAGCTCATATAAGTCTTCCCATGCTTTTCTGAAACCATTCAACCTGTCATGTCTTATAGCACGATAGTATTCTATCACACTCCTATGCTACAATTTGTTCAGCCATTCCTCAATTTATGGGAATCCCCTTCACTTCCAGTTCTTTGCCACCACAAAAAGAACTGCTGTAAATATTTTTGTACAAATAGGTCATTTTCCTTTTTCAAAAATCTCTTTGGTGTACAGACTTAGTGGTGGTATTGCTGGATCAAAGGGTATGCACAGTTTCATAGTCCTTTGGGCATAGTTCCAAATTGCTCTCCAGAGTGGTTGGATCAGTTCTATTGTTGGAGTTCTAAAGAAAGCAGCTGGTAGAGAGTGAAAAAAGAAAGAACTTAAACCCAGGTTGTCAAGCCCCAAGTTAAGTGGCTTAATCCCTATGCCATAATGCAAGCTATGTTTCTAATGTCAGAAAGATTGTTAAATCAGAGCAAAAACCCATTTTTGGTCCAACTAAATGATAATGTGTATTTATTTCATGTACTATGGAAGCAAAAATGCTTTGATGCTTCTTTTTATATTAAGACAGAATTTTATTTTTTGTTTTAGGTCTCTTTATATAAATCTTGTAGGACAATGGACAGTCCTTGCCTGTACCGTGTTTTGTGGGCTTGCCATTTATTCAAGGTACCATGACTGTGATCCTTGGACTTCAAAGAAAATATCAGGACCAGACCAGGTTCAGTACTGTTGCTCTTTTGTGAATACATTAGCCAAATTTATCAAACAAATTATGAAATGACCATGCTTATTCAGAAAAAATCCTACACATTATGCAAAAAACATGTGGGAAGGCTGGAAACTCATTGTCAAGAGATGGTTTAAAACATTTAGCAAATTTGAACTTTCAAAGTTATAGCTGAATGAGAAATCCTGCGTCCAAAATTAAAATGCAAAAACAAATTTTAAGAATATGTGTTAAAAATAATATGCCTGATTGACAATAGTTAGATGAGCTGGATCTCAGTCATGTTTTAGAAATTAGTTTAATTACAGATATAAATACTGGTGGAAAGCAATGAGGAAATCATACAGTCATAGAGCAGTACTGAAACTTTTCAATCAGCTGGCAAACAAAATAAAGTTTTGCTAGAGAGCTAAACATTATCTAAAACATTTATTTATGTGAAAAAACTCATTCTCTGACAATGCTTAGATAATTGAGAAATTGATCTATCTCCTTCATAAGTTAAAAAAACCCAAGTAAGCATATTTTCTGACGATAAAGTACAACCTTATTAAATCTGGGACTTTTTCAGCTCTTGCCCTATTTGGTGTTGGACATTATGAGAGATTACCCAGGACTCCCAGGACTCTTTGTGGCATGTGTATATGGTGGGACATTGAGGTATGAACTTTAAGTAATTCGTGAAGTGTGATTTTTGTAGTGCTTTGTGATGACCTTTATATTTTCATGAGTTAAGTTGGATTTTAAATATAAGAAGAGGAAACATGCAATTCATATAAGTATTCTATTGAATACTTCAAAGAATTGCAATTTCATCAGGGTCTATAGGATGAGATAATATCTTGAAAGTGCTTAACACATTGCTTGGCACATAGGTATTATAATACTAGTCATTACTGCTATTGCTATTTTTAAATCATCATAATTTTATGTAGTATATTACTATGTTCCCTTTGAGGTTTCAACAATAATGGCTAAATATCAACAGTTTTCACTTCAAAAGGTTTCACTATTTACCAAAAATAGGTAGCCTAATAAATTTTCTAATACATACATACATACACACACGGTGGATTGTATTGGAATTTGAATTAAGAACATCTGAATTCAGATTTTGCTTCATACTTTCTAGTTGTACTAACATGGAAAAGTCACAACTTCTTTCTACCTTAGGCAGTGCTCTAGAACTTTAAAATATAGAGGTGTTGTTTGTATCAGTGGAAGGAATTTCTACCAGTTTCAATGAAATCTCAGGTAGCCAATGCATTGATATACAGATGTGGCTACAAAATGGGAAAGGAAGGGGAGATAGCAAACAATTTTGTACAAACAAGCTAAATACAGGATAAATATGAAATAACTAAGAGAAGGAAGGTACCAAAATAAAGAGAGATTGGGAAACGCTTCCCATAGAATATTGGATTTTAGGTGGATCTTGAAGGGATCTGGGGAAGTCAGGAAGCAGAGATGAGATATGAGAGCTTCTAGATGTGAGGGATAGCCAGAGAGAATGCCCAGAGCAGGGAGGAAATATTTTGTTCATGGAACAGGCAGAAGGCCAGTGCCACTGGATCAAAGAGAATATGGTGGGGAGTAAGGTATGAGGGGGCTGATAAGATAATAAAAATCTTTGAATGTCAAACAGGGCATTTTATCCTGGAAGTGAGAGGGAACTAGTGGGATTTGTTGGACCTTCAAGGTTCAATTCCTGCATCTGAATTATGCTAGCTATCCTAGTCTGTGCATATTACTTAACTACTCTTTGGCCTAATCGATGCTCTTGGAACACAAGATGCTGAATAGTAATCCATTTTCATATATAGTGTGCATGGTAGAAACTCTCTACACCAAAAAAATCACAGATTGCCCCTTCCTCCATCTTTACTCCTCAAATAACATCATATCATATGTTAAGGAAGATGAATTATAATAGTTCTTTCATTACAAAGGTGAAAAAAATCAATATTTTGCTTCCATAATGACTAGTTGTGTCTTTCTGAGAGAAGAGAGATAGTTTGGTGTGGTGGAAAGAGAATTGACTTGGAACCAGAGGAGCTGGGTTTAAAACAATCTCAGGAGTGCTATTTGTTACATGATCAAGTCAGTTCCTTTTTCTGTGTAAAATGAGGGGGTGGGGGGTTGGACTGGATGATCTCTAAGAGCCCTTGAAGTTCTAAATTCATGGCCTTATAACCCTATATGCTGCAGCAGAATATAAACTCCCTAAGTGTTGGCACCATTTTCCATTTCTGTCTTTGTATCGCTAACATCTTGCATGGTGCCTAGCCTGTGCAAGGAACTAGGTGAATGCTTGTGGAATTGGACTGAATTCAATTGTGGAAAAAAACACCAGTGCTGTAGTAAGGAAGCCTGGATTAAAATAATTCTTCTGCCCTAGGACCTTGGGCAAGTCATTTGCTTTTTTCTAGATCTTGGTTTCATTATCTGTAAAACAAGAGGGCTGGACTGAATGGACTCATCCAACTCTAAATCTATGATTTTATTTGTGAAATCAGGAGCCTATGTCCTATACTTCTTGGCATCGTTGTTCCTCATCTGTCAAATGAACTGGAGAAGAAAATGACAAACCACTCCAGTGTCTTTGCCAAGAAAACTCCAAAAGTAATGAAGAGTTTGATATGACCCAAGATGACTAAACTGCAGTAACAGTCTTGTGAAAGTGCTTTAAAGTAATAAGATTTTCCCTTGTCTCCTTAGCACAGTGTCCTCCAGTATCAATGCATTAGCTTTAGTAACGATTGAAGACCTCGTCAAACCTCATTATCCATCACTCTCAGAAAAGAAGCTATCTTGGCTTTTGAAAGGAACAAGTAAGTGACCACTGAATTTTTACAGTTTTCGATATAAAATCTTTTTATATCCATCCTCAAAAATATGGATAGATGCTTGCCATATCAAAAAATCTTTATTCCTACATGTCTGGCTCAGTTTAGGATGGTCAACTATTTTTGCAATAACATGCGATCGTAGATTTAGAAGTGAAAGTTGATGTAGATATCACAGAATTGTAGACTCTCAGAGCTGTAAGAGACCTTATTGCACAGAAGGTCCTACCCATATCTAAATAAGAATATTCTCTATGGCCCACTTACTAAATGGTAATCCAGCATTTACTTGAAGACCTTAAATGAGAGGGAACCTACTACCCCCCACTCCCCAACAGCTCTAATTATTAAGAGAGTCAAGCCTCTATCTGAATTTTTTAGAATTCCTATTTATTTTTTCCTGGTTTTGTAGAGTAATTCTAATCCCTCTTCCATGTTACAAACTCTCAAATAATGGAGCAGAGCCATCATGAACCCCCTAAGTCTTCTCTTCTCTGTGCTAAACATCTCCAGTCTTTTGGTCCAATTGCCTCCCCCCACTTTTTTCTAACATGTGAGGAAATGGAGAATCAGAGAGATTAAGGGAATTATGCAGTCATACAGATATTAAATAGCAAGGCAAAGATTTGAGCTCACATCTTCCAAGTCAATCTAAAACTTTCCACACTATCCTACGCAAAATCACAGGAAACAGGTGACATCTGAGGTGGCTTTAAAGGATGATAAATGTTCTGAAAGTCAGAGGTGAGGAGCATGTGATTTCTAAGTATGGAGAACAGTCTGTACAAGTGTACAGAGGCAAGAGGCAGAATGTTCAGCTTAGGAAATAGCCATGCTAATTTCCTTGACAGTGTGCTGGCTATTCCATGAACAAGACACTCCGTCTCTCAGCTCTGGACTTTTTGTCTGACTGTCCCTCGTGCCTAGAACATTCTCTCTCATCAACTCACCTACTGACTTCCCAATCCTATCTTCTTCAGGAAACCTTTTTCATCCCTTATTAATTCTAGTGCCTGTCTTCCTTCTCTTAAATATTTACTATTTATCCTGTATATGACTTGGTTGTATTTGTTTGTATGTTGTCTCATATTATAAGCTCCTTGAGAGTGGGGACTGTCTTTTGCTTCTTTTTGTATCCCCAGGGCTTAGCACAGTGCCTTGCACATAGAGGGCACTTCATAAATGTTTGCTAAGGGTAGACTAGGCATTAGAGTATGTGAAAGTGAAGGATGTGAAATAAAGGTAGAAAGATAGTTTGAAGTCAGATCATAGAATGCCTTTAATGTCAGTCTCAGGGGTTTTTATTTTATACTGGAGGCAATAGGGACTCAAGGAAATTTTTTGAGGAGGATAGTAAACACAGTGAAGTCAATGTCTTGGTATATTTGGGCTTTTATGCACAGCTAGGCAAGGATGTATTGGATAGGGGAGCGACTGAAAACAGAAATCCTAGTATCTTGGGTCAAATACATGCTGACCCTAAATGCAAGTTCCCAATCTAGAGCGACTGAATAAATGAGGCAGATAATTTAATTTTTTTGGAAATATAAACACTAAATAAGGATATCAAAATGAACATTCAGCAAGACTATAGAGCCATAGTTCTCCAGATTTCCTGCTTATGGAGATGTACCCAGATCAGTGGCAATAGTCTGGATGGGGATAAACTGCTCATCAACCAAATCTGAACAGTTACTCTTCATCTTGGTGCTGATTTATATGTTCCTCCCAAACGAATTTAGCCTGTGCCCATTCTGTGTCTTCATAATTAAACACTATGCATGTCCTTAAAAATTGCCATACAAATCACATTAGGACCTGAGACCTGTGCAAAACAACATTTCACCCCTTGCTCTCAATAGCAAATAATTCAGATATTCATTCTAAATATTAATAAAGTATTCACTACTCTTAACAAGGGAGAGAAAAGTAATAGTTCATACCACAATAATTGGCATTGCCAAATCACAGATTGCTCAGAGATCACAATGGAGCAAAGGCCAGTTGATGATAGAAACCAGACAAATAAAACTAGCCACCAGATTCAGAAGGACTTGAAAGTAATTTCTGTGCCGAAACATATGCATTAAATTATATCTGGAAAAAGAAGCTAAAAGTTCATAATCCTTTGCTTGAGAATAATTCTTTGGCTCAAGATGATAACTGCCTTTCCCTCACTCTATTGAAATTACATATACCCCAGTTCCCTGGTGACCCTCTTTCCATCTCAGTGATATCTACTCCTAGGGAACTGAAACTATACCATCTGGTCCAATGTATAATGATCCTCCTCATTTATCTAGTGGTTCCATTTCCAATTTCCTTAACTTTTAACCGTAAGCTAAACATAAGAAGTAACTGGACAAATAGGACTTCACCATCCCTCAGGGACTCATCAGAGACAGAGGTCAGCAGGGAATTATCAGGGACTACTGAGCACACAGTAGGTAGAACCATCTGCAAACCAAATACCAGAATGCTTAGAAGAGTTCAAAGATAGTATCCAGATGGAAAAACCTAAGAGTTGCAAGGGAAAAGGCTCAGTGGGAATATCACTCTTAGGTAGGTCAATAATCTTTTTGTGAAAGGTGTTGGTAACTGTGGGTCTACACTTAGCATATTCTAAGTTCATGCACATCCTATTAAAGTTCATGTTTGAGAAATGTAATGAGTTAAGACAATCCTAAGATAAATTCTCAGAAAATGAAAAATAATTATGCAATAATTACAAATAGAACCCCAGAAAAAAGAATGGTTTGGCCACAAGGACTCTAAATAGATAGAAGAATGAAAGAGGAGCTGAAATAAGATATAGTGAAATTAGAACACTTGGAAAGAAAATAAACTACATAGAAAAGAAGGTGGAAAACTTTACCCAATGGTGAATTCTCTGAAAAATAGAATGAAGTGAAGAATTAATAAATAAATACATAAAAATTTTATTAAGTGATTACTATGTGTATTGTGATAACCCAGGGGACACAAACAGAACATTAAGCCAGTCTCTGCTCTCAAGGAGTTGGAGAGACAGTACATATACATACATACCTATATATACATATATATACACACATATATACATATGCAACATACACATATGCATACACATACACACACATACACATACACACACACACACACACACACACACACACACACACACACACATATATATATATATGGAAGACTTCAGCTATAAGTCATATGGTTCCATGGTCCTCAGGGTTCAGGGTCCTTTATTTGTTGGTATTTAGAATGGATATTGGACTGATTTGCTATTAATCATAAAGTGATTTTATCCTTGTGTGGCCATGATAGGGCTGAGACCACGGGGTGGAATGTTGTGAGCTTTATTATTTGCCTCTTCCTTAATGCCATTCCTTTGATAAATTCCTATCAGCTTCCAGTGCCGAATCTTTTGATAGCATCAAGGACTTTGTTGACAAGAATTTTCTTTTCTGGGTCTTCAGTAGCTTGGGCTATAGTTCTTAGATGAGCAGGATGCATCTCCATGACTCTATGGATATGGCTACACACCCTGAGCTAGAAGCATTGCTGTTGCCCAGGGCTCTTGGGTTCAGGATTCGGGACTGTCTCTATTAGAGTATTAAGAGAGTTAATGGTCAAGAGGGTAGTAGTGTTTTGACTTCTCTGGAACATGTTGCCTCCTGCCTCTCCTTCAGGGTGTCTTGTTGCTTCAGCTAGGCTGACTTGACTGCTCTGCCTGTGGCAGTTGGTTAGAAGCTGGCAGGGATGACTGACTCCTTGTCCACCAGAGTTGCTTCCTAGGTTGATGACTATGAGGGTTAATCTAGAAGCAAGACCATGCCACCCCCAGTGTTCAGTAATTCAACGAAACAAAAAGAATTATTAGAGCAAAGCAAAAGACCAGAACAGAAAAAAAACCATAAGATACTTACTACCAAAAACAAATGATTTAGAAAATAGGGTATGTAGAGATTGTTGCTTTAATTTACTTCTATGACAAATTCTTTGAGTGTGTGTTGGGAGAGGGTATATATAACACTTTTTTTTCTAGTTTAAATAAGAATGAGATTTGCAGGACTCCTGCTTCCACTACCCACATTTCTATGTCTGTATAAGTTTTCTTCAGAAGTACACCAATTTGAGAAATAGTAAGATCCATCCAATTTTGACTCATTCTTTACCTAATATATTCTTCTGAGAAGGGTAGAGGTAGGGGTACATGAGATACTAAGATGCTGTAAGACATAGAATGTCAACGAAAACATAAAACATTTTAAAAAAAGAAAGTGAACCTGTGATTTTATAGATGAGGATGACTCCTTGAAAGGATATATAACATTCATATTTGTTCCACTAACTCTTTAGTAAAAAAATTTAGATTTTTATTATTCTAAACATATAATCCGATCATACCAAGCAAAGGCTGAGGGAGTTTCCACATGGTAAGTCTCTAAAAAAATAAAATCACAAATACAATCCTTTGTCTCTTTCCTCTCTGCCATCCAGGTACACAAAGTAGTTCTGAATAAATATATTCTGTTACTGGTAAAGTTAAAAAAATAAAAGTGATATAAAGTTTCCCGTAAGCACAAATGTTTGGGAAGGATGAGATTAACAATA
Source organism: Bettongia penicillata ogilbyi (assembly GCA_023548195.1). Classification (NCBI taxonomy): domain Eukaryota; kingdom Metazoa; phylum Chordata; class Mammalia; order Diprotodontia; family Potoroidae; genus Bettongia; species Bettongia penicillata. The sequence continues at coordinate 6,499,514 of JAJHZJ010000595.1, forward strand.
GTCCATAGGCTTATGATCTCCACAGTTAATTCCAGGGATCCTTTTCTCAATATAATCTAATGTTTCAACTAATCCTTAAGCACAACACAAGGGTTTCATTTATCATTCATCATTTCACATTGCTTTTCCACACACCCCATTTTTAACCCCTTTGTTTGCTTTGATCTCTTTGGCCATTCTTGGACCCAGTCTGATTATTAACTTGTTTGAAAACTGTGATGAATTTATGACATTGGGAATATTAATTAGGCACATCGAGATCTGAGCCTGACTTTCAATCTGTTCCCCCAGGTGTGTTGTATGGAGTTCTGTGCATTGGAATGGCAGCCCTGTCATCGCTTGTTGGGGTTTTGTTACAGGTGAGAATAGATCTCCTGCAGTCCTGCAGAGCTGTCACCATTGTGTTACTTCTTTTTTTTAACCTTAACTATCAAACAATTCATTAAGGTCCTCCATGAGGCATTATGCTAGATACTGAGAATACTAACAGGAAGAAACAATTCCCTTTTCAAAAGACCTTATATTTTCATGGGGAAGCAAGTACACATATGAGTGTATATATTATAAAGTGAATAATTACAAAGCAGTATTAAATACAAAGTAGTTTGGGAGAGATGACATGAGGAGCTGAGGATATCAGGAAAAACTTTGCCCAGAAAGCGATGATTAAAGGAGGAGGGACATTTTATAAAGTGGAGTGGAGAAGGAAGTACATTTCAGGGCAGTGTGAAATGCTCAAAGATGGGAGCTGAAGAGAAGAGCTTGGCTGGATTGTAGAAGTAATGTCCAGTGAGGCTGGAAAGGTAGATTGGGGACAAGTTGGGAAGGACTTTAAAAGTTAAACAGAAGAGTTTCTAATTTATCCTAGAGGTAATAGGGAGCCACTGGAGTTACTTGAGTGACAGGGTTGTATCTGTACTTATGGGAAATTACTTTTGTTGAGATATATGGGATGAATTAGGCAGAAATTTGGAAAAGGGGACTATTCCAAGGCTTTTGTAATCATCTTGGTGAGAGGTGATGAGAGCCTGAACTAAGGTGGGATATATGTAAGTGGAGAGAAGGGAATGAATGTAAGAAATGTTGTGGAGGTAAAGATGGCAAGATTTTTCAACTAATTGGACACACAGGGTAAGGGAGAATAAGGAGTTGAGGATAATGCTTAGGTTACCAAACTGGGAAACTGGGAGCAGAAATAGGGAATTTTGGAAGAGGGGAAAAGATTTGAAAGGAAAGACAGAGTTTTGGCCATGTAAAGTAGAATTCTGCCGTGTGAAGTGCCTCTGGGAAAAATTATACTTTACATATTCTATTTTGGCTCAGTCAGGCTGTTGGAATGTATTTTTCTGATTGGAAAGCCAGTCCTGATCATTCATTAAAATTGGAGCCTTGATGCTAAAGTGAATCTTGGGATGGCCTCAGAAGTTGCAGATTTTGTTGGCTACCTCATCATCTAGTTATTGTTCAGTTGTTTCAGTTGTGATCCCATTTGGGTTTTTCTTGGCAAATATGCTGGAGTGGGTCTGTAGCAGCATGCCTTTCTGTCCATATTTATGACTAGCACTGATCACTATTTGTCAAATATGGCCATTTTAAATTTATTTTACCCCCTCTGATGCTTAATATCCTTTTCCTTTTTCCCCATCATCATGATATCTATGCATGGTGACACTGTAACTCTTGGCTAGTCAATCATCCCTCTCAGATTCTAACCATAAATATTAGATACACTACCTTCCTTTCTTTTGAATACCTACTGCGCAGAATCTGAATTGCAAGGGACCTCAGAGGTTATTCCTCTATAACATAGCTATAACAAAGCTGATACTTGCAGTGTTGAATTCAGTCTTTGCTTGAAGACCTGAAAGCTTACTATTATCCCATTTTTGGACAACTCTAATGAATTGGAGAGGCAGCAGTGGATAGTATTAGATTTGGAGTTAGGAAGACCTGAGTTCAAATCCAGCTTCAGAAACTTCTTCGTTGTGCAACCTTAGGCAAATCACTCAACTTGTTTGCCACTGGAGAAGGAAATGGCAAAACATCCCAGTATCTTTGCCAAGAAAACCTCTTGGACAGAGGTCCATGGGATTACAAAGAGTTGGACACAACCGAAATGAGTGAATGATAATGTTTAGGGAGGTTTTTCCTTACATTGAATCTAAATCTGCTTTATATTCCAAAGGTTCTATTGTCCTTCCAATTTTGTTCTTGGGACTCTAAAAATGATAATCTATATCGCATCAAAGGATCAGAGATTTAGACTTGAGAAAGACCTTGGAGGTCATCTAGTACAATTTCTTTATTCTTCAGATGAAGCATACATTATTCTCATATTAAACTGAGGGACAGATAAATTAAATGCCTAGTTGAGAATCGCACAGAAAAATCGTCAGTAATTCAGTCCACAAGCATTTATTAAACGTTTGCTATGTTCTGGGACTATGTTCTGGAAACTACAAAGAAAAGGAGGGAAATACCACCTCTGTCCTCAAGAAGGTCACATTCTGATGGGAAGACAGTATGTAAATTATTCTGTACATAGAAGATATATAGAGCAGATGGATGGTGATCTTAGAGGGAAAGAACTAGCTGGGAGAAGGGGATGGAGCAGCAGAGAAAAGTTTTCTAAAGAAAGTGGGACTGCAGCTGAGTCTTTAAGGAAGCAGATAGAGTATTCCTGACATGGTGAACCGTTAGTACAAAGCCCCAAAGTCATGAGATTGACAAGATAGAGAGAAGATCAGTTACAAAATGGAGTTGGTTTGTTGTGGGAAGCAAAAGAACTAATTAGACTCTATTGCATGAACACTAACTCCGTCTTGTGCCGCCATATGTATTATCCTCCATCTTGTTGTTTTTCTGCAAATCATCCGTGGGAAACTAGATAGTATAAGGCATCTATTGTTTCATAAATGCAGGTGAATACAATTAAACATTATCTCTTAATTCTAGGAACAAAAAGACCTCGAAACCTACTCACCCCCCTCCTAACTTGACCAAAACTTACTCTTCCCCCTCCCAACCTGGAAAGTCCCTAATCTTTTCTCCAATTAGAAATCAGATCACCTAATTTTGTATGTTGACTTGTATTCTGTTGATTGCTTTCTTTTAATTAGTTTGTTTTATTTATTTTTAATTTATAAAAATCTGTCTCATTCTGTATTCAGGATCTGTGGACTGACTGGGGAGTCCATTGATGTATTTATCATTCCTGTTTTGCTTAATAAATAGTATATCTTGGATTGTTTTCTCAGTTATTATTATTTTATCCACCACAAGGTGTATGTTATATACAAGAAATAGCAAGTAAGCCAGGATGACTTTTGTTCTATGCCCCTTTCCCTACACCATGTTGCCCAGACCAAACCATTTGTCAAATTTTCTGAGGCTCCATCATATCCAGATTCATTGTCATTGATTCTATTGGCATCTGTCAGTCGGTCAGTTAATAAGCATGTATTAAGCACCACTTTGTGCCAGTCACTATGAACCTATTTCTCAGGACTTACATTTTCAGGTTATTCTATCCTCACAAATGAGTTCTCTTTTTATTTGTCATATAAATCTTCCTTGCCATTTTCCACCTTGGTCTCTTTTCTCTAATTACACTAACTTGTCCTCAGACTTAGTATTTACTCTGGCTCATTCATTGTCAGAGGTGTGCTGAAGTCAACTCAATGGAGAGATCTGATTGTTAAAGTTTTAGTGTGAGTATTTACACTTCAGAAATGAGCAAAAGCTACAAATCAGGAATTGATTTATTGTTTTGTTGATTTCTAGATTTAAGGAAGTGACAGAGAAAATGTTAATATTGTAGAATAGACCTAAAAAAGTGTTACATATATTTATAGCATCAATTATATAGAATGTTATTAGTTATTAAAATGATTGTAAATAATATAATAAAAGTTATGCATACAAATAATTCCTATATAATATAAATATATACCATGGTGATTAAAAAGGTTTGAGAGGCTGTTTCTGGGTAACAATTATTTTATTAATAAGGCTAGCAGGTTATTAATAAAAGGATAGTCATTTGGCTATCAGTCTTAGACCAAAGATCTCTGGTGGCATTGTGCTCATGGTTCACATGCCTTTCAAAATACCCTTCCTGAGGTGTCCCAGTCAATTCTGATTGGTTAACCCAATGGCAGGTGAACTATACTAACATGAGGGTCTTGGGATACCCAAATTTTCATCAGAAAGATGTCAATTTCCGTGTCACCTATCTTGACAAAAGGGAGAATGAACACTTCCCTACACCTGTCTGATTAAGCACAATGAGCAGGACCTCATCCATCCTTTAGCCCAAATTCGGAATGTCTTTTACTGTCTGATTAGATCTTGACCTGGGTAAGTCTTTAAGAGAAACTTCCTACACTGGTTAGTTTCTAGATGAGGAATTAGAAAAGTGGGAAAACCGTGGCTCTGATTCAATAATTTATACAAGAGACAAATATTCATTTCTCAGAGTATATTTATGTGTGTGTGTATATATGTATATGTGTATATGTGTGTCGATATGTATATTTTGGAGAACCAGTCATTTAGAAACATTTATCAACACACTTGTGTCACCGAATTCCATAAAATCATTTTTTTTTTCCATTTTAGGAAAGCCAGACTATTAGTACATCTTTTCTCTTGATTCTACTCCATATTGGAGACCTAGCTGGTTTTTTTTTTGTTTTTTTTTTTGGACAAATGGGCCTGTTACAACTAATTTGTGACTTTTTCATTGTCTCCTTAGGCAGCTGTCAGTATCTTTGGCATCACCGGTGGGCCCCTTGTGGGTTTGTTTTCTCTGGGCATATTGGCCCCCTTTGTCAACTCTACGGTAAGTATAAAGGATAAAAGTGAATACAGTGTCTTTCCTTAAAGTACAATGTTAGTGATTTTTCTCCTTGGTAAAAATGTAATCCATGATAGCTCACATCAATGACTTTTCTTGGAGTTTAGAAATGCTTTTGTTGACCCAATTGGGATCACAGAATAGCAGATTTAGAGCTGGAATGAACTTTAGATGTCACATAAATCGGAGTGTCAAATACTCAGTCCCACTCTCACGTGCAGAAATTTTACAAAATAAGTGAAAATATAATAAAATACAGATAATATTACTTTTTAAAATTTAGTTGATCTGTATCCTGCAGGGGCTCTTTGTATTTGAGTTTGATACCACTGATCTACACAAACCCTCTCATATCACAGATTCCAGGACTGAAGCTTAGGGAGCTTAATTGTCCCCCTCACCCAAGCTTCCATGCATAGCAAGTGACCCAGTCCGGATTCTAATTCAAGTTCTCTGACTTTCAGGTCAGCATACCTACCACTCCATTCCTCCCTTATCCTGATGCTCTACAGGCACAAAGCTAGCAGAAATTATATTGTCACCCTAAACAGAAACAGTATCTGTATGCCATCTTTTTCTATCTTTTAAGTATTGGTAGGTACTCATTCAGTTTAGTCATTTTTTTATATTGTGTAAATCTTCATGATCCCATTTGGGGTTCTCTTGACAAAGATACTGGAGTGGTTTGCTGTTTCCTTCTCCAGCTCATTTTACAAATGAGGAAACTGAGACAATCCAGGTTAAATGACTTGCCCAGGGTCATGCAGTTAATAAGTGTCAGTTATATTTGAATTCAGGTCTTCATGACACCAGGCTTGGTACTCTGCTGTGCCATCTAACTGCCCAGTTGCTCATAGGATAATAATGATAATGATGATGATGATAGCAATAGCTGGCATTTATATGCTGATTTGAGATTACAAATATTATTTTGTAATTATTATTTTATTAATTTATTTGGTAGGTAAGATGCTGTGAATTATCCCCATTTTATAGATGATGAAACAGAGGTTAAGTAACTTGTCCAGGGTCACTCAGCTAATAAGTATCTGAGGTTGGATTTGAAAGAAAGTTTTCCTAAGTTCCCACCATTTAACAATAGAGATGGTATCCCCCCAAACAGTTGATGTTTCAGTTTCTAAATTCTGAGATGTGATGTTACCATTTGTAGGGAAGAATTGTGAAATCTGACCTTGAATTAAGTTGGCATTTCATTCAATGCATGTTTTATCTGGGGAAAAGATAAAGTCCGAGGAGATATCAAATCACAGAAAGGATTTTCACGCAGTTCATTGGGTCAAGGATTTAGAGCCGGTAGGAGACCTTAGGGAGCATCCAATCCAGTTCCTTCTTTTTACAATTAGGGAAACTGAGATGCTGAGAGGTGAAGGACCCCATGGCCCAGTTCACACAGGGATTTGGTAGCAAAGCCAGGTTGTGAGAACTGGTCCTCTACTTCTGAACCCAAGACTCTTTCTCCTATGCTACATATACAGCTGTATCATGGTGGAGTGGTAAAGCCATGGAATTTGACTTCCTGACTTCCTCCTAAGACATTCAAGGATGGGTAAATAAATGATAAAACTGAAGAGTACCCTGACTTACAGGCCATTTGAGAAGGTAGTGAGATGAAAACAAATGATAATTAAAAGGTCCTTTCCATTTGGCCAATGGAAAGATATTAATTTCAAAGAAGTAGAAGGTATCATGGACCTCCCTACCATCCACAATGAACAAATCTTTCCCTACAGGGTCTGGGGCCTCACTTCAATTTTCAACCCTGTCTGACAACCCTTATTGATGTCCAGTATTTCAAGGGGATAGGGGGACAGCCATTGACAATGACAGCTCTGATCTCTGCAACTCATCATGGAAATAATGGCATTGTGGAATGGTAGAAAGATCACCTGACTGGAAGTTGAAGTCCCTCTCTCTCCCCAATGCCATGACACTAGTTAGGCTTACGTTTGTAAAGTGCTTACATTTTTCAAGGACAATCAGGTGGCAGAGTAGACAGAGAACTGTACCCGGAGTCAGGAAGACCTGAGTTCAAATCCAGCCTCGGATACTCACTGCCTGTGTGACCCTAGGCAAGTCAATTAACACTCTTTGCCTCAGTTTCCTCATCTGTAAAATGAGCTGGAGAAGGAAATAGCAAACCACTCTAGTATCTCTACCAAGAAAACCCCACATGGGGTTATGAAGGGTCACAAAAAACTGAACAACAACCGCCTTGTTTTCATACATGTTATTTCATTTCTAGCATCTAACCAATAGAGTACGTAAGAAAAATCTGTAGTATTAACATTAACTCTAATAATACTGAGCATTTATATAATGTTTTAAGGTTTGCAATGTGGTTTATAAATTTTGTCTTGTCTTAGCCTCATAACAACTCTGGGAGGTACGTGTTATTATGACCCCCATTTTACAGATGAGAAAATTGGAGCATAAGTAAAGTAATTGATTAGTTCCATTTTTACTGAGGTGAGGTTAAAGGATTTTGTTTTTCTCAAGTTCACAGAGGTAGGAAGTTTGAGCCTCACTTTACAGATCTAGAGCTGAGACTATTAGGTTAAATACCTTTCCCAAGGTCACCTACAGTAATAATTAGAGCAATAATTAACAATAGTAATTAAAATATAATAATTATATAATTATTATAATGATTAAAAGCTTTTCCCATAATCTCTGTGTGCCATTATAAGTCAAGAAGCATTTGACTCCTGGGTATCTGGCACAATGCCTGGCACCTACTTGATGCTTAATAGATGCCAAGAACTCTACTAAGCTCTGGAGATAGAAATTCATCCCTATTGTTAGGGAGCTTATATCTGACTGTATCGAAACAATGACCTAGGTTTTGAGCCTGGATGACTGATCAGATATTGACACTGACGGAGATAAGGAACTTGAGAGAAGCAGCTTGTTAGGGAGGAAAGATGAGTTTACTTTTGGATATAGTGAGTTTAAGCTTCTGCTGAATTTCACAGTATCTCACTCACAGCATTTCCAAGTGGGAAGGGAGAGACAGCAGAGGCTATCTTGTTCAATTCATGCCAATTAGACAAAATCTCCTATCCAGCCTTCCTAAGGAATGATGAACAGGTCTTTACTTGCAGACTTCTAGTGAGGGGGAACCCCCTAACCCCCACCCCTGAAGGCACACCATTCCTTTTTGGAACAGTTATTTTGTGAGAAAGTTTGCCTTTTTGTGATCAATATCCCACCCATTTCTTTTCCATTACAAAGATAATTATTTCTTGATGTGAGATGCACAAATTTAGAGACATCTCCCCCACAGATATTCATATGGGCTATTGGTTTCTGACCTGTGGTAGAGCCTTTCAAGCTTCTGTTGGTCTTATCAGTCACAGTCGGACACACTGTACCTTGACTCCAGTGGGGTTCTCTGCAAGAATAAGGGACAACAACCAACCAATTTCTTGACTCTCCAAAGCACTTCTGTTTTGCAGGGAGGATTTGTAGGGCTCATTGCTGGATTTGTCATTTCCCTTTGGATTGGAATTGGAGCTCAGCTTTATCCTCCTCTTCCAGAGAGGACTCTACCCTTGAGCCTAATTACTGATGGCTGTAACATGACTGACTTCCACCAGCAGGTCAACTGGACTACAACCACAGAAGCACCATTTTCTGCAAGTACTTTCCAAGGTCATAGTGCTGAAAGGTATGGAAATAAATTTTTCAATGTTACTTAAAAAAGAAAAAACTACATGAGGTACAGGAAAAGAAGACTTCTGGGAAGCTTACTGGACTTTGAGTTAGAGATCCTAGGTTTCACTCTCCATTGTCATTCATTAGCTGTGTGATGTTGGATAAGTCACTTAAGGTCTCTAGGCTTTACCTGTAAAATGAGAGGATTGGACCCAATAAAGTTGAAGAGACCTGCCTAGATCCTATGCTGATGATGCTTAAACAGTTCAACGGATCTGGTATCCTGTTTATATTGGAATGTTTTAGAACAATACAGATCCCAGGCTGTCCCTTATTCCTCATTCTGTTACTTTTGTCTTTGGTGATAAATTAGTTCCACACTGGGATATTCACCTGAAAGAGAGAGCCTTTCCTCTAGTCTCTTAAGATTTCATGGATTCCAAGGGAGTACTTGGGCTATTCGTTTCTTGTACTTCACTCTTGCCATGGGACTCACAGACAGATAAATAACAGCTCTTTTTTTTCCCTTCTAGAACTCCCCTCATGGATAATTGGTATTCCTTATCATATATGCACTTCAGTACCGTTGGGACCTTGGTCACTGTGCTTGTGGGAATCATTGTTAGTCTCCTAACAGGTACTTGTTTCTAGTTACTATTTATTTGAGGTAATATTTACATGGCATGTATGAATTATTTTTGCTACAGTTTTGTTAGTAGAACATATGAATTATTTCCTCCAGAAAGATAAAGTGTTTATTTAGTGCTTATTATCTGTGAAAGACACTGTGCCAAGCAACAGGTATATGAATACAAGCAAACAGAGAGTCCCTGTCCTAAAATATAAGAAGCTTGTATTTTATTGGCATGAGTTGAATTAATTAATGAAACTAGGAGCTGTTTAAAGAGTAAAACAAGATAGCTAAAGCCCTGGTTACTTTGGTTTTTTTTAAAAAACAGGAAAACAATTACCAGTATCAAAAATGAAAAAAAAAAAGAAGAAATGAAGGTATTTCTGAGAACCCATTTTGCCAACTATACACCAAAAAAATAAAAAAAACAACAAAACAACAAACCCTGACAAGTTAAAAGAAATGAATGACTTCTTTAAAAATGTAAAATACTCAGTTTAATAAAATGAGAAATAGAGAATTTAAGCAATCCACTATCAGGTAAACAAATTGAATAAGCCATAAATGAACTCCCAAAGGGGGAAAAACCATGGGAACAGATGGATTTACAAGTAAATGCTATTCAACATTAAAAGAACAATTAATTTCAATATTGCTCAGTTTGCAAAAATTGGAAAAGAGATCTATTAAATTCCTTCTAAAATGCAACTATGGTCTTGATACCTAAACCAGGGAGTGTTAAAACAGAGGAAGAGAACCAATGAATATTGATGGAAAATTTAAAAATAATGTATTAGCAAAGGAACTACAATGACATATCATAGAGATCACACATTATGACCAGGATGGAGTTATACCTGGAATGTTGGGCTGGTTCAATATTAAGAAAGCTATAAACATAATTGACAACATTCTAATGGGATGAAACAACCAACCCAGAAAGCAGAGGGGGAAGCGGGGTAGAGAAGAGCAGGGTATCCAAGAGGGGGCCAGATTACTGTGGAGGAGAAGGAAAACAAGTTCAGAGAGTAGAATTCGGAAGATAGTGGGGCATTGTTGGGTCTCCTCCTGATTTAGGGGTCTGGACAGTCAGTCATTAATCAGGAGAGTGGACCTCAGGGTGGATATTTCTCTGGAATAACAAAGGGGCTGTTGAGGAACAGGAAAAGAAATCCAAAGCATGGAACTGGGAGATTTATAAATGTAAACCTGAGAAAAGGCAAGTCAAGAACAAATATTTATTTAGCACCCACCATGGATAAAGCATTGTGATTGTCACCAGGAAGACTTAGATAAAAATGAAAACAGTTCTGCCTTCAAGAAGCTTATAGTCTACTAGGGCAAAAAATATGTGCCCACAGATGTATATGCAAAGGAAATACAAGGTAACTTTGGTAATGCTAATAATTGGGAGGCTCATTGTAAAGCCTTCTTTTCAATTCATTAACTATTTTTAAAAGCACCTACTCAATTGGCAGGGGCTGGGGATACAGAGATATGAAGGAGGCAGTTCTGACTCAAATGAGCTTACCTTCTTTTGGTGCTGGAGGTTGAGCCATTTGAACCAATCTTGGAAAGAGGTGAGGTAGAGGAGTCTTCTGGCATGGAGGACAATATGTGCCTCACCAAATCAACATCCTCTGATCACTTCAATTTTTCTTTTTTGATTAAATGGCATGATTGCCATGCTATGATCTAATTGGATGCTAAAGAAAATCTTAAGGAAATGACCAATTTTTATATTAGATTTTTTCTTAACATAGAAAACTTTGATTTTTGATGGTCAGACATGGGTTCTGAGCCTGGAATTTCTTCAGTGTAGGGCTTTCCTATTTGGAAATTTCCTCTATTAATGAACATCAGTAACTCAAAAAGCTTATAGTTTCAGAGAGCATACTAGGAAGTACTGAATAACTTGTCCATTGGACACACAGCTCATATCCTACAAAGGTAGGAACCAGGACTCCTGGTTTGCTGTCTTCCTTGAAGCCCCTAGAACCTTTCCATCTGCCCCACAGCTGGACCTCCTAGTGGAGTATGATCTCCTTGAGATAAGAGACTGCCTTCTTATTTTATTTGTATTGTTAGCATTTGGGATGGCACTTCTCCTATGTGTTTAGTAAATGCTTTTTTTTTTTGGAGGTAATCAGGGTTAAGTGACTTGCCCAAAGTTACACACGGTAAGTGTTTGGGGCTGAATTTGAACTCAGGTCCTCCTGACTTCAGGGCTAGTGCCCCATCCACTGGGCTGCCTCCCTGCCCCATAAATACTTTTTCATTCAGTCATGTTTTACTCTAATAATTCCTCTATACTGCCACTCATTGCTACTTATCTGTTTCCTTCTAAACTACATATTTACAGGATGAAAACAGGGCATTCCAATGAGATTTGATGTTTACTACTAGTTGTGGCAGAGTACAATGCTCCCTTTGATTCATTTCCAGAATATCACCAAATGTAAAGGATGAAAATTAGCTTTCCTAGTACTTGAATTTGTGCTTCTGTTGGCTGGCTGCCTGTAAAGCCTTCCTGTAAAAGTTTAAGTAATTTTCCTTCTTTTCCCATTTTCATAACAGCAGAAAGAACTGTCCTATAATATTTAATCTAATTTTAGTCTCCATAGCAATGTCTATGGAGTCTCCTTTTCATACTCTGATATAGGAAATGGATCTTAAAGGAGCAACCTTCACATTTATGGAAGTGAAAATTTTCTTCTTCTTGGCTTTAAATATTCCATTTGAAGGGTGGAATTCTGAAGCATTGCTTATTCATAGTGCCAGTGGGATCAATCAGAATATAAACAAACCACCAGACTCTAAGTTTCACCTTTAATTGTTTGGGCTTCCAGATTATCAATGTGTAATTTTAGAATGAATAGGGAACTTTAGCTCACATATTCATTGAGTGTAGCTCCAGGACCTATCCTGAGAAGATAGCTGGGGCTATTTTGGGTTGTCTAGTGACAAATGGATCAGCTTTTTCTGCTTGGTCCCAGAGGGAAGAAAATGGGGAAAGAGATCTTGGCCTTTATATAAATAAGAATTTTCTGAAAAGTAAAATCACTTAAAAATGGAATACCTTATGAAGTTCCCTGAAATGGAAGGTATTCAAGTCTCTAGACTTGATGAGCATTTCAGTGCAATTTAAGGAATCCTAGAACATAAGGATGTACAGAAAGATGGACACAGAAGGTAAGTCTGACAGCCTGAACTTCAAGAAACTGATGACCTATTATAGTAAACATGGGGAACCTATGACCTCAAGGCCACATGTGGCTCTCTAGATCCTCAAGTATGGCTCTTTGACTGAATCCAATCTCCTTCAAAAAAAGATTAGTTCTGTGAAGTTTGGATTCAGCCAAAGGGCCACACCTGAGGACCTATAAGTCCATATATGGCCTTGAGGATACATAGTAATAGGTGAAATAAGACATGTACACACATAAATGTAATACAATTCAGAATATGGTAACCATAAAGGAATGGTCCAACATATCAGAATTCTGAGATGAGAGAAATGATTGTGTGGGAATGTCATAGAAAGCACTCATGTTCTATGTCAAGGTTGGATTAGGTGACCTCTGATGTCTTTTGCAACTGTATGATTCCATGATGTTATCTGATCTTGTCTATTTCACCAATTTAATTTTTTCTTATTCAGTCCCAATCTTTCTGAGCCCTGGTGTCCCAGAGACCCCTATAAATAACCTGAAGTAAAATGTCATGTGAGATTTTGTTGATCTCTTAAAAGAACTTTGAAACAGTTTAAAGAAACCAATAAAAAAAAGAGTTACAAAAATGTCAACAAGAAAAGAGGAATCAATTACAAAGTATTCCTGCTGGGCAAATTATGCTCAGTGATGGTATTTCTAACTTCTGTGTGGGAAAATAATCTGGAAACATTTACTGAAAGACAAATAGTCACAAGGACTTTAGGAGGGTCCAACTATCCCAAGAATTTAGGGAAATAAAGTCACTAAGGAACCCTAGAACTTTAGACAACATCCATTGTTGAGAAGTGCCTGGGCTCTCTCTGGTATTGAGAAAAGCATCCTATGTGTTGTAGCATCCACACTAAAATCTACAAAACCACTAGATTTAATTAAGAGTTACAAATTCATTTTTGGATTAGAAATTCAAAACTGGTTTTGTTTCACAGACTAATTATTTTTCTAAAAATGCAAACAACACTTATGTTTTTCAGGAGGAAGAAAACAGAGTTTAGATGAGAGATTCTTACTAACCAAAGAAGATTTTTTATCCAACTTTGACTTTTTCAAGAGGGTATGTTACCTTTCATTTTTGTTACATAGACATCTGCATTTTACAGTAATCATGTCATGGTTTTTTCTCCCCTGGAAATATGGGGAAAAGAGACAATAATGGTCCTCTGATATCTCCACCAAAGTTTCATTCCAATGAAGTGAATGAAGGTTACCCTTGGAAGTTAGACAATGCCAGTGTGAGCTCCAGCAGATTCTATTGATTATGGAAGGTTTGGTGACTAGGGTCCAAGGACCAGTTTAGCCAAGTTTATTTTATCATTAGAAAGTTGATCATCAAATAGTGATTTTTTTCAGCCATGGTAACTTATGAAATCATATATTAAGGATATGGAAACACATGGCATATCATAGTGAAGAGACTCACTCTTGGAGAGAGGAAGACATGGGCTCATGATGTATGCTCGGATTGAGACCCTAGCAAAGTCTTTTAGCTTCTCAGTGGCCCAGAGACATCTCTAAAACTATTAAGCTGAAGACCTGAACTGGTAGAGGGAATTCAATGAGAATCCTCTACACCAATAAAATCACAAGTCTAGTCTTCTCTCCCCAACAAATTAAGAGATAGTTGAATTATATTTAGAGGGAATATCTCTTCATAAAATAAGTTGTGATGTTCAATGGTACATGTCTGTTCTGCATCATCCCCTTATTAGAATAGGAAATGAATTTAAGGAACTTTTAAAAGAAGCAGAGCATCTAATGTTGAAATATGTTTAATATGATTGTACACATATAACCTACATCAAATTGCTTCCTTTCTTGAGGAGGGGAGGAGAGGGAGGGAGAAAAAAGTTTGGAACTCAGAATCTTATAAAAGGAAATGTTGAAAACTTTCTTCACATGTAATTGGAAAAAAATTAAAAAATATTAAAAAACTAAGGCATCATAATTTGAAATTGTGTATGTACACAGCTTTCCTTCCTCTCCCTCCTGCCATTCTCCACTTAGACTCCACTCTCAGTACCTTATCATGGTAGGGAGGGGATCCAGAATTCTCAAAGACTATAGCAATGGTGTATAAACTTTATTTAAGACTTTTAAGCAATTAATTAAGATGAATTAATTTAAATTCTTAGTTTGAGAATTTAATTCTATTTTGCAAGAATATAAGCTCTTTTTCTGAATTGGGTCAAAGTTGAATAGTTGCTTAGTCAGACTTTTTCTCCCCCCAACCCCCTCCCCAAGGAACTATTGATTTCACAACTTAAATTGTCACTCTGGAATGGCTTTGAATATGGGTTTGTTGTCAGATTTTCTTTTCCTGTTATCCAAGGTCAACCTTGCCAAATTCACCAGAAGGGTAGAGGTGAGTTTTTGTGGTCATGGCAGTCCACAAAGACCACATATGAAAGCACATATAGGCTGGAGACTGTTCCTTCTGGCTTAAATTTTCAGTATAAGAATTTATACCTTGGAAAGTGGCAGATGCTACCGGGACTTTATTTATTATTGATTGTCTTAAGAAAGTGTTGCAGAAAATGTTAATAATATAGGTAAAACTTAAAAGTCTGCATTAGTACTTTTTTTTTTTAGTGAGCAGGCTATTAAACATTTGCTAGCATACCACAATCCATATAGAAGTTGCAATCTGCTTTAGTGGAGGGAATACCTACACAGATGAAAACAACAATCTTTGAAGTATTGATGTAATCATTTCACTTTTCTTTTAGGAGAAACTAATTTTAAACCCTCAACCTTACACAAATCAAGATGGCGGAACTGATAACCCTACCTTCAACTACGTTGAAATGTACTCCACAGAGCAGAGTGGAAATACCAGCTGACCACATTGATGCAGGATGAATTTGAATGCTATGTTGGGTTTTTTTTTTAATACTTTTCTAAAATTATTGAATTGAATTAGATTTTCCTTTAAAATACATCTAGTGTTTGCATATGCTTTTGCTTTAGGTTTGCTTGCCTGTTTTTTTGGCTTTTTTTTTTGCTATGATCTTTAATTGAGTCATGTTTTTGAGATTTTGATCAAACTTCATCCTATACTTGCTTCCATTGTATTTTTGGTCCTTCCAGACCAACTTGCCTTTGTCCTGATGCTGACCAACCTCCTCCCAGTCCCCCAATTCTCCCACTATAAACAAGAGGCTATGTCCCCAATAGTTTTGAATTTGCTAAACCTAGAACATACCTCTCATCCAAAATGGATAGCCTTCCAGAAATAAGATCATTCCAGTGCATCTTACCTGACTGAAGTTCCTGAAATTCCAACTTATAGTCATTTAAATTTGGAAAATTTTCTAATGGTCTAAACCAGTGATCTCAAATTCAAATAGAAAAAGAGACCACTAATTCATATATAAGGATCCCTGCTGGCTGCATATTGACTTAGTTTTAAAAATGTAATGTTATCTATATTTTGTTGAATTTTTACTTATTTTGTTAAATAATTCCTAGTAACATTTTAATCTGGTTCCTTGAGAGTGTTGTGCGCTCCATGTAGTCCATTGGCTAAATGTTGGTCTTCTCTTCTCTAAACAATTAGAAAGTACTTTTTTTCTCTTTAGTTTCCTCTTATTGAAAAATTATCCATTTAGTTTAAGAATTCAGTTATTTTGTAAGGACATTAACATTTTTCTGAATAGTGTCAGAGCTGAGCAGTTGCACATTTAGCCTTTCCCCCCACCAGAGTAAGGATATCATTACAAGATTTTATTGCAAAATATTTTTTCTATAAAACTGCAAGAGGTATGACTTAAGAAGGGAGTAAAGTTATCAAATTATTTTAAATTAGATAATTACATATTTGAGAGCCAATTGGTTTAGTGGAGAGAGAGCTGTCCTCAGAGTCAGAGAGAGTGGCATTCTTGTCCAGCTTCTGACACAAATTCACTGGGTTCAATTTCCTGATCTGTCAAATGAGGGAGTTGGACAACATTGCCTCTGTGGTCCTTTTTGGCTCTAGAACCATGATCCTATCAATTTATTGGCTGTGGGATCCTGGGCAAATAATTTCATCTCTCAATGTCCTACTCAGCTCTAAAACAGTTCATTGCAGAACAGGCATTGATCTTGTAGACCCCTCCCCAAACCATTTTGAACTCCTAACACTGAGAAAGGCCTAAAACATGGATTGGCCAATCAGGAGAGACATTTTTGGCCCATTCTACCATACTACCTTACTCTACCATAATGTTTTGCATGCTCTGGCATAACTGACATGCTTTTCTCTCTGAGTGAACTCAGAATGCCTCTTTCTGTGTCAGCAAGTACAAGACCAGATGAAGTTGAACAGTAACATTCTTCTGTTTATGACTACCAAGGACAGGGTGCCTTGAACCAGACACTCTCTTGAATAATGGAACTCTTCTTATGTTTTCTTATGTTATGTCATGTTAATGGTAAAAGAAGCACAGACATCCTAGATCTACAATTTCAGGTGACACCTTGGCATTCTTCTATCTTACTGTATTTACAACCTATCCAATTAAGAAATTCCTTTCTCATATCATATGGAGACTATAATTTTGGCTGGCACCAGCATCCTGAACCAGGAAGGGGGAGGGGTGAGAGAGAATTGCTCTGAAAGTATGAAGTCAGCTTTGCCTGTCCATTCTTGAGCTCACTATCTGCAATGAGCTTCCATGTGTATCTCTATATGCATGTTCTGCAAGTTTTGAGAGAAATAAACACTCACATGCAGACTAATTTTGTTTGTCTTTCTAAGAGTTTCTTTACTAGGAATTCTCTGTATCAATGAAATTCCAAGACTGATTCCCCCTTTGCCAGATGCTCCTCCCTCCTCCCAAATTCAACCAATCTATTTAGAAACTTTAAAAAATGTTTAGATAAGGCAATTTCTGATTTGTTTTCTGCCCCCTCAGTTTTTAAGTAACAGTGCACTTCATTGTTATGTTAAGAATAAAAATATAGCAAGGTAGATGATTTTACATTAAGAATTCATAAACTTAGCATTTAATAAGCATTTATTCAGAACCTATGTGCTAGGCACTATGCTAGCAATGTAAGGAAAAAACCCACAATAAGTCATCAAAGACATTCTTTTGGAATATGCAACATATGCCTATATGCATATGTAGGATTAAACATACTTTAATAATAGGCACATGCATCCTGTGACCCAATAATTCTTCTTTGTTTTGGAGGTAATCAAGGTTAAAACCTAGCTATTGTCTTGGGTCACATTTAAACTCAGGTCCTCTTGCCTACAGAACTGATGATCCATCCACTGCACCACCTAGCTTTCCCTGACTTGGTCATTCTTAAAATATTTCATAGTGTGGTATGATTTGAGAGTTAGAAGGCCTTCCTTGATTCTAATTATGGCTCTACCAGTTGATGTTGGTGGGATCCTTTAAAAATCCATTAAACTATATACTTAGTTCCAAATTTCCTCATTAGTAAAATGGACATAATAATATTATACTAATTATTTCACAAGGCTATTTTGAGGATTGTATTTTCTTCAAAATCCACAAAGTACATAGAAATATAAACCATTATTACTATTATTAGTGAACTAAACTTCAGTATCAATCTCTTAACAATTTTTCAAATAAATTGGGTAGTAAAATGTTACATTTTTAAAACAAGTCATTTGATTGAAATCATCCCAAGCTATTTATCTGGCCAATAAATATGGCCAAAGTGCATTTATTTCACATTTTTGCATGTTCAGATGCACACTTTTTACATAAAAATTAACTATATTTATCATCCCTCTTTTTATTTGAGCTGAGTGTAAAGTGATTATGAAATATACACCTCATAGGGGTGTTAAGGCTATAATTCTTGTCTACACAATTCTATCAAGGAAGATTCCATCATGGTGTTGATGAGTAACTATGTAGTTCTTAATGGTTTGCATGGCATTTATTGTATATTTGTGTATATTAAGGCATTCAGTCCTGTGAGGTAGGTAGTAATATTCTTCTTTTGCAGATGGTAAAATTGGGGTTGAGAGGTTAGGGGAGCTGTCCAAGGTTACATAGCTTACTCTTTCCACTAATTCAGAGAAGAGCCTACTTCTGAAAATGGAAGTGTGATAAACACAAACCTTAACAAAAGTAGAACTTGGGAATGCAATTACTTTCTTTTTAATTTTGCTGTCTTTGGTGGAAAAAACCAAATTGATAACTATCTTTAGTAGCCCTGTAATCACTTGGTTAGTGAGATAACTGTTATTGGTCTTCTATGTGATGTTGAAAGCGTTGAATATTTTCTGTAACTGAGTGTGATCTAAACATGTTTTCAAGTATTTAAATACCTATTCTGCTGTTTAAAGCACAAAAACCATCTAGAAGAAGAATGAATGGGCTACCAGAAAACCAGAATTCTAGGTTCTTCTGTTAATAAGATGTACACAAATGCATTATAGCATAATAGACTATAGCCCACAAGAGTTGGGTTGGAGTCCCTACTTCCCAACTTACTAGCTACGTAAGCATGACCAATTCCCTGAGCCTTAATTTCCTCATATCAGAAATGGGAAGAATGCGGGTAGCATCTCTTTTGTATTCATACATAATAAGAAGTAAAGCACTATAGATAAAGGTCTGCTATATAATGTCTAATTTTGGTGTAGTTATTTAACTACTAATGAAAATATATTTAACACTTGATTACCTTTCAAGATTAATATGAGTACAAATCAAAGAACATAAAACATGTTTTACCTCTTTGGTGATAGGATGTTATGTATGTATGTATATGCAGTAATCCCAAGAATACAGGGTGTCCCAAAAGTCATAGTGCAGTTTTAAACTCTCATGGCATTGAGAAGCCCTGTACTTTAAAATACCAATATAATTGAGAAAGTAAATCCAACTGGAGCAGGTTGTATGCAAGCCCTTTCATTGATCAGCTCCAATCTATCCTGAATATAGCTTGTTTGTACATAACTGTTTTCATGTTGCCTCTCCCATTAGATTTGGAGCTCTTTGGAGTGTAAATTGAGGGAGTCAGGATAATCTCCAATCCATTCTCTGGTTGAGTGGTTGGTTGTTGTCCTTTGTTCTCAAAGAGGACCAAAATGACATCGCTATGTTAGAGTCAAGTTACAGTGTGTCTGACTGTGGCTGATCAGACCAATATGAGCTTGGAATGCTCTACCACAGGTTGAGAACAAATAGTCCATGTGAACATTTGGGTGGATTCTCTTAATTTGTGCATCTCTTGTTTCCTCTGAGCTACTTCAATTCTGCTTTGCTCTTAGAGCACAGCACCTTCTCTGATGAGGACACACCATACTGGACAGTCCTGTGCCAATGTCTCCTGTGTCACCAGATCAGTTCCAAAGATCTTCAGAGAGACCTTGAGAGTGTCCTTATATCACTTCTTCTGACCACATGTGAGCCCTTGCCTTCTGTGAGCTCTCTGTAAAATAGTCTTTTAGACAAGTGTACCTTTGGCATTCAAACAACATGGCCAGCCCATTGGAGTTGTGCTCTCTGCAGCAGAGTTTGAATGCTTGGCAGTTTAGTTTGTGATAGGATCTCATTGTCCAGTACCTCATCCTGCCAAGTGATCCTCAGAATCTTCCTAAGACAAGTCAAATGAAAGTGATTCAGTTTCTTTGCATGAAGCTAGTATTGCAGTCCATTCTCTACTAAGCTGCCAAAGTGGTCTTCCTGAAGTGAAGATCACCCTCTTATTTCAATAAATTTCAGTGGCTCCCATTCACCTTTCAGACTGAATATAAAATCTGTTTGACATTTGAAATCCTTCATAACTTGGCCCCTTTCCACATTTCTAGTCTTCTATATTATTTCTCCCTACACGTAATTAAAAAGGCCATCCCTTGAACAGCTACTTAAAGAAGGCTATTCATTGAATGGGTGTATCTCACTCAAAGTGAGAACGCTATAAGACTTTATTCTGAAAAGGCCAGGGTCTCACATTTCATCCTGGGCCATCTCCAGCCATCTTGATGGATATCAGACCCCTGGATCCAGATGGCTCAGGAGAAGAAAGTGAGGTTGGTGACCTTGCACAGCCCTCCCTCACTCAAATCAAAGTCAACTGCAAGTCATGTCATCATCTTGATATCATGGTCGTCTTTGAGAATAAAGGACACAACAACTTACAATCTAGTGACATTAATGGAAATGAGAAATACATTCTTGCTATTCCTTGAATAAGACATTCCATTCCTGACTCTGAGCATTTACATTGGCTTTTCCCCATCCCTACAATTATTGCTCTCCTCATTGCCCCTTCCTGGCTTCCCTGATTTCCTTCAAGTCCCAGTTAAATCCCATCCTCTGCAAAAAAATCTTTCTACTTCTCCTCAATGCCAGTACCTTCTCTTTAATAATTATCTTCAATTTATCCTGCATTTTTCTTGATTGTACATAGTTGTTTATGCATCGTCTCCTCTATTAGACCATGAATGCACCAAGAGCATCAATGGTCTTTGCCTTTCTTTGTATCCCTAGTGTTTTGTAGAGTGTCTGGCACAGCCTGTGTACAATGCCTGCTTAATAAATGCTTGTTGACAACTGATTCGTGCTTTTCATGTACCAAAGGAAACATATGAATATTGTACTCTGTTAATTCCCAAATGGGGCCACATGTTGGACATGACTGAAATGACTCAATAACAAAAAATTTATCATTAATCTAATATCCAAGCATTTCTACCCGACAGAAAGAGATATCCAAGTTGGTATAGTTCTTCCCATTATACTCCAGTTTGTCTTTCTTCTCCGAGATGATCTGAAGCTACATTTTATAAGAATCTTGAAGAAGAAAAATCACAATATGTCAAAAATACAATTTGAAGTTAGTATTTCAAAATAGTCAATTTGGTGTTCCTTCTGCGACTTTGCCCTCCCCACTCCCTCAAGCATTGAAAAGCCCCGCTACTCTCAGATTCCCATCTTGAGATCTTAACTTCGAATCCAAAAAGAGCATCACTCTTAGGTAAGTCCTGAATCCAATCACTTCAGGTGTGGGGAGATTATGATCTTATCTAGACATAATCTGAGTGTGATTTGAGTTTGGTTATGGGTTTAATTCATTTCCCTAAGAAAGGCTTTATGTTCTTAGCCTTCTATGCAGGTCAGGGATAAGACTGGAAAGAATCTTTAGACTGAAGAAAGTTATTTCTTAACATTTTCAGTTGACCAAGGTTAGGAATATCCTTCTAAACAGATATTATATCTATAAACTTGCTGTTATTAATGCTAACTTGAGAAGTAGCTGTAACCTGCTTTAAGTAGTGAAACTTGATGTGGGAGATGAAACCACTTGGGACTATAGATTTTGATTTGATCTCAGTTTTTATCCAGGTAGGAGAATTTATGCTGCTAAATCAAGAAATTACCAAACAGGAAAAGATATCAAGAACTGCCCAATAGGGACCACAAGTCTGTTGGAGTATTTTATTCCCAATTGCAGATGGGGACACTGAGGCAAGATATAGCATGCACTACTTCTAAGTCAGTGACAATGGGAAACCTTTGGTAATTGCCATACCTCATTGTCCTCATTTGTAAGTTAGAATGAAGTACTCCAGTGAATTTATAATTCCCTTAATGTGGTTAATTCCTCTAATGTTTCAGATCACAATCCATCCATTTGTTTCTGGTTCAAGTTCTTAAATAGGTAGTCTACCCAAAATGTGTATATGTATGGGAAGGGAGAATTTTTTTTATTTTTGCGTTCTCTTGACATGGTGAAGACAGCAAGAACACTAAAAATCCATCAGAAGAGTAATCTTTTTGATTACACGCCTTCATCCATAAAAAAAAAAATTAAACATATGCTCCTGCATATTTATTCAAACATGATATGCATGTGCTACTATACTCACAAACATAATAAAAATACACAAAATATAAATTAAAATAGGGATGACTGGAACAAATTTTTTTAAAAATAATGTTTATAGTACTTTTTACTCAGTACACAACATAATCATTAATAATATTTTCTAGAGAGGACAATGTGAATGAATATTCATTTTTACTTACTTCCCTGCCCCCCAATCATAGTTTAACAGAGATTTGAAGGCCTGAATTCATGTGTTGGTTTATTTTGATACTTGGTTTTAATGGCTGCCATAACTAGAAAGATACCTCACAAAGATCAGTAATCCAGATGGGATTCATTGGCTGTGTTTACTGAAGCATGGGAATAATTTTTAAATTTCATCCATCCATTAGGCAAAGGTTTTCCTGAAGTTCTATTTTCCCTTATGTCTTATTGTCTTGCAAACAAATTGGAAGGCGTTGCATTTTTACTTGAAACTCTCCATTTGGGGGATTTTTAAAGAGGTTGAAAAAATGTTTCTAAGTTTTAAAAATGTGCCAATATTAAAGTTTTTTCAGGTTAGATATTCTTACATGTTTTTCTTTTTTAAGGGAGAAGAGGGAGGGAGAGAGAGAGAGAGAGAGAGAGAGAGAGAGAGAGGAGAGAGGAGAGAGGAGAGAGAGAGAGAGAGAGAGAGGAGAGGGAGAGAGAGAGAGAGAGAGAGAGAGAGAGAGAGAGAGAGAGAGAGAGAGAGAGAGAGAGAGACAAAGGGACATAGCTTTCTTATGTATGTAACTGTCATTATATTAATGAACACTTTGGGAGTCATTATTCTGAAAAGATGGTGTATCTCTCTCCACCGTCCTCCCCCCAGCACAGTTTCGTGAAGTAAATTTTGAACTATCTATGTGCTAATCACAGTGTGGGTCACTCAGCCTGGAGTAAGGAAGATCTGAGTTCATATCTGGTCTCAGATACTTACTGGCTCTGTAACCAAAGAAACTTAACCTCCGTCTACAACACTTTCCTCAACTAAAAATATGAATTAAAAACAGCACCTAACCACTGGGTTGTTGTGATGATCAAGAGATAATTTTGTAAAGTGCTTAGTATAATGCCTGGCACATAGTAGGTGATTAATAAATGATTATTCCCTCCCCCCACACCTTTTCCCTTCCTATACAAACCTCGTGTGAGCATCAGTGTCAATCCATATGCATATGTATTAACAATTAAAAAAGTTTACTATATGTAAGGTGAATTTCAGTGTAAGTAAGGTGGATTTTAGTGTGTGTAAAGTGAATTTTTATTATTTCTCAGAGTTCAGTTTCCCAGGATCCATAGCCATAACAATCTTCGGGTTCCCAGGTACTAGGTATGAGTTCCCACAGTTATGGTTCAAAATATCTCCACCACGCTTGCACAGTTACATAATGATAAATAACACAAACATCCACTGCAGCTGCGCAGTGAGATACAGGGATGAGGTGATATCAAGTTGTGAAGCTATTGCTGGCAATATGCCTTCTTTGTCTGTTGACCTATAAAACAGGTGGTTACTAGAAAGTGAATGGGAAACCCTTAGGGTTGAATGAACAAATGCTGTGTGAGCCTTAACTTTCCCCCATTGAGGTTTGAGGGCATTTAGGAGAAGCACAAATTGTGCTTGTCTTGATTGATGCTATCAAAATATAGGGTTAGTTGCTCCCCCTCTTCCCACCAGCCGCTGTGAGAAGAATGATTAGGGAATGCTGTAGGAGTTTGTGCTCCCGTTATCAGCAATCCTCTTCTGAGAGAACTGGATTAGAATAAAATAAGATTACTAATCTCTTTTTAGTGTCTTTCCCGTCGATCAAATCAAGAGAACTTGTCCTTGCAGCCCTCAAGTGTACTGTATTTATCTGTCTTACACTTACTTTCTTACAAAGAACAAATACATGTTCGAATGCTTTCTCTTCCATCCCACTTAATAAACCAATACATTACAGTCCTAATAAATATCTCACAGGGTTCTTTTACAGAATAGCTAACATATATAACTTGATAGCACTGGAAACATCAAGGACTATAAAATTCTAGATGATATGAAAAACTAAGGTCTTAGAACCATCACATCATGAGAATGTAATTTTCTTGAGATAAGGGATTGTTTTATTCTTTGTAATTGTGTCCTCGACAGCAGGACTATTTGTTCCCTTTCTTTGTTTTCAATGTTTAACGCAATGCCAGTCATACATTAGGTAACTAATAAAGGCTTGTAGACTTGAAAATGGAATTTCAGATCTTTCTAATTTCATTTTTCAATTAACAACCTTTTGTTTTTCTCTCCCTTTTACCTTCTTCGATTGGGAAAAAAAACCAAAAAGAAAAACAAATTCCTTTTAACAAATATGCAAATAAAATAAAGTCCCATATTGTCTGCATCCAAAAATGTCATTGACCTTATGTCCTTGGAGTCCAGGACTTCTCTTTCATGTGATGAGTGGCACAGAGTCCTCTGGACTCTCAGATAGTCATTGAATTGACCTAAAAATTAGGTTTTTCTAATTACTGTCTCCTCTACACATCACCTAGAGGTCATAAGTGGTAGAGCTAGGTCTCCATAGAGGCTCTCTATCTCACGGTCTCCCCTCCAAACCAGTCAATAACCAGTTAATAAATTATATGTGTGCCAAGTACTGTACTAAGCACTGTGAATAAAAAAAAAAAAAAAAAAAAGACAGTCCCTACCCTGAAGGAGCTCACATTCTAATGAATGGAATTGAATCCAATGGATAAACTAGGGATTCTTGAATTTTTTTTTTTTTTTTTGGTGGCATGGATCCCTCCGCCAGTCTGGTGCAGGCTCTGGCTCCCCCTTTGAACTATTTTAATTTATTTAAATTATATATATATATATATAAATATTTAAATGGATAAAACAAAATGCATAGATCAATAACAGCAGCATTTATATAACACTTCGCGATTTACTGTGTTATCTTATTTAGATCTTTCAACAACCATTCTTAGAAGTATGTATGCCTACTTGGTTCTCACAATAACCCTGGGAAGGAGGGAAGGAAGAAAGAAAGGGAAAAAAGGAAGGAAAGAAGGGAGGGAGTAGGAAGGATAAAATTAGGAAAGGAAGGAAAGACAAAAAGAAGTAATTATTAACTGTCTTCAAGCCAGGCACTGGGTTAAGCGCAGGGGAAGGTCCTCTAGCACCGAAGAGCCTACTATGTGCTTTACAAATATGACTTCCTTCGATCGTCTCAGTACCTAGGGGAGGTGGGTGCTCTTATCATTCCCAGCTTTAAACGCTGCCATGTGCAGGTTAAATTAAATGGTTTCCTGGGGGTGCAGAGCCAATACACGCCCGAGGTAGGATTTGAACTCTCGGCTGCTCCCAGTCCCACTCTAACCAAGCTTCCAGAATGGCCAAGGCAATCAATTATGTTTTACCACGTTAAGAGAGCACCTGGTCTCACTGCCAGAGAGTGCTTAACGAACAAACGCGTTCAAGTGCCCCGCCCACCTTCCCGGCTTCACTCCTCACTCGGGGCACGTGGAAGGGGGAGGGCTGGGAGCTCTGACTGCGCATGCGTTGGCCTGGAGCACGTGGGAGCCCAACGACTTCAGGCGTGCGCAGGCGCAGGGGGGGCATTCGCGAGGCGCCTCGTGACGGCCCGTCACGTGCGTGCGTCCTCCTCAAGGCCCCGGGCGGCCGCGGCGCCTGGTCTGTGGGCCGCCGCCATGTCGGTCCCCTTCTCTGGCTGGGACTACGCGGTGCTGTTGGGCATGCTGCTCGTCTGGGCCGCCCTGGGTGTGTACTACACGTTCGCGGCCGGCGGCCGGGACAGCAGGGCCGGCCTCCTCACGGCCGGGCGCGGGCTGACAGCGCTGCCCATGGCCTTGTCCCTCACGGCCAGCGTCGTGTCGGCCGTCACCGTGCTGGGCGTGCCGGCCGAGGTGTACTGCTTCGGGGCCGCCCACCTGCTCTTCGGCATCACCTGCGCCCTGGCGGTCATCCTCACCTCCGAGATCTACATGCCTGTCTTCTACCGGCTTCGGATCACTAGCACCCGCGAGGTGGGCGGGGCGGGGGTGGTGCGCGGAGGTCTACTGCGCGTGCGCGGCACAAAATCCTTATCTACTGGGACAAAGAGAAAAAACTGGGATTGATCCATTGATTCTGGATCCTCTGCTTTCATTGTCCTGGTGTTAGAGGGATGGAAAAGGAAGCAGAGTCATCCAATAGTTGATAAGCGTTTACTAAGCACCAACTGCAAAGTGCTGGGGATACAAATACTCAAAAGTTGTTCCCTGCCCTCGAGGATCTTACAGTCTAATGGGGAAAGAAGATGAAAAGGGGAGTTGTGAGGAAGCCACCTTGGGGAAGGTTTGGTGGGAAATGAAGAGATTGCGGTACCGTCCTTAAATAGAGGTTCTCAGAGCTCTCTGCCCTGTCCTCTGATCAGAGGGGCCCCAAGTAGGGTCTGTTTTCCTGTAGAGTAAGATCCAGGTCCTTTGCCCTACTAGGTGAAACTAGTGATTTAGCACAGAGTTATTAGACTTACAACCTGTGGATCACTTGTTCAGCCCACAGAAAAATGCCCCAGTGGGTCCCAAACCAGATCAAAATACATGTGGAAAACGTTTAACTAAATAAAAATACAGAGCAACATGGATAATATTAATTTTTTTGAAATCTGTATGTGACCTCCAGGGATCCCTTTCCATTTGAATTTGACACCACTGATTTATTATGTAGGCCTCCAACATGTTGCCCATATGCTAAGAAAAATAGTAATACATGAGCATAAAAACTATATTAGACTTTGATGTAATAGATGTGGGAGCATAGTCTTAGAAATTAGAAATCTGAAAAGAGGTAAGGGAAAAATTTATTGCAAGTGACTTAATTTTTTTTCCTTGGAGGAAGTTTGAAAATATATAGGAGGTGGAGAGCTGACACACGCACTAAGAAGGACCTAGGTTTGAGCCCTATCTCTGACACATCCTGAATGACCTGGGTCAAAGTATTTAAGCTCTCAGTGCTTCAAGCAACTTTCTGTGGCTACAAAGAAGGTGCTGACCAGTGTTGATAGGGAGTTCCCCATATCGGTGAACCTACAAGTCCAATACCTATCTCTAAAGTCTTAATGAATTTCTGCACATCCTCCCTCATCTTACTTCCTCATTCTTTATTTGACATACCAATGATATTGTCCATGCTCTTTTTTATCCCCACATTCTTCTTATTGTGATTATCCGTGTGTGTGTGTGTGTGTATCCTGCATCTTGAGTCCATCACTGTGTGTGTGTGTGTGTGTATCCTGCATCTTGAGTCCATCACTTTTCTTGTCAGGAGGTAGGTATGCTACTTCGTCATGGGTACTCTGGAATTATAGTTGATCATTTCATTTATCTGAGTTCTTCTTAAGTCTTTCAGAGTTTTTTCTTTTACATTTTGTATATTCAGCTTTTGCTTACTTCGTTACACATCAGTTTATACATCTTTCTAGGTTTCTCCTCATCTGCCCCTTTGATCAGTTCTCATGGTATAATAAATAATCTCTTGCATTCATTTACCATAATTTGTTCAGCCATTTCTTTCTTGGTATTTCCTTGTTTCTGATTTTTTCCTTTGCAGAAAGAGCTACTATAGATAGGTATTAGGAAATTCTTTCTTTGAGCTGTTTAGGGTGAAAGGGCTGGTAGTCAGATAGTCATCAGATTACTGTCAAAATGTATGTGGTTTAATGACTTTTTGGGCATAGTTACAAATTGCTTTCCAGAATGGCTGGGCCATTTCACAGTTCCGTTAACATTGCATAAATATGCATTTTTTTCCTTCAGCTCCTTTCAACTCAGCGTGTTAATTTGCTTTTTTGCTAATCATTAGTGATTAGCATTATTTCATCTGGTAGTTGATAGATTGCATTTCTGTTTTAAAACTGCCAGTTCTTGTCCTTTGACCATTAATCAGCAGTGAAGTGACTTATGTATTTAAATAATCATTTCTTGGAAAAGAGACCTTTATCAGGTAAAGTTGCTGCAAAAATCTTTTTTTCCTAGTTAACCGTTTCCTTTCCAATTGTAGTTGCATTGGTTTTGGTTGTGCAAAATTCTTAAAGTTTTATGTGTTCAAGTTTTTCCATTTTATCTCTTATCATCCTTATCTCTTGTTTGGTTGTATATAATGGACAGTTGACTTCTGAGCCAGGAAGACTTGGTATCAAATAACTGTTGCCTCGATAGATACTGTCTGAGTGACTCTGGGCAAGTCGTGGAAGCTTTCCATGCTTTGTTGATGTGAAAGGTGAATCCTTTCTGGCTTTTTTCATTTATTTATAATGGGATCTCTTATCTCTAAGTTTCATTCATTTGGAGAATTTATTGGTCTAGTTTCCTATTCTATTTCTCCAGTTTGTACAACATATATACTTACCTTTACCAGTGAGTTACTTTTACTTTGGGGTTCCATATTTTCCTCTCATCCTTTCTCTTGAAATAATCATTGCATCCTTTTAGTAATTTAAAGTTCATTTGCAAAATCATTTAATCACAACCTGGTGAGGTAGGTGGTACAAATATTATCATTATCTTTATTTTATAGATGAGGAAACTGAGGCTCTGAGAAGTTATGACTTGCCCATGGTCACACAGGTGTCAGTGAGCATTTATTAAATGCTTACTATGTGCCAGATGCTGTGCTAAGCATCAGGGACACAAAGGAAAAAAAAAGACTTTGTCCCTTGCTGTGAAAGAAGTCACATTTCAATGGATGAGACAACATGTAAATATTCTTATGCATACAAGATAAATGCAGAGTGTATGGAAGGTAATCTCTGAGAAGAGGCACTAGCAGGAATGGTTATGTACCTGCAGGGGCCTCTTGCTGAAGGTAGAATTTGAGCAGTCATTCAGAAAATCAAGGAAACTGATAGGGTCAGGAGGAAGAGTTTTCTGGGCCAGGAGGATAGCAGTGAAAAGGTTTGTTGTCTGGATAGGTTGTGTGAGCGATAGAAGCTGAATTGTAGAGGGTACAGAGGGGAGCAAGTGTTGTAAGGAGACTGAAGAAGGGCATAGGCATAGGGCAGTATGGTGAAGGTTTGATAAGCCAGACAGATGACTTTCACTTTTGAATCGATCCTGGAAGTAATAGGGAGCTACTGCAGTTTATTGAGTAGGGTAGTGACATGGTCAGCCTGGCTTTTGGAAGATCACCTTGTTAGGATGTGTCTGGGTTGAATTGGGAACCCAGTATTTGACTTTTCTTAGAGTGTATCTTTGTTCCTTTCCTACTTACTTTGTTTGAGTTCTGTTGCTTGGAGCTTTGATTGTTGACTTTATAGTACGCAGTCTGACACTAAAAAAGTTGTAGTGATTGGGAAAACAAAGACCTAGAAATTCACAAAACCTTGTGCTGGATCAGCACCCTTACTCACTGTGTAGTTCCCTACCAAATGAAATCAACCTTTTCAAAATTGTGGTCAAAATCAAAGGCATCCCTTTGATTAATTTCTTAAGTCTAACCACTTTTACATAGTCACACAGCATGATGATTTACTTTGTGTTTAAATTTGTTGGGGGATGCTTAGGACTTTACTTAAAACTTTTCACTCATGGAAAGAAAAAATGTGCTCAATACTTTGGAGAAGTTTTTACCTTTTCATATTGCTCATAAAGAATTGCTGTTTTGTTTATTTACAGTACCTAGAACTTCGATTTAATAAACACATTCGCCTCGTTGGAACAGTTCTCTTTATTGTTCAAACGGCAAGTAACTTATTTTTAAAACTTACATACAAATAAATATCTTAATAAATTAGAACACATTTGAAAATAGAAAGAGCCTATCATTAAATAGGAGAAGGAACCTGAAACATTAAACATAATGAACAAAGAAATAAATTTTGTAATTGTGGAGAATTCATCTAAATATGCAGCAGCTACTTAGAAAGGAAGCCTCATTTTAGGAAAGATACTGACACAGGAGGGTGAAAGGGGAAATATGCCGTATGAGAACTGATTGAAGGGTTGGCAGCAAGTTATATCTAGAGAGGATTTAGGAGAAACATAACTGTCCTTAATTTTTTGCAGGGCTGTGTTTTGGAAAAGGGATTAATCTTGTTCTGCTTTACCTTAAGAGGGTGGAACAAAGTGGTGAGGGTGGAAGTTGCAGAGACATGGTATGACAGTATGAGGGCATTGTCTTCATATAAGGAAAATTTTTTCGGATAATTGGGCTGTCTAAAAGTGGAACAAGGTTCCTTAGGGCTTCCTTATCACAGAAGGTCTTAATTTCTTAGAGTGTCACGAAAGGGATTTCTGTTCAAGTGTGGGAGAAATGAGATGCTCTCTGAGATCCCTTTCAACACTTAGATTTCATTAATTCAGATCAGGTAATTGAAAGAAACAGCCATTACTACTTCTTTTGCCAAAGAAGTATACAACCTAAGAGACTTGTGTTTTTTAAAAAATGTATTTACTGAGAAGACATTTTAGGAGTTTTTACTTCGCAGCAGGAAGGAAAGAACTCACTATAATGTATTTAAACTGGCTAGAACTCTATACACTAAACTAAAGAGAAAGAGGAAAACTATTTAGCACAGACTTTAAATATAAGAGTAACTTACCTTATTTCAAGTCATCTGATGACTTTAAAAGAAAGATTATATTTTGATACTAACTAGCATTTATAAAGCACTTTAAAGCTTGCAAAGCTCTTTACAAGCCTCATTTGATTCTCAAAGTGGCTCTGTGGAGTAGGGGTTATTATCTTCATTCATAGACAAGGAAACTGTGACTGAGACATATAAATGGTTTGTCCTGGGTTCCTCAACTACTGGGTGCTTTGAGGTAGGATTTGAAATCAGGGCTCCCTGACTCTAAGGGCAGTTCTCTGGACACAGTTCAAGTGCCACTTGACTACCAATTTGTGATATAATTGGAACTAACATAAAAAAATAACAGTTAAGAGTCAGGAAAGCATATAAATGTGAGAGGTAGTATGTATGCCTGATAATCTTTTATGCCTCTTAAAAGATACGGTTGATAGTCAGCATTCCTTCTTTGGTTTCTTCTTCTAGATACTGCACATCGGAATTGTTATTTATGCTCCTGCTCTTGCTTTGAATGAAGGTATGCTTAAAATAGGAGTCATTATTTTAAATTATGAATTTGTTGTAAATTTTCCAGTGAATTTAAAGACTGGATCAATAGTGAGGTTAAGTGACAAATGTATAACTTGTGACAATATTATACTCAGTATTTACATCCAGAATACATTTCTTTTTGATTTAGTTCCCATCCTTAGAATTGCTATATCTGCTTCTCTCTGACAGAGGCCAAACTCTTGGCCTTTGGGTACCAGGTGGTCTTTTCAAGATGACTTATTTATATTGGTAGATTAGAATTACATGTATAATAATGTAAACAGTTTAATAATTGTAGTGTCTTACACTGAAAATATCTTCAATCAGTTTTTAAAAAGTGTTTTATTATCTCATTTATTCTTTATGCCTACTTTGTGACCTCAGTGTGAACAGGTACACTTATCCAAATGGTGAAGATGTTGAGATAAGTGACTAGCCTAGGGACACACAATGTCATAGTGATGTAGCTGGGACCGAAGCACAATCTCTGGACTCCCATTTTTTTTCACTTGTGGCATTCTAACCTACATTTAATAGAAATATTATTAGTTCACATGGATTTTCAGTTTAGATGCCAATGCTTTAATCATTGTTTTATAGCAGATTTGAAGAAATTTGCTTTTTATACAGGGATGGCACTCAAAGACTGGTAAGTTCCTTGGATAGAGTGATAGCTAAAGCAAGTATGTCTCATGTCTTCCCATATTTTTGCAGTTCTTTAAAAGCTTTAAATTATTGTAAACTTATTTGACACTGAAATGTCCAATTTAAATTCTAATTGGGATATGAAAGTGACTGAATTCTTGAAGATTATATCAGTGGGGAATGAACTATTGCCTGTCCTACCAAGTTGGAAAGGCTTCATTGTGTATCTGAGGGCTACCTTACCTAACTCTCTAGCGGATTATCGCCAGAGGGTTGACTGGTTACAGCAACTGAAATGCCCTGCTTCGAGCTTGGTCCTTGAAACATCACTATATTTCAAATGTAAATTGTCTTTGCATTTTAGGGTATACTTTGAAATAAATGATAAGAATGTTTTAAAAGCTTGGAAGTTATCAAATAAAATATATGAAAACTATAATCATTTTGTTACAACTTTTCAACTTTTGAAGTATTAGGAAAATTATTCTAAAATTCATATTTTACAGTTTTTTGTATTTGCCTTTTTAGTTACAGGATTTGAACTCTGGGGTGCAGTAGTTACAACAGGGATTGTCTGTACTTTCTACTGCTCATTGGTATGTTTGTTTCAGTATCACCACTACTTGTTGAGTTTTAAATAGTGTGCATAGCTAATCAGAAAGGGAATATTTCATTTTCTTAAAATAAGTTCTATTCTAACACCCTATTCTAGGGCCTTCTGCTTTCTTTGTATGATTTCTCTATCTTTGTAACCTCATCAACTCACATGGTTTTAACTATCATCTTTAGGTAGATGATATTTGCAGATCTGTGTATCCAGCCCCACTGTTTCTCCCACACTTTAGCCCTACATTACCAGTTGCTTATTGGATATTTCAAACTACATATTCCAGAGACATCTGGAAGTTTAACATATCTAAACTGAGCTTTTTGTCTTTCTCCCTAAGCCCTCTCCTCTTCAGTACTTCTTAAGATCTTTTGAAGGCACCACCATAGTTTCAATGTCTCAGGTTTGTAATCTTGGCGTTAACCTGTATTCCTTACTGTCTTTCTTCCCTCATAACTGATAAATTATCAAGTCTTACCCTTTCTGAATTCACAGTATATCTCACATCTAGCACCTTCTCTCTAACCAAAAAGCTGTTTTCTTCTTAGTTCAGGCCTTCATCACCTTTTGCTTAAATTATTTTAAAAGCCTCCTAAAGCCTGCTTTAGGCCGCTTCTAACTCCAGCCTTCTCCATTAAGAAGTATGATAGACATTAAATAAATGATTGTTGTTTTGATTGATGAAGGCAATAGCATAGGCATATAATCTTACTAGATTATAACGGCAAGAATTTAGAACTGAAGAAACTGTAGTCCAGTGCCCTAATTTTATAGATGACGATGTCAAGTGACTTGCTCAGTCAAGTCATAAAGGGTATTGTGTAGCAGAGGTAGATTTCCAGCCCAGGTCCTCCAACTTGAAATTTGGTGCTCTGTTTACTGGTCCATGATTCCCTTATGTGAAATGTTTACATAGAGGGAGGACAGTAGTTTCTTTTCTAACAGACAGATGTAGTAACCTAGAGAAGCATCTGTCAGGTGACAGTATTGTCCCTGTATTTGGTACTAAAATGGCTGGTTTGGTTTGGAGAATGGAGGAGCTAATCAGATTCAGTAAAATTCAAGAAACATCTGTTAAATGCCTACATGTACAAATTACTATTTTAGGTGCTAGGGACATTTAGGCAAATGAAAGGCTTGGCACCAAAGAGCTTACTAAGGGAATATCTCTCTCCCTCCCTCTCTCTGTTTCTCTCTGTCTCTATCTCTCTCACACACACATGATAACACAGTTTAATCTGAGGACAGACCACTGGAGAATCAGAGGAAGCTTCATGGATAAGTGGCATATGGGCTATATTGAAGATAGAACCTGAGAAACAGAATAAAAGAAGGGAGTGCATTCTAGGTGTTGGGATTGGCTTTTGCTTGAGTAGGAACTGGAAGGTCAAATTTGAGAAACAACTTCTAGTTCCATTTGACTAGATGGATATATTGTGAGTTAAGACTAGTTGGAGTGATAAAAAATGTCTGGTAAGGTAGGTTAGAACTGAAATGCAGAGGCTTTATCTGCAGGCTAAGGAGTTGGTGTTTTATCCAAGAGAATAGAAGAAGGCACTGAAGGTTTCTGAGTAGTAGAATAGTGACAAGGTCAGACTTAAATACTCAGAATTTTATTTTGGTGGCTGTGTAAATGATAGATTGCATAAGGGAGACACTCAAACCAGAGGGAATAGCTAAGAGTCTTTTCCAGTGATGAAAGGCAGTGGTCAAATTAGGATGGTAGCATAAATGGAAAAAGAGAAATGGATTTTGTGGAAGTAGGATCCAAGGATCCAAGGGAGAGGGAAGAATCTAGAATTATTCCCAGGTTATAAACTTAGGTAAATTAGAGGATGCTGCTGTCTTTAACAGAAATGGATGTTTAGAGGATGAATAGTTCTTCTAGGAGGATGATGAATTCCATTTCACTAAATTTGAGGTGTTTGTAGGATTTCCAGGTTGAGCTGTCCAGCAAACAGTTGATGATGTTCTATTGAAGTTTAAGAGAGAATTAAACTAATAAAATAATTGTGTAGAGATTGTAGTTGACCTCCTGGGACTAGACAGATAAAGGTATGGGACATAAATTATGTGACCAGGAAACAGTCCTGGAAGCTTAGGCAAGGAAAAGTATCCATGAACACATGGTCAGATGTGTCAGAAGCAACACAAAAGTCAAGGAGGCTGAAGACTGAGAAAACAAGGTCAGATTTATGATCATGTAAGAAGGTAGGAGTAACAGAGTAGACTGGTCAGAAGCCACAGTAAAAGGAGTTTATGAATGTTTATGAAACAGAAGCAGCAGATTGTAGGGGTTTAGTAATAAAAGACACAGAAAGTTTGTGGAGCCAGCAAGGTGCGTGGTTTTTGAATTTCTTTTTTTAAGGATAGAGACCTGAGCTATGGTAACAGGCAGAAAGGAAGGGCTCCAGCAGATAGGAAGAAATTTGACATTTACAGGAAATGACTGGTATGTTCTTCTGAAAAAGAGGAAAGGCATGAGAATAAGAATAGAAATAAAGAATATGGGATCACAGGAATGTAGATTTAGGGATGGAAGCACCATTAGAGGACACTGGGTCCATCCCTGTCATTTTACAGGTGAGGAAACAGGTCCATGGAGGTTAAATGACTTGCCCAGGGCTGTACAGCAGTGTAAGTATCTTATCCCTTGGAAGGAAATGCCAGTGTCATCCTCCAAATGGTTCTCTAAAATACATTTACAATATTTTCAGTATTTTTAAATAAGAAATTAATGGTTCATTCATTTATTCATTCGGTACTTATTATGATTTAAACACTGAAAGGTGGATGGGTAAGGTGAAATTCAGCCTGCAATTTACTTTACAATAGTTGAAACATTTAATATATTTAGGCAGATATTCTTAACCTGAAATGTTTGACAAATGTTTTCAAAAATATTTTGGCATCTCAGAATATTTAGTTTCATTTTTAATTGTATATGTTTTATTTTGCGCATTTAAAAACATTCTGAGAAGGGGTCCGTAGGCTTTGCCAAAATTCTAAAGAGGGGCCCAGTGTTTCGTGCATCTTGCTTCAGATAATGAGTTACAGAGGAGATGTAGACCTTGTGTTGCCAGATTAGGTCTTCTCATCTAGGACTTTATCTACACTAGTGAAGTCACAGGTCCAGCCTCTCTTTATTTCTGTGAATTAGGTGTTACGAAAGTTCATGAGAGAGGGTTCACCACTGACTGAAAAGGTTGGGAACCCTTTATGGGGGTATTTAAGCCAAACCTCTATTTGGGGAGGAACTGGAATTCTCCTGAGACGTGAGATGAACATTTAATCTAAACGTTTGCTTCCCACTGTCATGTTTGTATCATTCTATTTGAGAGTTGAATAACATTGTGAGAATGCGTTTTTTAAAACTAAAATTTATTTTTTTTGGTTAAGTATTTATTTTCTCTCCTGTCCCTTACTCACCACCAGAAAAAAAAAGAAAAGTAAAACCTTGTAACAAATATAGGTAAACAAGTTCTCACGTTGGCTGTGTTTCTAAATGTAGATCTCATTCTGTCCCTTGAGTCCAGTCATCTCTCTAAATATGTGTTTAAGATAGGAAGGAAAGGTATCGAATAAACATTTTTAAAGTGCCCACTACGTGCCAGGCACTGCACTTAGTGATTTACAGATAGTATCTCATTTGATCCTTACAACAACCCTGTGAATTATTCTTATTTTATTCCTGTTTTATAGTTGAGGATGCTGAGGCGAATGTCAGCTTTCCCTGGCATAGGGATGGCATAAAAGATGCCTCAAGGACTGATCTGTGGATTAGGGCTGTACTTGGCCATCTTCTTCATACTGTGGCTTTAGTATGTGCTTCAGGATTTTTCTCTAATAGATGTCTGAAGTTGAGGATTTGGAAAAGAAAATGAAGCAGATGTGGAAATTTGAATCCACTGTAGAACTTGCCCCTAGCTCACTTTTCAGATGTGTGTTTTCTGATCCTGTAGTTTAGAACTTTCAGTTGGGGGCATCTTGTTTTTGGTACTTGTCATCACCAAGACATTGTCAAGAGAAAGCTTATCTGAGAGCTTGGTGCTTGTATGGGCTTAGGTTTTGGAAAGGGACAAGCACTGTGCTTGGGTTTCAGGCAGCCGTTGGACTGTGCTGTCTCCGGGGGTTGTATGACTTTAGGAGTGAGAATAACCTGTGTTAAGTGCCATTTTAAATTATTTCATGTCATTTTATAATGAATTTATCCTTTTTTAGTTCCTTTGCTGAATTATAATCAGTATCTAGTGGGGTAAGAGGATGTGACTTTCTCCTCCTGCTCCTCCAGCTCAGATGATCTAATCACAGAAACTAGTCCAATGATAGAAGTAATGAGGTATTATTAGCTTAATTATGTGCAAAGATGGCTTCCTTCCTTTACATAGTGTGCAGTTCTTGCAGGTAAAATTAGAAAAAGAGCTTAGCATTGGCTAACTGAAGATTAACTATGCCCCTGGTGGCTTTTAAAAAGTTTCACCCACCATTCCAGGAAGCACTGAGAGACTTGCCCAGGAGAGATGCTTGTGCCTTCATGAAAAGGAAAAGGATATCAATTTGTTCAGTAACAGAGGTGTCAGTTGTGTTCTTGATTTCTGTGCCTTACAACTAGTGTATTCTCTTCCCACAGACACTTGTGTATTTATGGAACAATTATTTTTAGCTATTGTTTTTACTACGCTGTCTTAGTAAATGCCTTTGCTTTGAACTAATTGTGTCTACTGGCTGAATATTAAAGATAAACTTATCACTAGAAGCATATAAGCTGTATTTTTTTTAGTCTAGAAGAGGCCACAGCAGTACCAAACTATATCTTCTTGCTCTGCTTTAAACAAATTTAACAAACTGTAACATAATTTATTTTTTCCTAATTATTTTTAATCATTCTTTTAAAAAAATTCTGAATTCCAGATTCTCTCTCCCAGCTCCTTTTCCATCCTTGAAAAGACAAGCAGTATAAATAGTGAAGTTATGCAAAGCATATTTCCATATTAACCACATTACCCCTGTTAAAACAAGAAAAGAGAGTGAAAAAATTATAATTTGCACTCAAAGTTCATCAGTTCTCTGTGGAAATGGATAGCATTTTTTTTTATCATGAGTCCTTTGGAATTGTCTTGGATCACATTGATCAAAGTAGCTTAACTCCTTCACAGTTGATCATCAGCATAACATTGCTATTACTATGTACAAGGTTCTTCTGGCTGTGCTCCCTTCACTCTACATCAGTTCATACAGGTTTTCCCAGGTTTTTCTGAAATCAATCTGCTCACCATTTCTTAAAACATAATAATATTCCATCGCAAACATACACCACAACTTGTTTAGCCATTCCCCAGTTAATGGGCTTCTTCTCAGTTTCCAATTCTTTGCCACCACAAAAAGTGCTGCTACAAATATTTTTGTACAAATAGATTCTTTTCCTTTTTCTTCAGTCTCTTTTGGATATAGACCTAGGAGTGACATTGCTGGGTTAGAGGGTATGCATAATTTTATATCCTTTTGGGTATAGTTCCAAATGGTAACATAATTTCTAATAACATATTTCACTGTCATGAATATTTTAGTTGTAACATGTGAGGAAACCCAATACAATGTTTTGTGACAAATAACAGTGATACATTTCATTTAAAGGATGTTGAACAGAATTATTAGTTATGTAAACTTACCTTGATACAAAATCTCTGTAACCTTTACCCACATGCCAGATTTTACTGAAATTTAAAGCTTAGTGATCCTCATATGGAAATGTTTCTTGATTATCACTTGCTTCAAAGTGGCACGATGAACCACAAATCAGGCTTGAATTGTATTTGGGTGACTTGGGGAAGTGGTTTTGTTGAAATCAGTTTCTTCAACAGTCTGGTTAGCACCTAACTTTTGCCAGGTACAAAATAAATGTACAAATGGAAATGAACTTTTTAATATTTCACATCCTTTTTTTTTCTTGCTAGGCAAGTCTCAAAGCTGTTGTATGGACAGACGTTATTCAGACTTTCATTATGGTGGCAGGATTTTCTTCAGTTATCATACAGACTTCACATCTTCAAGGTGGATTTAAAACTATAATAAGACATGCAGAGGAAGGAGGAAGATTAAAATTTTGGGAGTAAGTTGATTTTTTTCTTTGGATTCCAGTTTAATTTCTTTAATTAAAAGGTTTTATATTAGAGGTAAAGAAATACTTTAAAATGTTAAGTGTTGGAATAATAATAGCTAATATTTATATAGTGTTTTAAGGTTCAGAAAAGTAAATAGTGTAAGGCCAAATGATCTGCATTTTAAAGACAAGGAAACTGAGGGGGAGTGACACTGGAGGGGAAATGATGACCCTGGAGTGGCCTGGCTAGTAAATTAGCAGAGTCAAGATTTGAAGGCCAGGTGTCTGACTGGCAGACTGGTACTTTTTGAGGTACCAGTACCAACAAATCCCTTTTAGTGTTAAGATTGCAAGATTTATGCATACTGTTCAATTCAATAAACATTTTATAAAATCCTAAGGTGTATAAGAAGCCTTCCTGTGCATTTACGAACACTGGCTGTGAAGAAACTTAGAATTTAATGCAGGGTTCTTAACCTGGAGTCCATAGACTCCCGGGGGTTAGTGAATAGATTTCTGGAGAGGCCTGTGAATTTGAATCAGAAAAAATTGCATCTTTATTTTCACTGAGTTCTAATTTAAATCTATCATTTCAGTTTACTTTATGCACTTAAAAACATTATTCTGAGGAGTCCATAGGCTTCACCAGACCACTAAACAATATCTGTGGTGAGGAAGGCAGGGAAGGGAAGGAAACAAACATTTATCAAGTGCTTACTATATACCTAGGCATTATGTTGAGCTCTTTACAAATGTTATCTCCTTTTAGCCTCACAACAACCCTGCGAAGTAGATGGCATTTTTTTTCTCATTTTACAGTTGAGGAAACTGAGACAAGAAGACTTGCTCAGGGTTACCCTGCTAATAAGTGTGTGAGGACTGATTTGAACTCAGGCTTTCCTGACTCCAAACCTAGCTCTCTATCTACTGCCCCACCTAACTACTTCATTTATCCATGACCAAAGGGTTAGGAACCCTTGATCTAATGGGAGACAAGACATGGACACATAGTTTTCATAACTGACGGGAGGACGGACAGAAGCAGAGAGGGACTTATGATAGGCAGGGAGACCTAGTTAGTAGTTCAGGCATGAGGTAATGAGGGCCTCTGATGTGACAGGGGCAGTGTCAGGGAAGAGAAGGAGGCACATATGGAAGATGCATAGAGAAGTGACAAAACACTGCAAATGATTGAGACTAGTGGGTGAGAAAAATTGAGGAGTAGGGAATGATACCTAAGTTGTGAGCTTTGGTGTTTGGGAAGATGGTGGTGCCCTAAACAGTAATGGGAAGTTAGGAAGAAAGGGAGGGTTTTGGGGGGGACAGGAAATGGGTTTAGTTTTTGGCATGCTAAATTTAAGATCTATATGGGATGTCCTTTTTGAGATGTTCAACAGGCAGAGGCAAACCTGGAGATCATCAGAGTAGATTTGAGACTCCTTTGCATAGAGATCATAACTGAATCCGTAGGGATTGGTCATATCATCAGATATAACAGTATGGAGGGGAGAAAAGAAGAGAACCAGGGACAGAACCCCAGGTGATACATAATGTTTAGTAGGTGTTACTTGGATAAAATTCAGCAAAGGAGACTTAAGAAAGAGCAATTGGATAGGAGAAGGCCTAGGAGAAAACAGTGTCACAAAGGTATCAAGAAGAAGAGGGTGATAGTGTTAGAGGATATAGAGAGGTCAAAAAGGATAAAGACTGAGAAAAGGCTATTAGATTGGGAAATAAAAGGCCATGGGCAGTTTTGGAGAGAGAAGTT
The DNA here is from genome assembly GCA_023548195.1 of Bettongia penicillata ogilbyi. Classification (NCBI taxonomy): domain Eukaryota; kingdom Metazoa; phylum Chordata; class Mammalia; order Diprotodontia; family Potoroidae; genus Bettongia; species Bettongia penicillata. The sequence goes on from JAJHZJ010000595.1 coordinate 6,539,957, forward strand.
TTAGTTGAATGATGAGGTTAGACACAAGGCTGTAGAGATTTAAAAAAGACAGTGAGAGCAGAAGAGTGGTGGAGATATTTCTTGTAGATGGCCTTCTCAATGAGGTTAGCTGTGTCAGAAAGGATAGGTATGAGGGGATGATGGGATTAATCAAGTGAGGGTTTTTTGAGGATGGCAGATACATGATCATGTTTGTAGACAGTGAAGGTTGATGAGACAGAAAGGATGAAAGGCCATTACTTGTGGCAGGTAAAGGAGTTTACTATGGTAAGGAGTAGGGGCCTCCCTCTTTGGGAGTGAGATTGGATGAAGGATGAAATAGAAGGAGAAGGCAACTGAGTGATAGGGGAGAAGAAGGAGCTCCCTGGGAATGTTCTTAATTTTTTTTTAATGAAATGTGAGTCAGGTTTTTTATTTGAAAAGGTAGGAAAAGGGGAGGTTTGAGAAGGGGTGGAAACGTTTGAGAAAGACACTGGTGAGTAGGAAAGTAAATGAATTATGGAAGGTATAAAGGGATCACCTTATTGTGTTGAAGGCCCAATTGAGATATATAAATTTGCTGTGCACCGAGTCAGCATGCTTTCATGTTTTCCTCCAGCTACTTTAAGAAATAATGTGGATAGAAGTGGGATAAAAGGAACACAGGACAAACAACTGGGGAGAAGAGGACAGAGTAGAGTTGAATTAGTTCACCAAGGGGTCAGGATGGGGAAGGGACGTATAGGTCATGCTTATATAATGCTTTAAGGTTCAGAAAAGTAAATAGTGTAAGGCCAAATGATCTGCATTTTAAAGACAAGGAAACTGAGGGGGAGTGACACTGGAGGGGAAATGATGACGCTGTAGTGGTCTGGCTAGTAAATTAGCAGAGGTAATGAGTAAATTAGCTGGGGTAATGGCCTTAGAAAGAAGTGAGAGGTGCCTCAAATGATTGAAGTTACAGTGAGGATGAAGAGCTAGGTGGAATGATAACAAATTATGATCAGGTTAGGAAATTCCAGAATCCATGAACATGGAAATTATGCATTTGTGGGTGATTGTAAGATTGAGGATAGCACTATCTTTTTTCTTTAAGAAACTTTAAATGAGGTGGAGATGTGAGTTAAGGAAGTTAAACTATGTCAAGTATATGTTGAAGTCCCCCTAGTGTAGGGGGGTGGAGTTGGTGAGGAGAGAGAGAGAGAGACTGTGAGCCAGACCTTGTGTTCTTTGAGGAACAAATATTGCCTCTGTTTTTGGTAAATAACAGCCACCAGAATCTTGACTGGGTCATGATCCTAGGTTGAATGAACCTCAAAGGAGGAGAGAAGTTCCTGAGTGCTGATAGTAGAATTGATAGTCTAGAAGTGGCAACGTAGAGGAAATATGACACTTCTCCCACCATGCCTAGATAACATCAGAGAATATTAGTGAAAGTTCAGATCATTCTGGAAGAAATGGAACAGGAAGCCGTGTCAGTCAGGATAGAGTCAGGTCTCAATGGGAGCTACAAGATGGAAGGATTGGGAAAAGAAAGGCCAATGGAGTGGAGATCTTAATTCTTAGATTTTATTTTCTGTAATGATCAGCCATCTGTTGCTGTGATTTTGTAGTCATTCGGTTTCAGTCTGGATAGAACCTCATTTTATAGTCAAGAAACTGATCCCTCCAGGGAGACTTTTTACCAATAGTAAGGAGCAGAACTGGAATTTTCACCCAAGCCTTCCAGTTCTTATACTTGACCAATCTTCTCAAAGAAGGTATCCCTAGGGTTTTCACCCCTTACCATGGAACTGTCACAATGCATAAATACTTCTCTGTGAATTTGGCTGTACCCTTCATTGTGTCATGATTATGGGAATTCAGCATAGAATCTGAAGCCATGTTTTTGTAGCTTATTCTCTGACTGCATACAAGGTCTCTATTTAGTTGACATTGACTTTGGAAAGTATGTTGCCATAGCAAGGAGAAGTTGGTGACAGCTTTTAGTTGAGCAGATGGAATTTTTTGGCTTCTATTAGGAATCTCATTATGTAGATTTCTATAGATACTCAATCTCAGTCACATTTAAGCCTCTTAGTAGTTCATATATTTTTATCGAGATAATTTAAAACTCCAAAAGGGAATATACACACATACACGTATATATACACACTGACACATATATATGTATACACACACGTATATATGCATATACACATAACTTTGCTGAGCTCAATTCAAAATAGTGTGCAGTTATGTTTTGTTTCTGTAACGGCTTTGAAATTCCAGTTTTTTTGATTTGTTTTTATATAGTTTTAATCCTAGCCCTTTGCAGAGACACACTTTCTGGACAATTACTATAGGTGGGACCTTCATATGGACCAGCATCTATGGTGTCAACCAGTCCCAAGTACAGAGATACCTAGCCTGTAAAACCAGGTTCCAGGCAAAACTGTAAGTCCTCATGCCATATGTTTGTCAGTATTTAAATTGTTAGTCTTAAGGAAAATGTTAACCTGTTTCAAAAAAAGTAATTAAGCTAAATAAATTTGTGGTTATAATACCTTTACTTCATTTCTTTCGATATATTTTAAATCACCACCAAATATCATTCCTATAAGATGATTTGATTCATAAGTGAGCTTAGAATTTCTGTTAGTTATATGAAAATTCTGTTTCTTTCACATTTATTTTTTCACCTTGTTTCCATCTTTTATTCCTTTGTCACCTTTTTTTTGATAATATTCATTGCTGTCTCTATAGGGTTGAAGACCAATATTTGACAGTCATTTTATCTATCTATCTATCTATCTATCTATCTATCTATCTATCTATCTATCTATCTCTACATCTCTCTCTCTCTCTCTATATATATATATGTATATATATCTATATCTATAAGGGCTATCCTTCAGTAAGCGATCCTTAGCTTTTTTGAAGACAAAGACAATCTTTCCATTTATGTTTTTAACTATACCATGCTCTTTGTGGATACAACATCAAATTAATGATACCTTTTTATGCTAATTTTTATCAGGTGACAGACTTAACACTGTAGGATTAGTTGGAGTAGAATTTCATAGTAATAATGACATTTCTGGGCCAATAATGGAAACAGTAGTTAATCTTTTGTATGTTGCAGTTAAGCCTTTATATGTGGTGATGACAAAATTAGACTGAATTTGCAAGGCATCCTTGATCAGTAATGGGGTTAGGAAACCTCATTGGTTTTCTGTTGTGATATGTTGCCTCTTTCATTCTTTCTGCCTCCAAGCAGTATGTGATAAACTCTCTGATTCTCCAGTTAAGTTTTTCAGTTTCTACACCCATCGAACTGCCAACATAGAGAATTTATTGAAGCTTTTGTTGTTCTGTTTGAAAAAGAGCATGTTGTCAAGATATGGAGACAAGTTATATAACTTCTTTTGTCTGTTTTCTCATTTGTAAAATGAAAGTTAGGTCACTAGGGATAATGTTGCCTTCAGTGTACCCATTTCCTAATGTTGTTGTAAAGATCCAGTGAAACAGTACTTGCTAAACATAAAGACAATCAATTAAACATTTATTAAGTAAACACTTTACTGTCTTAGGCACTGGGAGATAGACAAGAAAGTCCTTGCTCTCAAGGAATTTAGATCTATTGGATTGGACACACAGTGCACTCATAAATAAGTATATACACAATAACTATAATTTAGTTAACTACAGTGTAGGAAGGGAGGGAGGAGGGCATGAGTAGTTGAAGAGAGTAGGAAAAGCTTTGTGTATAATGTGGTCATTAAATGGAATCCTGAAGGCAGTGAAGGATTCTGTGAGGAATATATGAGGAAGTGCATTCTAGGTATGGGGGACAGTCAATGCAGAGGCCTAGGGATGGGAGATAGACTGTAAAGTGCAGGAATGGAAGTAATGAATGAAGAATGTCAGGGATTATTACCTCAAAAATATTTCAAGGAATTATTTTCTCTCTGTCTCTCTTTCAAGAGGCATTATGTCATCACTATGCCATTCTGTGCCACTTTCTCATCACAAATACATGTCACAATTACTGGACCTTTTATTAAGCATTTATCAAATACCTAGAAAAGAGGCTAAGGATAGTCTCTGCTCTTAAGGAGCTTAAAATCTAATGGAAGAGATCAGAAGCAAAGAAATAGACTCAGAACCTTTCTAGTTTTGTAATGTCTTGTATACCTTTTGTTCCACTAGCTTTAAGAATTCAGTTACTTGTAAAGCTAAGGGACCAGAACAGAATCTATTATGCTTCGACTGACGTAAGAAAACAATAACAGGGTTAGCAATCATGATTTCAGATGAAGTAAAAGCAGAAATAGACTTAGTTAAAGATGAGGAAGGAAATTCTATCGTACTGAAAGGTACCATAGACATTGACGTAACATCAACACAAAATATATACATGCTAATGGTATAGCATCTAAATTTTTAAAGGTGAAATTAAATGAGTTAAAAGAGGAAATAAGACAGTAAAACTCCACTAGTGAGATCTTCAACTTTCCCATCTTAGATCTAGATAAAGGTAACCATAAAATAAAGCAGAAAGAAGTTAAGGAGGTGAAGAGAATTTTAGAAAAGTTAGATATGATAGACCTCTGGAGAAAATTAAATGGGAATAGAAAGGAAAAGTATATTTAGAGAATCCATTAAAAATAGAAAGGAAAACACCTCACAACCAAATGTAGAAAAGCAGAAGTATTAAATGCATTCTTTTTAGCTCGTAATACAATACAATTACATTTAATGAAGGGTAGTGAAAAGATAGTTTAAGTATAATTTGAAACAAAATCTAATCCTTAGGTGTGGATCAAAGAACAAATCACAGAAACAGTTTCATTAAGGAGAATGACAGTACTGAGGCAGCATACCAAAATTTATGGGATGCAACCAGAGCAGTACTTAGGAGAAAATTTATATCTCTAGATGCTTACGTGACTGAAATAGGGAAATAGCACATCAATGAATTGGGCACGCAACTAAAAAAACACCCTAGAAACAAATTGGAAGTTGCTAATGAAAGACTAAATTGGAAATCCTGAAAATCAAAGAGAGATTAATAAAATTGAAACTAAGAAACCCATTAAACTAGTAAAATGAAAACTTGGTTTTATTAAAAAAAAGCTAAATCATTGATTAATTTGATTTAAAAAAAAGAAAAAAAACCAAATTATCAATGTGAAAGATGAAAGAGCTGAATTCACCACCAGTGAAGAGGAAATTAAAACCATTATCAGGAGTGTTTTACCCAACTACACACCAGAAATCTGACAATCTAAGCAAGATGGATGGATATAAGTACAAATATAAACTGCCCAGATGGACACTTAACCCCATTTTAGAAAAAAAATTGAACAAGCCATCAGTGCTCTCCCTAAGAAAAAACCTCCAGGGCCAGATGGATTCACAAGCGCATTCTATTAAACATTTAGAGGAAAATTAATCCCAATGCATATACACTGCTTGGAAAAACCAGCAAAGAAGGAGTTCTGCTAATTTTCTTTTGTGACACATACCAGGAGAAAACTACAGACCAATTTCCCTAATGAATATTGATGCAAAAATTTAACTAAAATATCAGTAAGGAGATTTCAGTAATATATGACAATGAACATACATCATAACCAGGTGGGATTTATACCAGGAATGCAGGGCTGGTTCAGTATTAGAAAAAGCTGTCAGCATAATTGACCAGATCAGTAACAAAACCAACAAATCATATGATTATTTCAATAGATGAAGAAAAAGCCTTTAACAAAATACAGTGCTTATTTTTTATTAAAAGCACTAGTGAGAATTGGAATAAATGGAGCTTTCCTTAAAATAAGAAACGTCTGTCTAAAAACATCAGCAAAAACAGTATGTAATGAGATTAAGCTAGAAGCCTTTGTAATAAGATCAGAAGTGAAGCCAGGATACCTATTTTCATCTTTCTTACTCAGTATTGTCCTAGAAGAGAAGAAAAAGAAATTGAAGGAATTAGAATAGGCAGAGAGGAACCAAACTGTCACTCTTTGCAGATGATATGATGCAATTCTTAGAGAATCCACTAAAAATGTTAGTTGAAATAATAAACAACTTTAACGAAGTTTCAGGGTGTAAAATAAATCTACATAAATTATCATTATTTTTATATATTACCTGCAAGGTTCAATAGCAAGAGAGATTCCTTTTAACTTAATCGTAGACAATATAAAATACTTGGGAGTCTATTGCCAAGACAAACCCAGGAACTCCAAACACATTTATAAAAGACTTCCCGCACAAAGAAAGTCAGATCTAAACCACTGGAAAAATATTAATTGATATAATAAAAATGACAATGCTACCTAAATTAATTTACTTAACCAGTGCCATACCAAACTACCCAAAGTCATAGAGCTAGAAAAAAGTAACAAAATTCATATGGAAGAACAAAAGGTCAAGAATATGAAGGGAATTAATGAAAATAAAAGCCAAGGAAGGGTGCCTACCTGTACTAGATCTAAAACTATATTATAAAGCAGCACTTATCAAAACTATTTGGCACTGGCTAAGAAACAGAGTGGTGGATCAGTGGAACAGATTAGGTACAGAAAGACACAGTACTGAATGACTGTAGCAATCTATTGTTTGATAAACCCAAAGACCCAAGCTTTTAGGACAAAAACTCATTTGATAAAAACTGCTTTTTTAGCAGGGTCTCTTGTTGTGTAAGCATAGCTGCTTTGCCTACCCTATGTAAAGCAGCTTGACTTGCTTAAATTCTTATCGTTGCTAAGTAATACCTGTTAAGATATTAATACCTTTACCTGGGAACTGACACTAACATTATGTCCTCAACATATGAGTTTATTAGCTTAGCATGCAGCAGAGCAGGCCTCAGAGAATGGAATAAAAGACACATCCCAGAGTGTGATGGGTGTGTGAAGTTTCCAGAGCTTGCAGTTGATCCCGTGAGCATACTTAGGAGGGAGTTTGATAGTAGGATCATAGGATTGAGAGCTGAGAGCGATTTTACAGATGATCTCAACTAGCTCCTTTAGGTTACCAAATTAGATCTAGAAACTTGCCCCCATCACATGGGTCATAGATTATGAAACTTCCAGAATCAGAAACCAGCAACTTCTGATTTCATTTTTCAGATGCCATTCTGCCATTCTGCCTGTGGGGCAGGCAGGAAAAGGAGAAGGGGCATCAAAAGGAACTAGCAGGGAAGGCAAATTTTCTTTTAAAATAATTTTATTTAGGACTAACAACATAGATTTAGTTACATGGGAAACTGGTCCAGAGCATATCTGTTTAAGAAAAAAATAGATTAAAGAAATTGTTTCAATTTTTTACGAGTAAACTCAGTGGACAGAAAACACAAAACCAGATTGTGTTATATGTGTTCATAGGAGCTAGTGGAAAGAAATTTGCTATAAGAGCTCAGTAACTTATTTTATTAATAATGATGGTGCTGTTGAAAACAATGGGTATTGTGCATACAACTCTTCCTCATTTTTCCAGGAATCATGGACATAAATTATTTTGTTTCAGATGTTTTCTTTGAAAATTTCTGATGTCTTCTTGGAAAGGCTAGATTAATTGAATGAGGTCTAACTGTTTATATCTACTTTCTGATACTAATGCAATATGGAAGACAGTTGACCCTGACAAATTTTTAAAAATTGATTAATTAGTAGCTGATTTGCTCATTTACATTTCTTCTTTTAATGGCATATTAGCTAATAAAATAAGCATTAGTCAAGTATGTTATTTTGTCACTCAGTAATCACTTTAAGCACCTATTACATACCAAGCATACTGTGAAAAGTGCTGAAAATTTTAGAAAAAGGAAAAATAAAAGCCAGCCTTTACCTTTAAGGAGCTTACTTTTGAATGGGGGAAGACAATAAATAAACAGAAGCTGAAAAGCAGAGGTGGTAATGATGACCAGGTCCAAAGAGAGGAAGTAAAGAGGTGGCCTTGGGGCCCTCCTTAAATGGACATTCTGGGAGGAGAATTTTAGTGAAAGGTAGATGTGTTTATGAGAATGTGAAATCATTTAAAATTTTTATTCTTGATCCCTGCTGGTTGAAATTACATACCCTATGTAAACCTACGTGGAAGTACTTGGGAAAGTGGCTTAAACTGTGAGTGACTACACAGGGTGGACTGAGGGATGCCCTGGATGGGATGCCCTTAGGTTTGTGGAAGCCAGAGAATACTTGACTCAGCCTTTGTTTTGTTGAGTTGATTTGTGTGTCATAGTCTTAGGCCATTTTTTATTTTGGGTTGTGATATCCTAGGCTAGAATCCCATTAGGTAGATCTCATATAGGAACTAATTGGGTCCCAGACCAGAGGTCTGCTGTTATAAAACCGAATTTGATGGAGATGCCATCAACCAAAGGATGTTAAGTTTATACTCTCTAGTTAACAGAGTTTGATCATATAGACTCAGTTTTATTGACCTTAGATATAATTAGTACAGCTTCTTAAAACAATAAGACCACACAAAGAAATTTTGAAAATTAGAGGAGAAATATATTAATAGAAAAAATGGCTAAGTAATTAACAAAACTAGAAGCTGCTCTTTGAAAAGACTAACACTGGGCACCACATACATTGATGTACAATGGGTTAAGTGAAAAATGAAACGCGAAAAAAATCACAAAGAGCAGAGAATTGTATTGACAAGGTATATAGACAGTATGATGTTGATAATATAATTCCTTGTTTATCAAGGTGATGTATTTCCTTTACTCTTTTGAGTAGAAATCATTTTACTTTTTGCTTGTATCTTTAGAGCGCTTTATTTAAATATTTTGGGACTCTGGGTAATTCTTACCTGTGCAGTTCTCTCTGGATTGGGATTATACTCAATGTATCATAACTGTGATCCTTGGACATCACACAAAGTTTCAGCACCAGATCAGGTTTAGTATTAAAACTTATAATTCTCTTGTCAAATCATTCAGTAGGGGATAATATGATGTATTGTGAAAGAAATACCAGTTGTAAGAAAGTAGGAAAAAAATTTCCCAAATTAGCAGTTTCAACTATACATTAATGTTGGTTGGGGGAAAAGAAAATGACCTTGGATTTACATGAGTTTAATATATTTCAATTGTTATTATTTCTTGTACACATTCTTTATCTTGATTTCACTCCAGGTAAGCAGTGGAAAAAATGAACATTTCTAACATCCCTAGTCTCTGGACACAATGAAGGAATATATCTAGGAAATCTTAAAAAAGTTAAAATCAATTTTTAGATACCAAGTAAGTTTAAGACAAATCATTGAACAAGTTTTTATTAAGTACCTATTATGTGCCTGGCATTGTGCTAGGTGTGGGGGATACAAGTACAAAGAACTAATTCATACTCCCAATGAGTTTATGTTTTAATGAGTTCAAGAAAATATATATATATATATGTGTGTGTGTGTGTGTATACATATAGTCATTATACACATAACATGAATAAATAGCAAATATGTTGTTATTGTTCAACTCTCCTTGATCTCATTTGGAGTTTTCTCAGCAAGGATCCTGGGATGGTTTGCTGTTTCTTTCTCTAGTTCATTTTATAGATGAGGAAATTGAGGCAAATAAGGTTAAGGGACTCACCCAGGGTCACACAACTAGTTAAGTGTCTGAGGTAAGATTGGAATTCAGGTCTTTCTTCCTGCAAGGCAGGACACTTATTTGCTGGGCTGCCTAGCTGCCGCAACAACAAACACATACAGAATAGGTAAATAGTTAAATATAAAGTAGTTTGGGAGGGAGGGACTGTCAGATGGGGGATCAGGAAAGGTTTAATGCGGAAGATGATACTTGAATTGCATTTTTAACGGGGGGAAGGACACTTTGAGGCAGAGGTAAGAAGACAGTGCATTCCAGGCATGGGGGACAGTCAGGGAAAAGACAGAGAGACAGGAGATTGTGGGCTTTGAGTGGATACCAAGTGTTAGAGAGTGAGGCTAGAAATATGGGTTGGGGCTAGGTTGGGTAGGGCTTTAAAAGTTAACCAAAGTTAACCAAAAGTTAACCTAGAGGTAACATAGAACCTCTGGAACTTATTGAGTAGGGGAGTCACATGGTCAGATGTTTGCCTGAGGAAAATGACTTAGGCAGCCACATATAGGATAGACAAGTGTGAGGAGAGAGAGGGGCCTGAAGTAGACAAAGCAGCGAAGATACCATGCACTGATCTCAGCAAGGGGCAATGTGGCCCTGAGCTAAGATGGTGACCATGTACTCACAAAGAAGAGTGTCAAAGAGGCGTAGAGGCAGAATGGGGGAGAGGGAGGAGTCCAGGATACTGCCAAGATGGCAGACCTGGCAGACTGAAAGGATAGTGGTACCTTTGGTAGAAGTAAGAAGGGGGCGAGTTTGAGAGGAAGGGAGTTCTGCTTTAGACATGTCAAGTTTGGGACTTCGATCCTCAGAGGAGAGGCCAGGGATAAATAGAAAGATGTGTATGGAGAAGACAAAACTCTGGAGTCAACAAGGTCAACAAGTGAGAAAATGCAGAGAGCCTTGGGGCCTCTCACCCAATTAGCATGGAGGCCTGTTAGAGCTGGTAAGGCAGCAGAGAAACCTGAAAGGAGGTGGTCGTCTGGCTTGTTAGGGGCAAAAATTGCAAAGGAACTGTGTCATCAAGACTTAGAAGACGGAGACTCAAGTCGGGGCTCCTGAAGATGGGGGAAAGAGAGGGTCATTAGATTTGACAACTAAGAGCTATTAGTTGATAGTTTTTGTTTTTTTTTTGTGGTGATGAATATCCTTGCCCTCCACTAAACCCAGACTTTGATTCCTTTTGGGGTCTTGCAGGTGACTTGAGTTCTTGAACACTGGTAGCTGAAAATAAACTCTGGTAGGTCCAGTAATAGATGTGTGACTCTTAGAAACTGTTTGCTCAGTTGCACAGGAACTGCAATCTTTGTTAGATTGAAATTCCCTACAGCAGACAAGTATTTTATGGTAGAGCTATTGTTCTTTGAAGATAGCCCATGTTCCCATTTTCTGCTACTATGAGGCTATTCCCAATGGGCAAGTCTTCACATGAGGAGCGGTTCCCCAGAACTGAAATGGAGGTCTGTCTAACCTGTTGGACAGAATAGTGAACTTCGAAGTGAGCACAGATGGAGACGTGTATAATAAATTGTTAATTATGATGAAGACAGTAATTTTAAGAGGAATTAGAGAAAGGAGACGGTCAGCAAAAACTGGAACAGAAGGTAGTAATATTTGAAGCTCTGACTATAGATGAGGAAATTGAGGCAAATACTGTTAAGTGACTCACCCAGGGTCACACAGCTAGTAGGTGTCTGAGGCCAGATTTGGACTCAGGTCTTTCTGCCTGCAAGGCTGGATGCTCTTATTTTCTGGGCCACCCAACAGCAACAAACATATACCGAATAGTTACACGTAATTAAGATTAAATATTAAAAAGCAATTAACTTATGTCATTTTTTTCCAGCTCATGCCTTATCTAGCAGTGGAGATTCTAAGTGATTCTCCGGGGCTTCTAGGACTTTTTGTGGCCTGTGTCTATAGTGGGACATTGAGGTATGGATGGATTTTCATCATGTGTTATGGCTGGTCAGAGTGTTCAATGATTTTAATAATTGGGTTTGCTCAGTATAAATTTATAGTTTTGTAATATTTTAGGGTTTGAAGAGATCGTAGAGGTAATGATTCTCCTCCTTACTCTGTGACCATGGGCAGTGACAATAACTCTCATTCATAATTATATTTTAAGGTTTTAAAATTACTTTTCTCACAATAACCTCATGAGATAGGTATTCTAAGTGTGCCCATTTTACAGATGCTGAAAGTGCACCTCAAGCAGGTTAAGTGATTTGTTTAGTGGTCACACAACGTCAAAGGCAAGGCTTAAAGACAGATTTCTGTTTGCCCTAAAAGTCTAGCACTTGTCACATGATACCCCACAGGGCTGCAGTGTCCTCATCTTTAGAGGGTTGGGTTAGATGATCTTTATTTCTTTTTCATTTAGTTCAGTGGTTCTGGTGTTTGACAGCCTGGGCTAACGATTGAATGGACCTCCAAGAGGGTACAGTTAAAGAGGGATAAGATCACCAAGAGGGTGACAGGGAGAAGTGAGAAAAGAGAAGAGGGCTACCATATGTAGGGGGGAGCAAAGAAAAAGAAGCAACTGGGCAGGCCTCCCCTCTCTGACTCTCCCTTTGACTCTCCTGCCTTCACCAGAGTCTCACTTCCAACAGCTTTTTCATGTCCTTTCTTTTCTTCTCAGGTCTCCTCTGAGCTATACCAAAGAAACAAACCAATTCAAAAACCCCAGACCTCTTTTGAACCCTCCTACCCCTTCTCTGTTCTTTGGTAATTATTAGGCTTCATGAATGAGCAGTCTGTATTCACTGCTTCCACCCCTTCAGCACACTCTCCCACTAAGAACCCTCATGGTGCTGATAATCATCAAAGTTAGCTTTTATTTAGCACCTACTGTGTGCTAGGCACTGTGCTCATTAGCACTTTACTGATAGGATCTCCTTTGATCCTCATGGTGACAACTTGCAAAGCATTTTCTTCACAGTAGCCCTGAATATAGCTAGTAAAAATACTGTTTTTCTGTTTTATAGATAAGTATCTCATACAGTCTGAATCTACATCTTCTTGATTCAGACCCTTACTTTTTCTAGTGTACAGTGCTTCCTCCTTTTCCTCAAGCCCTTCCAAACTGTCTTCATTCCTGTTACAGAAGGTACAGAAGAAGCTAGTCTCCTAAAAACCTCACAACTAATTGCTATATCTACCTAATATTCCTCATGTCCTTGTCCATATCAGTACATTTAACTATTAGCTACTTTATCCTTCTTTCTGTAAGGTGTCTCAAAAGTCTTAATAAGATTTTAAGCTATCGAAGCTCAGACTTTTCTGTTTCCATTTACTTTCTGTGATGCCGTACTATCCCAGGCACCACCAGGCTATCTCCTGTTACCACTGTTAGTGCATCCTCTTTCTCCTGCTCTCTTAATGGGAACTCCTGGAGCGTCAAGAATTACGATTTTTATCTTGGTGTTCCTAGTTCCTGGAAAATCAGAAAGGCTATAGGATGGTTGAACAGTTTTCACAGCATAGTTCCCAATTGTTTTCCAGAGTGGTTGGACCAAGCTTTACAAGTAGTAGTTCTGTCTTCCCACGCCTCTGGAACATTGACTCTTCCATCTTTTATTGTCTTTTGGTAGGAAGTAGAACCTCACAGTTTGAACCGGCATTTCTCTTATTTGTGATTTGGAGCATTCTTACTTGTGGTTGTTGAGAGTTTGCATTTTTCCTTCCAGAAATTGTTCATTGGGAGGATCCTTGGTTCCATCTATTTGTGTATAGCATCTATTTTTCCTGTGTATCAGGCCTAACTCTAGGCCAGTGCTGTATCCATTGTGCCAGCTAGCTGACTTCATTTTAATGCTCATTGTTTTAGAATATAGCTTGAATTCTGGAAGTGCTGTTTTCCCTTCATTCCTACTTTGTCCCTGTCATTTCACTTTCGTGATTTCAAATGAATCTTGTAATTTTGTCTTGTTTTAGATCTAGAATGGAATCTGTTGGCTGTTTGATTGGTGTAACTAAATTTATAAACTAATTCAGATAGTGTTGTCATTTTCATCATTTTGGCACAGCTAGTGAGTGTTTGCTTTTGACACTGCCACCCCCTGGTGTCAGCCCTCAGCCCCTCGCTTGTAGACTGTTGCAGGAGCTGCAGGGAGGTGGGCCTACCTTCAGTTTAACCTCCTAAAGGTAGGTCCAACCAGAAGGTCACTCCAGTGGCTCCCTATTGCCTCAAGGATCAAGTACAAAGTCTTGAAGCTCACAGCACTTCACAGCCCAGCCCCTGTGACCTTTCCATTCTATTTACACCTTACCCCCTGCCTTTGGTGTCTTTATCCTTCGGTATCTATATCCCCTCTTTGCTGCATTGCCTTTGGTCATCTCTCGACTCTAGGCATTCTCTGGCTGTCTGAATTCCTAGAACGCTCCCCTTGCCCTCCTTTGGTTAATGACCTTCTTGGCTTCCTTTAAACTCCAACTAAAACCTAACTTGTACAGGAAGCCTTCCCCAGGATCTCTTCATTTCAGTGCCTTCCCTCTGTTAATGATTTCCTATGTATCCTGTATAGAGCTTGTCTTGTACGTATTTGTCCATTTGTTGTCTCCTCCGTTAGATTGTGAGCTCCTTGAGGGCAGGAGCTGTCTTATGCCTTTGTTTGTATCGCCAGCATTTAGCACAGTATCTGGCATGGAGGAGGCACTTAATAAATGATAATTTACCAGCTTCCTGACGGTGGTGCCAGGCCAGATGGGCACAGAGCATTTTAAGGTAGTGGATTGTGAATTCTAAGATCTTAAGATTCTAAGATCTTAAGTCTTTCTTTAACATGTTGTTGTCATTATATAAAAGCTTCTGATTTTGCTTTTTTCACTGTCAGTCTCTCCAGTGTCTTCTGAAAATGTTTTAAAAAAAATTTCTTGCAATGCAAAAATAGCTCATTATATAACATATCACAGTTTAATCATTACTTAATTTATTGTGTTCCCTTCCCCCCACCCTCGGTTACTTTTAAGTTTTTTGCTTTTCCTTTCTTTTCCTTTTAGTCATATGTTTGGGATCCACGTTCTGATATTGAAGTTGTGTTGGTTATGACTATTCTCTTCCCTATGTTTCCTTCCTTCTTTTAACCTTATTCTCCCCCACCCCATTCCTGCCTCTTTTCCTTGTTGAGTTTAAGATGTTTTTATTTCTCAAGCTCTTAGCCTATATGTAAGTATATGTGTTTTCTACATTCCTTTTTCTAGATCTAATAAGAGTGAGGTTCGTTTGATGTTTGCTCCCCTTAACGCTTTCTCCATATTTACATATTCAACTTGGCCACCCCAAGTTTAAGAAATAGTTCTGTTCTCCTCCTCCATCCACACTGTTCCTTTTGCTTTTATTCTTCTCTCATAAAACCACCAGAGTAGAACCAGTGTACTCTCGGACCTTCTTGATGTCTTACTTAATTCCCTCACTGCCTTTGAAATGTTAAAATTCTGAAGAGATCCTTGTTTTTCTCCTCCATTAGAATGTGAAGATTTCATCAGTTAGCCCCCTCTAGTTGCCCAAGAAATTTTCCTTTTTAGATTTCTTTTTTGTGGTCAAAACATACTTTCTATTTATCTCTCATCTTTTCATCAAGAGTTCTTGAAAATCTTTTATTTACTCTTCTCCTGACAGATTCAGGATAGAGAAGGAAACATTTTTTTTTCCCATGACCAGTAGGGAATTTGTTTTGCAGGACTAAACATAATTGTTTTTTTAAAATTTGTTTTTAGTTTTCAGCATTCGCTTCTGTAAGATTTTGAGTTCCAAATTTTCTCCCCATCTTTCCCTTCCCCCTACCCCAAGATGGTGTGTAATATGTAAAGAAGAATTAGAACCAGGGGGAGAAACCACAAGAAAGAAGAAATCAGAGAGAGAGAGAGAGAGAGAGAGAGAGAGAGAGAGAGAGAGAGAGAGAGCGAGCGCAAATAATATGCTTCGATCTGCACTCAGACTCCGTAGTTCTTTTTCTGGATGTGGACAGCATTTTTCATTGTGAGTCCTTTCGAGTTGCATTGCTAAGAAGAGATAAGTCTATCAAAGTTAGTCATCGCACAATATGGCTGCTACAGTGTTCTCCTGGTTCTGCTCATTTCACTCAGTATCAATTCATATAAGTCTTTCCAGGTTTTTCTGAACTCTGGCTGCTCATTATTCCTTATAGTACAATAATATTCCTTTATATTCATATACCACAGTTTGTTCAAGCCATTCCCCAGCTGATAGGCATTCCCTCAATTTCCACTTCTTTGCCACCACAAAAAGAGCTGCTATATATTTTGTACATGTGGGTCCTTTTCCCATTTGTATGTCCTCTTTGGGATACATCCTTATAAGTGGTATTGTTGGTTCAAAGGGTAGGAACAGTTTGGTAGTGCTTTGGGCCAAATTGTCCTCCAGAATGATTGTATCAGTTTGTGACTCCACCAGCAATGCATTAGTACTCCAGTTTTCCCACATCTTCTCCAGCATTTATCGTTTTCCTGTTTTGTTGGCCAGTCTGGTAAGTGTGGTGTAGTTAGTACCTCAGAGTTGTTTTGATATTTATTTCTCTAATTACTAGTGATTTAGAACATTTTTTGTGCCTATAGATAGCTTTAATTTCTTCATCTGAAAACTGCCTGTTTATATCCTTTGACCACTTATCAGCTGGAAAATGAGTTTTTTTCTAATAAATTTGACTCAGTTCTCTATATATTTTAGAAATGAGACCTTTATCAGAGATAGTAGTTGTAAAAATTCTTTCCCAGTTTTCTGCTTTCCTCCTAATCTTGGTTGCATTGGTTTTGTGCAAAAACTTTTCAATTTAATGAAATCAAAATTATCCATTTTGCATTTCATAATTTTCTGTATCTCATGTTTAGTTATAAATTCTTTTACTCTCCCTAAGTCTGACAGGTAAACTATTCCTTACTCTCTCATTTTGCTTATAGTCTCAGCCTTTATAGTTAAATCCTGTGCCCATTTTGACTTTATTTTGGTATACTGTGTAAGCTGTTGGTCTATGCCTAGTTTCTGCCATATAGTTTTCTAGTTTTCCCAGCAGTTTTTGTCCAATAGTGAGTTCTTATTCCAGAAGCTGGAATCTTCGGGGTTACTGTGCCACTGACTACTGTGCCTTGCATACGTAACCTATTTCACTGATCCACAACTGTTTCTTAGCCAGTACAAAGTGGTTTTGATGATTGCTGCTTTATAGTTTAAGATCTGGTTACAGCTGGGCTGCCTTCCCTTGCATTTCTTTTCATTAATTCTTTTGATATGCTTGACCTTTTGTTCTTCAAGATGAATTTTGTTATTTTCTAGCTCTATGCAATAACTTTTTTGTAGTTTGGTATGGCACTGAATAAGTAAATTAATTTAGGTAAAATTATCATTTTTATCATATTAGCTTAGCATGATCAACAGATGTTTTTCCAATTATTTAGATCTGGCTTTATTTGTGTGAAAAATGTTTTGTAATTGTGTTCATATAGTTCCTGGGTTTATTTTGCAGGTAGACTCCCAAATAGTCTATACATATTTCTTTAAAGCATTTTGTTTTTCTTTTTTTCCCCTTTTAAATTTGAAAATTGGGGTAGGAGGGAGAAAAATAAAATTAAAAGTATCTTCTTTCATTAAGGGTCCATTCTTTCCCCTATAGAATCATGCTGAATTTTGCATATTTAATTGTCCTTGGCTACTCTAATCCTTTATCTTTTGTTCTTTAGTATATTGTTGTCTAAAATCTTTTATTTGTAGTAGAGACTCTTACTTGGAGAATCAGCTGTGTTAGATAAGCATCATTCATGTATGAATGATGGCTGGGATGGCCATCAGTTCAGTGTTCCTAAAATCATTTGTACCTTGCATGCAGAGAAAGGGGACATCCTTTGATGCATATACTCTGAGGCTGCCTGAGAAGGTGATGAAGGAAATGTTGTGAGCAGAGGCTCATAGGAGCAGGGGTTCAATATTTTCCACTTCATTTTTCACTGTGACCTTTTAGAACATAAATGCTGCGAGTGATGAGAATCAACCATATTTATATACATGTAGACATACAATGTAGCAGCCACTGTTGTGAAGGAGCAGAGCTAGCAGTATGGTACCCAGAAGGCAAAGGATGTAGGCTTATAACCAGGAATACCTTACCCAGGAAAAAACTGAAGATAATCCTATAGGGGAAAAATGAACCTCTAATGAAATATAGGGCTTCTAAGCATTCCTGATAACAGAGCTGCAGAATTTTGACATTTCAACATGAGAGTTAAGAGAAACAAAAAGACAAACATGAATAATGACAGTAAGGGACTGAAGAAGGATAAACTACTTATATTCTAAAATGGGGAGATAATCCGTGTGTCCCCTTTAACCCTGTCATTATCACATAAGAGGAGGGAGTCTAGAGAAGAGAACTGGAAGTGGTTCTGTTGTGTTTTGATGATTTAAAGAGAAGGATGGAGAGGAAAAGAGGAATTATCCTAGGAGAGAAAAAGAAAGAAAACATGGATGGATTATTTTATGTAATCAGGATGAGTCAGTACATGAGTGTAAGCAAGGGAATGGTGGTGTTTGGCTCCTGAACCTTATTTTAATTTGAATAGGCAAAGGAGGAAAGAATACACTCACAGATTTGAGTAAAGAAATACATTTATTTCAACAGGAAAATAGGAAAAGGAGAAGAGAAGGGAAAAAGGAGTATTGGAGAGGATAGATGAAGGGGTGGATTATCTCTGTAAGCAAAACAAAGGATGTAAAAATGCATTTAGATCTCTTTTTGAGGCAAGAAAGAATGGAAATTTGAGAGGGTGTCTATAAATTATGGAATGGCTAATAATAATGACAATCGACATTTACATAGCATTTACTGTGTACTATGTACAGGGAACTGTGTGAAGTGCTTTACAAATATTATCTCATTAGATCCTCACAATAGCCCCGGCAAATATGTTGCTGCTATCTCCATTTTCCAGTTGAGGAAACTGAGGCAAACAGGTTAAGTGACTTGTCCAGAGTCACATAGCTAGTAAGTATCTGAGCTTAGATTTGAACTCAGGCTTTTCTGACCCCAGTCCTGGTGCTCTGACCCACCTGGCTAAACAAGGCATACCTGTGGTGGAATACCACTGTACTATAATCAGTGATGGAAATGTGGAGAGTCTTGTAGGAACTGATGCCGAGTGAAGTGAGCAGAACAAAGGAAACAACGATGTGGGAGAGAATGAGAAACTGATCAGCGCTGGGGGCAGCCACAGTCTGTAGAGGGTCTCCTGACAGAGGCGCAGAAACAGCGTCTGCTGCACTAGAGAGGCTTTATTTTTATTTCCCTCTCATTTGGAGCTGGAGAGCGTTGGAGAGAGAGAAGATGATTTTTGCTGACTGAAAAGATATATAATTTAATTTTTAAACCAGGTTTTTATTTCCCCCCCATTTTACATATGAAGATAACTGAGGCTGAGAGAGGCTAAGGGTTACATAGTGTTTGAAGCAATATTTGAGCTCAGGTCCTCCTGATTTCTAAGCTCTATGCTACCTAGCTAACTCCAGCTGCAAAATTGGTAAACATAGCTAATATTTAACCATTTTGCCCCTTATTTGATAGACTTTTGTTGGAATTTCATTTTCTCTCTTGCCCACTAATCGTAGATATAGCCCAAGGGCTTATCTTAAGCCTTCTTTTTTCTCACTCTATTCCTTGGTTCCTAACTTTCATTGTTTTAATAATCATTTCTTTGCATATGAATGGCACACTGAATAGAGCCCTAGATCTCGAGTCAGCAAGAAGTAAGTTCATATCTGGCCTCAGACAGGTATTAGCTGTGGGACCCTGGGCGAGACATTTTTGTCTGCCTGCCTCACTTTTCCTCATTTGTAAAATGGGGATGATGATAGCACCTGCCTTCCAGGGGTGTTGTGAGATATTTGTAAATGACTTTGCAAACATTTAAATGCCACACAACTATTACCATCATCATCATCTGTCTCTTTTTCTAGCCTTAGTCTCTTTCTTCCCAGCTTCATTCCCATATCACCAGCAACCTACTGAACATTTCAAATTGAATGCCTCATAGGTATCTCAGACTCACATGTACACAACATTATCTTTCCCCCAGCACTGCCAAACTTCCCTTTTTCCAGGATATTGACATTCTTGTAGTTACCCAGTTTGAAATCTCCATGTCATTCTTGACTCCTCATACATTCTGTTGTTGCCACATCTTAACATTTAACATGTAACATTTCTTCTGTAGAACATGTCATCACCCTCATTCAAGTCCTCTCACTTCTTACCTGGAATATTTCTGTAACCTCTTAATTGTTCTCCTGGCCTCCAATTTCTCCTTATTATACTCCATCCTTCATGCAGCTGCCAAAGTCAAAAAGTCTAATTCTGACCATGCCACCTCCCTCTCCTTAAACTCTAGTGACTCCACATTACTTCCAGGATCCAGTAGAAACAGCTCATCACAATTGGATCCCTTCATTTCTTCCCCTCCATGCCAGCTTGGTTTGCTTTCTGAACTCCTCCTGTCTTCATGACTTTTCCTTAGTATCCCAGTGCTTAGAATAGTCTTTCTTGTCTTTCCCTCAGGAACCCCTGACTTCCGTTAAAACTCAGTTGGTGTGCAAGAGACCTTTGGCAGTCAGAGAACCATCCTCTCTGAGGGTTCTTCCATCAACTCTGTATTTATCTTGTAGGTTCTGTTTTGTATCTTAGCACTTAGCTTAGTTTCTGGCACAGAGTAAATCAACACTTACTAAATGCTGGTTGTTTGATTTCTTGGAACTGTCTCATGAATAGTAGGTGAAGTTTACATGTACAGGCCAAGTTCAGATATTTTTAAGAAAATAGCTAAAGTTTACTTATTCAAAGAATAAGTTACAAAAGAATGCTATCTACATTTAATAGCATTTTAAGGAAATATCTTTATGTTCCAGTAGATGGTGACATTAATAAAGGGCATTAAAGAAGACCCTTTGGTGGTAATTAAGTCTAGATAGTATGGTTCTTATTGAGTTAATGGTTGTGGTAGGCTAGAGCATTTCAGTAGGGCTCAGGTTGGTGGGTTTGGTCGATAGTCTGTAAGAAAATGATGACCCCATTTCAAGTGTCAGTTTAGTTTGAGGAGGAGAGGGGTAGGGGTATGTGTGCACCAAGTGAATCCAGAGAGCAAAGAGGGTCAGGGTGTGGAGTGTCAGGTTATAGAAGGGGGGAGAGGTGTAATTTGGAGCAACTGTTCACGTCAGAATGTTCAGAGACCTGATTTTAGACAGGGTAGGGAATCGTCGTGGTTCCTGCTGACCTTTCCCTGCCTCCCCATTACATTATTTTCCTCATAGTATTTCTTTGTCCTTGAGGCTCATGGCCACAAAGCCCTTCACTCAGCAGATTTCTGCAGTAGCCCTCCTGTTTGCAGGGGCCATGCTGTCTCCTTTCAGAATTGCACCCATCATCCTCCTAAGTGAAGTTCCTGTGATTCTTAGAACAACCCCATGAGGCACATAGGATAATTGTTATCATCTCATGAAGAAACATGAGACACAGAGTTATGGGATTTAGGCTAAAGCTGGGGGTAGAACCCAGGCCTCCTGACCTCTAGGTCATTATCCTTTCTAATGAACACCCCTAATTTACTTGCTAAAACAATGTATTTACACCCAAATGTAGGATTATGCAGTGGCAGGCAAAACATATATGGAATTGTTTTTTTCCCTTAAAACTTACTTTTTTGCCCTAATTAGTTAAAAAATGTAGATGGCAGATTTCATTCACAAATGGGGTTCTTTATCCAGTTTTTTTTCCAGTTCTTTATCCACTGCACCTGTCAACTTTTTTAAAAAAAAAATTATTTTTAGTTTACAACATTCAGTTCCATAAGCTTTTGAGGTTCAAATTTTCTCTCCCTCCCCTCTTCTCTCCCCAAGATGGCATGTAATCTGATATAGGCTCTATACATATACATTCATATTAAACATATTTTCACATTAGTAATGTTATAGAGAAGAATTAGACCTCTTAACTTTCTAAAAGTTGATATAACTAAAACATTTGTTATCAGCACAACTAAAGATGAAAATAAGTTGCTAAAATTAACATTGCTTTTTAAAAAATGAGGAAAGAACTTTTAAAAAGCTATAATCATTAAAAAAAACCTATTTATGTGTTATTTTGGGCTTGAACTGTAGTGTAATGAATAAAGAGCTGACCTTGAAGCCAGGAAGGCCTGGGATATATTGTGTCTCTGTGACCCTGGGCAGATCACTTAGCCTCTCAGTTTTCTAGGCACCTCTCTAAGACTGTTAAAAAGGGTGCCAACCTGTATTGATTGAAGAAATTTATGTCTGGGAGTTTCCTATATCTTTGAAATCACAGGTCCTGTCCCTGTTTCTATGAGGTAGCATATCAGTGGCAATTTATTAGCTATTTGATTGAGTTTTTGTTTTATCTTTCTTAGCTGTTAATTCATTGTGATGTCAGTTAACCATATATTGTTAATTTTTTTGTACCCATAGCACAGTATCCTCCAGTATCAATGCCTTAGTGGCTGTAACTGTAGAAGATCTCATCAAACCTCATTTAAATGCACCTTCACAGAAGACTTTATCTTTATTTTGTAAAGGAACAAGTAAGTACATACTGAAGACTTTATATTTCTTACATCATTTCAGTGAAATTGGGCTTAGAGATAATGGAAAATTTCCATCCTTAGAGAGGTAGCTCTGTTTCAGCAGTAAATATTCAGGAAAATAGGACCCCTTTTTGGACAAAAGTGAAACTGCTTAGTCATCAGTCACCCTGATTCTTCTAAGTTTAATTGATGTTTCAGCTTATACTGTAAGATTAAGGGATTCTTTTTGTCCCTTTATTCCATTGACTTGGTTTAATGCTAATTTCAGGGTGTTCTGGTATGTAAATTGAACATATAGGAGTACAATAAATATACCGTTGATATGTCTTTGAGTTAATAGTATGTAGGGCTCTTAGGAACTTAGGACCCTTCGTATTCAGTATGATGCTACTTACTCTATTAGGCCTGTACCCCAAAGAGATTCTTCTAAAAAAAGACAGTTGGGGGTAGGGGCGGAAATCTCATTTCCTGTCTTGAGTAAGAGCACAGTGAGGACTGACGGAAAGAAAAGGCATTTACACAAAGTTGGTGAGGTCCAACAGCAATTGACACGGTCTCTGTTCTCAAGTAGCCTTAGAGTCCAGTGGAGGGACAACACAGATAGGGAGTGGTGGCCTGGAAGTCACAGATGGTAACTGAGGTTAGATGGCTATCCTACCCGGAGGATTGGCTTCATTCCATAGTTCTCAGAGTATGCGGGGTGTTCATGTCAGTAGGACAGATATCTGGGGTGGTTGGCATGAAATATGATCTGGAGCCAGGTAGATAGAGTAGATGAGATGGATTTGGACTCTCACATAGTCAGGGAATCTCAAAGAGCCAAAGCTGAATAGATTAATTCCTGCCAGGGCTGAGAGGGATGCTCAGTCTCTGGTCTGGAGGCTGCTGGCATGAGATGCTTCCCAGCTAGCAGGAAGCCATACATGATAATTGCTATAAAGACATCTTGTCCACATACTGGATTTCTTCATTTCACTTTATATCGGAAATTCAGACTTTCAAAATAAAAAAGTTTAGTTTAAAAATAAAAAGTTTAATTAATTACAATTAGTAACTAATTGTATTACCAAGGCAGTATTCACAGCTCCAGCAGTGACTATGAATATGCTAGTATAATTTTGAATCTCGAAGTCTTAACACACTCTCCAAAATAGAAAATAGAAGAAAAACATTTATTCAGACACCAGAAAGCCAAATCCCAACACCAGAAAGCCAGATCCATCATAATACCCAAGAAATCAATACATATTAGCGCTAGAGGGGACAACGCCATTCCCAAGCCTTCCCCCCTGCCTCCCCTCCTCGGCCTTCCCACAAGCAAATGCTCACAATCCTGGTGCTGTCTACCTGCCTGTGTCCTCTCTCCTCTACCCTTAACTGCACTCAGAAAGACCTGAGTTCAAATCCAGCTCTGACACTTTCTAGCTTTGTGGCCCTGGGGAAGTCACTTAACCTCTGTTTGCTTGCTGAAAGGATCTACTGCAGAAGGAAATCTTTGCCAAGAAAACTCCATGGATAGTTGTGGTCCATGGAGTTATGAAGAGTCACACAACTGAACTGAATGTCAACACCAACAACACTGAGCAGGTTATTTCTATTTGGTGTAAAACGGTGTTTTAATTTTGACAGTCATACTGGTAAACTGAACCTATAAACATAAATTTCCTTCAAGGTTGGATTAAGAACTAGTTTTTAGGTTTATGATTTTAAATTAAAGACTTACTGAAAAGGCTGTTGCCACATGTGCTTCACTAATAGTTTGTCCATTCTTCACCCCAGAGTTTCTGTCTGCTTTGTCAGAGAAAGATATCATACATTTAGTTGGTTGAGAGTCTTCAACTTGTATGTAAGTTGACATACTTTTTTTAACGTATTTATCTAGGTCTGTTCTATGGAATACTTTGCATTGGGATGGCTGCTTTGGCATCATTAATGGGAGATCTGTTAGAGGTAACGTAGATTGGTAGTTATATATTAGAACAAGTGTTAGGTAGATATAATTACCTGAATTTTGAACCTGAATTATATTTCAAAATTCTAGCTTGTAGCTGCACTCATAAATGGAAAGCACTCTGGTAAATAGAACACATTCCCAAGAATACTCTTCAATTTAGAAATAGTAAAAATAGAGCATCTATGGAACAATTCCCTGTAATAGGTCCATGGATTATAGTCTGGGACTGGCCTTTTGTACCATTTTCCACCTGTATATTAGCAATAAAAAGTATTTATTAAATACCTAATAATGTGTGGGATCTTGTTAGGCTCTTATAGTTGAAATAGCATGGACTAGCTCATTCTTTCTAGAAGGTGGCACCTGACAGACATCAGTATGTACACATTTAAAAAAGACACATTAAACTAATATGTCAGTGGAGCATAGCATATTGCTATCCATTTATTGGTGAAAAGAGATAAGCATGCAGTTAGAATGCTTAGCTTAGAAGAAGGGATTAAAATTTCATACCTAGGCTGGATAGGCAGAAGGAAGTAATTAGCTCTTTTAAATTCAGGAACACTTTATAAAGAGATTTTAAATACTTTTAAAAAATAAATATTTTTCCTAACTACATCTAAAAACAATTTTTAACACTTGTTTTAAAAAAACTTGAGTTCCAAATTCTCTCCCTCTCTTCCTTCTTTTCCCCTCTCTCTGAGATGGCAAGCAGTTTGTTATAGATTATACAAGTACAGTCATGCAAAATATATTTCCATTTTAGTGATGCTGTAAAACAACACACAAAAAAGAATAAGAAAGAAAAATAAATTTTTAAGAAGTATGCTTCAGTCTACACTCAGACTCCATCAGTTCTTCCTCTGGAGGTGGATAGCATTTTTCATCATGAGCCCTTTGGAATTGTCTTAGATTTATTGTTGTATTATTAAGAAAGGCTAAGTCATTCACAGCTACTTATCACATAATATTCTTATTACTGTGTACACTATTATCATTTTACTTTGCATCACTTCACATAAGTCTTTCCAGGTTTTTCTGAGAGCATCCTGCTTGTCATTTCTTATAGCACAATAATATTCCATCACAATCATATACTACAACTTGGTCAGCATTCTGCAGTTGATGGGCATCTGCTCAATTTTCCAATTCTCTTCAACCACAAAAAGAGTTGCTGTAAATTACAACTAGGTCCTTTTCCTTTTCCTTTGATCTTTTTGGATATAGACCTAGTAGAGGCATTGCTGATCAAAGGGTAGGCACAGTTTGATAGCACCTTGGGCATAGTTCCAAACTGGTCTCCAGAATGGTTGGATCAGTTCACAACTCCACCACTTCCACAGTACTTCAGTATCTCCATTTTTCCACATCCCCTTCAGCATTTATGATTTTCCTTTTCTGTCATATTAACTAGTCTGATAGGTTGATTTAGAGCATTTTAAAAGATGTAACTACAGATAGGTTTGACTTCTTCGTCTGAACACTGCCTGTTCATATCCTTTGACCATTTATCATTTGGGAAATGACTTGTATTATTATAAATTTGATTCAATTCTTCACGCATTTAAGAAATTAGGCCTTACCAGAGAAACTTGCTGTAATATTTTTTTCACAATTATGATTTCTGTGTATTTCCCTCCATTGTATATCCCTCATTTATCCTGCTTTCTCTCCTTTTACCCTGTCCATCCCCAAAAGTAATTTCCTTCTGATACTGCCTCCCCCAATCTGTCCTCCTTTCAAGATGAGAAGTGCTCCCCAACACCCTTCTTCCTTCCACTGTCTATATAAGCTTCTTGTCACCTCTTCCTTGTGAGATAATTTACCTCATTCTACCTTTCCCTAGTGTATTCCTCTTTCTTACCCCTTAATTTCATTTTTTTAGATCTCCTATCCTCTTCAACTCAAACTCATGTCCTCCTTCTAAATGTCATACTAATGATAAAATTCTTACGAGTTAAAAGCACCATCTACTCATGTAGGAATGTAAAAACAGCAAGTTTAGAGTATTCCAACCCTTATGATTTCTCTTTCTGGAAGTCATATTTTCTTTTCAGCTCTGCTTTTTTTCATCAGGAGCACTTGAAAATCCTATTTCATTTAATGTCCTTTTTTTTTTCACTGAAGGATTAAATTGAGTTTTAGATTTCAAAGACTTCAGAAAGTTGGAAAAACACAATTTATAGATTGTCAGAGGAATAACTCCAAATAAGGCAAAAATGTAGAATACGTCATAAACCTCTATCTTTAGAATACTAAGTAAAAATCTCTCTTGATTATTGAGAATCAATAAAATGAATTTTTAGGTGGAGCAATTTGAGACTAGGGATTTGCTTCTTTGTATCTGAAGCTCATAGGCCCTTTTACAGGTATTAGTACCTTTCTCTACTCCACCTACTTGCTTCCTAGTTATTTCAGATTTTCACTTCATGATAGCCTTCACTTCTTATGGATACATAAAATTGAACTGGCTTGTGGGAATGAGAGTGATTAATTTGGACCCCAAATTTTGGGAAGATGCAGTTTATGGCCAAAATGAAATTCATAGTAGATCCATCATGCCCAAACCTGGTAAGCAACTAAATATTCTGGTCCATGGGAGGCGAACCTGCACCTTCTAGGTCATATGTGGCCCTCTAGGTCTTTAACGGCAGCCCTTTGACTGAATCCAGATTCCTCACCCCTGTTCTGGTCCGTGTATTTTCCATATCACCTACTCATATAGGATAATCTAAAATTAGGGTTGTTCCACTAACGTTGAAATTTTACTTTAAAAATGAGTGTTTTTTCTTTTGTACAGGGTCATTTTTTTATTTTAATTCAACAAACATCCCTTTTGTGGACTTGCTTAATTCCAGTTATAAGGCAGGGTAATTGCATTTGTCTTAGTACTAGCCATGGATGTTAGATTTCACTAGATGATTATTCAACTATGAGTTCAGAATCACTTTTGACCCACATGATGGGCTAGAAATACACTATGGAGTTTATCGTAAGTAGTAGAGCAGTGGGTTTTTTTGTCTTAAGGAAGAAAATTTTATTTTTTTAAATATATAATTTATTTATTTTTCAGTTCTTAACATTCACTTCCACAAGAATTTGAATCCAAGATTTTCTCCCCATCTCTCCCCACCCCCACCCCAGGACAGCATCCACCCCTTATTACCCACCCTTCTTCCATTCTCCTTCCCTTCTATTTTACTGTGGGACAAAATAGATTTCTATACTCCATTGCCTGTATAGCATAATTTCCAGTTGCATGCTAAAACAATTTTAAACATTAATTCCTGAAGCTTTGAGTTCCATATTCTCACTGAGAAAACAAGCAATTCAGTATAGTCATACAGTGCAAAGCACTTCCATAATACTTAATGTTGTAAAAGACTAACCTCATATCCCTCTGTCCTGTCCTGCCCTTCATTTATTCCATTCTCTCCCTTGACCACAATAGTGTTTGCTTATGATTATCCCTTTCTCCAATTTGTTATCCCTTCTATTATCTTTCTTCTCCTATCCCCTTCCCCCTTGCCTTCCTGCAGGGTAAAATAGATTTCCATATCCAATTAAGTATGTCTTATTCCCTCCTTAAGCCAAATCCCATGAGAGTAAGCTTCAGTTATTCCCTTTCATCTCCTCCCTCTTTGCCTCCATTGTAAAAGCTCTTTCTTCTTTCTTTTATGTGAGATGATTTGCTACATTCTCCCTCTCCCTTTCTCTTACTCTTAGCATATTCCATTCAACAGTAATTTTTTTTAGGTATTCTCCGAGCATATTCAGCTTACCCTCTTTCTGTCTTATGTGTGTGTGTGTGTCTATATATATATATATATATATATATATATATATATATATATATATATATATACATATATACATATATATATACATATATACACACCTACACATACATACATATCCATACATACCTATATATATTACATATATATAATATATATGTATATTTCATCTAACTACCTTAATATGATAAAGGTCTCATGAGTTACAAATAACATCTTTTCATGTAGGAATGTAAACAGTTCAACTTTAATGAGTTCCTTAAGGCTTCTCTTTCCTGTTTACCTTTTCAGGTTTCTTTTGATTCCTGTATTTGAAAGTCAAATTTTCTATTCAGCTCTGGTCTTTACAACAAGAATGCTTGAAAGTCCTCTATTTCAATGAATTACCATTTTATCCCTTGAAGTATTATACTCAGTTTTGCTGGATAGGTGATTCTTGGTTTTAATCCTGTCTTCTTTGACTTCTGGAATATCATATTCCAAGCCCTTCAGTCCCTTAGTGTAGAAGCTGCCAGATTCTGTGTTATCCTGATTGTATTTCCATAATACTCGAATTGTTTCTTTCTTGTTACTTGCAATATTTTCTCCTTCACCTGGGAACTCTGAAATTTGGCTACAGTGTTCCTAAAAGTTTGTCTTTTCACGTCTCTTTCAAAAGGTGATTGGTAGATTCTTTCAATATTTATTTTGCTCTCTGGTTCTAGAATATCAGGGCAGTTTTCCTTGACAATTTCATGGAAGATAATGTCTAGGCTCTTTTTTTGATCATGGCTTTCAGGTAGTCCCATAATTTTTAAATTGTCTCTCCTGGATCTATTTTACAGGTCAGTTGTTTTTCCAATGAAATGTTTCACATTATCTTCTATTTTTTCAAACTTTTAGTTTTGTTTTCTAACTTCTTGGTTTATCTCATAGTCATTAGCTTCCCTGAACTCCACTCTCATTTTTAAAGAACTATTTTCTTCAATGAGCTTTGGAATCTCATTTTCCATTAAGGTAATTCTGCTTTCTAAAACCTTTTTGCTCCTCATTGGCTTTTTGGACCTCTTTTTCCAGTTGAGTTAGCCTATTTTTAAAAGTGTTATTTTCCTCAGCATTTTTTTTTGGTTTCCTTTAGCAAGCTGTTGACTCACTTTTCAAGCTCTCCCATGGCCTGGGCCCAGTGTATATTCATTTTGGAGGTACTGGATGCAGAAGTCTTGACTTCCTCTGACAGTATGCTTTATTCTTCCTCATCTGAAAGGATGGAAGGAAATACCTGTTCACCAAGAAAATAACCTTGTATAGTCTTACTTTTTCTTCCCTTTTTTGGGCATTTTCCCAGCCAGTTACTTGACATGTGAATCCTTTGTCAAGAGGAGGCTTGCAGTGCTCCTCCTTTCCCTAGTACCTATTCAAGGTTGAGATTCAGATCAGCTGCTCAATTCCCCCAGGGGCTTTGGGTGGGGGCAGGGCTGCCACTGAGAGCAAGGTTCACATCAGCTGCTCATTTCTGCCAGAGGCTTTAAGCTGAACTGCCAGGACAGTGAACCCAGGCTGCTTCCAGTACCACCATAGCCACCTGCCACCTGCTGCTGCCGCCACCTAAGGCCAGTGCTGGGAGAACCCCATTCCCCTCTCTCCCAGCTGGGAAAGACCTCCCACACTGTTGTGGGTTGAGGAATCTGGGACCTTATGTGCTGGGCATTCTGCCCCAGAGGTCTGTTCAGGTCCTGTTCCTCCCAGTGCTACACAGCCAAGGCTGGGCTCCACTTCACTCAGCATCCCATGAGAGAGACCTTTCCTGTAAGCCTTCCAGGTTACCTCTGGCTGGAAACCTCTTTCACTCTGTTGTTCCATGGCTTCTGCTGCTCTAGAATTTGTTGAGAATCATTTTTTACAGGTATTTTGTGGACTGTGGGGGAAGCTCTAGAGTATATGCGTCTTTCTACTCTGCCATGTTGACTCTGCCATCTTGGTCTGCCCCTGAAGTGGACATTATTCCTTCCTGGGCCCCTAGGCTGAGAGATATCTATTAGGTTACTGGGCAGGGTTGGATAATCTGCCTAGCCACAGGTTTCTTGTTTGGGCCCCTGCCAAAATATTATTCCCCTTTGGTTTAATATCTGATGAATTGTTAACAGTCATTTCTTGTTTAGTCTATTTGCATGGTAACCACCTGTGCCCCACCTAATGTTAGACCCCCATTACCAGGTAACCACCTTCTGCTGAGCACCCCCCTTCCTGACAACTATGACAACCAGTCTGTGATTGGCTACCTCTCCTGGCACCTCTCCTCTTTTGGGGTCCCTTATCTAGTAGTACCCTGACAACCACCTTCTGTTTGGGAGTTCTTGCGTAGCACCAAGCCTCCTCTTGCTCTGTCAGAACTCTGTTTGTTTTGGAAACCACAAGGCTGTGCCAAGTAGTGCTAAAATGCTTAAAATGCACTCACCCACCTCAGTTCAAGGCTGTCTCCTCTGGGTCTCTACATGAGGCAGCCGCCAGCCTGGCTAATAAATGATGCTCTCGAAATTCCTAATTGAATTTTGCCTGTGACTTATTAACTCGGTCCATTTCACCCCCTAGACTAATGTTTTAAAGGAAATACTCATCAAGAGGTTCCATAGCTTTGTTCTTCTTTTTTTTCCAATAGTGAAAAAGCATTTGACTTTCAAATAATCCTTTCTTATGTTGCCTCTGTTTGTTCATGACTAGCACTAAATATGGATTGCAACTGCCTTATAGAAGAGCAGTGATGCAGTATGTAGAAGGGATTAGTGAGGCCCCCCAAAGTCTTGCCAAAACACCAGACTTTTAGCAGTTTCTGAACTCAGACAGAATAATTGATTTGAACACTTTGAGAAGCTTTCTTAAGTTCATATTGCCCCTGAAGATGTCAGCCAAGTTGGAATTGATATGTGGAGTTGAACACTTTGATCACACTGTGTTGAAGATAAATTTGAGTTATAATGAATCTACTCTGTATTTAGGTTTGTTATAGCTTTCTAGAGAACCTCCAAGTAGATGAGGTATTGGACACTCCTGAGGATATCTTGAGGTGGTTAGGGATCATTCTCAGATATTCAAAGTTGTTTTCAAAAAAAATCAGGACTTATCTTTAAAACTTCTTTGTTCTTTACCTGCTTTGTTGTATCCACTACAGAACTAACCAAATGGGTTATGTCTTGATATCTCATATCATTCTGATTGGATTGTGTTCGGGGGGATTCCCCGACCTCGAATGCATGGGGCTATTCTCCGGCCTTGGGTTGGTTGGTCTTAACCCCAACCGATCCCACCAGGCTACCTCAGCTACCTCAGCCTGGTCTTCGCTTGCTCACCTGTTCCCGGTCTTCGGACGTCTCTGGCCCCTGCCGTGCGGCCTGCGTGACAGGGCTATCCCCTCCTCCATGGAGGGAACAATGACTACACATGCGCCCGAGGATGTCAGTGCACTTCACTTTATTGATGGCGTCCTCTACATCTTTCTTGCTTACATCTCTCCCGATCCCTTCCCGACAGCTCCTTATATCCCCAGCCAGAGCCCCACCCATGTTCCTCCCTGAGGGCAGAGCCACCTCCCTGAGGGTGAAGCCAGCTCCTGAAGGCTGGTCCAGAGCTTGGCCCCTAACAGCTCCACCTTTTTGTTTAAACAGGAGTAGTATCATAAGGGGTAGGGAGTTTGGGGGAGGACAGGAGGGTACGCAAATCTGCTTTGGCTTCTAGTATTTCCTGTCTTATCATTGCACAAAGGCAGCTAATGCAACATGTGAGAAGGAGGCAAAAAAATATAAAAGGCAGCAATTCTACCTTCAATCAGGACTGCCCAGGGCGGACACGTAGCCCCAAGAAAGAAAAACATTTTGGCTTCCTTGATCTCAGAAAAGCCTGAGAAAATAGCCTTGAGCAAAACAGGGGCAGAACCCTTCCTCCCAGCACCATCTTGTTCATGACTTACCAGTTTCCCCTCAGTTTACCTGAGCTGTGACCAGTGAATGCTGTCCAAGAGGCTGGGGGTTGGCAATTCCCTTACAATTCCCCTTTGTTGTTTTGACTCAATCTTTCCCTCAGGACGATGATGTTCTGCCTACCGGATGTTAGGGAGTCCTGGACACTATGCAAAGCAAGGTTGATACATATTGGCACAAGCAGCAGTACTAACAATACTACCACAAAACCTATCAGTAAAAGCGAAAACCAGGTCTTTACATGACCTCATGAACTTAAGCTATCGAAGAACTGAGGTGTTTTTGAAGCTGTTTGTTCAGGAGCAAAATCAAAATCTGCTTCCTCATCTAATTCTTCTGCCAATTCAGTTAATCTCTGGATTTCCAGAGTGACATTATCTGGAATTAGCCCATTCAGTTGAGCTCTAATTTCTTCCCATTGGACTTGTGACCCATTATACAATTTCGTAGTCAAACAAAAGGCATTATATCTCTAATCACATTGCAGTTTGTGTTGTAACTGTAACATAAACACTTCTCCACCAATGACTTCAGCTACCTTTTGGAGTGTATGAATGGCTTCATAAAATTCATTGTCTATTTTGCTTGTTGCTTAAAGCCTGCAGATACATTTTTCATAAGGGCATGCAATTCAGAAGCTTGAACTGTCATGTGTTGTGTATTAGAGATAGATACAGCTAATGCAGTGGATGCTAAAATGGCTTCTACTAATAACATGATTCCTAACACAAGAAACACATCCATGTACTTTAATAGTTATAGGGTTAATTGCTTGTCCAAAATATGTAGAACTTATCACGAGGTGTTCCGTACCATCCTTTATCCTTAATTACTGTCATGGCATATCGAGGTCTTGTTAGAATGAACACTCTCCCTACTGTCTTTGGTCTTATACATTCTTGTGCAGAACAATTCTGGCATGTAAAATGAAAATTCCTGTCATGTTCTGATATGCCTCTGATTTAGATCTGTTGTTTCTGTCCCAGAGAAATGTATGTTTGTTCCCTAGACATACTTTGCCCATTAAAGTAACATTGTCAGATTTACTTGGTGATGCTACAGCAGGCATTCCCTGCACTGCTTGTCCTCCCATTGCTAAGACAACTCTTATCTATTCCCTGAACAGGCCTTCCAAACTTAGGATATCCCTTGTAATTAATATACATTTGTCTAGGAAAATTTGGCGCATATTTTTCATCAGGCAAGTATGCAAAATTGTGACATGAATACAATATTTCTGTGTGGTTTCCCATAATCAATTCTGTCTCCTGTCAAGTACGTGTGTGACAATTCTCAAATGGTAAAAACCCTATATACAGATGCCAAAGGGTTACATTTCTCATCTTTTGTAAGTTACAAAATGGTCTATATTTCATCCCACGAGCAAGTCCCACAAAGTCCTTGTTTGACCAAACTACTATTGTCCCATGTATCCTCCATGTGAATAGATTGTAAGCAGGCCTTTAACCATGGTGGATTTGTGATGAATGCCCATCTCTGTTGTTCCTTTGGTGTTGGGTCAAAGGACGCAGTGTTGTTGAGTGTCATGATAAGTATGAGAAGAATGAGAGGAGTCATCGTGACCCAGTTGAGTGAATTTCTCCAGAAGTTTTTTCATTTGCCGCTGATAGCGCCTCCTTGCTCCCTGTGACTGCTGCACCTTGGCGGTTGTCCTCTATCACTCTTATCCTTTTCACTGGAACCCAAACTTCTTTATTATCATCTGTTAAAATACAAACATACCCTTTTCCCCACGTTAACACTGTATGAGGAGCAAACCAGTTTTTATTCTCATCATGCCACATTACTTTACTGGCTGCTTTCAGGGCACTTGTTATTGCTCATTCATTCTTTGCAGACTCCTTATTAGGAAATGTTAAGAATTTCATAGCAACCAATAAGCCATCATTATTGAATTTTAAATAATGTAGAGTATAAACAGCTAAACAGCCAATTGTAATTTTTCATCAATTTAGAGTATACACAACTTTAAATAATTTAGAGTATAAACAGTCAATTGCAAATTTATCATCAACTCCTGGTCCAACTCCCCCTTTTTGTTTGTGCAAGTAGGTGTCCAGGGAGCGATTTGCTCGTTCCACTATAGCTTGACCAGTGGGATTACGGGGGATTCCAGTGACACGTAAAATGGAAAATTCCACCATGAACTGTTCAATGGCTTTACTGATATAAGCTGGACCATTATCTGGTTTAATGTTTTTCGGTACTCCATGATTTAGAATGTGACTGAGTGTGTGTGATATAAAATATTGTTGTTCTGGCCCTTATTGCTAGTTGAACTTTCATAGTTATCTGTTTAATACTATCTGCCCTATCAGGGATATAAGCTGAGTCTAATCTAGGTAGCAATGGTGCTGTATGTTTGCTGTCTGTGATGTTATTGGAAGGTTCTTTAACATACAATAACGCTTGCAACACTGCATATAATTCATGTTGCTGTGTAGAATTAAATGTTGTTTTAAATTTATGCATCTCCTTTGTGGATGGAATATACATAGGTGCCCTAAAATTTGGTTGCATCTGTAAATACATCAACTCCTTTACTGGTGAGGAAGAGCATTTTTCAGCCCAAGACCATGGCCACGTGGGAAATTGCTGGCCAAAAGGAATTGGGAGGCCATGTTGAATATTGTGATTGATCAATATCTGCCATTCCACAAATTCTTGTATGCAGTTCTCTATTTGTTGACTTGTATGCATAGTATATATCGTGTGAGGTTCCTGTCTCATTAACATCCTCACCCTTTCCACTGCCTCATGTATTACTTGGGCTACTAGCACAGCAGAAGGCACACAGGCTCTGTTCCCTATGTGGGCTAAATGTGCCCACTCAATAATTCCTTGTTCCTGATGAAAAATTCCAGTGGGTTTTTTCTCAGTGAATAAGATTGTGACTTCCAAATCCTGTAATTCTAATATCCTGCTAGTAGTGAATCCCATAATCTTTTTCTGCACTAATTTCAAACATTCCAAAGCTTCATCTGTCCATCCTCTGTGTGAATTTAATTGAGAAGGACCTTTCAATAAATCACATAATGGTTTCATTCGATTTGTTGTGATCCCCAATTGTGGCCCACACCACTGAATTTCTCCTATCAATTTTTTTGAAAGACATTTAAAGTTGTAACCTTTGTAGAATCTAAGATAGGGGATTTCAAACTTAGACCTGACCACTGAATAGATGGACATCATTGTTTCATAGGCTAGTTTCTCCTTGACTGAATACATATACTCTGGAAGAAAAATTCTTTAGAAATTAGGTTGCTAATAAGTTCAAATGCTAAAGTTAACTTTTGCTTGGAACTAGCTTCAGGAACGTGATAACCTGATGTTCCTGCAGATAGTGATGTTCTCTGCAGAAAAGTTGCAATTGGGTCTGGGAACTCAGGAACTATGACCCTGGAACCTGATGTTCCTGCAGATACTGATGTTCTTTGCAGGAAAGTTGCAATTGGGCCTGGGAATGAGTACAAGTTCAGATTAAAAGAGCAAGATTTTTTTTTCTGCTCTATAGAGCATTACATATTAACTTATTGATACATTACCTTGAAAAGGAAAATTTAAAACTGTTTTAAAATTTTTCCTGTTGTTAACAGTCACCAAACTTCTATAAAAATTTTAGTTGAAAACCTTCAGAATGATAGTTCTCTTCCCTAGATCTAATCTGGAATGATAAGAGATACAATTCACTGCAGACCCAGCTGAATGATGATTTGGGACTGCAGGGCAAAAATCTTAATGGTTCTAACATTTACTCAAGTAGATTTTACTTCTGCGTCCACTCCTTAAGAAGGTCTTTGAACAAGAGGACTTTTGAAATTCATCAGCCAAAGGGGGGAGACTTCTGGACAACTGTCCAGTGGTGCCAAGTCTATTCCATTCTGCTGGAGAGTTTCAAAAGCTTTATCTCAGCCGAGGTGTCTCTTTAATATGCATTTTTCCAATTTGCCTTAGTGCCAAATGATATAACAAATCCTGATCTGTTTTAAGCATCCAATTAGGAGTGACACGTTTCACTTAAAATATAACCAGAATAACTATGTTTTGGTTATTTCTCATTATACAAAAACTTTTCTTTTAGGTGAGGCATGAGATAACAAAAATGCTAATCAGCCTGCCTCTGATCTCCTCTTGTCTTTCTCTCCACTTTCACAATCTGGCCAGGATTAGAAAGTAAAGAGAGAGAGAGAGAGTTTTACCAAAAACTTTCCAATAATTTCCAAAACTTTTATGCTTTCCCTAAACTTCATATCCATGTTGTCCTCCTAATGGGCTTTGATTAAAGCCCCTTTAAAACTGCACAGACATTATGTCCTTGCATTTCTTATCTAAAATTGCATTTTGCAATCATATAAACTAAATAATATAAGAGTAGTTCCTCTCTTTCTCTCTCCCATGCTTCTCCCCGATGCTGCAGGCATCAGAGAGAAGGGAGGAGGGGGAGGAAAAGAGATAACATTCCAAGGTCCAGCTACCATGGAGCTGACCGTAATAACTCACAAACACACACACACAGAACATGTAAAGACAGAACACATAT
This sequence comes from Bettongia penicillata ogilbyi, assembly GCA_023548195.1. NCBI lineage: Eukaryota > Metazoa > Chordata > Mammalia > Diprotodontia > Potoroidae > Bettongia > Bettongia penicillata. The sequence goes on from JAJHZJ010000595.1 coordinate 6,576,393, forward strand.
ACAGACAATAAAAGAATCCAAAAACTGAGAAAAAATTGTCAGAAATCCTCTGTACACATTATAACTTTGGCTTACTTTGTATCACTGTGTAACTAAGCCTTGCATAAGATTGCCTGTCTAGACTTTCTCCCGTACAAGATTCCTTTTTTAGACTTACTCCTGCAACTTTTTATCGCGCCACAGATCTGTGCCGAGTGGCAGGGCTGGAAGAACATCCGGGCCGTTGAATTCGTCACTGCGCCACAGATCCTGGGCAAATTTTTTGCTGTGCCACAAATCCACGCCCTGGGTCAACTCTGGATGTATTTCCCGGTTGAATTTCTGACAGCGCCAACTCCCTTTTTCCTCTCTGTCCTATCTGGTCATGATTGTCTCCTGAGCTCCCTGACCGCCAATGCTCCAAAGATAAAAAAGGGGGGGGCGGTAGGTGGGGGTCTCGACTCCTCGTCAGAAATCTCCACTAGGGAGTCTCCCGTTTGTATCGTACAAGCAGTGGCTGAGCAAGTTGGACACCGGGTGCCCACAAGGGCTGCTTTTTCCACCGCGTACATGACAAAATCAGTCTCAACGAGCAACCCAGGGGTGGCGTCCACATAAGAGGCCATCTCTTGGCTCACTATCTCCCAATTGTGTTCAACAAAGCTATGGCATGTCTTACTATGAGGACGCATCCCTTCCTTTTTACATAATTTATAAAGGTGACATGCCAGCACTTCTTTATCCTCAGGCCAGATCAGCGGAATGCTACTTCCCTGACCCATAATAACCCCTTTTCGGCTTCCTGCTGCTCAACAGCAAGGTTGTGTAGTCCTTCTCCCTTAAAGGGAGGTCAAGCAGCTCTTCAGCTATGCCCCACGTTGGGCGCCAGCTGTTCGGGGCGATTCCCCGACCTCGAATGCACGGGGCTATTCCCTGGCCTTGGCTTGGTTGGTCTTAACCCCAACCGTTCCCACCAGGCTACCTCAACTACCTCAGCCCGGTCTTTGCTTGCTCACCTGTTCCCGGTCTTCAGACGTCTCTGGCCCCTGCCGTGCGGCCTGTGTGACAGGGCTATCCCCTCCTCCACGGAGGGAACAATGACTACACACGCGCCCGAGGATGTCAGTTCACTCACTTTATTGATGGCGTCCTCTACATCTCTTTCTTGCTTACATCTCTCCCGATCCCTCCCCGACAGCTCCTTATATCCCCAGCCAGAGCCCCACCCATGTTCCTCCCTGAGGGCAGAGCCAGCTCCCTGAGGGTGGAGCCAGTTCCTGAAGGCTGGTCCAGAGCTTGGCCCCTAACAGGATTGATTTTGTGAGAGTATAAACTTTGTGGAAGTCATCAAAGGATTCCAGAACCTACCTACTCATGTGGATTTGAAATGGACTTTTTAGGCTATTTTGAGCAACTCTGAAACTGTCCTGAGGTCTAGGTCTATAGCCGGTGGGCAATTCACATCCAGCATGACATCCTACTGTTAGCCTATTATATGAAGCTATCTAGAAGTTGATATATTTATGAGAACTCTCTTAGATCAGATTGGAACTATGTATGTAAATTTGTAAAATGTACAAGTAGTAGTTGGAAGTATATGAGTGAATGAACTCCCAATAAGAAAAAAAACATAGCGGGAAGACAAAGAGAGAACTTGAGGCTCTTGGAGAAAACCCAAATTTAATTATTAAGGGAATTAAGCACAAGTTGTCAATAGAGATACTCCATAGCCATTTGGCTATGGTAGTTGGTGAGGGTTTTTAGAGGTCTTTTATCTAACTCAGGCTTCTGTACCCCTATCTTACCTTGGTCCTTACGTAGCTTTTAGGGTGTGCAGTGGGCACAGAGTCAGGAATGGCATTGTATGTGTGACTAAAACTTTCCTAATTGTAGAATAGATAAAATGTCACCTGGCTCCCAGGGGTGTTAGAGTATTAGAGTATTAGGGTGTTAGAGATTAGGGTATGTATGTAAGCACATTGTAAATGTTGAAGCACTCTTTGGATGTTGACCATCATCATCATCATCATTATTCATGTTTGTATACCGAGGTCCAGAGTTAATCATCTGAAGGACTACTTGTGAATATCCTGCCACCTAAAAATAAGCAAAGCAGTAGACATTAAACTCTTTGAGTGAATGTTTCATTTTTGTGCACATGTATGAGTGTCCCCAGAGCCCAACATGGTGCTTGGCACATAGCAGGGGCTTAATAAATGCTTGTTAAATTGATCTAACAAGCCTACGAATCATAGCATTTTAGAAGTTTTATTAGTAATGTCTATCATCCATCTTATAACTTATTCCAGATGGGAAGCAATTTTCACAGGCAGTTTTTCTGATAAAGGCCTCTTTCAAATTTATAAGAGTATGCCATTCTCCAATTGATAAATGGTCAAAGTACATTAAGAACAGGCAGTTTTCAAATGAAGAAATTAAAACTATCTGTAATTATATGAAAAAATGCTCTAAATCACTATTAATTAGAGAAATGCAAATTAAAGCAACTCTGAGGTATCACCTGTCTGACACCTATCAGATTGGTTAATATGACAGAAGAGGAAATATAGAAATTTTGGACAAAATGTGAGAAAATGGGGATGCTAATGCACTATTGGTGGAGCTGTGAATTGATCCAACCATTCTGGAGAGCAATTTGAAACTATGCTAAAAGGGTAATCAAAGTATATACTCTTTGACCTAGCAATATTACTACTAGGCCTGTGTCCCTAAGATATATAAATAGGGAAAAGGGACCTACATGTACAGAAGTATTTATATCAGATCTTTATGTGGTAGCAAAAAACTGGAAATTGAGGGGATGCTCCTCAACTGGGGAATGGTTGAACAAGTTGTGGTATACGATTGTGATCAAATACTATTGTGCTATAAGAAATGATGAGCAGGCAGATTTTGGAAAAACCTGGAAAGGCTTAGATGACCTGCTGAGTGAAGTGAACAGAACCAGGAGAACACTACATATAATCACAGCAACAATGTGCAGTGATCAGCTATGGTAAACTCAGCTCTTCTCAGAAATACGATGATCCAAGACAATTCCAAAAGACTCATGATGGAAAATGCTAACTGCATCCAGAGAAAGAACTGTGGAGTCTGAATGCAGATGGAAGCATACTGTTTTTACTTTTTTTGTGTGTGGGGCTTTTCCCCTGTTTCTTCTGTCACAACATGACTAATGTGGAAATATGTGCATATATTGTTAGATTGCATACTCTCTTGGGGAGGGGTGGATGTGAAGGAGAAAAAATTTGAAACTCAAAATTTTACAAGAAATGAATATTGAAAACTATCTTTACATGTAATTGGAACAAATAAAATACTTTTTTAAAAAAGTATTATGAGGACATGAGCTGATGCAAAGTGAAATGAATAGAACCAGATTAACAATATGCAAAATGCATAAAACCACATTAAAAAAACCCCAATAAAGTTAAGTGTTCTGTAATTATAAAGACCAACCATGGTTGTAGAGAACACCTTTGCAGAAGTGGAGCTGGGAAACTATGAATATGGCATCTTGTATATGCTGTCAGGTATGGTTGATGGATTGGTTGAATGTTGAACTGATTTTTTTCCTCTGTATTAAAAAAGTTAAAGCTTATGGGGCTGTCTAAGCAAAATATAAATTTTGAATGGGCCAGATAGGTTTTAAATTAGTTAATAGTTTTGCTGGACCCATATTTATAAAAGGTGGTGATGTGTAAACAAAAGACTTCAGTAAAGCTTTAAAAAGCAAAGGGTGTAAGGATTTTTTAATAAAACAAATAATGAAGTAAAGTAAATAAAAGATCAGTATTTAAATTTTAACATGAATATAGTGAAGCACAATTGCTACATGAAATGAGTAAGAGTTCAGAGAAGCATAGGAAGACTTACATGAAGTGGTAGTGAAGTAAGCCGAAACAGGAAAACAATATACATAATTACTACAGCTTGAAAATATATACCAACTGGCATAAACATTTTGCTGCTCTGCACAAGTAAAGAATACATAGGAGGAGCACATGAGAATTGTCACTTTTGGTTATTTAGAATATAGAAATGAAAACTGCTTTTCACAGCTTTCACAGTTTTTAATTAGTTGTAATTATTTTTGTTAGTTTCCTATGAAAATTTATATGTTAATTTGTCCTGCAAGTAGAATTCTTTGGGAATTTTTACTTTGAGTTTGTAAAATAGCTAATGTGTGATTTTTATTCTGGTCCCAGGCAGTACTCAGAATATTTGGCATGATTGGAGGGCCTCTCTTGGGCTTGTTTACCCTTGGAATTTTAAACCCTTTTGCCAATTCACTTGTAAGTATTGATATATGTACATTTTGCTTTTACTATGATCACATTTTAAAGTATGCAGCCCTCTGCAAGGTCATCTGATTGATTTACAGTAGAAAATAGTGGAAATTCCATATAATAGATGAAAACTCCTAACAAGAAACCATTTTGGGAAGAAATGACAGTATGTTGGCTTCATGTCCTTGGGGTTTATTCATGGAATCTATTAATAGAAATGTCTTTAATGTTTTATATATCCTTTCCTACATTTCTTCTCAGAAAATTGTTATGCAGTGTAATAGACTAAAAAGGAAAGTAATTGGAAACCACTGGGATGAGAGTTTTCAGAGAAACTCTGCCTTCTGATACATCCAAGCATTGCACTTGATGCATGCTTACTATTGCCTTGAAAACTTGAACTTTTTCTTGGTAATGGTCGCATCTCAGCATTGATTTGTTTTGACTCACATTTATCACTGATGGTAAGACTGATAGACAAGAAAGTCTAGTGTCTAGATGTCTTCATTATAAAATACTCTTAAAAGTAAAAATGTGTATACTTTTTAAATGAAGGTAAACTATTTGTTAACCAGCCCAAAGAAAAAATTTCTGTTTTGATTGCTTAAATTATGATACTGGGGCAGAGAAGGAGTCATGGAACTAGAATGCCTACTGATTTGAATGTAAATTTAATATTGAAAGAATTGTTTACATAACTTTTTTTAGTTGACATTCACAAATTCTTTTTTTATTATTGTTAAAATATCTTCATTTTTAATTCAATTTTATTCAGTTCCAATTGTCTGTCTCCAGTCCCCATTCATAAACCAAAACAAATATGTATAGACATGCAAAACAAATTTCTGTTAGCCATGTCCCAAGAAAAAAAATATAAGAAAATATGCTTCAAACTTGTGCTATGAATCTTTCAATTTTCTTTTTGCAAGTGGATAGCATGTTTTATCACAAGTCCTTTAGAAGTGTGGTTGATCAGATATGCTGTCTTTCAAGCTTGATTACATTGTATTTATAAATATTGCATATTGTATAAATTGTTCTCCTGGTTCTGCTTACTTTACTTTGTATTATTTCACCTAAGTCTTCCCAGATTTCTCTGAAACCATCAGCGTCATTTCTTTTTTTTTTAAGTTAAATTTATTTAACTTTTTACATTCATTTTCACAAAATTTTGGGTTTCAAATTTTCTCCCCATTTGTCCCCTCCCCCCATCCCAATATACCAAGCATTTTTATTTCCCCTATCACCAATCTGGCCTCTCTTCTATCATCCTTCCCTTCCCTTGTCCCCATCTTCTCTTTTGTCCTGTAGGGCCAGATAACTTTCTATTCCCCATTACCTGTATTCTTATTTCCTAGTAGCAAGAACAATACTCGACAGTTGTTCCTAAAGCTTTGAGTTCCAACTTCTCCTCCTCCTTCCCTCCCCACCCATTCCCTTTGGGAAGGTAGGCAATTCAATACAGGCCATATCTGTGTAGTTTTGCAAATTACTTCAATAAGAGTCATGTTGTGTAAGACTAACTATATTTCCCTCCATCCTATCCTGCCCCCCATTGCTTCTATTCTCTCTTTTGATCCTGTCCCTCCCCAAGAGTGTTGATTTCAAATTGCTCCCTCCTCCCATTGCCTTCCCTTCCATCATCCCTCCTACCCTGCTTATCCCCTTCTCTCCCACTTTCCTGTATTGTAAGATAGGCTTTCACAGCAAAATGAGTATGCATTTTATTCCTTCCTTTAGTCGAATGTGATGAGAGTAAACTTCATGTTTTTCTCTCAGCTCCCTTCCTTTTCCCTCCACTAAAAAGTCTCCTACCTGCCTCTTCTATGAGAGATAATTTGCCCCATTCCATTTCTCCCTCTCTCCTCCCAATACATTTCTCTCTCACTGCTTAACTTCATTTTTTAAAGAAATGATCCCATCCTATTCAATTCACTCTGTGCTCTCTGTCTCTGTGTATGCGTGCATGTGTGTATGTGTATGTAATCCCACCAACTACCCAGATAATGAAAAGTTTCAAGAGTTACAAATATTGTCTTTCCATGTAGGAATGTAAACAGTTCAACTTTAGTAAGTCTCTTATGACTTCTCTTTGCTGTTTACCTTTTCATTCTTGTGTTTGAAAGTCAAATTTTCTTTTCAGAATACTTGAAAGTCCTCTATTTCATTGAAAGACAATTTTCCCCCCTGAAGTATTATATTCAGTTTTTCTGGGTAGGTGATTCTTGGTTTGAGTCCTAGTTCCTTTGACTTCTGGAATATCCTATTCCACACCCTTCGATCCCTTAATGTAGAAGCTGCTAGATCTAGTGTTATCCTGATTGTATTTCCACAATACTTGAATTGTTTCTTTCTAGCTGCTTGCAATATTTTCTCCTTGACCTGGGAACTCTGGAATTTGGCCCCCATGTTCCTAGGAGTTTCTCTTTTTGGATCTCTTTCAAGTGGTGATCAGTGGATTCCTTGAATATTTATTTTGCCCTCTGGTTCTAGAATATCAGGGCAGTTTTCCTTGATAATTTCATGAAAGATGATATCTAGGCTCTTTGATGATCATGACTTTCAGGTAGTCGCATAATTTTTAAGATGTCTCTCCTGGATGTATTTTCCAGGTCAGTTGTTTTTCCCATGAGATATTTCACATTATCTTCCATTTTTTCATTCTTTTGGTTTTGTTTTGTGATTTCTCAGTTTCTCAGAAAGTCATTAGCCTCCATCTGTTCCATTCTAATTGTTAAAGAACTATTTTCTTCAATGAGCTTTTGAACCTCCTTTTCCATTTGGCTAATTCTGCTTTTGAAAGCATTCTTCTCCTCATTGGCTTTTTGCACCTCTTTTGCCAATTGAGTTAGCTCATTTTTGAAGGTGTTATTTTCTTCAGCATTTTTTTGGGTCTCCTTTAACCAAGATATTGACCCATTTTTCATGCTTTTCTTGCATCTCTCTCATTTCTCTTCCCAGTTTTTCCTCCACCTGTCCAACTTGATTTTCAAAATCCTTTTTGAGCTCTTCCATGGCCTGAGCCCATTGAATATTATTTTGGATGTTTGGGATACAGAAGCCTTGGCTTCTATGTCTTTCCCTGATGGTAAGCATTATTCTTCCTCATCAGAAAGGAAGGGAGGAAATATCTGTTTACCAAGAAAGTAACCTTCTATGGTCTTATTTTTTCTCCCTTTTCTGGGCATGTTTCCAGCCAGTTACTTGACTTCTGAGATTCTTCTCCACCCCTGCCTTGCTTCCAGATCTGCCCAGCCAGTGCTTGGGGTCTGAGATTCAAATGCTGCTCCTCAGCCTCAGGGCTTCTGGCAGGGGTGGGGCTGCTATTCAGTGTGAGATTAATTCAGGTGCTTAGGTGGGGGCAGGGCTGCTATTCAGGGTGAGATTAAGTTCAGCTACTAGGGTCTGGGCAGGGCCGCCAGTCAGGGCTCACTTCCCTCAGGGGGTTTATTCAGAGATCTTCAATAATGGATCAGAGCTCCTGTCTGCTTTGGGAGACCCTGTCTGCTGCTGCCTCTGCTGCTGCCTCCCAAGGGGGCCTGAGTTATGGAGACATCCCACTCCCCTCTTGGCCAGCCAAACAGGCTGTCTCACTGACCTTTGGCGTCTGTGGGTGGAGGGACTTGTGCAGCCTGTGGAGATTCTGTCCCTGAAGCCTGCTCGGATCTGCTCTTCTCAGTGCTGTGTGGCCAAGGCAGGGCTGGGCTTGCTCTGGGTCCAGTACGTGATGGACTTTTGGTGTCAGTTTTTCAGGGCTCTCTGGAAGAGAAATTGCCTCCACTCCATTGCTGTGTGACTTATGCTGCTCCAGAATTTGTTGGGAATTCTTCTTTACAGGTATTTTATGGGCTGTGGGTTGGGAGTTAGCATATGTGAATCTTTCTACTCCACCATCTTGGCTCCCATCCTCTTTTTTTTTTTTTTCACAAGAAGAGAGGTTTATTAAATACAGTAGATTCAAAACCTGGAAAAGAAGTAAAGAGGCTTAGATTATTTCTCCCCAAAAGTGAAACCACTCAAAATGGTGATGCTACAGGTACATCCTTCTTTGTCTACTTTTGTATGCTGAAACCAACGTCTTAGCAACTCTCTTCAATGGGTGGTCTCAGCTTTAACATTACCAGTTGTGTAAATAGCTGATGTTTTTCCTGAGGCATCAGTTATAAATATAACTGTCCTCTTTTTATCTTCAGAATAGTCATAGTAATTGCAGTTCTCCTGCAGTTTAAATCTGTGAAAGAGTTTTAAAAAATCAGCGACTACAATGATATAAGAAGTATCCAGTCTTGGAATGAAAGGTTTCGAATTATGCTCTCTAAAACTCCTTTCCATTATTTCTGTCACATCCTGTAACATTTCCATGTCTGGTTTCTGACTCTTTTCCTGCAGCTCAATGATTATTTCTGTTAAAAATCTGCTTTGGTTGGACATCATGGCCTCCCACTCCTTCTTTTGCTCCAGGATTTTACATTCTTGGATCACCTCTGTCTCCTTTAATTTTTTATGAAGCTCATTGAATTTCTTCTTTATCTCTCCTAGAGTAAGTTCACCCTTTTCTGATTTCTTCTCCTTGCCCTTCGTGTATTAAGTATTACCTGAACTTTTTTCTGAAATTTTTTTTTGAAACATCTCTGTAGTCATTGCATTTGATAATCTATGCCAGGGCTCTTTTTTTCCTCTTTAAATAGAAGTTTCTGAATGTATTTTAGCTGGTTCAGGATTGTCACATATAACTTTATTTTTTTCCTATAGTGTAGAGCAGCCACAGGAATAAGCCAATGAATGTGGTGCTCATGATCCTCTGATTTAGAGCAGGTCACACACAGCAGGGTCTTCTTCCTATCACAGAATAGCTTCTGTTCTTCCCTGTGTATCCCACACATGCCTTCTCCTTTCAGGGTGCATGACAATGTCATGTTGAAGAGTTTTCAGCTGGGAGAATTCCCAGCATGAAATGCATCATGAAGATGAAGAGGATTTCTTCCAGAAGCAAGGCATGCAAATTGTGTGTCCACAATCAATGGTAATTTCATCCCAGCAGTTAACACAGATAAACACTTCAAAATCACCACCCAGCATCAGGATTGTGTTTATCCTTCATTGCCAAAGAAGAGCATGCCATCAGAGAAATGATGACATGACTTGCACTTTGTTGAGATTTGTGGGGTCCTGGGCAGGAGCTGGGTCCTGCTTGAATGAATTCGACTCAGACCTTAAAGCCAAAGGAAAACAAAGTTTATTAAAGATTCACCATGTTAGGCTGACTCTTAAGGAGCCTAAACATTTTTAACACTTGTATTCACAAGCAGGCCAGATAGAATCTCAGCTAGACAGAGTGAGCTGGATTCACATTCACAGATTCTTGAGAGGAAAGGCAGGAAAGAATATATAAAACATTAAAGACATTTCTAATAGAGGATTATATGAACAGTTCAGATAGAGTCTGATCAAATTGCATGAAGTATTGCATGAGACCAGTAGAAAAGGGGCTAATGTTGTGACTTGATGGTTTGGATCTCTTCTTCAGACTTAAAGGGATATCATGTGGGAAAGGGATTAGAATTACTTTGTGTGGATTCAGAGAGAGGGACAGCTGGGTCCAATAAATGTATGTTGCTTGGTTGACTAGTGGGTAGAGATTATAAGGACAAATTAATGGCTGAACATAAAGAACATGGGCTTCTGGGGCCAAGGTGGTGGAATGAGGCAGGAATTCATCTGAACCCTCCCAAATTATCCTCCAAACAACCTTGGAAAAATGCCTCAGAACCAGTTTGGGAGCCATGAAGCAGCTTTCCAGCCCAGAACACCTTGGAGGGTCAACAGGAAATCTGTGTCTCACTGGGCAGCACTGGGCCCCCAATCCCTGAGGCAAGATCAGCAAGGTCCTGCCCCCAGTGCAAACTATCAGGCCCCTGTTCCTGGGGCAGGCCAGCAGCAAGATTCCCAACCCCACTGCTAGCCACCAGCAAAGTCCCCCTCTTCTTTCCCCCAACCTCTGCCAATGCTAGCCAGCAGCAAAGCACCCTCCCTGAAGCAGGCCAGTGGCAAGGCTTCACCCCTGGGGTTGGCTTATAGTGAGATCCTCCTCACAACTCCAGAACTGACCAGCAGGGAGACCCTGGCTCCCATACAAGCCAGCAGAAAGGCCCCAGGCCCCTACACAAGGAACTTGGGACAGTGCCCTCTATAATCAAGGGACAGAGAACTTCTATACAAAGTGAGGGAGAAAAGAACCTGACACCAGAGAAAGGTACTATGGTGACAGGGTGGATCAAGGCACAAGAGGACAATAATATCCAAAATGGCTACATGTCCAAGGAGAACTTGTGGAAGAGCTCAAGTTATGTGTTTTTCTAAAGCAAATATGAGAAGTACAAGAAAAATTGGGAAAAGATATGAGAATAATGCAATCGAATCATAAAAAAAAGTCAGTGGCTTGGTAAAAGATGCATAAGGAATGGAAAAAAATACACAAAAATTCACTAAAGAGCTCCTTAAAAACAGAATTGGCCAAATGAAAAAGGAGGTATAAAAGTTCCCTGATGACAATAATTTCTTAAGTAGAATTGGGCAAGTGAAAGCTGTTGATTTTATACAACATCAAGAAATGGTAAAACAAAATCAAAAGAATGAAAAAACATAGAATAAAATGTGAAATTACACATTGGAAAAATGACTGACCTGGAAAATAGATTTAGAAGAGATAATTTAAGAATTATTAGACTACTTGAAAGCCATGATAAAAGAGCCTGGACATCATATTTCAAGAAATTATCAAGGAAAACTTATTTGATATCCTAGAACAAGATTGCAAAATAGAAATTGGAAAAATCCACCAATTACCACCTTAAAGAGATCCCAAAATGAAAACTTCCAAGATTATCATAGGCAAATTTCAGATCTCTCAGGCCAAGAACAAAATATTGCAAACCAATTTGAAATAACAATTCAGATATTGTCGAGCCAGAGTTAGCATTACACAAAATTTATCAGCTTTCACATTAATGAACTAGAGATCTTGGAATATGACATTCTGGAAGGCAAACGAGCTAGTATTACACTCAAGCCTCACCTATCCAGCAAAACTGAATGGGGGAAAAATAGACATTTTATAAAATAGAGGATTTTCAGGCAAGAACAGAGCTGAATAAAAAATTTGATCTTCAACTACAAGACTCAAGAGAAGCATAAAAGGGTAAACAGGAAAGAGAAAACATAATATTCAATAGGGTTAAATTGTTTATATTTGTACTTTGTGAGCTGATGTTTGTAATTCTTAAGAACTTTATTACTGTTAGGGCAATTAGAAGAAATATACATAGAAAGTGAAGGTGTGTGTGACTGTGATGGGATGATATTCAAAAAAAGCACAATTAAGGGGAGGAGAAAGAAGATTGCACTAGGAGATGAGGAAAGAGAGAATGGGGCAGATTATCTCAGAAGAGATATGAAAGAGTTATTATGGTGGAAGGGAAGTTGAAGGTGAGGGTTGGTGGACAATATTTGAGCCTCATTCTCATCAGAATTGGTTCAAAGAGGATGTAGAAATCTGTCACGCTATGGATTAGTAAAGAGAATGAGATAAGAGAAAGGGGATGGCTGATAGAAGGGAAGGGAAGTTGGGGCAGGTGACGGTCAGAAGCAAAACTCTTGTGAGGAGGGATTGGGCAGAAAGGGAGAGAGAAGGATAATTAAGGAAATGTAGGATGGAGGGAAATACACAATTAGTTATCCTAAATGTGAACTGGATGAATTCACCCATAAAATGGAAGCAGATAGAATGGGTTAAAAAACCAGAATCCTAGAATATTTTGTACAAAAGACGCATTTGAAGCATAGAGACAGAGTAAAGGTGTGGAGCAGGAGCAGAATCTAATATGTTTCAGCTGAAGTAAAAAAACCGGTAGCAATCATGAACTCAGACAAAGTAAAAACAAGAATAGATTTAAGAGATAAGGAAGGAAATTATTTCTTGCTAAAAGATACCATAGACAATGAAGTAATAGCAATACTAGACATATATGCATCAAATGGTATAACATCTAAATTTTTTAGGAGAAGCTAAATGAGTTACAGAAAGAAATAACAAAATTTCATTAGTGGGGAACCTCAACTTTCCCCTCTAAGAATTAGATAAATCTAACCCCACAATGAAGAAGAAAGAAATTAAGGAATTTGAGTAGAATTTTAGGAAGTGAAATAAGATAGACTTCTGTAGAAAACTGAATGGGGATAAAAAGGAATATACATTTTTCTTAGCAGGACATGGCACCTACACAAAAATTGACCATGTATAAGGGCATAAAAACTTTGCATTGAAATGCAGAAAAGCAGAAATATGACATGCATCCTTCACAAATAATAATATAATAAAATTACATTCCATAAAGGGCAGTGGAAAAATAGATTAAAAATTAATTTGGAAGTAAATCACCTAATACTAGAGAATGAGTGGGTCAAGGAATAAATCATAGAAACAATAATTTCATTGAAGAGAATGACAGTGAGACAAAATACCAGAATTTATGGGATGCAATCAAAGAAGTACTCAAGAGAAAATTTATGTCACTAAATGTTTAAATGAATAAAATACAGAAAGAGCAGATATGAATTGGGCATGCAACTAAAAAGCTAGAAAAAGTATAGATTAAAAATCTGTAATGAAACATCAAATTTGAAATCCTGAATTTCAAGGGAAGGATTAAGAAAATTGAAAGAAAGCTATTGAATTAATAATAATAAAACCAGAACCTGGCTTTATGAAAAAAAAAAAACCAATATAGGTAAAACACAAGTTAATTTGATAAAAAAGAAAAGAAAACCAAATTACCAGTATCAAAAATAAAAGAGGTGAATTCAACACCAATGAAGAGGAAATGAAAGCAATTTATTTGAAGTATTTTCCCTAATTCTTTCAATAAATCTGTTTAAGTGAAATGGATTAATATATACAAAATACAAACTTCCCAGAGTAACAGAAGGGGAAATAGAATACTTAAATAACCTAGTCTTAGGGAAAGAAATTAAACAAGCAGTCAATGAACTTTCTAAGAAAAAAACTCAGGGCTGGAAGGATTAACATGTGAATTTTACCAAATGTTTAAAGAATAATTAGTTCCAATATCATATAAACTGTTTTGCAAAATGAAGGAGTTCTCCAAATTCCTTTTACAAAACAAATATGGTCCCGATATCTAAATCAGGAAGAGTGAAGAGAAATAAAAGTATAGACCAATTTCTCTAGTGAATATTGATGCAAAAATTTTAAACAAAATACTAGCAAGGAGATTACAGCACTATATCACAGGGATCATACATCATGACCAGGTAGTGTTTATCACAGGAATGCAGGGCTAGTTCAGTGTTAGAAAATTATCAGCAGAATTGACACGGTCTGTAACAAAACCAACAGAAATCACTCATTTTCTCCACATTAAGCAAATAGACTCCTGCCTTCCTATGAGGAAAGAGTGGCTTTTACATTGTTAGATAAAGTGTCATTGTATCGTTACTGTGGGAAACCATCCTTGGTGGCTGGCCAGAGTATGGTCCAGATGTGAAAATGATGACATCTTCTTGGGGACAAGATTTGGTGATTTTTATTCTTTGATGTGAATATACTGCTTCTGTACTCCTATTTCACATGATGATTTTTTTTTTTACCATTGTCCAGTAGTTCCGAGAAATGGAACATAGAAAGGAGGTATTTAGATATTTATGAAAAAAATCACGTGATATCAGAGCTAAGAGGGACCTTAGGCATTAACTTTTCTAATCCTTTCATTTTATAGATGAGGCAACTGAGGCTCGGAGATGTAGTTAATCTTTGGAACTGGAACTTGACCCCAGGTCTGCAACTTTGCTAAAGTTGTTAATTATTTCAACTAGTTCTTTAATTGATTTTCCAAAATTCTCTAAGATTATCATCATATTATCTGCAAAGACTAATAGTTTTATTTCCTCATTGCCTATTCTAGTTCCTAGGAATTCCTAGGAATGGTTACTGTATTTTGCCAAAGACTTTTTCTCCATCTATTGAGATAATCATATGATTTCTGTGCGACTCTGGGAAAATCACACGAGCTCTCCGACCTTCAGTTTCTTCACCTAGAAAATGAGAATAATGATGCCTAGGTTACAGGATTGCTGTATATAGGAAGCTTTTTGGAAATCTTAAAACGCTATATAAAGATAAGAATTTTTTTTGTGCTGCTGGTGGAAAGAACTTTGGATTGCAGTCAAGTCACCCAGGTTCAGTTTCTGATGCTTGTTAGCTGGGTTATTGTGGGCAAGTTTACTGAAGACAGTGGAGACAATACTCAAACTACTTCTGTGGAACTGCTGCAAGGAAAGTGCTTTTTATATCCTTAAGTAACTCTGTATTTATAAGTTAAACTCTTTTTACAGTTGTCCATCGTATAGTTATGGTTTTAGATTCTCTCCTTTCCAAAAAGAATTTCTTTGTTTTGTTTTTAAACTATTCTTCTCTTGCAGGGCTCATTTATTGGTCTTATTGCTGGATTCAGCACTTCAGTGTGGATTGGCATTGGGGCTCGTATCTATCCTCCACCTCCTGAGAGAACATTGTTGCTACCCCTTTCAGTTGCAAACTGTACTGTAACTAGAAGCACACATTTGTATTGGACTAAGTTCCCAGAACATCCATTCTTAAGACCATGGAAAACTAGTGATTTAAAAAGGTATTTTAAAAGTCTTAATGCAAATATTGTCATATATTTTTAAAGTTTACTGTTTAAAGAAGAGGAAATCACAAATCCTTTTGTTTCTTGATAAACATCTATCTTCAGAGTCCTAATTCTAAATGGCAAATTGAACAGTACATGTTTTATCCTTTGGAAATGCTAATAGGGTGTTGATTGGGAATTTCAAGTTAAAAGCAATTCTGTTTCACCAGATAATCTGTGTAATCTTTAGCTAAAGTCAGTTGTGTGTGCAGAAGTAAGATTATTCATCATATATAAATTGTTAAATACATTATTATAAACTGAGTGGTTTATGAGTCTGTTCCTCTTTGGAGCTGATGAAATGTACTTCTGCATACAATACTTAAATAAATAAGTTTTTCATTTTTAACTTTCTTAACTGTCTGGATGATCTTTTTATATTCTAAATTGTAGGTCTTTTCTGGGCTTCACCTTTATCTGATTGGTGGTGGATCAAATTATATAATACATATGAATTTGAAATTCATCAGATTTGAAATTTGAAAGGCCAGATTATTCCAGAGGCTAATCAGGGATTTCCCAAGAGTAATCTATATGTTCTACCCTTCAGCAAATGGGTTGGTGAAACAGAGAAGTTAACAGCTTCTTATTTCAGGGAACTTCACCATAGTAATTTGGAATCTTGGGGATTTACCTCATCTGATTTCTTGAGGATTATTGGTTGATAAATTATGGTGTAATTCTATTGACATAATTTATTTATTGGCCAGAACCATGAAGCAAACGTTAAAACTGGAATAGTTGGTGGGATTGTACCAGAAATGTTAGATTTTTAAGTTTCCAGCTGTTGGAAATATCTAAAAAAGTTCATATTTGGACTGTACTGGTCACATAACCATTCATTTATTGCCACTTTTAACTCTAAATACAATAACATAAGCTCAGAGAAATAAAACTATTAGTTGATTAGCATTTTAGGTAAACCTTACTGTTTTGCTGTATTCTGTGTCTCTTTTCCAGAACTCCTATAATGGATAACCTATACTCCATTTCTTACCTGTACCTCAGTACTTTGGGGACATTAATAACAGTATTTGTGGGAGCAGTTTTCAGCCTTCTAACAGGTACCTGTTTCTTAAATGTTGTTTTAAGTAATATTTCTGTAATAGCATTTAGAATTACATACACAAATTATTGACAAAGGCTTTGATCCGGGACCCTTTTATCATATATTCCTGTTTAGAATAAGGCTTAGAGGTTGGCAGTCTGTTGAGAGCTCTGGGGTTTTGGGTGGTGGATGAGAGGGAACCCTGTCCTCATGATGAGATGATGAAGCTTAGGTGAGCCCTTGTTGGAAACTCTGGCTGTACTTTTTGTTGAAGATAGGAAGGGGCCTATTGACAGCCTTGTGAGAAGATTGGGGAAGTCTTCAGGACCATGGGACTTGTTGAGCCTTTAATATTTTATTAATATTTCATAAATGATTAACTCAACCTTTATGGATGATTTGGTTCACTTGCATTGCGGTGACTGCACATGTGTACTGGACCTATAAAAGGGAGCTCACAGACTTGGCGTGGGACTTTTTGGAAAAATCAGTAACTCAGTGCAGATCGGAGATGGGAGAGCAGATCTATCTGATGGTAAATTATTTATATTGGAAAGGTTGCAAGCCAAGATGGAAGTAGAGAGAGAGTTGGTGCATGGTTTTTTGTTCGCAGATGATTGCACACTCCAGGTGCAACAAAGCATGGATCAGTTCTTTGCTGCTTGTGCTCATTCTGGCCTAGCAGTTAACACCAAGAAAACACAGGTACTCCACCATTAAGTACCATACCATCTCTATGTGGAACCATCATTTACAGCAAATGCTGTGGGTAGTACTCACCTTGGCAGTATATTTTCCAGGGGCTTACACATTGATAATGAGGTTGGCGCACACATTGCTAGAACTAGCTCAGTGTTTGAGAGGCTCCAAAGGAAAGTGTGGGAGAGGAGAGGTATTAGATTAACTACCAGACTAAAGGTACACAACTGTTGTGCTGACCTCATTGCTGTATGCCTGTGAAACCTGGACAGTCTGCCATGCCAGGAAATTTAATCACTTCAATTTGAATTGTCTTAGGAAGATTCTGAAGATTACCTGGCAGTTACCAGACACTGAAGTCCCTTCTTGAACTAAACTGCTAAGCATTCAAACTCTCCTGCAGAGAGTACAGCTCTGATGGGCTGGTTACGTTGTTCAAATGTCAGATGTATGCTTTCCTAGAAAACTGTTTTATGGAGAACAACTCATACAAGGGAAAACACTCCTACTGTGGTCAGAAGAAGCGATACAAGGACACTTTTAAAATCTCTCTGAAAAGCTTTGAAATTGCTTGTGTAACATGGGAGACACTGGTGCAGGACCGCCCAGCATGGCATTCCCTCATCAGAGAAGGTGCTGTGCTCCATGAGCAAAGCAGAATTCATCTAACTCAAAAGAAACATGAAATGCACAAGTTTAGAGAATCTATCCCAAATGTTCACATGGACTATTTGTGCCTTCCTTGTGTTAGAGCATTCTGAGCTTGTATTGGTCTGATCAGTCATAGTTGGGCACACTGTAATTTGACTCTCAGTGATATCATTTTGGTCTTCTTCAAGAATAGAAGACAACCACCATCACCCCAGTTTGCTGGGGGTCCAACCTGATTCCAAGGAGCCAGTTTGGGCAGCCTTGGGGCGGAGGCACCCTGCACTAGTGTGTGCTCTCATCCATAAGATCTGAGAAGATGGTGTCTCTCAGCCAAGTGACATTGGGAGAGGATGGAGTTACATTACCTAACTGCCTGCTCAGGCTAAGGGAGAGTTTTTCTATCCAGTATTCCTGGATGTGGAGTTCCCAGAACCAAGTATGGAAAAATCTTTGGAGAGGGGAACCATCTGGCCTTATGGTAGGATTTTCTTATTTAGTTTTGAGAGTTACTGAGGGTTAGGGGTGCTCGAGGCAGGTAGGGTTGGTCACCCAGCAATGGAGGGAGCATGTGGTATTCTACAGCTAGAGGAGCAGCAGGGTTCTGAGCTATTGTAGGGCAGAAGGCTGTGCCTCTGCTGCTGCTGGGAATTATGCAGACATTGGGAAGGGAGATTGCCTAGTTTCTGGAGGAGTGCGGAGATAAGAACAGCACCAGACTGAAGACCTCCATGGAGTAGTGGGTTGAAGAAGGTGGAGACTCAGCAGAATGGCAGAGACTTAAGTCTCTAGCAGTTCAAGCAACACGTGGCACGATGAGATTCACAGGATAGCCGGAAGAATGTTAAGGGTTGATTATGGCCTATTTTGAGAAGCGGCAGGTTCTTCACCCCTGACCTAAAGAATTCCCTTGGGAGCTGTGTTAGTGGAAACTTATATATGAACTATACAGGCTGTAGTTATTTAAGGCATCAAATCTCAAAACTTCACTAAGACTTCACTAGGATATCCTTCCAGAAGAATCTTCAGGAGGGGAAAAAATGAACCAGTATTTTGAGAAGTCCCCAATGTTGAATCATCTTAGTAGATAGAGTCCAGGGCCTGGAGTCAGGAAGACCTGAGTTCAAATCCAGAATCAGATACTTAATAGTTGTGTGATCCTGGACAAATCACTTAAACTGTTTGCCTCAGTTTCCTGAGTTATACAATGAGGATTAGTAATACCACCTATCTCACAGGGTTGATGTAACGATCAAATGAGCTAATACTGTTTTTTCAAATTGCTTGTTTTTTCTTTTTTTAAAATTTTATTTATTTTCAGTATTCTACAATCACTACTATGTAATTTATATTTTTTTCCATCCCTCTCCCCTCTCTCCCTGACACAGCATACAATTCTATATAGGATCTACACATACATTCCTATTAAGTACATTTTCACTAGTCACGTTGTGTAGAAGAATTAAAATGGATGGGAGAAATCATATAACAAACCAAAACATAATACAAAAGAAAATGATCTGCTACATTCTGCGATTGAATTCCATAGTTCTTTCTCTGAATGTGGAAGGCATTTTGCCTTAAAAAACCGTTGGGAATTTTTTAAGTCCTTGCATTGCAGTGAAGTACTAAGTCTACCAGAAAAAATCCTTGCACGCCACGGTTGTTGCTGTGTACAGATTTCTCCTGGTTCTACTCCCTTTTGCTCAGCATTAGTTCATATAAGCCCTTCCAGAACTCTCTGGAGTCTTCCTGTTCATCATTTCTTACAGCACAGTAGTATTCCATTACCTTCATATACCACAATTTATTCAGCCATTCCCCAATTGATGCACATCCCCTTGATTTCTAGTTTTTGGCCACCACAAAGAGAGCTGCTGTAAATATTTTTTCTACATGGGAGACCCTTTCCCATTTCTGTGATCTCTTTGGGATACAGTTCTAGAAGTGATATTGTTCGGTCAAAGGGTATGCACATTTTTGTAACCCTTTGGGCATAGTTCCAAACTGCTCTCCAAAATGGTTGGATGGGCTCACAGCTCCACCAACAATGAATTAGTGTTCCAACTCTCCCACATCTTCTCCAATATTTATCATCTTCCTATTATCATGTTAGCCAATCTGATAGGTGTGATGTGGTACCTCAGATTTGCATATCTAATCAATAGTGATTTAGAGCATTTTTTCATATGACTATAGACAGCTTTAATTTCTTCCTCTGAAAAATGTCTGTTCATATTCTTTGACCGTTTATCAACTGGGAAATGACTTGTGTTCCTGTACATTTGACTCAGTTCTCTATATATTTTAGAAATGAGGCCTTTATCACAGACACTACTTGCAAACATTCTTTCCCAGTTTTCTGCTTCCCTCCTAATCTTGGTTGCATCGGGTTTGGTTGTGCAAAAAACTTATCCATTTTGCACTTCATAATGCTTTCTGTCTCTTTTTTAGTCAAAAATTCTTCCCTTCTCCATAAATCTGATACACTATTCCTTGCTCCACTGATTTGTTTTTAGTATCAGTCTTTATACCTAGATCATGTACCCATTTGGACTTTATTCTTGTGTACTGTGTCAGGCATGGGTCTATCCCTAATTTCCACCACACTGTTATCTAATTTTCCCAGAAATTTTTGTCGAACAGTGAATTTTTATCCCAGAAGCTGGGGAGATAGTACTTATAAAGAGCTTACTTAGCATACTCCCCTCTAAATGTTAACTTTCTCTTCCTTCCCTGCTTTGTCTCCATAAATTAGAAATTAGACTGCTGTATTATGGATTACAACTATACATTTCTCAAAATTTCTAAAAATGTTCTTATGTTTTATAGGTGGAAAAGAGCAGCATGTAGACAGAAAATACTTACTAAATGTTAAAGAAGACATGACATTTGGTAGTTTTAAGAAAGTATGTACATTTTGGGTTTTTTTGGTATGTTTATCATATTGACTTATGCACTTGTATAATAGAAATGTTCCCTAAAAGTGAAGTATTTTATGTTTTGCAACAAAAATTAAAACAACTAGCAAAATATCAAATTAAGATATATTTGGGATTCAATAGCATTGAAATTTACATACTGAAAGCATCACAATTGCTTTGAAAGTAGTGGCATATTTGTAATTTAAATTGTCTTGGAGTTATTTGATAATTTCTGTTAAGAAAAGTTCATGACTGCCTACCAGGAAATGTGATAAGCACAGATGTGAATGGGCATCGTTCTTTGTTTTTAGAGGGAGAAGTCACATTGAAGAAAAGGCAGAGCTGCTGCAGTGTCAAAGCATCATCTTTGCCTATTTGACAGTACTGTGATGAAACATGAGTTGAGTTATTTTCACTTCTGTTCTTATTATTTATTGGTGATTGACAGAGGCAAAGTCTTGCTGTTGATAGAGAACTGATTTCAGAGTTTGGGTGACTGGGTTCACATCCTGCTCTCACCCTCTAGATGCATCACTCATTGTCCTCAGCAGCTCTTTCTAACACTAGAAATTGTAGAGCAGCTGCAAATGTGTGTTGGTATGGGGAATCTGCTCATCACTGTGACCTGTCCAGTTTTATCAGATGATTGATCTAAACATCTTTTCTTATCAGTTCTTATTTTCTAGTCATGTAGATATTGTTCATGCAGAAGCTTAATTTTATGTAACTGAAATTATCTTTTACCATTTGTAATCACTTTTTCTTGTTTGTTTTTAAAAATTCCCATTGAAATATAGTTGTAAAATTTCTCATTTTATTTCCTTTGTTTCATATTATGTTATCTTACATTTAATTTAAATACTATTTGAAGCGCGTTCTATGGTCATGGAATCAGTGAAAGTTGGAAGGGCTCTCAGAGGTCATGTTCATCTAGCATGCCTTCTCATTTTAGATTTGTGGAGAATTAGGACCAAGGATATGGAAGGGGCAGGTTTTGTCCAGAGTAGATAATCTTTCCTCCATTTCTTTAGGTTCTTGGCCTTATTCAAAACTGCGCTGCCTGATCACTTTTGGCTCTTCCTTGCATATCTACTATGTTTTTCTGATCTACTTTCTCCTTCTAACCAGTTCTGAATAGTTTTGATAATTAATGTTGTATAATAGTTGAAATCTGCTGAAGCTATGTCCCCTTTATTCCTGTTTGTTTTCTTTATTTTTCTTGAGAAGCTATGTATTTTGTTTCTGTCAATTGTGTTCTTATACATAATTCTAAAAAGACTTGTCTTTTGCAATTTGATGTAGTACTAAATTTGTAAATTAATTTAGGTAATGCTATCATTTTTATAATACTGACTTGACTCAACCAATGACTATCTTTCCAGTTATTTAATCTTATTTTGTTTCTGTGAAATGCTTTATAGTTTTATTTATGAGTCCTGAGGGTGTCTTTTGGGAGCTAAGATTTTAGAAATATACTTTCTGGTTATTTTAAATGGAATTTTGGTCTTTTTTTTCCTTTGTTGTTGTTAGTATGTTTCATAAGAAAGGTAGCATGGTAAAATGGATATAAAACCAGTTTCAAAAGTCAGGAGGACCTGAATTTAATTCCTCAGTCTGACATACACTGACTGGAACACTGAGAAAGGCAGTTAATTTCTCGTTTTCTAGAAGTGTCAAATACACTGCACAGGCTGGTTGTGTTCCCCAGCACTCCCAGGGATGGATAATTATCAGCAAACAGGGATAGGTTAATTCACCTTATGTGTATTCCTTTAACAAAGATATTTTTTCTTTGTCTTTCTCTTATTGCTAGTATTTCCAGAACTCTCTCAAATAATGTTAGGGAGAGTGGGCATTCTTGCTTCAATTCTGTAAAAGGAAGCCAAAAAGGTTCCAGTGTATCCTCATTGTGTATGATCCTTGTTTTTGGGTTTTAGATATGTACTTTTTATAACATATGTTTTAAAAAAGTTCTCTCTGTGCCTGTACTTTGTAGGATTTTTAGCATAGATGTGTTATACTTTCTCAAAGGCCTTTTCTACATCTATTGAGATGATTATGTGGTTTTGGATGTTTTGTTTTTTAATATGATTATATTCATTATTTTCCTAATGTATTTTTTTTATATCCATCACCCACTTATTTATTTATTTATTTGTTTGCGGTTTTTTTTAATATAAATTTATTTATTTAACTTTTTACATTCATTTTCACAAAATTTTGGGTTCCAAATTTTCTCCCCATTTATCCCTTCCCCCACCCCAATACACCAAGGATTCTAATTCTCCCTATCACCAATCTGCCCTCTCTTCTATCCTCCCTCCCTTCTCTTGTCCCCATCTTTTCTTTTCTCCCGTAGGGCCAGATGACTTTCTATTCCCCATTAATTGTATTTCTTGTTTCCTAGTAGCAATAACAATACTAAATAGTTGTTCCTAAAACTTTGAGTTCCAAATTCTCCCCATCCCTTCCTCCCCACCCATTCCCTTTGGGAAGGCAGGCAACTCAGTATGGGCCATATCTGTGTAGTTTTGCAAATGAGCTCGATAATAGTCATGTTATATAAGACTGACTGTATTTCCCTCCATCCTATTCTGCCCCCCATTGTTTCTATTCTCTCTTTTGATCCTGTCCCTCCCCAGGAGTGTTGACTTCAAATTGCTCCCTCCTCCCATTACCCTCCCTCCCATCATCCCCCCTACCCTGCTTATCTCCTTCTCCCCCACTTTCCTGTATTGTAAAATAGGTTTTCATACCAAAATGAGTGTGCATTTTATTCTTTCCTTTAGTCGAATGTGATGAGGGTAAACTTCATGTTTTTTTCTCAGTTCTCCTCTTTTGCCCTCCACTAAAAAGTCTCCTACTTGCCTCTTGAATGAGAGATAATTTACCCCATTCCATTTTACCCTCTCTCCTCCCACTACATTTCTCTCTCACCGTTTACCTTAATTTCTTTAAAGATATGGTCCCATCTTATTCAATTCACTCTGTGCTCTCTGTCTTTGTATGTGTGTGCATGTGTGTATGTGTGTGTGCATGCACACATGTGCATGTGTGTGTGTGCGTGTGTGTGTGTGTATGTGTGTATGTGGTCCCACCAACTACCCAGATACTGAAAAGTTTCAAGAGTTACAAATATTGTCTTTCCATGTAGGAATGTAAACAGTTCACCTTTGGTAAGTCCCTTATGACCTCTCTTTGCTGTTTACTTTTTCATGCTTCTTCTCATTCTTGTGTTGGAAAGTCAAATTTTCTTTTCAGCTCTGGTCTTTTCATCAAGAATGCTTGAAAGTCCTCTGTTTCATTGAAAGACCATATTTTCCCCTGAAGTATTATACTCAGTTTAGCTGGGTAGGTGATTCTTGGTTTGAGTCCTAGTTCCTTTGACTTCTGGAATATCCTATTCCACGCCCTTTGATCCCTTAATGTAGAAGCTGTTAGATCTTGAGTTATCCTGATTTTATTTCCACAGTACTGGAATTGTTTCTTTCTAGCTGCTTGCAATATTTTCTCCTTGACCTGGGAATTCTGGAATTTGGCCCCCATGTTCCTAGGAGTTTCTCTTTTTGGATCTCTTTCAGGCGGTGATCGATGGATTCCTTCAATACTTATTTTGCCCTCTGGTTCTAGAATCTCAGGGCAGTTTTCCTTGATAATTTCATGAAAGATGATGTCTAGGCTCTTTTTTTGATCATGGCTTTCAGGTAGTCCCATAATTTTTAAATTGTCTTTCCTGGATCTATTTTCCAGGTCAGTTGTTTTTCCAATGAGATATTTCACATTCTCTTCCATTTTTTTCTTCTTTTGGTTTTGTTTTGTGATTTCTTGGTTTCTCAGAAAGTCATTAGCCTCCATCTGTTCCATTCTAATTTTGAGAGAACTATTTTCTTCAGTGAGCTTTTGAACCTCTTTTTCCATTTGGCTAATTCTGCTCTTGAAAGCATTCTTCTCCTCATTGGCTTTTTGAACCTCTTTTGCCAGTTTGAGTGAGCCTATTTTTCAAGGTGTTATTTTCTTCAGCATTTTTTTGGGTCTCCTTTAACCAAGATATTGACCCATTTTTCATGCTTTTCTTGCATCTCTCTCATTTCTCTTCCCAGTTTTTCCTCCACCTGTCCAACTTGATTTTCAAAATCCTTTTTGAGCTCTTCCATGGCCTGAGCCCAGCGGACATCCCCCTGGGATGTCTGGGATACAGAGGCCCCGACCTCCACGTCTTTCCCTGATGGCAAGCATTGTACTTCCTCATCAGAAATGAAAGGAGGAAGAATCATCTGTTCCCCAAGAAAGTAGCTTTCTATGGTCTTATTTTTCTTCCCTTTTCTGGGCATTTTCCCAGCCAGTTACTTGACTTCTGAGATTCCTCTGCACCTCTGCCTAGATCCGCCCAGCTAGTGCTTGGGGTCTGAGATTCAAATATTGCTCCCCAGCCTCAGGGCTTTCAGCCAGGCACAGCTGCTATTCAATGTGAGCTTAAGTTCTGGTGCTCAGGTGGGGGCAGGGCCACCTCCCAAGCTCAGTTCCCTCAGGGGGTTTATGCGGAGATCTGCAACAATGGAGCTCCTGCCTGCTTGGGGAGTCCCGGGCCACTGCTGCCTCTGCCGCTGCCTCCCAAGGTGGCCTGAGTCACAGAGACACCCCACTCCCCTCTTGGCCAGCCGAGACGTCTGTCTCACTGACTTGGAGCGCCTGTGGGTGGAGGGACCTTCCCGGCTGCCAGAGATTTTGTCCCTGAAGCCTGCTCGGATCTGCTCCTCTGGGGCCGCGTGGCCAGGGCAGCGCAGGGGTGGGCTCCGCTGTCTGGAGCGCGACGGACCCCTGGGGATGGCTTTCCAGGGCTCTGTGGAATGGAAATCTCCTCCCCTGCATTTCTGCATGGCTTGCACTCATCCAGAATTTGTGGGGAGTTCTTTTTACAGAAAATATATGGGATGTGGGTTTGGAGCTAGCATATGTGAGTCTTTCTACTCTGCCATCTTGGCTCCTCCCTCCTTATTTTCCTAATGTTGAACAATCCTTGCCTTCCTGGTATAAATTACACTTGGTCATAATGAATAATTTCTTGGATAAATCACTGTAATCTATTTAGATTTTATTTAAAATTTTTGAGTTCATATTCATTAATGATATTAGCCTATAATTTTCTTTCCATGATTTAGATATCAGAACTATATTTGTCTCATAAAAGGATACTAGCAGGATTCTTTCTTTCTCAGTTTTTGAGAATGATTTATGAATTATGGGTACTAACTGTTCTATAAATTTAATAAATTTCTCCTGTGAATCCATCAGATCCAGGGGTTTTCTCCTTTGGTAGTATGGCTAAGATCTTTTTCCTTATCTGAGATCAGGTTATGTAAGTTGTCTATCTGGTCTTCTGTTAGTTTGGATATTTTATATTTTTGAAAGTACTTCTTTATTTCATGTTCTTAGTTTTGTTAGCATATATCTGTGCACAATATCTTCTGACTATTCCTTTTACTTCTCCTAGTTTTGCTGTGATTTTTACTTTGCTGTTTGCTATTTTATCGATTTTATTTTCTACTCTTTTTAATCAGGTTAGCTAAGGGTTTATCAGGTTTATTAATCTTTTTTAAAAAACAAGCTTTAGTTTTATCATTTCTGTTTTTTTTGTTCTCAGTTTAATCAATTTCTCCCATCCAGTTTTTAATGTAGCCTATGTTGTATTTATGTTAGTCTTATTTATTGTTGATTTTCCAATTTTAAAAATATATATTCAATTCAATAATCTTCTTTTTCAATTTTGTTAATGTATGATTGTAAGGATATGATTATTCGCTGGAGGACTACTTTAGCTGCATTCAAAATTTGGGCATGTTGTTTCATCATTATCACTTTCTTTTACATAGTTATTAAGTGTTTCTGTCATTTATTCTTTGATGCACCATTATTTAAGATTTCATTGGTAAGTCTCCATTTGGGTCTGTATCTTTTGTGTGTGGTCCTTGAACCACTTTTTATTCTTATTGCATTATGATATATAGAGGATATATTTAATATTTCTTCCTTTTTATATTTGTTTGCAATATCTCTGTGTCTTAGTATATGGTCAATTTTTGAAAAAGTTCCTTGCAATGCAGAAAAATATATATAGTCTTTTGCTGTCCCATTTAGAAGGTTCCATGAATCTTCTATCTGTAGTTTCTATAGCATTTTGTTCAATTTCATATTTTCCCTTTTACTTATCTTTCTGTCTCCTATCATTATCTGTTATTATCTTTGTCTTTTGATGATGTATGTCTCCGTTATGAATTTGGATGCTAAGGCATTTGGAGCTTCTAAGTTTCTTGTTTGTTGTCTGTAGTTCCTTTCACCATTATATGGCTTCCTTATTTATCCTTTCTATTTTTTGAATGTTTGATAAGAACTCCTGTGTCTTTGTATTCACTTGATGCATAGTCAGTTTTTTCCATCCCCTAGGTATTATTTTGTGTATTTCTTTGTTTTTAAAATATTTCTTGTAAGCAATAGATTATGAAGTTTTTTAAAAAATCAAATTTATCACTTTTATTGGGATTGTTTTAATTTATACACATTTAGGTTTACTATATTTTTCTCCATCTGTCTATAAATTATTTTTTTTCAAATTGTGATTCTTTCCCTCTACTCTTGTTGTGAACAAATATTATGTCCTTTAAGTTATTTTCATCTTTTCTTTCCCCTCATCTTTGATCTCCTCTTCTTTCCTATTTCTCTTTTTGTTTTTTAGTCTTCTCTCCTGCTTGTATCTGGTTAGATATTTATACCTTCTTTTCTTTTCAGTTAGGTAGATTTCTCGCTTCAGCTAGTCTTGTTTTCCTTTTTATTTCATATTTTGTGCCTCTTTCAAAAAGGATTTATTTCACTTTCTTCATCATTTTTCTTTTTATTATAGAACCTCATTTTCTGATTCATGACCTTTATACTCACCTGCTTTCTCTCTTTTCTCTGTATTCTTCATACACTGAAAGCTTTCAAAGTATTCACCCTAGGCTTTCTTCTAGGTGATTTCTGCCACTACTCTATAGGGCTTATTTGTGGATTCTCCTTTTCTATTGTGTCTCACTTTCAGAACAGTATCACTTATTTCAGGTGTCAATGAGAATGCTTCCCCCCTGGTTGGGCACTGCTTCTCTCTCTTCCTCCATTTGCCTGAAAATCTAAGTGGGCCCCTGCTTTCCCATTCTTTCAGGTGCCAGTCACTGCCCTCCCCAAAGGGTTCCCAACTCTCTTCCCTCCCAGGACAAGTACTCTTCAGGCATCAGATCCCTCAGGTCTAATCTAATATAAGGTCCTTATCTCCCTTCACCTATAGGAGCATTCATCGATGGGACGCCCTCTCACCTCCAAAGTCAAGGCTCCTTCCTATCCTTTCCTTTTCAGCCTTTCTTCCCTCTTCCTCACTCTTTCCCGCATAGACTCTTTTCTTTCTGAGACCATAAAAGTTGCCTTCTTTTCATAGCTCACTCTTAATTTGATTCTGATGCATTTACTTCTCTCTTTCCTCTGGCTCACTGACCTCCCCTCCTTTCATGTGCCCTCCCATGTAGTAATGTTATTTTACCAAGAAGGTATTCACCTGGAGGCAGGGTGTCACCAGGTTCTGCCTCTTTACTGTTAGCTCCACCCTCACTCCTATCTCCTTGTGTATGTTTAGAAAGAAATTTCTTACTGGTCTCTCTGTTGCAGTGACTAGTCCTCCCTGGCTGCATTTATCCACTCCTGCATTTCTGTGTTTGGAGTGTTTTGAGAGATGAATAATCTCTTCAGATCTTGTTTTCTTTAAGAAAATGTTTCAAACTCTTCTTTATTATTGAACACCTATCTTTTATCTTCAATGATTAGACTCAGATTTTCAGAATAGGTCACCCTGAGTTTGCATCCTGCCTTCCCCCCCTTTCTTATCTAGTGGATGCAGATTAATCTTAATTTGAATGGTGTTTCCTTTGTATTTGAAGGTCTTTTTCCTAATGGTTTAGAGAAGTCATTGCTTCTGAATTGAATTATTAAATTCAGTCACTATATATCTTGGAGTTTGCAGCCTTCATTTTTTTTTTGGAGATGGTCTGTGAATTCTTTCAATTTAACTTGTTCAGAAGTTCTGGGTGGTTCTTGTCTATATTTCTGTCATTATGGTGTTAAGGTTGTTTATCCTCTCCTGTTTTTTTGGGAGACTTCTCATCTCTATGCATCCTGTCTTTGAGTTCAGTATATTTTGCTGAATATAATATTCTTCTAATCCCTTTCTCTTCTTCTAGGTTGTCTTTCACTTTTTTTGTACTTGAATTTCCAGTCAGTTATTATCTTTTTGTTTCTTTGGTGAGGCTTGCCATTGTAGATTCAAGTTTTTCTTCCTGCTTATTATTGTTGTTGTACAGGACATAAATTTTGCTCTCATAATTCTCATTTGTCTTTTAAAACGTTCAGGAACATCATGTTATGGTTCCACATTTTCCTCAACTTCCACAGGGGTGTCTCATCAAGTGGTTAGATCACTTTCCTTTGTTTTACATTATTTATTCATAGATACCTGAACTTGTTGTTTACTGGATCTGGAGACCATATTTCCTTCTGTTAATCTTTTTCCTGGTGATTTATGTTTATAGTCAAGATTTTTGAGATTTCTTCTTCTGGAACCTTTGGTACTTTTGCCCTCTTCTCCCACCCAATCTTATTTTCCTTGTCACTCACTTTTGATTCCTTCTCCACTGACTGCTTTCCTTTGGGTTTGGATTTCCTTCTCCATTCTCAGTTTAAGGTTCACCATCTTAGGTTTGTGCTCCAAACTGACTTTTGGGTGAACTGGCCTCAGCTGAATGCTGTGCTCTTCCTTCAGGCTTCATGGAATGCTGCACAGCTTCCTGCATCCACCATATCCTGTTCTTCTGACCTGCACCATGACCTGGCACCAGTGGTTCAGATCCTGCTTTCCCTGGAGCTTTGTGGCATGATGCTTCTGAACTGTCGTAGCACATGGCAGGTTTTGCTGCTGAAGGGCATTGGCCAAGCTGGCCGTCAAGACCTGAGAAAACTTCTACAGGTGGAACCATGGTCTCCTTGGCACTTGGAGGGAGTCCTGGGGTACTGGGTAGATTTTGATGTAAGCCTTTATTGTGTCCTTGGATATGCTGCTAGTAGCTTGGGAGGGAGGGAGGGAATGGGTGCTGAATGAGCTCAGCTTCCAGGACTGTCAGTTTGGGGGTTTTTTGATGTCTGTTTTTTATAATCTTTTGAATTCTTGGTGCCCTTGATCATGGATGGAAACAGCTGAAGTTGCTTCATCTCTGGTGTATAATTTCTGTTTGAGGGACGTTTGAGAGGTCATATGGATCAGAGAAAATGTCATTTGTGTGATTCAGAAGTCACCTTTTGAGCTTAATATAGGTCTGTGTGTGTGTGTCAGGGTTTGTGTGTGTGTGCACGCACATGCGTGTGTGTTCATTTCAATTTTTTTTTATTTGATACACATGAAAGTGAAGGACTTGTACTGTCTCTTCTTCCACCTTCCTTATTCCAGGCTATATTACACACTCTTCATCTTGTGCACCTCTTCAGGTAGTAGTGATTTCCTTCCCCTTCTTCCTCCTTTTCTCCCTAATATTATCTCCTGTTCCTCTTTTTGTCTTTCCTAAGAATGTTTAAACAGAAGAAAACCCCTCACAAACTCTCTTATTTTAATTTTTCTCTTTGACCCTTAAAGATATTAAGGTTATAAAAAGATATTACTTCTTATCTTCCCTATTAACATGCTAAAAATTTATCTCCATAGACTCCATTTCAATTTTACAAATATATATATACCTTTCAGTAGTTTTCTTGTCACTGTGTATTTCCATTTTCAAATTTTACTGTCTGGTTGTTTCATCAGAAATGCTTGGAAATACTCTATTTCACTAACAATCCAATTTTTTCTTCTGTAGGATTTTACTTAGTTTTGTTGGATAGGTTATTCAGTTATTTTTGGTTCTAAACCCTTATTTCTTGTCTTTTGAAACTCATATTCCAAACTTTCCTCTTCTTTGTTCCAGCTGCTAAGTTTTGTGTAATTTTTATTGTGATTCTTTCATAGTTGAACTCATTCTTTTTGTCTACTTGTATTTTTTTCTTTGACTTGGAAGCTCTGGATTTTGGCTACAATATTTCTGAGAATTTGCCTTTTAGGCTTTCTTTCTGCAGGTCACCTGTAGATTCTTTCTATTTTCACTTTGCCCTTCAAAGAGTTTTCTTCTTCTTCAAATATGAGTAACCACATTTTTTTCTTGATAAGTTTCAGAGAGTCTGATAATATTTAGATTTATTTCACTTTGACCTGTTTTCTAACTCAAATGTTTTGGATGTTTTCTTTTTTCTTTTTTGTGTTTTGTTTGAGACTTTTGTTTTGTTGTTGAATCCTTGTTTTTAGTTTGGTCCATTCTTATTTTCAGGGCTTTTAGTCCTTGCATGAAATTTTCTGCCAGCTGTTCTAAGGCCTCCATTTCCCTTGCCATTTTTCCCCTTTAGCTTTTCCTCTTGTTAATCTTCTCCTTCTCATCTGTTTACTCAGTAGAATTGAGGTAGAAATAGTCATGGGACAATTTACCGTCGTACTGTTCTTTTGTGCTTGATAGCTGGCAGATCATTATTGCATAGGGGGATAAAATGATTGCTCTTTGTAATTTAGTAAAGGCATTGGGATGGGATGTAAGTTCAGCTTTTATGATCTTACTTAAAATCTCTTAAGGACAACTTCAGTAGCAGTTAGTGTTATGGATATTATATGTGCTTCATCTTGTTTCCACACACTTGATTTCTTTTATGTCTCTATATTTTGAGAACTCGTAAATTCCATGAAGCTTGGAGATGGTGTTCATTTCAGTGACACTTATTAAAATGTTGAGCTTAAGTTTTTATGGGTTAATATTATATCTAGAAGATAGTGGACAGCATTTTTTTCTGTGATATCATCTTGTTTCATTACACTTTGTTAAAATTCTCAAGAATATGGTCTGTTAATTTATGAAAAATAATGAACTTCCAATGTATGAATCTAACCAGCAGGTCACAGCTTGCAAAGTTCTATTTATAATATGTGTTAAATGATGCTTTGCACAGTTTTTATCATTTTCTTGTACAATCTACATTAATTAGAAATTTCCCAATTCTTCACTTTCCTTCACCTCATTTTTTTGATTAAATGTTATTTTTTCATTTAACAGCATTTATTTTCTCTCAATTCTTCTCCCCATGAAAAAGAAAAATAAACCCTTGTAACACGTGTGCTTGCATGCATGCATACACACACACACAAACACACACACACACACACACACACACACACACCAGATTCTGATGTTGGCCATATTGCACAATGTCTGTTTCTGTGTCTGGAGTCTATCATCTCTGGATTGCATGCTATATCATCAGTTATCTAAAAGTCATACTGGTTATTATGCTGATCAGAGTTCTCAGGTCTTTCAGAGTTTTCTTTACACTGTTGTTATTGTATATGTCAATCCCTGGTTCTGCTCCCTTTCCTCTGTATCAGTTCATATTAGTCTTCCCAGATTTTTCTGAAATGGTCCCTTTAATTCTATCCACTTCTTACAAATCAGTGATATTCCATTCCATTCATATATACCACACTTGGTTCAGGTATTCCTCAATTTTGGGGCACCTTGGTTTCCAGTTCTATGCCCCTATGAAAAAAGGTGCTATAGAGTGATCTCTTCATGGCCTTTTCTCACTTTTCGTCCTCCTCTCTGTTGTGTTTGATACTGCTGACTACCCTCTCCCCTTGATACTCTTTTTCTCTCTGAGTTTTGGTGATGTGACTCTCTCCTAGTTAGCCCTCTGTCTTTCTGGCCACTCTTTAGTCTCATCGGCTGGCTTATCATCCACATCATGCTATCCACCTGGCTGTTCTCCACAGTTTTGTCCTGGTTCCTTTTTTCTTCTAACTCCATACTCTGTTTCTCTCCCTTAGCCCATCTCTTCCTCTTGCTCTCTGTTTTCTCTGTCTCTTCACCACGCCCATGGATTTAAATATGTTCTTTCTGCAAAAGACTCCCAGATGTACATATCCAACCCCAGTATTTCCTTGATTCAGTCCCATATCACCAAAAGCTTATTGAATATTTCAACTAGGATGCCACTAAGATATCCTTTTTTACCTCATCATGTCTTAAATTGGACTTCTTTCAAACTGTTCTCTTTGTGAAAGATACTACCCCCATTGCAGTGTCTTTGGTTCATAATCTCCATAACATCCTTGACTGTTTATTTTCTTTCCCCCCTCTTATGCTGTCCTTTGCCAAATCTTGCCAGACCTTTACAACATCTCTCCTGTCTGACCTTTTTTTCTCTGCTCATATAACTGTTGGTTCAGACCCTCTGAATGTGATGACTTCTCTCCTAGGGGATCCAAACAACCACTTAGTGGCTAGAGTCTCTCTCCATTAGTCCATCCAGTCTGTTGCTGCTAGTGTGATTTTCCTTATGTGTTATCTGACCATATTTCTCCTCTACTCAATAAATTCTATGGCTCTCTTGACTCTAGAATAAAAGATACACACCTCTGTTTAGTTTTTTATTTATTTATTTTTAAATTACAACATTCATTTCCACAAAATTTTGAGTTCCAGTTTTTCTCCCCATCTCTCCCCTCTCTTCATGCCAGAACACCTTGCATTCAGATTACCCCTTCCCTCAATGTGTCCTCCCTTCTATCATACCCCACCCTTCCCTTATCCCCACCTTCTCTCTTTTCTTGTTGGGCAAGATAAATTTCTATACCCCATTAGCTATATTTCTTATTTCTCAGTTACATGCAATAACAATTCTCAACATTTGTTTCTAATACTTTGAATTCCAACTTCACTCCCTTCCTCCCTCCCCACCCATGCCCACTGAGAAGGCGAGCAATTCATAGGCTGTATATGTGTCATTTTGCAAAAGACTTCCATAGTAGTCATGTTGTGTAAGACTGACTACATTTCCCTCCATTCTACCCTGTCCCCGCTTTATTCTATCCTCTCATTTGACTTTGTCCCTTCCCAAAAGTGTTTACTTCTAGTTACTCCCTTCTCCCATTTGCCCTCCCTTCTATCATTCCCCCCACCCTACTTGTCCCCTCCTCCCCTGCTTTTCTGTAGTGTAAGATAGATTTTCATACCAAATTTAGTGAGCATGTTATTCCCTCTTTAAGCCATATGTGACGAGAGTAAGCTTCAATTTTCCCCTCTCATCTCTTCTTTTCTCCTCCATTGAAAAAGATTTTTCTTATCCCTTTTATGAGTGATAATTTCCCCCATTCCATTTCTGCCTTTCTCTTCTCAATATATTCCTCTCTCACCCCTTAATTTTTTTCTGTAGATATCATCCCTTCTGATTCAACTCAACCTGTGCTGTGCGTGTGTGTGTGTATAATCCCTCCACCTACACAAATATTGAGAAAAGTCTCAAGAGTTACAAAAATTATCTTTCCATGAATGAATGTAAACAGTTCAGCTTTAGAAAGTCTTTTATGATTTGTCTTTCCTGTTTGCCTTTTCATGCTTCTCTTGATTCTTTTGTTTGAAAGTCAAATTTTCTTTTCAGTTCTGGTTTTTTCACCAAGAATGCTTGAAAGTCCTCTATATCATTGAATGACCATTTTTCCCCCTGAAGTATTATACTCAGTTTTGATGGGTAGGTGATTCTTGGTTTTAATCTCAGTTCCTTTGACTTCTGGAATATTCTATTCTAAGCCCTTCGATCCCTTAATATAGAAGCTGCCAGGTCCTGTATTATTCTGATTGTATTTCCACAATACTCAAATTGTTTCTTTCTAGGTGCTTGCAATATTTTCTCCTTGACCTAGGAACCCTGAAGTTTGGCCACAATATTCCTAGGAGTTTGTCTTTTTGGGTCTCTTTCAGGAGGTAATCGGTGGATTCCTTCAATACTTATTTTGCCCTCTGGTTCTAGAATATCAGGGCAGTTTTCCTTGATAATTTCATGAAAGATAATATCTAGGCTTTTTTGATCATGGCTTTTAGGTAGTTTCATAATTTTTAAATTGTCTCTTCTGGACCTATTTGCCAGGTCAGTTGTTTTTCCAATGAGATATTTTGCATTATCTTCTATTTTTTTTATTCCTTTGGTTTTGTTTTGCAACTTCTTGGTTTATCATATAGTTGTTAGCTTCCCTGAACTCCATTCTCATTTTTAAAGAACTATTTTCTTCAGTGAGCTTTTGAACCTCCTTTTCCATTAGGCTAATTCTGTTTTCTAAAGCCTTTTTCTCCTAATTGACTTTTTGGACCTCTTTTTCCAGTTGAGTTAGCCTATTTTTAAAGGTGTTATTTTTCTCAGCATTTTTTGTGTCTCCTTTAGCAAGCTGCTGACTCACTTTTCAAGCTCTTGGGCCCAATGATATTCATTTTGGAGGTACTGGATGTAGAAGCCTTGACTTCCTCTGACAGTATGCTTTATTCTTCCTCATCTGAAAGGATGGAAGGAAATACCTATTTACTAAGAAAGTAACCTTCTATGGTCTTATTTTTTTCCCCTTTTTTTGGGCATTTTCCTAGCCAGTTACTTGACTGATGAATCCTTTGTCAAGAGGAGAGTCCTAGTGCTCCTCCTCACCTGAGGACTGTGCTCAGGGCTGAGATTCAGATCAGCTGCTCAATTCCTCCAGGGGCTTTAGGCACCCACAATGGAAATTGCCACCAGACTTGGCCACTGCCACACAGTGCCACCGTTCTGCTGTGGCTGCCCAGGGCCCATGCTGGGGGGCCCCACTCCCCTCTCACCCAGCTAGGAAAGCCCTCTCACTGACCCCTGAACCCCTCACTTGTGCCTGTGGGCTGAGGGATCTGAGACCCTCCCCTCTGTGCCAGAGGCCTGCTCTGGTTCTCTTCCTCCTGGTGCCATGCTGCCAGGGCTTGGCCCACTCTGCCCAGCATCCCATGAGATAGACCTTTCCTATCAGCCTTCCAGGTTACCTTATCTCTTTCACTCTGTTGTTCTGTGACTTCTGCTGCTCTAGAATTTGTTGAGAGTCATTTTTTATAGGTATTTTATGGGCTGTGGGGGAAGAGCCATAGTATGTGTGTCTTTCTACTCCACCATCTTGGTTCCGCCCCCTCTGTTTAGTTTTTAAACACTTTGTACAACCTGGCTTCATTGAGCTCCCTCTCCTGCACTTTGAGATCCACCCAAACTGGCCTTCCTTTTGTTCTTCACATGCTTTCCCTCCTACCTTCATGCTTTTGCACCAGCCCTTCTTAAAATGTACTCGTATTGTCTTCTGCATGAAGCCTTTCCTGACTCCTCTTACTTCCCAGTACTATAGCCTTTCCCTTCCATTGTACCTTCTGGTTAATTGCTTTGTGTGCTGTCTATCTGTCTCCATCTAACTATCTACATATATGTGTACATATATATTTATGTGTCTGTCTTCTCTCTCTGTCTCTGCCTCTCTCTTATCCAAGTAGAGCTGTACTTGATCCCATCATGAATGAAAGCTTACAGTGAGTAGGGAACGTTTCATTTAGAATTTGTATTTGATAAATCATCTTAGAATTTGTCTTTGTAATTTGTATTAGAATTAGTACTTGTATTTTGCAGTACTTAGCACAGTTGCTGATACATAGTAGGTGCTTAATAGTTATCAACCAATTAATAAGACCTCAGTTTTTGTTGGTTTGTTGATAAAGAATCTTTGTGCATACTGAACTCTTCTATTGGGTCATGACTTTTTTATACATAGATCATATGCTTGAATTTCACAAATATTTAGGATTTCATTTTCCATTATAGGCTTACCTTCTATATAAATAATAATCATTAAAGCAGAACTACACATAAATTTTTTCAAATTACCAAATATAACACTCTAATTCTTACATTATACATTCATCTTTTATTATATATTGATATGTACTTTTCATCTATTAATTGTACAAAATCTCCCATTAGAATATCGGTAAATTCTTTGAGGGAAGAGACTGCTCCCACTTAGTTTGTCTCCAGAATTACATGTATGTAAGACCAGACATGTTTATCTGCTGTTTGATTGACCTGTGATTTAGCCCCGATAAGAACTAAAGAAAAAATTCTTGTGTGCTTAGTTTATTTTTATTCTCTTTTGTCAAGAGAAAATAGTTGCTGTCTACAGGCAATGTTCCCTCGAGGAAAGAAAGCTGAACTGAGGATCAAGAGAAATCTTGAAGCTATTGAGGATGCTTTGAATCTTGACTGTGTCATTTAGAGATGTGTAACTTTAGGCAAATCATGGAACCTTTTAGAACCTTAGTTTCTTTTTCGGTAAAATGGGAGTACTACTACTTGTAGTACCTACTCTACAGGAATTTTGTGTACAAGGCTCTTTGCAAACCTTTAAAGGTCTGTGAAAAAGTAAATAGGGCTGTGTATGTCCTTATTCTGACCAGATAGCCCACTTAATTAAAGCATGATGCTAATAGGGCCAGAGTCATAGGTCCCATTTATTTTCATTGAATAGATATCTGCTGAGTGTTAGGCACTGTTCTAATATGATGCAAAGCCCTCAGTGGGAGTAAGCATAGCCTGAGCTTTTGAGAATCTTACATAATAATGGTGGTGAGAGTAAAATAATTGGCATAGGTGTGTTATAATAGAAGTAAATACAAAGGTAGATATATAGAGAGGTGCTATAATATATATATGTATATGTATATGTATATGTATACACACACAGTGATTTTGGGGAGGGGAGGATTTGATCCAGGGCTTGAAGGACGGATAGGATTTTGGCAGGTTGAAATGTCATATAAAAATAGTTTTACTTTGATTAATCAGAGGTGTAATTTTGAATATCACTTATTGTACTGTGTTATAATAATAATATAGTGACCCCCCCTCTCAGGAGTTATTTGAGGAAGCCTCATACCCCTTGCCAAAGAGCCCCTAAACTTGTGTTTCCTTAATCTCCTTTCTTTTGGACTCCTGTTGCTGTTTTTGGTTTTATCTGTCTCTTAGCCTACCCCTCCTAACATACCACAGTTTAGGAAATCAGTCAGACTTATTAGAATAGGATGCAAATTAAAAGGTTACTTTTACAATACTGTTACTAACTTCAGATTACTATTATTACTGTTACCATTACTTACCTCCAAAGGCCTAATTCCTGGTGTATGCAGGTCTTTAAGATGGTTGATGTTGCTAGAATTCTGACTCCTACATTAGTGAGACATTACTCTAGTTAACTGTTTGAGTGTGTAATTTTTGTTACCGTATTAACTTTTTTCTCTTTCAGATAAACCAAGTAAAAGTTTCAGCACCGCAAAATTAGTACATTGGATAAACCATCTGGAGAAGCTTCACTAATGAAACATTTTATTTTTTCCCAATTCTGATCTGCACTGGACTGTGGATTAATTAGAAATCTGGTCTTGGCTGTGAGAAGCGCAGCCTCATGCCTCACCCATCTTGTCTAAAATCACTGGCTCTGGGATTTTTCACTCCACAACTTGAAATGACTTTCTCATGTTCAGAGATCTTTTGAAATTAGTTTTACATGAACATTTTGTAATGTCTGGTTTTTGCATATTTATTTTTAAATACTAAGGATGCTAACCCAATGCTCTGCTTCCTTGTATCCACTATTTTGTCACCTATTGCCCTATTTTATATTTTTGGTATATTAACCCTTAATATTATTACAGTATCATAGTCTTTCATGCTATGGGCTGGTTGCTTGGGGAGGGCTGGAGATGACAGAGAAAGCATGGACAGCCTGCCAAATGTGGTGACCTCAGAGGAGACGACCAGGCATGACTAGTAAGCTGTCATGTGCTGTTGCCAGCAGAGGTTCACTTTTAGTATGTTAAGTATATATATGTGATTAGGTCTGTCTGTCACATATTAATTGATATGTGTATGCGAGAAGTGCATGATAAGAGTACCCTCAGAGTCAGAACAGTCTGGGTCCCAGTCCTGCCTCTGGTGCTGACTCTAGGCAAGTCACATCATCTCTTGATGCTCATTTCTGAGATACAAGTTGCAGAGAATACACCAACCTGCATTGTTAGAAGGTTTCTTACCCTGAATTCAAGTCTACACCACGGTAGTCGTACGATGGACCAAGAAAAAAAAAAAAAGAAACTGCTGTATGTGAACATTTGCTTTTATGTGTTATGGCTGGATCTTCCAGTGAGGAACCTCCCTGCGACAGTGTAGGGCAGCACCTTCTCTGCAGCTTAGAGTCATAAAAGAGTTCCTAGGCCACTAAAAAATTAAATAACTTGCCCAGGGTCATAAATCAAGGGAGGATTTGAACCTAGGCCTTCCTGTGGAACCCCCTGTCTATGCCACACTCTGATGCCTCTGATATATGTCTGTATGTGTATATGTGTGTGTGTATATGTGTGTGTATAAATTGCTTACCTATTATAAGTAATATGCCATCTACTATTGTACGTGTATGTGCAGATATGCGTGTGCACATGTTTGTCTTTTCCTCTCTGTGTGTATATATACATATGGGTGTGTGTGTGTCTATTTAGTTGGGAAAAGGAGACTGGATCTATGATTTTACTGGTATAAGGAACTCCCAGTGAGGAAACTCCCTCTAGCAATGGTAACTTGCCCAGCATCACAAAGGAGGCTGACCTGACCTTGAGACTTCTTGATATGTAGTCCTGATTGTGTATTTATTCTGGAACTGTGATTTAATGTATGTAAAAATAAAATTCCACCAAGATCAGGGTGTCATGCTTGTTTAGCTGAGAAAAAGTGTTTAAGATTTTTGACAGCTACTGAAAATGAAACTATTTAGTGTTGGTGCCTAGTCCTGGTTCCATTGGGGTCCTGAATAAGGCCCAGTGAGGTATGTAGAAGCCATGCTTAGAGCCCATCCGAAGGACTTTTTTGAATACCATCATCTTTCAGACCTCAGATTATCTCAGCTGTGCCCATTAGTTCAGCCCTTTGTTAGTTTTAGCCCCATCTGATTTCCCCAGGATCAGGGCTCCAGGCTGGCCCAGTCTCATGTCATACTGTCCTTGCTGCAGTCAGATTCCTGTAGGCAGACACCTTATTTGCCTCAACCAAAGAGCTGCTCCCAGGGTTGATGAGGACTTTGCTGCCTTTGGCTGGCTTTTGTGAATCGTGTAGACCTTACTTCGTAGCATGACAGTCACTATGGAGGAATCTTCTGTCAACAAATGGCTGTTTTTCTTCCGGAAAGGAGAGGACTGATGATAGAACATTGAAAGATATGAAGATCTTTGTCAGGTTTACCCCCTGAGAAAAGTGGAGGCTGTGAACAACCACAGTAAGTATATGGACTTAAGGAACAATGACGTAAAACATCAGGTTTGTGAACACTTAGCACACTTTTGCCTTTGACCCTTCTGATAACTCAGGAGAGTATCATCTTCTTTTAACCAATGCAAAAGTGGCCTCAGAAAAATGAGTTGTTTTAGCAAGAGTGATACATTTAGTCACTGTCAGAGGTAAGCTTTGGACCCAAGTTTTCTTGATTTCAAGAAATTATTCCACTTTGTCCCAAATTAAAGTCAGTAAAATTTTTTTTCTTTGCTATAGGGTATAACCTTAGTATTAGAAATGTTAGGACATAAATGGCTTGGGTTCAAACTTTAGAAATTTTTTTCCTTCTTTTGACTAATCCCTTCCCCCTATTCTAGTATACTTAGATTCCCCTAGTTAGAAACACTTATTTAAAAGAATAAACAGAAACTTAGACGATACCTATTAGCCCCAAAGATGTACCTAAAACCCTAGTCATTTATGGCCCACATGTGAGTGCTCCTTTGATATGAAGACTTCTTGGGTGTCTTCTTTCTATAATTTGATCATAATAGAAACAAAATTAAGAGTTGGTCCTAATTCAGTGGAAAGAAAGATGGCTGGATTCGGAATCAGAGAACTGGGTTTGAATTCTAGCTTTGCTCCCCTTGTGGTCTTGGACAAGCCACTTAAACTTCTCTGGGTCTCATAAGGGGGCTAGACTAGATGGCCTGTATTCTCTTCCAGCCCTAGTACTATTATCCTGTGATCTTCAAGCACTGTTCTCTTCTGTAGGGGACATGATAGCTTTCCCCAGCTCTGTTCTTTGCAACTTTTCTATGTTTCATTGTCCACACACCTATTTTGACAAGTCAGAAAAGAGTGTCAGGATTCCTATTATTTTCAGGGTCATCTGAAGACAAAACCTCAAATACTCCTCTCTTGAGAGTTATCTAGGACACTTGGGAGATTTTGTCAAGGTGGACTTGAACCTGAGATTACTTGTTTATGTGTGGTCCACATTGTACATTTATTCTGGACCTGTAATTTCATGAATGTCGAAATTCCTCAAATCCTAATGGGTCACGCTCAGCTATTCCTCATTATTCCTCCTGCTTTAAAATTTTTTTTCCTCCTGCAGTTTTCTTTGGTTACTAGTCCTCCCTATTACTATGGGTTCCTTAAGTGGACACTATTCGCTCTGGATACTTGAATGGAAAAGGGAGATGCTATCCTAACAACATATATATAATTGTACCAACCATGTAGTCTCAGAGGAAAGCCAGAATTTTCAAGATGGAGGAAAAGTGGTCTCCTCTGCGATGGTGCTTACATTGGGACCTTAATGTCTTTTCCAGCTGTAGATCAGATCTGATGAAGTTGCATAATTATTTCAAATCAACAAGCATTTATGAAGAGTCACCATGGACCAGGCACTTGTGAAAGAAGGCTATTGCAGATTCCTGAGGGAGTTTTCTTAACTTATGGTGCTTGTGTCTGTCATCGCCATGGAAACGAGGCCACAGAGATAGGTAAGATAATTGCCTGGGAGAGAACTGAAGCTTGAGTTTTTCATCCCTGCTTTCTGCCTTGTCAGTCTCAATAATGGCCCCCATTTGGAAGACAGAAGGCCTGAGGTCAACCCAGAGTGAAAAGTAGGAATGACGATGAAGGGAATATCTTTCGTTTGGGGTTCTGGCGAGTGAGGGAGAAAACAGTTGAATTGTAAGCTGCACTTTCATCTCTTAAACAGCACAGAAGACAGAGGTAGTTGTTGCCTAGAAACAGGACCTTTCTCAGAACAGAACTCCCATCGTTTGCTGTTATTTAGAGTCAATTTCACATTAGTGCAATGAATGATTCAGAAACATTTGTAATTCTGTTAGCTATTTGAGGAATTTCCCCAGAAAATTGTCCTTGTAGCTTTTTTAACGTTTCTCTGAGTGATGACCAACCCAACTGAATCCTAGTAGACTCATAGCAGGCCTCTAGAGCTTGGAGGAAGACTAAAGAGTGGGGAAGGCAGAAAACGCTTTGAACTCTGTGCAGAGAAAGTGGTCATCCAGATGAAAGATTTAGGCCTAGAAAAAACCTTTGGAGGTTACCTAGGCCAACATCTTCATTTTACTGGTGAAGACTAAGACCTACTTTGATGTAAGTGACTCAGCAAGGGTCAGAGGTGAGATTTGAACTTAACTTCTCTAATTCTAGATCCAGGACTTCTTCCATTTTACCTCCAAGGAATATATCAGAAATGGATCTCACTCCAAGGTTTGCTTTGATTGTTAGCAAGTGAAAAAAGATTATTCAAAAATGAAAGCCAAGAGAATTTCCAAAGACTGAACAGCAAACATTTCTTGTGCATAATTTCTTTTAAATTTTATTGCATCACATTATTGAAGCATTAAACATGGCTTTATGTGGATGACTATTTAAATGTGAAAATTCAACATTCTTTGTACCTTTTGGCTATTTACAAATAAGGAATTTCTATGTACTTTATATATATTTATAATTTATAACTGTAATTGTATGTACATATGTAGGGATAGGTGACTATACATATGTACATACACACATACATCTATGGCCATACACCGATGGCTATAGAGATGTCATATGTAACTCCTCAGAAAGAGCTGAAATTTTTAGAAAAAAAAGATTAAATTTGTAAACAGGGTTTTGATTGTGTTTGGTGACAATAGATGTAGGACAATGCTAGGAATGTTATGCCTAAGTATCCAGATTTTAATATACTTTTTTGTTAGTCTCTGTAAAATTCACATGGGACATACCGCAAAAAAGGTAGGAAACAGACTGGAAAACAGTCCCTGTATAGAATTTTCCCTTGATTGTTTTTAAATTCACATAGATAACTGCCCATGAAGTACATGCTTGCTTTGTCAAGAAAATGATCTATGGATAGCAGTCATATGCTGGATCACAAAATGATTGCACAGTAAATCCTCTGCAATGTGCCAACCAACTTGCTACTGAAAATGTCTGTGACATGCACTGAGGTTGCATTTTTTCATTCTCTTAAAGGTAGAGAGCTCTTCCACAGTTGGAATAAGTAAACGGAAGACAGATCCTTTGCATTCAAATGAACAGTTGGATACCTGAGTAGAGAAGGAGGAAGGGGGAAAGGACACAGAGAATTAAAATCACATGCATTTACTGTACATTAAAAACACAGGAGTTTGTATTCATCTGAGACATTTAAGGAATCGGTAAACTAAAATTGTGAAACAGGAGGAAGGAAATATCTGATCAATGCCTGTTTTGTAATGGGACCAACTGAGGCAGAATAAAGTTTCAAGAACGCAATGCAAGGCAAATCATGGATCATGTCCTGCCAACCATGGGGAATCGAGGCAAAGCAGTACCAAGAAGGGCTGTGTCTTCAGAGCAGGCTCGAGGTGGCCACAGCTTCCATGAAGTATGGCAGTTTACCAAGGAGAT
Source organism: Bettongia penicillata ogilbyi (assembly GCA_023548195.1). NCBI lineage: Eukaryota > Metazoa > Chordata > Mammalia > Diprotodontia > Potoroidae > Bettongia > Bettongia penicillata. Next base: position 6,619,465 of record JAJHZJ010000595.1, read on the forward strand.
AACACAGACCTGGCTGCTGCAGCAGGGAATGTTTATTAGATGTCTCTTGTAAGTAGAGTGCTGGGTGAGAGAGAATACTATGCTTTAGGGAGCTTATAGTGTAGTAGGGAGACATCAGCATATAGAGCTAAGTATTAAATGAGAAGTCCAGGGGATAAAGTTGAGAACAGCTCATGAAAGAAGTATGTATGAAAGACATAGGAGGGGTTCATCAGGTGAAGTTGGGGGAGGGGGCATTTGGGGTAGAGGGAAGACACTGCAAAAAGAGCCAAGGGAATACAGTGTGCATCCACTTTGTCTGGAGCATAGACTTCCTGGTGTAGAGTAATAAGATATAAGGCAGGAAAAGTCCACTGGAATCAAGTTAGAGAAGGCTTTGAGTGCCAGAGGAATGTTGTGACTACGGAAAGATTTATTGGGCAATGATAGGAAGGATAGATTGAAAGAGTGAAGGTGGAAAACCAGGTTAGCATGTGGCAATGAGAATGGAAAAGAGGAAGCTAATAACAAAGAGGTGGAGAGAGGGAGCCCAAAGTTGTAAACATAGAAGATGTGGGGAAAGATCATGAGCTCCTATTGGAACTCCTGGTAGAGGTGTCCTTCTTTAGCGCTCTGAATTGAAGGGCCAACCCTCTGTTTTACAGCTGAAGCAGCTGAGGCACAGAGAATCAATACACACAGCCAGGCAGGATTCAAACTCGGCTCTTCCTCAGGCCAGTTCTCTCTGCGCCATTCCATGCTGATATACTAGAGAGGATCAGCCATGCACATGCAGGCTAATCAAGCTGAATCCTGAAAATAGTGATGGGCCAAGGGAATGAATGAATGGAGGTCACATATGATAAGGGGCAAGAGAGGAGTGAGAGGATGGAAGAAGCAGGAGAATTGGGGTGTGTGGCCAGAATAGAACTTTGGAATAGATAGTGGATCAGATCCCATTTCAGGTCATGGAGATAATGATGCTATTGCTAAGCAGAGGCTGTGGAGAGACTCCTGGGCAATGTCAGCAGCCAGGATACCCTGCCAGTACCTCAGATTCACCGTGTCCAAGATGAAGCTCACTACCCACCTTTCCCCAAACACCTGCTGCTTTTCCTGACGTCCCCTTTCTGTAGTGCCACCATTTCTCAAGTCTTCCATTTTCGCAACTGTCTCATCTGTGTCTTCCCCCTTTTCTTACCTCTCATCATCTGTTCCTCAGTACCCTCATTCAGGCAAGGAGGAGGATAAATTTCATGCTCTTCCGCAATGTCTGAAGCCAGGGGAAGAGAAAGTAGCAAGAGAGAGAGCACAAAGAAGATGAAGACATGAAAGGAAAAGGACAACTGAATTTGATGACGAGGTCCCTCACTGGTGATCTCTGGGAATTTTGAAGAGTGCTGTGGCCAGAATCCCTTGTACAAGGAAGGGATTGAGGAGAGTGGGTAGTTCTGGACAGGTGGAAGGGGAACTGGATAACACACAGAAGGTTAAGTTGTGGGTAGGGGGAGTATTTTGTGTTGAGATGGGGAAGCAAAGCCCCAGAGAAGGAGAGAAGCTCTGGTCTTGGACACAGAGAAATCATTCTTCATGCTGGTTTTTCTGTTGTCTTGTTACAAAGTTCTGGTAAGGCCCAATGGGCCAAAGGAAGGTGGATGTATTTTTTCATCTAGCGCCCTAGGGTCTGCAGTTAACAGATTTTTGTTTCTTAGGGAGAGAGAAGACGTGAGTGTGCTGGTCCTAGGCAGTTTCTAGCCAGTCACTGCCCAGAAATCAAAAAAACGGAAATGACTCTGAGGTGTCCAAAATGGGCCTCCACCAGAGCCCCCAACTCATCTGAGACCCCCAGATTCACCCTGAGATGGAGAAGGACCTCAGCACTCCATGCTTCCTCCTCCAGAGAAGAGGTTGGTTTAGTGATGACAGGCCCCTTACCCTTAATTGTCTTCATTATGGGCTACAGGCAGTCTTTCCCTGCCTCAGAGTGTTTTGGGATCTGCTGGGAGAGCTGGTCCTGAAGACCACAGGCTGTTTCACACAACCTTTCCACCACAGTCTCTCCCTCCTGCTCCAGGTGACTGATCAATCATGGCAGGAGGACCCCGTATCTTCTCACTTACCCAGTCAAGGCCACTCATTGTGATGAGCTTTCCCATTTTTCTTCCTCTCCTTGCGTTCCTTCTGGAGTCGCTCCAATTCAGCCTCATACATCATCTCCTGAATTAGGTACTTTTCTCTCCTCATTCGATCTCTTAAATCTTTTGGAAGGTCAGGGATCAGGTAGGAGATCAAATGCTTTATACAGAATACAAGATGCTGGAAGATGAAAGGACAAAACAGACTCATTTGTGGTCTACATTCTTTCACTCCTTTCCAGAGGGGCACTGAGGAGATGGACTGGCTTTGGGACCATCCTGGCAATTCTGATTTAGTCTGGATGGACCTGAGGCAGTGGCCTCATTGACTCTGGCCTCAGAGGACCTGGGTTCAAATCCTGCCTTACACTTGCTACCTGTCACCCCACCTCCTTGGGCCTCAGTTTACACATGTAAAATGAGGGGATTGATTAGAGAGGCTCTGAGTGTGCATCCAGCTTGGCGGCACTGTCTGTAATGGTACGAGCCTAATGAGCTACCCTGGGAGCTCGGCAAAGTCCCTTCTTTGGTGCTGTTTTTCCTTTCACTGAACTTGAAATTTAAGCCATTCCTCTGAGTGAAGGCATCGTCTCCAGAAGGCCACCACCAAGAAGAGCATGTGCCCTGAGAGAGGCCAGTGAGCCACAGATGTCTTTCTTTCCCTTTATCTTAATTGATGAAATGTGGTCCTGGAAGACACAGAGTTGAGGCCAAAGGAGAGCCAGTATTGCAGTGCTAAATGTTAAGAGTCCAGCAGCGAGCTGCCCTGGTGGTGGGCAGGCAGGAGAAGTGGAGTGGGGAGTCCCAGCAGCTGCTTTTACAGATGCCAGTACTTTGGCCCAAGGAGCCACATTTTAAACCCGCTTTCTAGATTCCCAGTCCAGGGCTGTTTTCATTGAGATGTAGATTATGCCTATTTTACACTGACCATCTCTTAGAAATACCAAACTATATTTGCCCCCTTCTAATGGGGACTCCTTGTGGGGAGGGCCCCATCTCCGATGCTGAGCATAGGGGCTGCTGGCTGATGGAGTATGTGCTTAATAAATCAATGCTTGTTGACTGACACCCTGGAGATCTTTGTTGGCATTGGTTTGTCCTGCCTTGTACCATCAGGGAAATGATGGCATGGCTTGCAACATTGTTTTGAGTGAAGGAGGGCTGTTTGAGGTCACCAGCCTCACTTCTCCTCCGGAACCATCTGAGTTCAGTGACCAGATATTCATCAGGATGATTGGAGATGGCCCAGGATGCACTGCAGGACCTTGGCCCCTTTAGACCAAGGTCTATTCAGGTACTCACTTAGGGTGAGGTAACGCCCATTCATTGAATAGGCCTGTTTAAGAGGTAATCAGGGGATGGCCCATTTAATGAGGCAAAGAAAATAACTACATCAGGCGGGGAGGGAAATAGCAACAGTTACTATTGATAATCACTTTAAAGCCAGGAGGGTCCAGAAAACAGCCCTTAAGTGGAGCTTTGGGCAGGGGCCCAGTGTCGTCTAATCTGGGCTTCAGAGTGCCCTAGGTTTAAGGTTTTGGGAAGGGGTTTAGCCAGTAAGCCCCAAATTAGCTGGGCATCCTCTGGCCATCCAAATTTACCTTCCTGACACCCTGAAGAAGACCTAGAGTAAAGGATATATCAAAGAACTGTAATATAAGAAGAGAGGGAGGGAGGATGTTGTTTGTCAGTTGTATCCAATTCTGTGACCCCATTTGGGGCTTTCTTGGCAGATATACTGGAATGGTTGGCCATTTCCTTCTCCAGCTCACTTTGCAGATGAGGAAACTGAGGCAAACAGGGTGAAGTGAGTTGCCCAGGTTCACACAGCTAGTGAGCGTTTGAGGTCACATTTGAACTCGGGAAGATGAGTGTTCCTGACTCCCGCCTGGTCCTCTATATCCCTGGCACCTCCCAGCCACCCTTATTAAAGAATACTTATTGTTACTTTTGCATAAGACAAGGCTGAACATCCAGGCCACAAGATAAACCATCTAGGGTCAAGATCCTCATCTCTGGTTGTAAAAAGAAAAGCTGCCTTTGAAAGTCTTTACCACTGTCTTTGGCAAAATCCAAAATGCCACAAGATGGCGCTCCTGCCTTACAAAAAAACCTAATGTTTCTTGAATTGTCTCCTTGCGGTGGTATGCATCTTTTTTCATTTTTCACAAGGTTGTTGTGAAGCTCAAATGAATATAATAAGATGCTTTGCAAACTTACAAAAGCACTTCTGCATACGAGTGAGGCAATTATAATTTTTATGTTTTTGTGTATGTCATATGCATATGTACACACAAACAGACAAATATTCACACAAACATGTGGAAGGGTAGGGAGGCTAATTAAGGGAATGGTTTATATAATTCTATCTCTCAAAACATTGTTTAATTATTTTTTTGTTAACTGCCCTTAAAATACAGAAGGGCAGCTAGGTGGCACAGTGGAAGACGCTATGCCTAGAGTCAGGAGGAGTCGTCTTCCTGAGTTCAAATTTTGCCTCAGAGACTTATGTGAGCCTGGGCAAGTCACTAACCCTGTTTGCTTCAGTTTCCTCTTCTGTAAAAAAGAATGGCAAAACTCTCTGATATCTTTGCCAAGAAATCCCAAATGAGATCATGGAGAGTTGGAGGTGACTGAACAATGACAAGTAATACAAAAGGGAAGGGGGGTCCCTGCTATGTGGTGGGCTACCTGCTAAGCACCTTACACAGCAGCCCAGTGAGAGAGCTGATTTCATTACTTCCGCTTTATTATTGAAGAAACTGAGGCAAGCAGAAGTCAGTGCCCAGCTAGCAAGAGTGTGAGGCCAGATGTGAACGGAGGTCTTGATTCCAGGCCCATCACTGCAGTGAATATCCACTGCCTCAGAACCAAGGTCTCTTCAATCCTATTCAGTTCAGTCATGTCTGACTCTTTCCGAACCTTTTTGAACCAGATTTGAACTCAGGAAAATGAGTCTTCCTAAGTCCAGACCTTGTACTTTATGCACTGTGCCACCTGGCTGCCCTAGAACAGAATGTAGGAATGCAAACTTGGCAATGTATAGATATACGCAGATTTTTCATTGTCATAAATTGCCCTGTCCCTTCTGTACTGCGGGTTTCCAGCATACACTGTTGGCGATCAGCTTCACTTGCTTTTCTAGGAGTGCTCTGTGGAGCATTATAGTTTTTGTACAGAAATTGCTTGGACAAACTATACCATCAGAACCAACTTCCCCCCAAATCCAGGGGCCATTAGCTTGTACTCATGCATGACACGGTCTGTCCATCCTCTTGTGCCCAGAGGCTGCCACATCTTTGGTTAAGAGTTCTGCTTAGGTTCATTCTATTCAAGTGAATGGGCACTAATGGCTTAGATCAGCGTAGTAACAATCGACTGCCTTTCTTGATAGATACCTCCTTGCTATGATGGCTAATGATTGCCTTTGTCCTCAGTACTAATAGCAGATAACTATTCTTCTCCAATTGAAAATTGCTAGGTAGATATCTTTCTCAGCAGCTCTAGTCAAAGTATTACCTGTAAATTCATATGGGCCTGAAGCCTTTAATATGGAAATCCCAGATATAACTTCCACTTGTTTCTAGTGTATTAAATTAATGATCTCACTTAACAGTAAAATTTAGATTTAGGGGGGCATGTAAATGAAGAAGGAAGGAAAACCTTCAGATCACTCATTAGATAATTGCCCAGTAAAACGATCATGTCCCAAAAATTTGTTCTTGCATTGACTCAGAATCCTTCCAGGTTCCACTGGAGCTAAAACTTCAAAGGAAACAAGGGAATTAGCTATGGAAACTGACCTCAAATACGATAATAAAAGCCAGACGTGCGGCCAGGACATGCCAGAACTGCAGCGTGTAGCCATATGGGACCAGCGAGTGAGGAGGGTCTCGATAATCTCGATATCTATGAAAAAATGAAAGCACATTATCTTTCAGGGATTGATTCTGCAACCGGTCCATTCTTTCTCCTATCCCACAGAAATGGGACCAAGCCACACTCATCCAGCTGCCCGAACGTTTCCAGGCCCAGATCTGGACCCAGGATACCCGTCTAATCCAACGCCCCTCATTTACTGATTAGAAAGGAGACTTAGGGGGATGTAAAGTCACACTCAAGGTCACACAGGTGGAAAGTTTCAGAGGTTGGATTTGAAGCCAGATTCTCCAATTCCTAGGTCAACATCCTTCCTGCTGTACTACACATCCATAAGGGGAGTCCCAGAACTCTAGGGGCTGTTGCATCAAGACTTTTGGGACATGCTGTAGAATTCTTCCTCCATGGTGGTCATTCCTCTGATATCTCAAAACAGCTAATATTCCTGTAGTGCTTCCACATTTGCCAAACACCAAGATCACCAGGTGATCTCATTTGATTCTTATTTTACATTTGGGGAAACTGAAGCTGGAAAGGTCCCAACCAACTCTGACTTTCAATGAAAATGCCAAACAAACAACTTACAAAGGTACTTGTGGCACACAAACGATTGTAAGATCATAACTTTATATAATAGGCTATATTGCATCTTTGGAGAGATTCTAGATTTAGAGCTGAAAGGGACCCTAGAGGCCATTTGTATCATCCTCATTTTTTAAATGAAGAAATTGAGTCTTGGGGAGGCCGATGACTTTAAGTCGTGTAGGTGTCAGAGGTGTGTGGTTTGGACCCAGGTCTTTTTGACTCCAGAACCAGTACTCTACACTGTACCCTGGTGCCACCTAATAACAAAATTAGGGACTTGAATATTATATTGTATTTTGCCTACAAGACAGCATTTACAATCGTATGATAGGAGCATATTAAAGCTAGGGGAGGGACTGTGGAGACCATGGAGTTGAATCCCCTGGTTTTAAAGAAGAAGAAACTAAAGTGTGGACAAGTGACATGTGAAAAAGTCACATAGTTAATTAATGGCAGACCAAGAACTAGTTCTTTTTACTGTATCATATTTCTCTTCCTTCCTAGTATTATTAATAGTCAGGAAAACAGATTTTCTAGTTAATCAAAAGATCTTCTTATCCCCATATATAGTGGAATAATTAAATTAGAAGCAGTAAGTCAATTGAAAAAGAGATCTAAGAAACTATGGTTAGTACCATTTCAGGAGGCAGGATTGAAAATTAAAAGTCATTCTTTTTAAATAGGTCCTCTAGTCCAACCTCCTCATTTTACAGATGAGGAAACTGAGGCACAGAGAGGTTAGGTGACTTGTCCAAGGTGCTAGGTATGACTCTAGAATCATGTATTTTTTGATTCAATTCATAGTGGCCCTTGCCATTGGCAAGATCTAGATTCCAGTCCTACCTCTGACACAAAGGATCACAGATCTAGAGCCAGAAGAGGTCCCAAAGCTCATCCAGTCTAACACTTTGACCTTACAGCTTCCTGTGGGTCAGAGAAATTCAGTGACACCAATGTAGTATTCTTTCCTCTTCACTAATTATGAGCCAGCATTTAAATGGAAAGAAATATTTCATAGTGTGTGTATTCAAACTGAAGTTTTGTATTTCCAACTCCCAAATTACCAAACCCCATTCCACTAGAAAAAAAAAAAAACTATTAAGGAATATGGAATAATGAACAGAGCACTTGGAGAGAGAATCAGCTTGGGGTTCTCTTTGATCACTTGCTATCTATGTAGCTGTGGGTAAAGTATGGGGCTCTCCAGCATGGGCCTAGAGTCAAAGAATCATGGATTTGTAAGGCTCCCTAAAGATCGTCTCAGGCTCTAGTCTCATTGGACTGATGTGGTACCCAAGGCCCAGAGTTTACATGAATTAAGGCCCAAAGTGACTTAGAGTTGGCATTTGAAATTAGACCTGCTGACTCCAAATTTAGTATTGCTTCTGTTATGTTATCATAATTACAATATAATATGATATATGAATAATATAACATATATATAATGAAGTCATCACAGACTTCCAACATATGAAATTGTGCACTCTTTCTTCACCCCATCTCAAGAGGTCAGCACACCAGCAGGACATACAGAGAATACCAACTTGTAGGAAAAGCCTAGGTCATTGAAGCTGCTCTAGCTGTCTTAGAGGTGTCACACATATGGCTCCTATGGGGCACAAGCCAGATTCAAATGAAATTGGAAAATTCTTAGCTATATTCTGTTGAAAAGAAACCATTGATAAAAACCCAGTATCATTAATAAACATATACTCCAAATGCCTCAGAATCCAAATTCATAAAGGAAACATCTGAGCTACAAGAGGACATAGTAACACAATAGTGATAGTGTCCCTCTCTCAGTTTTAGATAATTTCTAACAAGATAAACAAAAGGGAAAATATGGAACCAAAAAAACTTGAGTTAAAGGACATATGGTATCTTCTATGTAGGACAGTAAGAGAAAATTCATTATTTCTGAGAACCACATGGAACATTTGCAAAAATTGACCATGTACTAGGGTGCAGAAATGATAAAAATGTAAAAAGGCAGAAACGGTGAACATGTACAGACCACAATACAATAAAAATAATTGTTTCAGGGATCACAGATAAAAGACTTAACAATGGAAGCCGAAATAATGAGTGGGTCAAAGAACAAATCGTACAACTGGTAACTAAAGTAAGACGATAATGGTAAAACATAGAAATTTCTGAGATGCAGTTAAAGCATTCCTTGGGGAGCAACAGCCTTACAGAAAACATTAACAAAATAGGAAAAAAGAGCTAATGGACTGAATATACAATTTAAAAAGTTGGGAAACCAACAACGAAGTGAACCTAAAGTGCAAAAGAGGAGCTATTAAAAAGGAAATAAATTGGAAAAATTCCATGGAAATAACCTAGTTCTTTGAAAGACTAATAAAATTGATAATAAACCCTTAGCTAATCTGATTTAATACAAGAGAATAGAAAATCCGTAAAGAACAGTTAGTACCTATACTTCACAAATTATCCTCAAGAATTAAGAAAGCACACTACTACCAGAATTCTATCATGAAATGAATATAATCCTAATAATACCTTTAAACCAAGGAATGATAAAACTTTAGATCAATATCATTAGCAAATATTGACTCAAAAAATCGAAACAAAATCCGGTCAGAGACTATAGTCTGTACTGTAGATTACTATATACTACAGTATAGGTTTCATTCAAGGAATCATCTATTATGACCAAGTGGGATTTATACCAGGGAAGCAAGGTTGGTTTAGCGTTAGGAAAACAACATAAATATTAAAAACCAAAACATCCCAAACCACACAATTATCTCAATAGATGCAGAAGAAGCCTTTGAAAAGCACAGAAACTTTTTTATGCTAAAAGCACTATTAAGTATAGGCTCAGGGAGACTTTGTTAATATAAATAATAACATAAATAACATATATTTAAAAGTAAGTGGTAGGGATTTACTAGGATCTTTCTCAATAAATAACAGGAATGAAGTAAGGATGACCTCTCTAATATTATTTGATTTAGTTTGGGAAATGCAGTAAAATAGGTAAACAGGAGACAAAACCATCACTGTTTGCTAATGGTATAAGGGTTTATGTGGAAAATCCCAGAGAATTAAAAATTGAGACAGTTTCTGCAAAGTTGCAGGCTACACAAATTCTCAAAAGTCGGCAGCTTTTCTCCATGTTTACAAAACACAAGAAGCAATAATAGGGAAATCCCATTCCAGACAAGGGCTCAGCCTATTAGAGCATACAAAAGACATACAGATTCAATTAAAAAGTACTACTTAAAGAAATAAAGAATATCGTTATATAAATAAAGAACTGGAAGAATATCACTTCCCACTGTTTGACCATGCCAACATGATAAAAAGGAAAATACTACCAAAGTTAATTTACACTTTTAAAGCTATACCAATCAAATTACCAAGGGAAATTACAGAACTGGAAGAAATAACAAAACTCATTTGGAAAAATAAAAGATCTAGAGTATCAAGAAAAATGATGAAAATAAGTAGAGATGAAGGAGGCACAGCACTTTCAGCTCTCAAATTGTAAAGCACCAGTCATCTAAACTATTTGGTATTAGTTAAAAAATAGAGAGGTAGATCAATGGAACAGACTAAACAAGGGAAATTCAGGAACAGTGGAACTTAATAAATCAATATTGTATTAAAGTGGAAAACATAAATTACCTAGGGGAAAAACTGAATTGATAAAAATTGCTATGGAAAGTAGTGTGACAGAAATTGGGCTTAGACCATCATATTGCACCGTATGTCATAATACATTCTAAATGGATATGTGATCTTAAAGATCATGTTAGAAAAGAATTAGACATTCTCTCTCTCACAGTTATAGGTAGGAGATGTATTCTTAACCAAAGAAGACAGGCCATTGCCAAAGATATAATAGATAATTTAAAGCTTCCGTACAAACAAAATCAATGCACCTAGGAGAAGGAGGGAAGTGGTCAAACGGGAAAAAAAAATCTGATAAGGGTTTGGTATCCAAGATAGTGTGTGTGTGTGTGTGTGTCCACACACACAAGTATATTTTTTCCTGAGTCTGAAAATACAATCCTATTGTTTCTTTCCTGAACTCTTGTCTATGACAGCTAATAGTTGTCATTTATTCAGTGTTTTGAGGTTTGCATCGTGCTTTACGTGTATTATCTCATTTGACCCTAACAATAACCCCTTGAGATAAGTGCTGTTATTAACCGATTTTACAGATGAAAAAGCCAAGCATAGCTAGCAAGTATATGAGGCATTAGAGCTCAGCTCTTCCTGATTCACTTGCATTTTTGTATATATTTTATATTTAGATATATGTTTATATTTGTATAAGTTGTTCTTGAAGTCAGGAAGACCTGAGTTCAAGTCCTGGCTGGGTGACCCTGGGCAGCAAGTCCTTTCACCTCGCAGTGCCCCAGGCAACTCTCTCAGACTCTTATTGCACAAAAGGTGCCAAACTGCATTGGTAGTGGGAATTGTCTCATCTGGAAGTTCTCTACATCAGTGAAATCTGAATTACAGGTCTAGTCCTTCCTTTTCTGTGTATATATTGTTCCCCCCATGCCCCTGTATTATAATTTCCTTGAGGGCAAGGACTTCTTGTCATGTTTAAGTTTAAGGCCTAGCACAGTGCCTGGAAAACAATATGTGTTTAATAAATATTTGTTGAATTTGAATAGGATTGAATTGACTAAATCATGGAAATGCCCGTTATATCTGATATGGTCACTTTTTAACTGATCTTGTGCCCAGCATGGCACAAGGCACATGTTAACACAGAGTACGATGAGTTTGATGTTGACAGTGTGAGCTCGTGGACCTGGACAGAGCAGACTTTGAATACTGTAATCCTCAGGCTGCCCAGGAGACATTCCAGTAGAGACAATCTTCTGCCGCTCCCTTCTCTTGACCAGTGATGCGTGAGATGCCAATTCTTTGCATGTTGTTTTCCCTTTAGAATGGGAGAGCAAGGACCATGTGTTTGTCTTTCTTCACATTCCCAGTGCTTAGTACAGTGCCTGGCACATAGTAAGCACTTAATAAATATTTATTGATTGACTGCCTTCTCAGATTATTGAAAAGACACCTGGTTTCCTGTTGAAGTAGTACAGCTCAGACAGTAATGATGAATGACTTCTGCCATAGTCACAAGGGTTGGGCTGGATAACCTTTCCAGTCCTTTCCTTCCCTTTGATCCTATGGGCTCTGTCCTTCAGGACTGCTGCTGAATGAGCTGTGTGGCTGGGAAGAGTGAGCATGCCAACGAAGCCTTGCATTCCAGTCTTCTCCTTACAGCTTGGTACACTTTGGATAGGAGGGCAGGAAACGGGATTCAGGGAGGACCAAAAGTTTGTCTTCAGTGGTTTCATCATCCATGGTTGAGTTAATATGGATCATATATAGTCTGATCCTTTCCATCTGCTCCTTTTCAAAGGGTCATAGTTTAGAACTGGAAGGGACCATACATGTGTTCCAACCCCCTTAATGTGAACACGGATGAAGAAACCAAAACTTCATAACGTGCCCAAGGCTACAATGGTGACTGAGTTAGGGTTCAAACCCAGGTTCCCTAATTCCCCATCTAGGCCTCTCTTTACTGTCCCATACTGCTGAGTACTTCTTGACTGACACAGGTCGCAGCCCTGTTCTTTATCTCTTCTCCCCCCGTGGCAACCTGGTGATTGACTTCTCCAGCCTTAGCAAGGTAGTCTGGGGCTTGGAGAACACACCCAGGCCTTGAAGTTCTTACTATTCGCAGAATAAATCTGCTTTGGAGTTTCTGGCAGAAGTGTCCATTAGATTCTCTTGAATTCTCAGTGACAAAACACTTCCCTGGACCAGTGAGGAAGACGCCATGAATTTCACATCACAGTAGTGAGAATTAAAAGGCTATAAATCTGATCTATCAAATACCTTCCTTCTCCTCCCCCAGCCACTTCCCCACCCAAGCACAAATCTTAAAAAGATATAGGGGCTTATGGAAAAGAGTAACTTGTAATTTGTTTGATTTTGACTTTAACTTCAGCATCTGATAAAAGCAGGTTATTTCTGTTTGGTTTTTAATAGGTATGTTTTTCTTTTTTCAGAACTGCATCTGTTTCTCCTTGAGAGGGAGCTTTCAACCTTGAATGATGAGCAGTTGGCATTTTCACTGGTTTCAGGTATTATTCAGTCAATTCCCACCTTCCGTGATAGCAGAGATCTTTAATTAAAACCCTTGAATGTGTCTGAATGGGTTTTTTTTGTAACCAGTACTTTTTCTATCCCACTTTTTTTTGTAAATAAAATGACAGGCTTCTCTATCCCAAATATGAATGTGTATCTTGTTTGGAGTAGTTTTGCGTATGAAATCTATGAGCAGCTGACTTTGAACTTAGGAAAGAAATCAATAAATACAGCCCTGTGCAATTGTATCCAAATCAAATGCCTGTAGCAGAGAGCAAGATGGTGCAGCCCAAAGAGTATTGGATTATCCTACCTTATTTATTTACTTAGCTGTCTGGTCCTGGGATAATCACTTACCTAACCTCTGTCTTCCTTGGTTTCCTCATCTGTAAAATATGGATGTAAAATAAAATGAGGGGATCAAACTAGACCATCTCATAGGTCCTTCTTCTCAAGATCTGTGGTACTACGGTCAATAGCACTTACCTCAAAAGGTTGTTGTAAGGATCAAATGAGATAGTAAAGTACTTTGCAAACTTTGAAGTGCTATATAAATGGCAGCTGTTATTTTTATGTTCTTGTACACATATATACACACTTCCAACCTTCTTGTACCCTTCTCAACTTCATGTTCACTTGGATTACTGAATTCACTGGGGATTTTAAAGGTCCCTCCTTTGGCTTGATACCCCATCCAACTCGGCTGAATCCAGTCAGATACATTGATTTGAGATTAAAGCAGTGAGTAAGGGAATAGGAGAATAGTCTCAAGTTCCCTCAGCTTGTTCTGGCTGGCCAGTCAGCAGAGCTTCCATTCTTCCTGCAGTGGGCACATCCATCGCTGCTTTCTCAGAGGTATATCTGCAGAATGGGACATGTGGCACCAAAGAGATATATATCCACACACACGAGGATGGCCACCACAGTGTACGAGAGCAACCAGAAAGTCAGGAGCAAAGAGTAGAATTATAAAGAACAAGCCTAGCCTGCAAAAAGGCAGGAGCAGGCCGTGGGAAGTCACCGAAGAAGACTGGGGAGAGGAATAGAGCCCCCAGGGCCTCATCAAGTGGAGCTCCTTCAGAAGAGGTGGGAAGATTTCTGGAACATGGAAGAGAGCTTAGTATCTCAAAGGTCCAAAAAATAATGGTCTAACTTCCCTGTGGTGGGGTCTTTAAATGATGGAAGTATGCTGTAACAATGTCCTCCTGGGACCCCATGTCATACAACCACCCTACTAGAGTCCTGTCTTGTGAGAACTGACTGCCACTCATTGGCTGTGTGACTGACTCTGGGCAAGGCATTTAGTTTCTGTGAGCACTCAGACACCTGACTTCCCACCTTCTGTAAAGTGAAAGGGCTGGACTAGGCTAGGGGATCTCCAAGACTCCTTCTCTTTTGAGGCTGCCTGGTGATACAGGACATAGAGTGCCAGGTTTAAATATGGCCTTAGATACTTCTAGTTGTGTGATGCTGGGCAAGCACCTAACCTCTATTTATCTCAGTTTCTTCATCTGTAAAATGGAGATGATAATAGTAGCATCTGCCTCCCAGAACTGTGAGGATCAGATGAAATGAAATGTGTAAAGAGTGTTTCATAACTTAAACTACTATACAAATCCTAGCTACCGTCATCATCGGCATCGGCATCATCATCATCATCATCATCATCACCATCGTCATCGTCATCGTCATCATCATTATCATCATTATTATTCTAAGATTCTTTGACTCTGGGGCTGATTCCAAAGAGCCGCTGATGCCAGAAAGGCTTCTATGTGTTGTCCTGTCAAATCCACAGAGGTCAATACAGTGACTTTGCACACTGCAATTTTCTTTGAACAGCTGCAAATAATGGATTTCAGTGGGGAGCTTGGCATCACCATGGGCATAGTCCAAGAGACCCTAGTGCATTTTTCCTCCTTAATAAAGAAAAAAGGAGGGTCTGTTCTAAGTTCCACAAACAGCGTCAGTGTCTTCATCAATAAAATGAAGGGATCAAACTAGACCATCTCAGAGGTCCTTCTTCTCATGATCTGTGGTGCTACAGTCAAGTCATTCCCTCTGGCATTTCAGAGCTTTCTGACTGGGGGCAAACTGCTTAAAATGAGGAAGGATTGGACTAGATAATCAATCAGCAAGATCCTTTCCAACTCCAGGTGCTTCTATGATCTTCTAGACTGATAAAGTTTTGTCCTACAGTAAATTGATGTTCTTCGGAGCTTCCACTGGTCATTGTGTGCCCACCAGCAGGAAGCGTGGATTAGGAAGTGGAAGGAGATGAGCTCACATGGTATAGGAGCCAGATAGGAACCGGCCCCCCTCCCCCTGCCCTTAACATTGCTTCTCAGGTTCTTGAAGGCTCCTCCATCCTGCCAAGTTCCTTTCCCCAGCTTCTTCAAGATGGTTCTGAGTGAATTCTAAAATGCATGATTAAATTTATTTTCTAAAAATAGTCAACATGAGACGCTTGTTGGAGCTATACCATTCCACAGTCAGGAAAAGTACTAGGGTTGGGAAGAGGGCTAGGGGACCAGAGGAGGAGGAAGATCATACTTGCATTCCTACCTGCAGTACTTCAGTGGTGTTCCAGAGAATTCACTTCCATCTGATGCAGGCTCAGATCGGTTTTCAAAGTCAGAAATGAGAAACACAGAAAGGCTGGCATTAACATAGCCAACCATGCATCTATGAGAAAAATGAAAATCTCTCAATTAGTACATTAAAAAATAAACTCTTAATATCCTGTAGAGAAGTCTGCATTAGGGTGAGTACAGTAGGTGAGAAAAAGGTTAATGATAATATTAAATAAGATTGATATAGCTCTTAGTATGTGCCTGGCACATGTGTGCTAAACACTTTACAGTTTCCTAGGAAGTTGCCTGAGACACAGAAAGGTGAAATAACCATAGTACTTAGATGGTTTTTTAGGTCTGCAAAGTGCTTCATGTATTATCTGATTTGAGCCTAGCAACATAGCAACATCCTAGTGAGGTCAATGTTCTTGTTTTCCCTTATTCCCCAGATGAGGAAAATGAGAGCATGAGAAGTAAAGAGACTTGCCCAGGGTCATGCAGTTAATAAAAAATAATAATGATAATGCTAACATAATAATGACATATTTACATAATACTTACTATGGGCCAGGTATTGTGCTAAGTAAGCACTTTACAATTACTTTCTCATTTGATTTTCACAGTGATATTGGGAGAGAGGTGCTATTATGTCCACTTTACATATGAAGAAACTGAGGCAAACAGTGTAAGGGACTGGCCTGTAGTCATCCAGCTAGAATGGATAGGATATAGGATTTGAACTCAGGACATACTGCCTCCAAGGTCAGAGCTCTGTTCACTTCACTGCTTCCAAAATAACTTGCCTCAAGTTACATAGCTAGAGATTGCAGAAACAAGACTTAAACCCATGTCATCCTGACGCCAAGTC
Source organism: Bettongia penicillata ogilbyi (assembly GCA_023548195.1). NCBI lineage: Eukaryota > Metazoa > Chordata > Mammalia > Diprotodontia > Potoroidae > Bettongia > Bettongia penicillata. The sequence continues at coordinate 6,635,625 of JAJHZJ010000595.1, forward strand.
CAGGCACTTGAAAGGGATCTTTTGTCCATCATTTCTCATTTGATAATTGTCACCTTCCCTCCAATTACTCTTTGTTTGTTGTATTTCCTTCAGCTTATAATGAACTCAGTTCCTTTATTTTCTGAATTCAGCTTTCCTTCTACAGCTTCACAAATCCAGGTTATTTTCTAGAGCAAAAACAGAGCTTTTAGTGGCTGATTTTTAGTAATTCCACCCCACCTCCCCCCCAGGCCCATGATTTCTTGATGTCAGGAGTTCCTGGTGAAGAACCATCATTGCAGGTTGATCCCTTCTCTGAAACTTGTAGTCTCACAGCAAGGGTTCTTTCCCTTTTTTGTGTGTTCTGGACTCCTCCAGACAGTGGGGTAATATCTACGGACCACTTTTTAGAGCAAAGTTTTTAAAAGCACAAAATAGGATTAACAAGGAGACCAATTAATGGAAAAAGAAATCAACAGAATGATGGGGTTTGTGATTTTACAATGTTTGATTTTGTGAGTCGGGTGGCAGTAGTAGAATCAATAAGTGAATGCATGAAAAAGCATTTATTGAGCACTTAGTATCTCAGTAGGCATTTAGGGTGATATTGTATTACATATCCCTTCATGTGGGGTGTGTTCATATAGGACCATTGGTCTTCAGGGTCTGTGTAACAGTAACAATAGCAACAACACATATAGCACTTTAAAGGTTGGAGAGCACTTCATGGATGTCAGCTCATTTGATTCTCATATCAACCCTGCAGGGTGGGTTCTGTTATATCCCCATTTTACAGATAAGGAAACTGAAGCCAAGAGATGAAATGATTTGCCCATGGGCACACTCAACCAACAAGTATTTGAGGCAGGATGTGATCTCAAGTCCTCTCTCCAGTGCTCTGCCTCTCTGTCACCAGCTGCCTCAGGTTCTGCTTCCACAGGTGTGCCAATGTGCTCCCTTCCTCATGAGGGCTTTCCAAGTTCCTTGGCCACCAGTGCTTCAAAGGTCGCCTTATTATATCTCTCTGCCTGATGTGCTTTGTACATACGTATACAGGTGTTGTGTATGTGCCTGTATAAGCATTTCTCTCTATTAAGAATAAGCTCCTTGAAGGCAAAGACTGTTTACCTTCTGTTTTCTATCCCTAGCACTTAGCACGTAGTAGGTGGATGAGGGGAAGCACAGAAATATGGCTGTTGGGTGGCCCCCCCCCAATCCCTGAAACCAGAGTGGCTCAAGCACAAACATGGTCTGTCTATTCAAGCGTTCCTAGGAACAAGGTCATTTCTCAGACGATGGGGGAAGCCTGTGATGGATGGGCTGCCTCTGATTGGTGGCAGATCAAGGGTGATTTGGAGCCGCTGTTTCCCTCATCTGTTTAAAGTCGAACGAACACTTGACAGGTTGGCTGTTGTCCTTCATTCTCGAAGAGGACCAAAATGACATCACCATGATAAAGTGAAGTCCCTGTGACTCTCTGTGGTTACTCCAAATTTGTGCATCCTACGTTTCCTTTGTGCTGTCTCAATTCTGCTTTGCTCCCAGAGCACAGCACCCTTCCTGATGTGGACATGCCATGCTGAGTGGTCCTGTGCCAGTGTCTCCCATGTTGCACAGTCAAATCCAAATTTCTTGAGAGAGACCTTGAGAATGTCCTTGTATTGCTAATGTCGATGAACACTTGACAGGACGACATTGCTGTCTGTGCTGATGATCCGTTGTCACAGAGACAATGCTGTTCTCTCTTCACAATGTAGGAAACCCAAGGAGTTTCTTGCCAGCCACCTAGAGCACAAGTTGAAAGTAGGTCCAGAGAGGGGAATAAATGCTGGCCCAATCAATGCAATGTTAATGATCTCCTGCATGATCATCCCATAAACCAAATGGCTTCAGAGATGATTACAGTGTCTGCCCATCAACAGCAGCTTACTCTGATCATGCACTTAACTGAGGGATAATGGGACATCTGCTGTGGGCCCACTGAATGTGCTCCCCTCCTCATTCCTCACAAATGAGTTGGAGTCATGTTCATAACACCAAGTCATTACTGGTAAATGCTATTTATTATGTATCATCTCATCTGCCAAACCTTACAGTCCCAGGCTGGTAAGTTATTAGTCAGTGCCTCCTTTTGGATGCAAACCAAAAAATAAAAAGGAGTGGGGGCAAGGGTGCTATTAGACATACCACACTACAACCAGAAAACATCAGAGCTGGTACAATGGAAAGAATGCTAGATGAACTCGGGTTTAAATCCTGGCTTTGCCACTTTTCTATTTTTGTGACCTTGAGTAAGACAAGCCTCTGAGCCTCAGTCTCCTCATCTATAAAATAAAGGGGTCTAGTTAGAGGGTTTGTGAGGTTCCTTCCATCCTGAAATCTGTGATCCTGTGAGTGTGACAGCTAGGACAGATGTAGGTCACCCAGGCCCAGGCATGCAATTTAGAGCTGAGGAAACTGAGGTGGGGAAAGGGAAGACAATTTTCCTGAGATTTTCTCACTAGTTGAGAGGCAGCATGATGTAATGGATAGAGTGCCGGAATTAAGAGTCAGGAAGACCTAAGTTCAAATTCTGCCTTAGCCATTTGCTAGCTGTGTGACCCTGGGCAAGACATTTTATCTGAGTCTTAGTCTCCTTATCTAACAAGAAGTTAATATTGGCTCTACTCTAACAGAGTTCTTTTAAGGAAACTCCTTTGTCAGTTATAAAGCCCTATACTACCAGAGACTGCTGCTTTTAGGCTAAAGTACAAAGTTCTTCGTATGGCATTTAAAGCCCCTCTAGCTCCAGTCTACTTTTCTGGGTTTATTAGACATTACTCCTTTTCACATGTGCTACATTCTGGCTGAAGTAGCCTCCTTCCGACTGTTCAGAGGCCTCCTGTCTCCTCCTACCTCTGTGCTTTTGGCCCAGGCTGTACCCTATGCTAGGCATGCATCCCCTCCTCTGACTCTTAAAATCTCTTGTTGGGTTCAAAGTTCCATTTCATTCCTGATTCCTATAGCATGAATGCTCCCCCAAATTGCTTTGTATTTACCTGATATATACTTCTATATTCATAATATGTGGTTTCTGCCATGGAACATAATCTCCTTACGGCCAGGGACTGTTTTGTTTTTGTATTTGTGCCTGAACCATAATAGATGCTTAATAAATGCTTGTTGGTTGATTATAAATGATTATAAACTAGCGTTATTATTTATATCATCATTATAATTTCAAAGTTTTGTCCCAGTGTTTTCTCATTCACCGTGTTTTCATTCTTCTTTAGCTTCCTTATTTAAAAAAATTGAAAGGCTTTACCATATGGGAAGGGCAGGTTGGTAGTTTAGTGGATAGAATGAATGCTTGGCCTAGGGTCAGGAAGGCTCATCTTCCTGGATTCAAATCCATTCTCAGACACTTACTAGCTTTGTTTCTCTGGGCATGTCACTTCACCCTGTTTGCCTCAGTTTCTTTAACTGTGAAATGAGCTGGAGAAGGAAATGGCAAACCATCACAATGTCTTTGCCAAGAAAACCCCAAGGACACAACTGAAACAGCAATAGCCACAACACAGAAAATCAGGTAAAGCAGTGAAGTCACCATGGGGCAAACTCTGACAATACTCCTAGGCCAGTCCCCAACCTCACCTGCTCTCTGTGGTTTAAGGAAAATGAGACCTATTTGCAAGGAGTCATCTATACTCAACAAATTCAGAGCAAGAGTCTAGGGGATTAAGCACGGTCTCTGTAACGGCTGACAATCTATCATGTGATCTGCTTTCAAAGGAGTCTCCTTGATTCAAGTCAACACAGCTGAACAAATATTTATTAAAAGCTTCTTATGTGTAAAGCATTTTATGCCTCAGAGGTGAGGCCAAACCTCAGCATATTTGAGTAAAAGTTTGTTGTCTGCTCCTGGTCAATTCTCTGTCCTGACTCAATGAATGATCAGAATGGTTATTGGCTGCTGGAAAAACAACATCATTCTTGCTTGTCAGGGTCCTGACCCAGAGCCATCCATTAATTCAAATCAGTTCAACTCAAACATTTATTGTTTCCCTTGTGTAGGCAACTGCTACACCTTGTCAGTATGAAGACACAGATGTGACATCAAAAGATGAATGCAGAAGTAGATACAAGGTAGAATGTGATAAGGACAAGAGAGAGAAAGAGAGATTTGTGTATGGACTTGTTCTAAGAGAGGAAAAATCATTAACTGTTTTAGGAAATCCTTATATATAAGCAGCATGATATAGTGGAAAGAAGAGTTGTGTGTGTGTCCTTCATTCTCAGAGAGGACCATGACATCAGGGAGATGATGACATGACTTGCAGTTGACTTTGATTTGTGGGAGGCGGGCTGTGCGAGGTCACCAGCCTCACTTTATCCTTCAGAGCCATCTGGGTCTAGTGGCCAGATTGAAGATGGGAAGGAATGTAGGGCCCAAGTGAAAGCTTGGTTTCAGTTCAATTCAGTTCAACTCCCAGAGGTAACATGAGGACCTGGAGAGAGGGCTGGACGTGGAGCCACAGAGATCTAGGTTCCGACCTTGCCTCTCTCTGACTGTGCTACCAGAGGCCATTTCTTTTTTCCACAAGTGGCTCTGCTTGGTTTCCCCTCCAGGGAACATCCTGCCTCCCCCAGGATAGGCTGGTCACCTGAAATCTCATCACTCTGCAGATTGATTCAGTGTTTGATACTCAGTACCCTTTGGCCCTCAGTGCCCCACACCTCCGATTGAAGCAATAGACTCCTCCCAATGCCTTTCCACCAATGGTTCTGCTGGGTTTCCTCTCCCTGGAACATCATGCTCCATTGCTCAGCTCTCCTTTGTAGTTCTCAAACAGCCCCCAGTTTGAGTTTCCTTTTGTGTCTTGTCTGTTCCCCATTAGAACCAGGGCATGCAAGCCCTATGCTTAACACAAAGGAGAATGTGCTAAGTACAATACAATCTCAATTCAGCTCGTCCCTTGCCTGAATGACAGATCCTTCAGTATTGACAGAGAGAGAGGAAAGCATGATACCCCAGGGCTCTGAGTGGGAGAGACTGGCCACTTTCTACTAAGTGAATGCAAAGTGGTTCAGGAGATGAGGCTGGTTAAGCCCATTGTGCTGGCTTCATAGCTGTCTCCAGCTAGCGTAGAGATGCCAGTCCTTCTGCCTGCACATGCATGCCATTCATGTGATTTCCAGGGAACTGGGCCATCTAGTTCTCCTGTAGTTGTATCAGGCTGGGTCAGAGCCAACAGCCCTAAATGACATTGAATTTTTAACTGTGTGATATGCAGGGTTAATTCACAGAACTTGTTTCTTGTGTGGCATGTTAAATCAGATTGTGACTCATTTCCTGTATTTAGGAGAAACTTGTCTCGATCACAGAATTATAGATGGAAGAGATCACCTAATTTAGCTCTTTCCTTTTACAGATGAAGTAACTCTCACCCAGGGAAGAGAGGTGATGTCTCTGAGGTCTTACAGGTAGTAAGTTTCAGAGGCAGGATTTGAACCTCCGCAGCCTGTATTCTTCCAACTACAATCCACTTTAAGATCTGCATCCTTGACAACTGTCCCTCTTCCATTTTATCCTTGCCACAAATATTTAAGAAATGAATGGCCAAGTACACGATGGCTCAGTGGCCCAGACTTACTTTTGTCCCGCTTCTCCTTGGCCCGCGCAAGGTCCGTATTTGTAAGCATAAACCAGGCGAGGGATGAAGTCCGATGTTATGGCTATGACAAATGCATTTGTGATCACAGAGAGAATCCCAATGCCTTCAAGAATTCCATACCAGATTCCTGTGCACAGAAAAACAGTGGTGTCTGGTAAGCTCTAGGAATAACAATCTCCCAAACAACAAGCCTCTCTATTACATCACATTGCCTATTATCATCATTTTTGTTATTATGTAAATACAAATGTAAGGTAGTCTTTGTCCTCAAGGAGCTTACAATCTATTGGAAGAAGTCTAAGTTGTATGTTGGGAAACAATTTCTGCTGCAGCCTTCACTGCTTGCAGACTCCCACTCATTGTCCCATAAGATGACAGGGCCAGCCAGACATGAGGTCTTTCATTCTCCAAAGGAGCCCTGGAGAAAGAGTCAGCATGCACAGTGGATAAACTCCTCAGGAGCTGACACTAAGGCAGTGCCCTGGCCTGAGATGACTTGGCAAAATCTCATCCAGTTGAGTGGGCAGCCAAGAGGCCATGCCAATTCATTATCAGGAGTCTCTATAGTCTGAGCCAAGAACATCTATAGTGGAAGCTGCCCTTGTTCAGGATCCATTTTTGCATCTCACAGGCTTTGCCAATACTACTCAATCCTAAATCCCATTAACTTCCAATTTCAAAAGGTTATCTTCATGGTTGAAGAGCCTGAATTTAAGAATCTCTATGGCCACTGCTCAGAGAAGAGTTTAATAAATCTAGTGCCTCAGAATATTCTTGTTAGAACCACAGGAAAACCACAGGCAGTGGGAATCTCAAACCACCTAATCTAAAGAGAACTGAAAGTTTATTAAAGAAAAAAAAATAAGAAAAAGAAAACCAAGGTTGAGCTTATTAAGAAATAGGAAAGGATATCTATGGTATATGATTGCATGCCCCTAGTAATTTACATGTTGTCTCCTCCATTAGACAACAAGCATTAAGTTTATTAAAGCTTAAAATCACTCTAAGACCTTTGGGACACCCCATATTAAATGAGCCAGCCAGGCAACAAATAATGAGTAGGCTACATGCTAGGCAAACTGTGCTAAGTGCTGGGGAGACAAAGGGGAAAAACGTCCCTTCCCTCAAGGATCTTACATTTAATGGGGGAGACAACATGGAAATGACTAGGTGCGTGTAAGATATACACAGTAATTGCCTTTCTTGTTTCTTTATTCAATCAAATGCTTGATTTGTTGCTTCTTTTTTGTTAAGCTATCGAAGCTTGAAGTGCCAGCAAGACTTTTGGGACACCTTGTACGTGCTCCTTAGCCGTCTGAATGAGGAAAGTCTTCAGTGTCCCAATAACAACACAATTTCTTCTTAAAAGATGTCATTTTCAACAACAGTAATGACTTTATAAAATGCTTTGAAGTCTGCCGACTGGCCTTCCCAACAGCCTTGAGGGGTAGCTATCCCAATATTATTTCCTCTGTTTCAAAAATGATGAAACTAAGGCACAGAGACACTAAGTGACTTTCTCATGGCCATGTTACTAGAAAGAGTCAAAAGCGGAACTTGAACCCCAGTCTCTCAGACTCAAAATTTCAGTGCTAACAGAAATGAAGAATTCAAGAAATGGAAAGAATATTCTATCCCTGGAAAAGAATCCCTTCTACAACTATACCAAACAAGTCTTAATCCAGCCTTAGGCCTGGAGACCTCCAAAGATGGGGATCCTACCACCTCCTGAAGAAATCCATTCCACTTTAGGATAACTGTTGGTTGGGAAGGATTTCCTGACATCAAGCCTAAATTTGTTCCTTTGCAACTTCCATCTCTATCTTTCTCCTGTTTTATCCCTCTGAGGTCAACAGAACAAACCTAATCACTTCCCTACACAACATTCCACCAAACACTTGAAGACAGACACTGTGTCCTCCCTGAGTCTTTTCCTCTATCCAATATACCATGCTAGCTTCCCTTTGGACAAAAAATGAAAGAATATTTTTTCATAGACAATCACAGATTCATTTTCAACCCATTATAGAAAAAACAATATTCATAGAGTAGACTTTCTTATTTCCAGTTTAACCACCCATCAGACAATGCTACAGCTTGTGAGCAACTTTCTGCTTTCTCACCTATGTCTTTGGCTCTTGAAGCTAAAGGTCTCCTCCACTGCGTCACAAATTTATATGCATCCAGTCGGATTTCAATAATGTTGTTCAGTAAGGCCAGGAGTGGTGCCAAGGGGAAGGCTGCGACAAAGATAGTGGTGAAGCCAAACTGAAGAACTAGAAAAGGGAACAGGAAAAGATCACAAAAATCGTCGGTTTCAACCCTCCCTTGCAGAATACTCATGGCTGTCAGATATTAAGAGTTGTCATTTTACTCAATATGAGAGCATAGAGGAGATCCTTTCCCAGTGGGTAATTTAACAAGTATTTATTAAGCACCTACTGTATGCAAGGACCAGTGCTGGGGATAAAAAACAAAAATGAAACATATTCTGCCCTCATGAGTTTACATTCTATGGAACAGTATAATTTCAGGTGATATATAGAAATAGATATTTGAACTATAACTCCTAAAGCTAAAACAACTAGGTTAGAGCCTTTGTGGGGAGGAATAGCCAAGCTCATCTTTTTTTAATTATCAAGGCAACAACAGACAAGGAGTTGTTGGAATGACCTTTCCCTTTTGACTTGTTTTCACTTCTGGGCCTTCTTGCAATCCATTTGTGATTAAACAACAGTTATTAAGAAGTAGCCAATTTACCAGCTGGAAAGAAAACTGGGGGTTGGGGGAGAGGGGTCTATTTCTCACAATGAGAACATTAATATTGTTTAACATAAATGAGAGAAAAAGCTTTTTGGAGAATAAAGGCCCTTGGAAGGCGTGTCTCCATGACAACAACAGTTACTTGAAAGATGGAAAAATATGGTTAGTTAACTGGTTGTTTTTGGTCTGCGTGACACCAAAGAATGGGCTTGATGCAGATGTTTCCCAAACTAAATGCTGGCGAGCCATGTGAATTCACTACACTGGCCCAACAAACATTTATTGAGTCTCAAACAAAGGCACTATGCTAAGTGTGGGGAATGGAAAGATGAATAAATGTGGGGTCTGAGCTCAAGGAGCTTACAATCTAATAGGAGAGTTACAGGATATGATATTGATAGCTGTAATTTCTATTTGCCAATAGGACCAAGAGAGGTCCACCTAAAGCACTATGAGAAATTTGAGAAGGAAATGGTTGCTTCCAGCATAGAGGATCAAAGGACCTTACTGGACCTTGAAGGAAGGATTTCAACCATTGAAGACTAGGAAGGGAAGACAGTTTATTCAGTGCATTGCATGGGTATGGGAGAAAGCAGGACAAACATGAGGGACGGTGAGTGGTACAATTGGGCTGGCCTGTAGAGTATGTGAAGAAGAGTAGTGTGAGATCAGGCTAGAAAGTTGGGTTGGGACCAAACTGTGGAGAGTCTTGGATGATATACTAAGGAGTTTATATTTCATTTGTGAGGTAATGGGGAGCCATCGAAGATTTCTGAACAGTGGGGTGATATAGTCAACTGTGCATCAGAAACACAAGTTAGATAGAGATGTGAAGGTCAGATTAGAGACAGACAGGAAGAAGATAACTTTGAGATAGGAACACCAATTAAGAGACTATAACAATAATCCAGGAAAGAGGATGAGACTAAACTGGTGACAGACACTCCAGTAACACTGGAGATGCAATGGAGAAGACAGATAAATTTGACAGAAGGAAGACTTGCAGGCTTTGGTTAGGATCTGATGAATCAGAGAAGGTCCCAAGAAGTCCAGTTGGGATAACAGGGAGGATGATGGTGCCATAAATAGGAGTACAGAGATCAGAGAGAGACAGGTGTGCAAAATAAGATGGTAAGTGGAGCTTGAGGTGCCAGCAGGCCATCAAGGTAAAGCATGTCATACTTCCTGGTGGAAGGCACCAAGTTAAGGGCTGGGGCTAGAAGTAAAAGTGAAGCCTGCTCTCAAGAAGCTTACGTCCTAATTGGGAAACAACAAGCAAACATAAGAGTACGGAGAATACACGCAAAATGAAGACACAGTCACACTCAGATAAAGAATTTCAAGTCAGGAGATTTCTGCAGCTACCTAATCCTATCCACACTTGAAAATGAATGCCCCATAAAATGGACACGATGAGTTGTTATCCAGGCTTGTAAGTCTCGTAAGACTTCTAGTGGGGAAAAAACCACTGCCTTTTAATGTAGGCCATTCCATTTCTAGAAATCTCTCATCTTGGCAGTTTTTTCTTTCATCAAACCTTGGATTTACTTCTTTGCAGCTCTGACTCCCTGCTACTAGTTCTGTCCTCTGGGGGCCTAACAGAACAAGGTTGATTCCTCTTCTGATGACAGCCCTTCAAGGTCTTGAAGCATTTGCCTTTTCCCTTTCCCTCCCCCTCATAATTTCTCTTCATGGGGAACAATAGATATATAGCAACACAAGGTCATAGATTTAGAGCTGGGACCTTAGAGATCACGTCCAGCACTCACAATTTACAGATACAGAGGTCTAGAAAAGTTAAATGGCTTGCCTAAGGTTACCTAGTAAATGGCAGATCCAGGATTATGTGTCCCTGAGTTCAGTGTTCTTTCTACTGTACTATATTGCTGGCTCATTCTTGGTGTCTGACTAATTCTCATACTGCATAAATTCGAAGTCCTTCACTTTCCTAGGTGCTCGCCAGTCTATCAATGTCATTTCTGAAACGTGGCACCCAGAATGGAACAGCTCCTTTTGCCAAAACTCACATACCAAAATTTCCAGTGCTCTTATGATATTTTTGCTTCTTCCAGACATTCTGGTTTATCAATGTCCTCCTTAAAATATGTCAACTAGAACCCAGTATAATACTCTGAATGTGTTCTGACACCCAGGTTATTATCACCTTTCTGCTCTTGGCATTACACTTTGATTTTGGTTTGAAATCAAGTTTTTGGTGTCAGTATCTTTTGCTAATAACTTGAAATTAATTATGTGAACTATGTAGGAAATAATATTTTAGAGAAAGCTTTAATTACACATGGGCTTAATGAATAAAATGATAAAACTAGAGAGCTCTGAAATGTTAATTTGGCCAGATGTAGGGAAGTCTCTCTTGCACACTGACTGACATTTCACCTAATTGGTTTGTTTGTCCTGCCATATTTTTGAAGGAACATAATGAACTTTTATGAAATTTGGGACATTTGATCTATATCATATTACATGATAAGTGGGATATATATTGTCAGCCAGCTTGAAGCAACATGATAACCAAAAAGTTTTTCAAATGGGCAGAAACTTTCATAGTTTTTACTGCATTTCCATGAAATCTGGTGCTTTGTGAGAAGGTACAAATATAAACTTAAAGCAATATAATTTGACTTGGAAGAGACTTAAGAGGCTTCTAGTCCAACATCCTCATTTTATGGATAAGGAAACAGAGACTCCAAAAACAGAAGTGGCTTGCCCATTGTCACACAGAACTCCTATCAGAGATGGAATTTGAACCCAGGGCTTTCAGATTCTAAATACAAGTTTCTGTCTGTAGATTCATCAAAAAATGTGACATCACTAACATCCTGGTTGTTGAGTTGTTTCAGTCACATCCCACTCTTGGTGACCCCACTTGGGATTTTCTTGGCAAATATACTGGAGTGATTTACCATTTCCTTCTCCAGAACATTTTACAGATGAGGATACTGAGGTAAATGGGGTTATGGGACTTGCCCAGGTCTCACAGCTAGGAAGTGTCTGAGGCCAGATTGGAACTCAGGAGATGAGCCTTCCCGACTCCAGGTCTAGCACTCTATCCACTATGGTGCCACCTAGCTGCCTCAAGTATCCTAGTACTAACTAGCAGAAACTTAGTTCCTTCCCTTTTCCGACTTTATGTTCAGAAAGATCAGTAGCTATGTTTTATCTAACCTTGGTTTTCTCCCAGCACACAGTAGGTGCAAAATGACTTCTGAAGAATGAGTGGTTGAATAGATGAGCGCAAGATGAAGAGTAAGCCACATGAACAAATGGACACTTAGACTGTATCCACAGTGATTCTTTGAGTCATGTAAGAAGCAAAGATATTATGGGAAGCTTCTTGGACACATATTTCATAAAAGTTATTTATGATGTGGGGAAGTTCCTCTGCCAGTGCAAGTTGGTGACTTAAAGTCACAGAAAGTTGTCTGGGGACCCTGGGGACACTAATCCATGCTCCCTGAGCCAGTAGGTGTCAGAAGTGGGACTGGAACCCAGGTCTTCCTGACTGAGGCTGGTTATCACTCTTCTCTGCCATACAATAAGTACCTAGGTTGGGTTTGCATTGGACTGCAGTGGACAAAGGAAACCAAGAGTACAAAATATAGCTGACTTGGTTGCTTGAGATCTATCTACATGGTACACCTCCATTATGGGAAGAGGAAGAATTGTTTCCCTCCCTCTGCTATGAGAATTTCCCTTTAGGAAATAAGGTAGATTCTTTTTTCGGAGGTAGAAGAGGAAAGATGCTATCAACATCACTTTATGGATTAGAATTTAAAATAAGAAGATGACATGTACAGTGGTGAACTGACCATTCCCAGTAATTTCTTTTTCCTCCTCAGTATCTTCAGAAATTCCAGACATGCTGCTTGCTTCCCTCCCAGCTCATACTCCTTATTAGACACCTTGACTCTCCTGAGGATAACTCCACTCAGCATCCAACTCATTGGCTGGGGAGTCCTTGCTTGGAACATATCATCACAAGTCCCAGGCATGCTGCCCACTTACCTTCTGACCTCCTCTCCATACCAGCTTCTTTGCCCCAACTTGGGTACCCTCCTTTCTCCTCCTCCCACATGTTTTCTAGTTCCCTTTATGTATTCTCTGCCCCAATTAGAATGATGGTCATGTCTGGCAAATTATAAGCACATTCTTTCTTTTTTTTCTTTCCTTTCTCTCCTTCTCTCCTTTCCTTTTTCCTTCCTTTTGTCTTCCCCTTCCTTTCCAACTTCTTTCCTCCTATCCATCCATCTATCCATTCATCATCTATCCATCTATCCACCCATCCATAACTCTCTAATTTACTGAGCAGGAAGAAACAGCACAGCAGTGCCTTCAAATGAGTTTGTTCTATTAATAAACTGTATTAATTAAATTTTGCATTAACATTCAGCTTGTCTTCAACTTAATGTTGTATCATTCAGGCAGCTTGTAACTGAAACTCCCAAAACATTAGCATATATTTAATGCATAAACCATCCAAAAACCCTTTTGTATCACTTAGATTTTACTAGTGCCCAAAGAGACTTAGTTGTATTTTTTTAACCAGGAAAAATATCCTAATGGGAGAAAACTTTTAAGGTGCATTCTAAATTTAGCTCCTTAGAGAACAGTTCCTTCTTAAATGTAAGATGAGTCTAGTTTTTCTAGGTCTGATAAGGAGAATTCCTTTTTCCTTGGTTTGCTATTTTCTGATAACTCATTTGTGTTCTCCAGTGACTTTGAAAGATAAGAACATTGCTGTTGCTGGAACATTCTGATACCTATCCATCTGAGGTAAAAAAATTTTTTTTAACAGATTTTTTCCCCCTTTGTGTTAAATTGTCTTTTTTTTCCCGCTATAGTGAAGATGTAGACAGAGTTTCTTAAAGTAATAATTGTAGGCATGTGGAGCTGCAGAGGACCTTGGAGACTACTGGTTCAAATCCCTCATTTTACAGATAAGGAACCTAAGGCCCAGGGAAGTGAAGCTGTCTGCTCAAGGTCATTGGGTGCTCTGCCTCCAGAAGGTTTTATAACTCCTTCCTCTTTGCCTTCTGGGGTATAGCTCCAGCGCTTGGTTAGAAGCTCCTTGAGGACAAGGGCCATGGCTTATCCAGATTGGCATCCCTGGCAGCACTTAGGATGGCACCTTGCACACAGTAGGTGTGTGGTGTGTTTGTTTAACAATCAAACATCTTTCTAAGAAGAGGAGTAGATTTAGGTAAGAACATCCAAGAGGGCTAAAATTTACATTTTAAAAAATAGGCAAAAGAACTTTTCCATACTCATTTCTAGGTATTCATCAAAGAGCCCATAAGCATTCATGGGCTGCAGGTTATAGTCCCTTTCCCATTGTGGGAAACTGGTTTTTCTCTGTGTGCCTTGCTCTTGACGGACTTTTCTCCTCGTCCACCAGTTCTGAATTAACCTGCATGACAAAAAACCAATTTGGAAAAAAATTTGTATTTATAAAAGACTTTCCAGGCCAGTCACCATATGCAAACACAACAAAAGGAGAAATGGAAAAGTGAAGAACATGTTTGAGACAAGGGACAGGAGGGCCCGTGGTGGTGGCAACATGGAACCCATGGAGGCGGGGTCTCTTATTTCCAAGGTACTTTGTGTGCATGATCTCAGAGCAATGTGATGACAACAGCTACACACTTGATATTTTTTCATTGGCAGCTGATGGTGCAAAACAGAGAGTGTTGGGCCTGGAGTCAGGAAGACCTGAGTTCAAATTTGGCCTCAGACACTGGGCAAGTCACTTAACTCAGTCCTAGTTTTCTTATCTCTAAAATGGGGATAATAACAGCACCTACTTCCCAGCATTGTTGTAAGGATATTACTTGTAAAGAATTTTGTGAACCGTAAAAGGCCATATCAATACTTATTTTTATTATAATTAATAATACCAGTGCAGATCCCTACCTGTTCTGCAGCTTAATGTCTTTGAGGGTCAGGGTCACCTCCCAGGTAACACTTGTGTTGTGGAATTATTGGCTATGTTTATCCATTGCCCTTCCTAAGGGTCAACAGCACTCCGATCTTAAAGATGAGAAAACTTAGTTTAGGCAATTTTAGCCATGCTCTAGAGCCTGGGTCAAAGCCAGGACATGTTCCGTTAGCCCACGGATGCCACAGGCCACCAGAGCAGTGGGGTGCCCTAATCATGGACCCTTGGCTGCCCTTCACGTTTGGGATTTATGAGTACTGAGACTGCTGGGGCCTTCCTCAGATTTTCTCATTCCTACGTTTCCCTTTCTGACTGCATGATGGCCATGGATTATCTAATGGAGAGAGAAGTGTGTGTGAAGGAGAACTTCCATCATTAGGTCAGTAAGGTGGTGCGGTGGACACACCCTGGGCCTGGAGTCAGGAAGATGCAAGTTCAAATGCAGCCTCAGACACTTACTAGCTGTGTGACCTTTGGCAAGTGACTCTATTTGCCTCAGTTTCCTCATCTGTAAAATGGAAATGATAATAGTACCTCTGTTGTCGGGAGAATTAGATGATGTAATTGCTGTAAAACTCTTTGCACAGTTCTTAGCATGTAGTAGACCCTATATAAATGCTAGCTATCCTCCTCCTCCTCCTCCTCCTCCTCCTCTATCCTGCTGTTAGCATCATCTAGCTCAAACCACTTAACTAAGAATCAGGGTCAGCTTTAAGAGGTAGCTACAAGACATAAAGAGAGAAAACTGCAAGGTGGGGAATCAGTGCTTCACAGATGGGAGGTAGGGGGTTGGCGGGGAAGCCTAGCGGAGGGAGAGGCAGGGTGGGGAAGGCACTGAGGCAGGCAAAGGGCTTGAAAAAGATGAAACTGGAAGTATGAAAAAAAGCCCCTCAAATTCACAGACTTTGTAGTAGATCTCAGGCTAGGAGAGTTAGTCTGGGACTCCTCACTTCTGTGACTTGCTTGAATTATTATTTGGATTTTGAACAGAATTTCCATGATGGTTTTTTTAACTGAGAAAATATTCTAGCTAGTTATTCAAAACAGACTACCTCATTTTTGCCCTTTTCTTCTCTGGTACCTTACGAAGCTGGAGAAGGAGAATCAAGGGCTTGGGGAGATACAGATGAAGATACCAGACCACTTCCAGACATGAGCTGCTGAGGAGGTGGGGTGACTTGCCAGGCTCATCGTTGTCTATTAGTGGCCTTAGCTGGGCAGTGGGCAGTGGGGAAGGAGAGGAGAGAAGGCCAGGGGTGTGATAACATCTTCATCATTACAAAATGTCCCAATAAAGACCCACAACATAAACCAACAGGCATGGGGGAAAATGGGAAGAGACTACGCATTGCAGATTTAGATCCCTATAACAATTAACTGTCTAAGACTGCAAACGTAGCCAAATTTAAAGGTTTTATTTACTTAATTATAACCAAGAACCAGCTCACAATAAAATATAGGGGTGTGTGTGAGGGGTGCCATCATGAACTTTTCAAAGGACGTTTTCTGGTCGGTTTTTGGTTTTATTTTCCTGTTCCTGTGCTCAGAGGATCTCAGACCCAGAGCTGGAAAAGACTTCACGGGCCTCATTGTATCAATGAGGAAACTGAGGCGTAGAGTTAGAAATGATTTGCCCACAGTCACATGGGTAGTACACATCAGAGGTGAGATCTGAACCTTGGTCGTCTGCTGGGCCAGCTTCAGAGTTATGGAATGACCACTGACCATCTCCTCCTAAAACAGCTGCAGGGAGGCCACATGCACAAGCATCTCTACTATGAGGATCATGATCAATTCCTTGGCATAGAATGAAATGGGGAGGGGACCAAGGTGTGAGCTCAGAAGGGCTTCACTTAAGGTTCTTTGTGGGTTAAGCACAAACTTTACCAGCCTCTTGGTTATTTAAAAAAAAATCGGTCATAGAAGGCAGTATAGTATAATGTGAAGAGGGTTGGCTTTGATGTTGGAGAGCAGTGCTTAGCGTATAGTAGGTGATTAATAAACGTCTGTTGGCTGGCTGACTGACGGGTTTGCCCTCTTTGATCTCCATTTCCTCATCAATGAAGTGAGACAGACTAGCTGCCTCTGAGGTCCCTTGTAGCTCTAAATCCATGATCCTAATAATGGCGGACACACACAGCACTGGGATGTTCATAAAATACTTTAATACATTCTCCCTCTTGCTCCTCAAATCCTGTGATGTCATCTTAGCCCCGTTTTCCAGATACAAACACTGAGGCTCAGTAAGACTCAGTGTCTGTTCCATCATCACATAGCTAGTATGCATCACCAGCAGAATCATGGATTTTGAACTGAAAGGAATGGTAGAGGCCACTTAATTCCATTCCTTGATTTTTACATATGAAGACACTGAGGGAAATGAAGGTTTGCCCAAGCTGGGATTCAAACCCAGATCTCTCCTGGCTTCAAGGATAGCTCTTTTTCTACCATCCCATGCTGCCTCTTGCCACCCCTCTGGCTGGTGGCTAGCACTGAGTCTTCTAAAACAGGTCCTATATGGTCTGCCCCAAAGGCCAGCTGCCCCTAGGCCCTCTCAAGTGCCATCCATGCAAGGCAGTAGGCCCAGCATCAGAACGTCTCTGTACTTACGGGTAGCCAAGCTCCATGAAATTGTTCCAGGTCTGCTTTAGCACCATTATAATTCCCATTTGCATACAGAGATCAATAAGGCATCCACTAGGGTGGCACTGCAACACAAACAAACACAGAGCTCCATTAGATTAAGCTCCTGGAGGGCAGGGCATGTCTTCTGCCTTTTGTTATATCCTCAGCAATTGGCTCAGGGCCTGGCACACGTCAAATTGTTTTTCAGTCATATCCAACTCTTCATGACCCCATTTGGAGTATTCTTGGCAAAGATATTGGAGTGCTTTGCCATTTCCTCCTCCAGTTCATTTTACAGCTGAAGAGACTGAGGCCAACAGGGTGAAGTGACTTGCCCAGGGTCACACAGCTAGTAATTGTCTGAGGCCAGATTTGAACTCATGAGGATGAGTTTTCCCACCTCCAGGCCCAGGGCTATATATCCACTGTGTCACCTAGCTACCCTGGGCACACAGTAGTAAATGTTTATTGAATGACTAAGGAAAGGAGAAGAACCAAGGCTGTTCCCTTACTTTCTCCCTTCTTCCTGGCCCTCCTCACAACCCTTGTGGTGGAGCAGGGCCATACTTAGAGGTCTTCTCCCCTCTTTGTACCCATGGTCAAGTGTCAGGATTGGAGAAGTAGGGCTAGTTATGGGTTGGGGAATTGGGGTTATAAATGTATAAATACAGATCTATACATATCACTAATAGATTTTCTCTACATAAAAATCTTATACATACAAATCCATACACATATATATGAATGATTAGGTTGTTCCATGAATGATTAAACTAGCGTCCTCTTTACCTTTCCCCTCCCTGCCTCTTCCCCTACTGAAATTGCCTCTGGAATAAGAATTCCCGGTTACCGCTCTGCCCAAATCAAGGGCCTTTGTTTTCCCCCAAAGTTGGGCCTCCCAAGGAGATACAGACCTCTTCTAGTCTCCACCTGTTTATCAGCCTCAGATAGGCACCCGGGTGTCCTGTAAACCTTCAACACAAGAGACCACATTAACGCACCACATGCAGCAGGGTCACTCAGTTCGTGCTTGACATAGTCTCTAGCTGGGCACTGTTCTGTCACACCAGTTGCCTTAATAGGCTTTATTTCCTTAGTAATAACTCATGGTCCTTTCTGAAAAGGTTCCTTACCTCATTTTCCTTCATTCCCTGAGCCCCTCCCCCCAACTATATGATAAATTTCTGGGACTTTTTCATCCTTCCCCAATCCCAAACACATAAAGCCCTGACATATTCATGAAAGGGTCTTTCCAGTGATCTCTGACGTCAGGCCAAGAAACAAGGGGCAGGAAGGACCGGAATGACTGGGATATAATGGGTTGTTGACCAAGACTTGCTCCACCTCTCATCGATGCTTAGAGACCTAGTGTTGAAAGGGACCTCGGAGACCAGCTAGTCCAAACCCTTCATTTTATCATGTGAAAACAGACCTAAGGAAGTCATAGGATTATAGATCTAGAGCTGGTAAGAGAACCTGGATGTCAGAACAACCCTGTAGGCCCTGGTCCTTCCCCAGTAAAAAACATCACCCATGTCCCTGGCTCCCCACAGAAGGGTGCTATCTCAGCTCAGCCATGCACCCACTCTCCGTTCCCTACGTGGGACGAGATGCATGGACTCAAATCCTTACCTTCCAAGGAAGAATGCGATGTAAAAGGTCGAGCTGTTCAGATTGACAAACTGAAAAAGAAACATTTTCAGAGTGAAGCTGTTCTCCCACTCAGACTCGGTGCGAGGCTGCTCTGTGGATAAAGAGGGGGCAGAGATTGAGAGCCTGCACCTGACCCTCCAGCCTCCGCTGTGCCTGCTGACGGGTGCCTCCCTCGCCAAGGGCCCACCACACTGGCCCTTCCAGTTTTTAGGGAGACTTGAATGCGCAGAACCACGAAGGGTCACTCAATATTAACTGTAACTTGGTAAAACAGTTCAAATACAGATGAAGTAGAAACTCTTCTCATTAACCTGTCAAAGATTTAGCAGAGTAATTCTAAAAAGTTGTCTAAGGCATAGAGGGATCATTTCATTCTTTGTACTCTCTCTCCCAGCCCCTGGAATGGTGCTTGGCACCAAGCAGGCCGTTAATACATGCTTACTCGTTGACTGGAGAGGTTAAGGGGCTTGACTTGGGCCACCTGGGTAGTAAGTGTCAGAGGATGATTTGAACCCAGGTCTTCCTGATTCCTAGTTCAGCCCCCTATTCCCTTTGCCATAGCTGCCATTTGCAGTGTGAATATTCAGATTCTGCTGCCTCTGTTGTCTGGCTCAGTGTGAGCTACTTCTCCCCTGCTAAGCTGCTGGCTGAAGATCTGGGTCACAGCCACTCTCTAAAGATCATCTACAAAAATTGGGGTGTATGTTTGTGTGAGGGGGTGGAACCTGACTTGGTGGAGTAATTACCAAGTGACAGAATCACAGGTTTGCCTAGTATTGAAGGCAAGGGTTGTGGTTCTGAGGGTAACTGACTTGCATTGGGTTACATGGATAGTAAAGTACAGAACTCAGACGTGATCCCAGGCGTTGTGATTGAGAGTCTAATACCTTTACTAATGTAGGCAGATGGTGGTTTCTTTTTGGATTTTCTATCCATGTTCTTTCTAATTGGGGCTGTACAGAGAGATTTTAATGGCAAAAAATCAACAAGCATTTCTCACTGAGAAAACTGCCTATAGAAATGAACCAATATGGGTCATATGTGAATGACTGAACATATAAATTTAGGGACTAAATGCTTGTGTAATAAAAGTTCAGCCTTCTTTACATCTTGGAGATGTGTTAAACACTTGTGCTCCATTCACAGCTGCCCCCAGATCATTCCACTGCTTTTTGAGCTCTGTAGAGTTCACCTGCATGGATGCAGGTTTTCACTGTGTCATAGATTATGGCTTTGGAGGGATTCTTGGTGACAGGCTTTTTCCACCCTTCATAACAACCACCTGAGGATGTGATATAAAAGTAAATTCTGTGTGAATTATAAAGTACTGACATGGGATCTTAGGGACAAGTTAGAAGGGACCTCAGAATCAATTGGTCGCTCATTCAACAAGTCATCTGGTCCAGCCCCCTCACTTCCCTGATGAAGAAACTGAAGCCTGTGGAGGTTAAATGACTTTTGTGAATGGTCACATGGGTAGTAAGTAAGCAGCAGAGTCTAGTGGATCTGGAGCAAGTTCTCTGGTCAAGTGAGGAAATAGAAACTTTGCTCATTCTATAATGGGTTTTTTGAAAATAAAAATGTCTTGCTATTTGAATTTGGTCCTTTTAAAATATATCCCAAATGTAAACTTAATTCAAGTCAAAAAACATTTTTAAGTCCCTACTATGTGTGAGGCATCACAGGTTTATATGGCGGCTGGCAAAGAATCTCAACATTTAAGGTCATAGGATCATAGGTGCATAGCTGAAGGGATCTTATAAGTCAACTTTCTCATTTTTTTCTTAAAATGAGGAAACTGAGGTTCAGGGAAGTAAAATTATTTAGGATCAGAGATCTATGGAAAGGACCTTAGAACCATCTCGAGTACAATACTTTTATCTTATAGATAAAGAAACTGTGTTCTATGGAGGAGTGTTTTGAGCCCAGGATCCCGTATTTTCAGTTCTTGGATTCCTGTTGAAGATCTGGAACGAGAAAGGACCTCAGAGTCATCTGGTCCAATGCTCTTATTTTTTTGATGAGGAGGCTCATTTCTAAAGAGGTTGTGTGACTTGCCCAAATTCACACAGGGGTGGGATTTGAACTCAAGTCCTTCAACATATCACCACCTAGCTGCCCTCCCTGAGGGTTTTGTCTCAGGCAAAAGACTCAGTTCCACATGGTTTCCTTTTTCTGAGAAGCTAAAAAGCTTAAAAATACAGATTACAAATAAAAATTATAAAATTTTCTGAGCCCCCAGGTAATCTGTTGATTATAGAGATGAAAAGATTTCCTGGCCAGGGAAATTTGTTGTAATCAGATATTCACAGGAGCCCACCCTTACTGCATTCTCTGTAGAAAGGATTCTTAACCTTTTACTGTCATGGATCCTTTTGAGAGCAAGGTCTATGAACTCCTTCTTAGAATGATATTTTACAAAAACCAATCATATTAAAAGTTATTAAAATATTTTAAAATAAAAAAATTAATGGACCTCAGGTTAATCAACTCCCTAAAAGGAAAACAAAAACAAATAAAAAGAGCCCCTCTGTATTTCTTTCTCTATAATAATTTCCAAACAGCATCTATAGTAATGACCCCAATATGAACCCTCAGTGATAAAACATTCTTCCTTCCTCTTGGTTGAGGAGTGGAGGGCAATGAGTATGGAATCATATCCTTTCAGATACAGTGGCTATATTGGTTGGTTTTTCTCAGTTATTTTTCTCTGTTCGAAAGAAGAGTTTACTGGGGAAGGGGAGTTGAGGTAGGAAGAGATCAGGAGATGAACATGATATACAAACAAAAGGCATCAAATAAAACTTAAAAATAAATCAGTCATCATAGTTCCCCATCTCCAGCCAATTCAGAAATCATCACCACCCGTCTCTAAACACATGGCATCTTCATCCTTCATCCCTATGGTATGGGAGTGTCTTGAAAGAAGATACTGCCACTTACCTAAATTTGTGAGAAGAAGAGCAACCTTTTCATACAACTGTAAAATAAGGAGAAAAATATTTCACAATTCAGAAAATGAAGTGCCCAGACTCCCAAATATAGAGTCAGAAGAGAAGCAAGTGACCCAGCAATCCAACTGGAAGTTTCCCTACCCTCCAGAAGAACCCATTAATTTCCATGGCATCCTTGTTCTAGAAGGACCCTGGAGAGGTGAGCAAGTGTGCTGTCCACTAGCCCCACATCTTCTGGGCTCCTTTTTTAGGGCTCTGCATCCTGGAGATAAGTTGTTATTTCCCCCTGGATACATCATAGTTTCTCAGGAACATGAAGGGCTGTGGCATAGTCACAGAGGACAAGTCTCAAGGTCAGGAAGACCTGGTCTCATTTCCTGCCTCTCTTACACACTTGTCTCTGGGATGCTGGACAAACTGCTTAGCTCTCAGTACTCTAAGGCAACTCTCTAAGATTATAATTGTCCTGTGGGGCCAATCTTATATTAATAGAGTGAGTTTTTTTTTTCCCTGGGAGGACCTTTACCCATGAAAACATAGGCCAGGTCATGCATGTCTCAATTCCTGAGTACAATGTAAATATCAGCCAACATTTATTGAGAGCTTACTGGGCCATGGAACTAGACTTCTCCATTACGGCAAGGGTTCAAGTGATCATCTTGCAAACAGATGACGTTATGGAGAAATTGAGAGTCTGAGGGTAGTGAAAAGATGATTAAAATTCACGTCTCATTGATAGTAGGTCAGGCACATGGTTGTTCTATAGCAAAAGTAGACCATTTATCGAGTTAGTATTATAAATGGTCCTTATGTGGTCCCAAAGAGGTTTGGTGATTCCCACTAAATTACATTGTGAAGTCCTTGAGAAGACGGACTGTATTTTGCCTTTTTTGTATCCCAAGCACTTAGCAAAATGTCTGGCACATAGACATATGTCTATTAAGCACATGTGGTGCTTAATAAATATTGAGTGAGGAATTACAGATTCTCAAAAATTCTTAGATTCCCATTAAAGACTGGGATAGAATGAACTAATGATGGGCACATAGTAAGGAAAGGTACATGGATCAGTGTATTCATTCCATACGCTTATAGAGGGGTTTTCTCTCTTGATAGAGGGGACACTTGTAAACTTGTTAAGGACATGGATTGTCTTGCTTTTGTCTTTATTTCTCTACTGCCTGGCATACAGTAGGAGCTCAATAAATGCTTGTTTGATGTTATAAAGGGGATTTTTTTCTTTCAGATATGGATTGTCCTGGATGCCTTTTTAAGGTTTCTGAGCTTTATGAATCTGTAGCTGCCAGCCCAAGACTTTCTGATCCATCTGGAGAGAAAAGACATGCAGAGAAAATCATATTACCAAGTAAATACATAAGTGTGCTGTAGGTGGTTTGTTCAGTAAGGGTTATTCCTAGAAGTTTCATAGCAGGAGATATCACTTACTACAAGTGTGATTAAGGAGGGCTTTCAGAAAAAGCATGAATATTAAGAACAAATATGGAAAGTGTATTGATTTTTCTCTCTGTCAACATCTATTTCTAGTAACTCCTCTATCCTAGACCTGTTTCCTCATCGGAATAAAAAGGAGGGTAGGGTGAATCAGATCTTGAAAGTTATGCTGACTCAGTGACCGATTATTCCCAGACCTGCTTGTCAGTCACAGTTGGGGAGAGATGGTAACGTTTGGTCAGGTCACCTCTACCCTACTTGTATCTGGAAACTCACTTATTCCTACCTTGGGGAGGGGTGGAGATGCAAGGGCCCACACTCTTTTGCTGATGTGGACCCATCTGAATTGTCTTTATCTCATCACCAAAGTCATCCATAAAAGCCAATTTTTAAGCCATTGGTGGTCTCCACTGATCAAGGGGTTGCTACGTTGACATACTTATAATAAACTACATTTAATTCTCTTTGGTCTGAGTTTTGCTTATTTAATCAGGGTGAAAGTCCAAACAAAGAATTATCCCTTCAACACAAAGGCATCAAACTCAAGGTCTGAGCCACAAGTGGCCAAAGCCCCTTGGGATCATTAAAACCAATCAAAAAAGTTTAACAAATAAAAGCACAATACAACCTAAATAATGCTAAGTTTGTACGTAGCTTCTGTTTCTAGTTGAGTTTGATAACAATGAATTAGATGCTCTCTAAGGCTCTCAATCAATTAATGACTCCATCACCCAGAAAGCATTGATTACCTAAAATGTTGCAGGCACTGTGTTAAGAATTGGAAACCCAAAGAGAAAGGTGATATTATCTCTACCCTGAAGGGGTTTAGCATATGTTCAGAGACACAAGTTCACCCCTAGGGCCTGTGAGCTCCTTTTTCCTGTCTTTTTCTATCAAGGTGGTAGAAATGGGAAAGGAAATTTGTTGGTGAACACTCAAAATAAATGAAACTTGAGGGAAAAGATACTCCCCCCAAAAGGAAGCAAATCAAATTGCTTTGGAATCTCAGAGCTAAGCAAACCTGGAGTCTTAAAATTAGGATCATTAATTGTCTACTGGTTACCAAAATACAGAAGATGATGGAAATTCACAACTCTAGTGGTTTTCAGTTAAGTGAAAACACACTTCATTCAAATGCCCTCTAGGGACGTTTGTTTGAATAATGCAGTGATAACAACAGACCACTTATTCTGCTTTAAGACTGTGAAAGTCAAGTAGTTTTCAGTTAGGAACACTGTGGCATGTATTAATTTAATGTGATGACAAATACCTAAATTATAGGTAAATTATATGACACCAAAATGCACTCCACTTATCTTAAAAAAACATCATTTCGAGTAGAAGCAATGGTGCCAGTAATGGACAGCATGTATTGTTAGGGGCCTATTTTTGAAAACCGAATTCTGCAGGACCTAAAAATTAACCATCCACACAAAGGCAGAATGGCTGGAAGCACTGGCTTTGGAGTCAGAGGACCTGATCTGATGTTTACTATGTGGGAAAGTCTCTGAATGTCCCTGGGCCTCAGTTTCCTCATCTATAAAAGGAGGGGGTTGGACAAATTCCCGGGGTCTCTACCAGCTCTGGATCTCATGCCCTGTCTATCACTCTGTAGTGTGGATTTCAGTGACTTCCACTCTTTGGAGTCCACAGCAACTACTGCTTTGCTCCCACGTCCACATGTATTATACATGTCTCAAAAGCCTTCGCAGCTAAAAATATGTTGTAGCTCTGTGAGAGCGTCATCAATAATAAAGTATCTGTTAGCACAATTGTTGCACATGAAACATATTAATATTGTCACAACTGGGTACAGTGAAGATTGGGTTCGGTGGGAGAGTAATCTTAATAGCGAAAACATGTAAGTCATTTTAAGCTTCGTATGCATAATCTCTTGATTCTTTTACCCAGCGAATCAGGGGCTATTGTTATTCAACAGAATACTAATTCTGATAGAACAATAATTCCCAAAGAGGGATTTCCTCATTTTACTGATGAGGAAGTGTTTACATTTAACCCCTGGATTCCTTCATCCCGGAAAGAGAGACACTGTGGCACATTAGAACACTGACACAAGGCAAGAAGAGCGGAGTTCAGGTCCTGCCTCTGAGACATGCTGACTATGTGTGATCCTGGGCACATATCTCTGAACCAATCAAAGGTGATCTGGGAAAAGTCCCTTCATCTAGATGTGAAACCTCAGAGCCAGCCCCCATTGCCTCCCTCACAGCAATGGATTCAAAGTTATGTTATCACAGCTAATACCTACTACCTTCCAATGGTATTTTTCAACTGGTGCAGCATTTAATTTATTGTGTGATTTCTTAAATAGATTGGGGAAGAAACCCAGCCTCTGACCCATCCAAATGTTCCCTTCTGTCCTGCAAACAAAGCATAAGAACAGTTCCACAGAGCCTACCCATCTCTGCCAAGCTGCCTGCCCTCCCTTGGGTTATTAAGGCTAGAGAAAGCTTAAACTCTTCATCAGAACAAAACACACAAGATGCCTCATATTTGGCCTAGTACTTTCCAAGGACTTATCCATTCTATGAATTTGAAAAAGAATGGATTTAGTTAATTTTCCTTCCATTTAAACTTTATTATATAATTAAAAAGCATATTGGTCAAGAGGCCAGAGTACAGCTAATGGCTCTTGTGCTTGAAAGAAGTATCCGTTTCTTTTAGCAGGGTCAGTTTACTTCTACAGTAATTAGTTCAGAGAGGACAGTGAGTCTCCTACTCAACTGGAAGGGAAGTGGGACAAAGGATGCTCATCCCAGGTCCTTTTCAGGCTCACTTCCAGGATGTGATTTGTTTGGTCAACAATTGGCATTATGGGAGGGGGAAAGAGGTGAAAGGAATTTCCCAGGCCCAAGTCAGATAATGTAAGGAGGTCAGGGAGTGGCAGCTGGGGCAGAAATGGGAGTCTGAATGGTAGAATGTAAGCTACCTGAGAGCAAAGACTGCTTCATTTTTGGTAACAGAGTCTGGTCTAGAAGGTGCTTGTTGAAGGATTAAACAGATTAGGGGCACTTAACCTTTTTTGTGTCCTGGCCACGTTTGGTCAAGCCTATAGACCTTTCTGCAGAACAGCTATAATAACCAGCAGAGCACTGTGACAGCTAACACCTATGTGGCATGTGACACTCATCTCATCTGATCCTTACCCTTGGAGGTCAGTATTCTTATGCCCATTTTACAGATGATGAACTAAGGTGGAGAGAGTTAAGTGACTTGCCCACAGTCACATATCTAATAGGTAACTGAGAGACAGAATTTAAAGTGAAGCCTTCCAGACTTCAATTTCAGGACTCTATGGAATTGCTTTAAATGCATCAAACAGAATACAGTTACCAAAATGTTAAAATAAATAAGTTTGCACATTCAGGGTTAAGAAATCTTGAATTCAAACTTGGAGGTTTTCTCTGACAGATTACAGATGGAGTCTGAATTACAAAGAGCTAAAGTAGCCCCTGGGGCTATGAACTAAAATAGCTGATAGATCCTCCCTCCATCCTTTGGGGGAAAGAGGTCTTTTAGCAATTAAGGATCAGCAACTCTTGAATTCAGACTTGGAGGGTCTCTCTGACAGGCTACAGATGGAGTCTGAATCACACTGTTACAGACTGAACTATTTCCTGCAGTAAGCTTAAATTTGATCCATAAAAACTGAAAAGTCCCATTTTTCATAGAAAGCAATGCCAAACACTCACCTCTAAACTCCATGAAACAAAAAACTTTCAAAATGTAGAGACTTAGGAGTTATCCTGAGGATGCTCCCAGTGAGCCCACAGAAGATGAGCTGTGCTCCTATTTAGCCATAAAAGGCAATGATTTTATCTGCCCATGTAAGAGTTTGTATACATGAAATGTCCATGAATAATATAGCAGGGTGAGTCTTTATTCCAGGACTATTTTCTATTGGGATCCTATCAAAAGAATGATGATGATAATGATGGCAAATATCATTTCATATAGTTAAGATCCAACAAAACACTTTCTACCTATGTCTGAAAAGTCAGTACAGTCTAAGGATATTAAAGTTTTCATGTCTTTCGCTGTTTTGTATGGTTCTCTACTACATCTCTGGGAAAGCAGGTGATAGCATTATCCTCATTTTACAGATGAAGAAACTGAGGCTTGGTGTGATTTGCCTTGGGTCTCAGCCCCTCTGTGGCAGAAATGGGACATGAACCCCATTCTTTCCAATTCCAAAGCCAGTTCTTTCCCCTGCAAGCCAGCCTTCTTCTAACAGTTATAACAACAGCAGCTCACATTAATGTAGCAGTATATTAATATAGATTCAGAAATGCCTGATGTGCATGCTCACATTTGATAGCCACAATCACCCTGGAATGTGGAGGTTTAAAGACAAAAAGCCCAGCCTCAGAGGTTACATGAGGCTGACAGATTTTGGCAAGCTGCAGAGGTGGGATTTTCATCCCGGTTTTTAGCCTCTACTCCACACCCCTTCTCAGCCTTGCCCAACGCTGCTCCAGCGGCTTGTGACGCTCCCCCATACCCAGACTCCAAGCAGGCTCCTCCAAGCTTCTGAAGAAAAGGGCTGAGTCTGCCATGAGTCCATCCAAGCCATGTGTCTCCCCCTCCCTCATCCCTCCTTTCGCCTCCTTACCACATTCAGCAGCATGATGATACAAAAGTTGATGCACACTGCTGTCCCTGTGGTTGCAACCTGAGAGTTATTCCTGATTAAAGCCCACTTGAAGGCAGCGAAAGTACTGACAGTCACAACACGGTAAATGACAATTCCAAACACAGCGGCAATAACCACACAGATCTACAGGGGGAGAAGAAAACAGAGAAGGCCTTCTGGGCTTGGAGGTTGCAAGACAACCATCTCCATCAGAAAAAACTCTTAGTATTAGTGCTAAGGCTAAGCCACATGAGTGCTCTGGAGCTGGGAGGGACCTTGGCTAAGACCAGTGGTGTTGAATTCAAATAGAAACTACTGATCGATAGATTACGCCTCTTTCAAGTTTATAAAGCACTTTTACCTACAGTATCTCATTTGATCTCAACTGGCTCTCATGGGGTTGCTGTTAAAAGCCCTATTTCAGGAAGGAAAGAATTCTTAGGGCATGTGTTTACCTTCCTCCCAGAATGAGAGGAGAGAGTTTTACTCTACTGTTCTAGGCTTTCAACTCTGTCATCTAGACTGGAAGAAACAGACTTAGGGCCCAGGAATTTAGAAGGGAACTTAGGTACCCCTTGGTCCAACCTTCATCATTTCACATGTGAGGAAACTGATGATTCAGAGAGCACACAGAACATAGATTACTGCTGGAAGAGACCCTGAGAGGCAGCTCATCCAAACTACTTATTTTGCTGTTGAGTAAATGGAGGCTTAGAAAAGTGAAATGACTTTTCCTGAGTCACAATGGCAGCAGAGTTCAAGGTGGGATGTGAACCTGGGTCCTTTGAATCCAGAGTGAATGTTCTTTCTGTAATTCCATATGGCCACCTTTATGATACACTCAACAAGTGCTTATAGCTATCCTCACCTTGCTGACTTGTAGTGAGGAGGGATCTACAAGCTCATGAAGCAGTCTACTCTTCTTTGGGACCTTTAGAACAATTGTGCTGAAGGGTTTTTCCCCACTTTTGTTGAGTGGAAACCTGCCTCCTGGGAGCTTCTGCCCATCGCTACTAGTTGTGTCCCTCAGGGCCAAGCAGAACCAGCACAATCCTTGTTACCCTCATCCAGCTGGACCACTCACCATTTCCTGAACTCATCAGACCCTCAGGTCTCTGGGGATGGGCTCTCTCCTAGTACATGGTTTTTAATGCCCCTTGTCTACCTATCCAGTTCCAATGTATATTTAACCTAGTTGACTGTCACTCTCAGATCAGTTCTGTTACCTGGGAGTACCTTCTTGTGGCTGGTGCTCAGGCTTGGCAGGAGAAATAAGTGTAGCCTTGAGCATGGGGAGTTAAAACACTTCATGGTCATACCAGCTCACATCTATGGACAGAGTGTCCCCAAAGTCCTAGTGCAGTTTTATGCTACTAAAAGTATTCAGCTATTAACACTTATCTATAAGGACCTCAATTATTAAGCACTTACTGTAATAATGACAATACTGCACTAAGACTTCTGATGACTTACAAACCCACTATGGCAGGTAGTGTGAAAATCTTAGGATCAGAGCACAGGAGCAGGGAGGGACATAGTCTAGTCCCTTCATTTTACAGAGAAAAAACTGAGGGCCAGAGTGATTAAATGGTTTCCCAAGGTGATGGATGCCCAAGCTGGGATCATGGGACTGTGGATTTCAAGCAGGAAGTGACCCTGGATACCCTCTAGCCCAACCCCTTCATTTTACAGATAAGAAAAATTGAGGCTCAGGGAGGCCAAATGACTTTTTGCTCCGACTACTGACCACCCTGCCTTCCTTTTAAGTCTCAACTAAAATCCTCTCTTCTACACCCAATCCCTCTTCATTCCAGTGCCTTCCTTCCCTCTGTTAATGACTTCCTATTTATCCGCTATACAGCTTGCTTATATATATATGTTTGGTTATTGTCTTCTCCATTATACAGTAAGCTCCTTGAGGGCAAAAAATGTCTTTAGCCTCTTTCTGTTTCCTTAGCACTCAGCACAATGTCAGGCACCCAGAAGATGCTTAATAAATATTTACTGATGTAGCGATTGATTGTGCTGACCTTGGAATTACAAGACCTGGATTCTTGCTTTAGCTTAGGCACATACTTGCCTCAGTTTCTCCATCTGTACAATGGGAACAATAATTCTTTTTTCCCCCTCCTCCACCTGCCTCTTGGGTTTAATATGAAGATTAAATGAGATCAGGTCTCTAAAAGCACTTTGTACAAACATAGAGTTTAGTTTCATTTAGAAGAAAATAAATGGAAAAAGTCCTCAAACCATAAAAAATATTCCAGATGCAGAAACAACAAGTCTGCTGCATTTATCTGTAAATGCTTGATAAGGTTCTGGTTTTCCCGAAATGGGGTTCATCCGTTCTTTCTTGGAGTATTTGGCTTCAAACTGGGGCCGTATTTCTTCCTAAAGAAGAGAGGGACAACCTTTTATGAACTGGGCAGTTGTACACAGGAAAAACAAACAGACCCATAAACAAATCACCAAACAGCCAACCAACCAACCTAATATAGCAGACTCATACGCCAAATCTTAGATCAAGAAATGGTCATTGTGAAAAATGTATACTCCAGATCCACCATTGTTGAAAGCAAGTGATTCAGATGGATATTTTTAGAATCTCGCAAGTGTTTCTGTTATTGTATTAAATCAAACTATAAGCCATGAACCAAAAAGATTATTTTAAAGCGGTTCCCTAGTGACCTGAAAGAATGAACAAATTTCCTTTCTACTCTTAGGGAGTATCTCAAACATCACAATGAAAATGAAAATTCTCCATGCTGGAAAATGGAAAAACTCAGTTCTCAGCTAGCTCCAATTATTCTCCTTCTTATCTTACTTGGATAGCTAAAAATATGACAATTAAAAGTTTTATCACATGCAATTCACTTTTAATCAACTGATTTTATATATAACAATTGACTTTAGAAACACATTAAAAACCTAACAAAACTGGCTACAGTCAGAGCTTTTGAGACCTCTAAAACAAACGGATATTTGATTTATCTAGCTGAAATAAGCCCAAATAGGAAAGGTCACAGAAGAAAAAGTAATTATGGGATTAGGAAAAGAATGCTAAGGTGTTAGGTTCTGGTTGATGGAGATTTTATATGATGTTCATGTG
This sequence comes from Bettongia penicillata ogilbyi, assembly GCA_023548195.1. Classification (NCBI taxonomy): domain Eukaryota; kingdom Metazoa; phylum Chordata; class Mammalia; order Diprotodontia; family Potoroidae; genus Bettongia; species Bettongia penicillata. The sequence continues at coordinate 6,666,424 of JAJHZJ010000595.1, forward strand.
TCTTTGAATAACAGAGGAGATGAACTAAGGCTGGGCTTTTAACAAGGTGGAGAAAGTGTAAGCCCAGGGAGGAAGCTGGCCAGGGTTAGGATGGGGGCAGAGCCAAGTGATGAGGAAGGAGGGACAGGTATGGGGGGGATGAAGAAGAAAAATAAGAACTAGTGTTTATATGATGCATTAAGATTTGCAACACACGTGACAAATATTATCTCTTTTGATTCTAATAACAACCTTGGGTGCTATTATTATGCTGTCTGACAACTAAAGAAACCGAGGCTTGGAGAGGTTAAGTGACTTGCCCAGGGTCATGCAACCTGAGGCAAGATTTGAACTCGGGTCTTTCTGGCTCTAAAATATATGTGCAAACTGAACAGCCATATGAAATTCCTACGAGGTTTTTATGTGAATTGAGAAAGAGCTAAAATGCAGAGAACAATTATATCCCTGGTGCTTAGCACAATTCCTGGCATATGGTAAGTGCTTCGTAAGGGTTTACTTATTATATCCAGTCAGTTTCTGGAGCAGGTTTAGCTTCATTCCATTTATTGAAGGCAACCACAGTAGAGGATGGACATGGACACTCACGAGGTCCCCCTTAGCCCCCTTTTCCACCCATATACACACAGACACACAGACACCTCCAGTGTTACACTTCTTCCTGTTTTGTGTTCCCTTGTAAGAATGTGAGCTCCTAGGGAACAGGAGATGCCTTGTTCACTTGTGTTTGTGTTCCCAGCACTTGAAAGAATATGGAGCAAATGGGATACACTTGAATGGTTTGTCTGTCTGTCTATCCCAACTAGGAGGTAGGAAGAGGTACATTTCTGAGTGACTCTGGACAAAAAGTCCAGGAGAAGGACTGTCTTTGTGATTTCATTGGCATAGGGGACTCCCAGGGAAGGAAACCCACTTTACCAGTTCAGGGTAGCACTGTGTCAGTGACTTGTTAACTCAGAGATTTCCCAGGGGCAATGAGAGGCAGCAGGGACTTGTCCAGGGTCACACGGCTCACTGTGACAGGCAGAACCTCCACCTCAACCTTCCTAGCCCTGAATTGGACTCTCTCTCTCCACGATGCTATCCTGCTTCCATGGATGCAACTGGAGACTCTGGGTCACCCGGGGAAAGGGGATGGTCTGGCAAAGTGAGCGGCACATTTTCATACAAACCTCCTCCTCCTCCCAATCGATCAAGTCCCAGTCATAAGCAATTACTGCTCGTCTTCTCTTCCAAAACTCCAGGAAAACGGTTGCTGGAATGAAGAGAGGACAGATAAAGGAGAGTAAAACATGCAACAAAGGGGAGATGAACTGTGTTACTGAGAATGTAAGAGTGTGTGGAGGAGGGTAAAGAATGAAGGGACTGAAAAGGCATGGTGACGGAAAATCAAGGGTTAGAATCACCCTGAGTCACTCTTCAGAATCATATTTTTAAAAGTATACAATAAAATACAACTGATGCTGAAGGACAGCAATTATCTTGAAATGCAGTAATAAATGAATGTGTGTGTATGTGTATATATACATATATGTATATATGTGCACATAGATAATCGAATAGATGTAATAGGCTACAGTATGAAACAAGTCCTCATATATGTATACTATATATCAAATTATATATAGTTATATAACTATATACATACTTATATCCATGTATGTACACATATAAGTATGTATATCTAGATGCATTTATATTTATATATCTATATATATATAAACATGGATAGTGTGTGTGTATATATATACACACACATACATGAAGACTGTGTGTATGTGTGCATGCATGTACACACACGTTGGTAAAAAGCCTGGACTCAGGTTATGAGTCCCTGGATTAGGGAATCTCTTGCCATAATCACATAAGAAATAGAGGCCACAGTCAATGTGGAGCAGTCTAAACCTGTGGCTGCTTCTCTGTGTTGGAAACCTGGGGATGGATGTCTAGGGGCTCCAAATACCAGGGAGACAGCTTCAGGGCTCCAGCTCCTTCAAAGTATTTAAAAGACTTGTGACTTTTCATCTTTATAGTGGATGTTATAGGTTTCTCTCCGTGGAGTAAAAAGACATGAATTTCCTTCCTTTGTCCATTACAAAACAAAAGAAAGAAAAGAAAAGGAGTCTGGGAATTTAAAGGCATGACTGTTTGGTTTTTCCCTTTTAGAAGGACATTTGGGGCTTGTGTGTCCAGCACCACAGGCAGTTCTATGGAGAAAAGAAAAAAACAGCCTCTGTTTTATTGTTCTGTATTTCTTCTCATTTCTGTAGGGAGCCTGTCCCAAGTTTCACTGGAAACATTTCCAGGGAACAAGCGAAGACAATATTATTTCCTCTGGAGGGAGGAATTTCTGCTGAATGCCCCATGCTTAATGACTATTTGCCCTATGTCATCTGACCCCATGACATCTGGTAATTCATCTGTCTTCTCTAAGTCTCAGTTTCCTCCTTGTTAAAGAAACAACACCAGTCTCAGCATGGTATTAGTGGAGAGAGCTTGGGAGCCAGAGAACCTGGGCTCACAACCCATCTGGAGGCTTCTGGGCAAATCATGTATTCACCTATAAAGTGAGAGGAGTGGGCTGGACAGCGCCTCAGCCTCATTCAGCTAGAAATTTTGGATTCTCTGCAATGACACCCTGTATGTTAAGCACTTTGAGAATTTTTTAAAAAGTGCTATGTAAATTCAAATCATCAGCTCCATCATTAGGCAGGGCAGGTATCACAATCCTTGTTGAGGCCACTGAGAGCAGAAATCATTCAACTTAGTTAAAGTCATATGAATCTTATGAGAGGAGGAAATCCTACTCATCTGCTATTCCCAGTGGTAAATATTTTACACAATTAAAAACTCACTTTTCATAATCTCTTCAGGTTGATTCATATGTGACTATGAAAGTTATAATTAGCACACATATTCAGGAATAAGAAAGACAAAGCATTGGAACAGACAGAGGGGTTGGCCTTGGAGCCAGGAAGACTGGTATTCCAATTCTGCCTTGAAAGCATCCTGGCTGTGTGCTCCTAGCACTCCAACCAACTCTCTCAGTCCATGAGGTGCAAAAAAAAATTGTTGACTTGCATCATTGGAGGAAGTTTTCACACTAGGAGTTCCCCACAATGATTTAACCACAAGTCTAGAACCCCTACTCCACATCCCCCAAATTAAATCTGGAAGCAAAAACAAATTAAAATTAACTTTCAAAAACTGCAGTAAAATAAGCTCGCTCCTTCCTTCCTTCCTTCTTTCCTTCCTTCCTTCCTTCCTTCCTTCCTTCCTTCCTTCCTTCCTTCCTTCCTTCCTTCCTTCCTTCCTTCCTTCCTTCCTTCCTTCCTTCCTTCCATAATGAGATTTACATTAAAACAATAATTTCCATTTTTAGATCTGGACCTGAGATTTCATCAATTTAGGGCACTCCTGGGGTGAAAACTTCAGCTACCAATATAGATCAACAATTTGTCTGTGGCTTACAGTCTTAGGAATTGCCTAATAATGCCTAATTTCTAATAACAGGGGCACTGAGAGGTTAAGTAACTTATCCATGGTCACGCAGCCAGCAACTGCTAAAGGTAAAACTTGAACCCAGAGTTTTCTGACCCTTGGGTTAACTCTCTAGCCATTGGGCAAAATTGTTTCTCAAGTATATAATCATAATGTTGACATTCTGGCTAGACATGATGAAGATCTCACTGAGTTTGTTTATTGCAGAGAATTTAGTTCTTGACAACAACAAAGTAAGAGACCAAAATAGGCCAGCGACAGACCAAAGAGAAGCAAAGACCAACATAGATAATCCACTTCCTGACTTGTCTCTGCTAACATCTAGCTCCCTAATGACTAGCATTATCCCCCATACCCCTACCCAAGGGAGAAGAGCCAATTTGAAATCTGTAATTGTTCTCTCCTTGGTATTTTTCTGAACAAAATCCAGCGAAGGAAAAGCCTCAGTAACTCCACTTTATGTACATCCAGCCATCACTTTCACTCCTCAAGATGCCAATCATCTCCTGAGGTAGCCCCATCTTGGCTGGTCCATGCTGGCTAATGCAGCCACTGGGGGTGTTTCAGAGAGTTCATTTTCACTTGGTACAGGAGCCTGGTGGGCTCCCACAGGGTCAACTCCAAAGAGAACCTTGCAGAATCTCTGGAGAAGCAGGAGAATTTGAGCAAAAAGGAAACCAGAGAACAGACTCCCCTTGTCCAGGGGTCTTGTGAGGGCTGGCTGCAGAGAACCCTTGGGCCCAGGGAAAGCAGGGAGAACCTGTGTTTAGGCTGTAAAATCCTACAACTTGCCCTTCCATCAGCCAGGAAGCAACGATTAAACACCTATTGTATGTCAGGCACCAGGTGGCACAGTGGAGAGGGAGATGAGGTAATCTTTGTAAAGAGCTCTGCAAACCTTAAAATGCAACCTTAATATACTAGGTAAATGTGCACTACCTGATTTCCTTCTAGAATGTTAGCTGAAGCAACCCCAAAGATTCAGAATTTAGTCCTAGTCTTACCTTTACTTTGAGAAACAAGTTACTCCAATTTAGTTGAAACTCTCCTCTGATCAGTATTCAATATCAGACTTTAAGAGGTACATATTCATTGAATCTGGGCAGCTACATGGCAGAAGATATAACCCTGGGCTTGGAGTCAGGAAGACCTGAGTTCAAATCTGACCTCAGATACTTCCAAGCTGGGTGACCCTGGGTAAGTCATTTCACCCTGTTTGCCTCAGTTGTCTCATCTGTAAAATGAACTAGAGAAGGAAATGGCAAAATACTCCAGTATTGTAGCCAAGAAAACCCCAAAAGGGGTCATGAAGAGTCAGATATGGAAACAACTGAACAATTCACTCATTTATCTGACAAGGCTATTCCATTCGTTGTGTTTAGCCATTTTCCAGTCATGTCCAACTCTCCGTGATACCATTTGGGGTTTTCTTGGCAAAGATATAGGAGTGGTTTGCCATTTCCTTCTCCAGGGGCTCCTGTGTAAAAATCTAAATGTTAAGAGACACAAAGGAAAATAAGATGTGGTTCCTCCAATAAGATACAAGGAGCTTGGCGGTAGAGACTGTTTTTGTGTCAGCATTCCCAGGGTCAAGCCAAGCAGACCCCTTTAAAAATATTTGTTGAATTGAATTACTCTCTATGAGCTCACAACACATATTAGAGAGATTGAAGGACAGGGATGCACACAGAGAGAATTCAAATTAGACTGAACATCGTTGCTATGAGATCATATTGGGGAGGACTGTATTATGTGATCTATATGGAAGAAAGTACTGAAACGAGACACCTTCCAGCAACTTACCCCAGACTGCCATGAAAACAGCAAAAAACACGGTAGCTCCATTGTCAAAAAGATGGGTTACCTGAAGACAAAGGAATCATGAGTTAATTTTCAAAGAACAGTAATTCTTATAAACAAGGTTTTTCGATTTCTTTCTTTCCTAGTTTCTATACGAACAAAAGTGGATGTTCTTGAAAGGAGCCCTCCCTCACTCAAAAAAAAACCCAAGGTCAAGTGCAAGTCATGTCATTATTTCTCTGATAGCATGGTCTTCTTTGGCAATGAAGGATGAACACACACATCAGGGTCAGATTCACATGTTTCTCAGGAACTTTAATGCTTCCCATTTTTTAAGGATCCCATGTTCTAGGAAGGACATTAATAAGAGGAGGGTCACCAGAATGTCTACTACAGATTTATGCTACACAGCCTCAACTGGGCCCTCACTGCTGCCAGACAATCCTACTCTACCTCCCCTGACAACTCCCTCTTCTACTCTTCATAGTGACTCTTCCAAACCTTTTCATCCCTCCTCAAATCTCCCATGACTCCCCTTGCCCCACCCTCTCAGCTGAGATTTCTGCCTCATTTTATGAAAAAAATTTGGGACCATTCTTCTCTCTTCTTTCTCCTCTCCTATCATTATCTCCTCTACTCCTGCTTTCCCTCATGAGGTGGCCTACTCCTTACCAAGGCTACCCCTTGATAATCATTTAATATAAATTTTGGACTTTAATAAGGACCTAAGCCTGAACTAATCAATCAGACTGCTTTGCTTTGTTCTAAAAATGCCCTTTTCTGTGTCAGCAACTTCAAAGATCTGTTTATGACAGGATGCCTGCAACCAGAGTGGTGGGATTTTTTTCTTATTTTGTGTCACAGAGACATAATGCTACATAGAGGAAATTCACACATTCTGGAATCATAAATTCCAACTGACATTACTTTGTTAACTGTCTTGTCTCATTGAATTTACAACTTATTCAACTAAGGAAGTTCCTTTCTCATGGTAAAGTGTATTTAAGTCTGGTCATTCTTCTATCAGGCAGTCAGGAGTTTCCTGGCTCCATGATCATGTAACTCTTAGCTTTAAGGGAACAAACTGTATGCATTTAGCCTGTTTGCCTTTTTCTTAACCAAACTTTCAGGATGACACCCTCCCCTTATTCAAGAGTTTCCATTCCAAGAACAAGGCCCTCCCCATCTCTCAGCTCCAGGTGTTTTCTCTGGCTGTCTTCCATACCTGGAATGCTCCCCTGCCTCCATGCTCACTACTGACTCCCTGGCCTCAAGTCCCAACTACAATCCCAGGGTCTACTGCCCCAAGGCTTGCACTTCTTAGCTAAGGACACCAAAGGCCCCAAGGGTCACACATGGAGCTCATAATTGGCATTTTAATGCCTGACCTGTTTCTGATGCAGACTGGCCATATCACTCTGGGCAAATCACTTACACTAAACTCCTAGAGTCCTAGATACTTCTCTCTCAGAGGCAGAGCAGCTGTACTGGAAGAGAGAGATCCTTCTTTCAATAAAATCAGAGGTCTGTTCTAAAGACAACAGCAACAAAACCAATTTATTCATAGTAAGAATTTCTTTTTTTCGTAATCAGTTGTTTTTCAGTTGTGTCTGACTCTCCATGACCCCATTTGGAGTTTTCTTGACAAAGATACTAAAGCGGTTTGCCATTTCCTTCTCCATCTCATTTTACAGATGAGGAAACTGAGGCAAACAGGGTGAAGTGACTTGCCCAGGGTCACACAGCTAGTAAGTGTCTGAGGTCAGATTTGAACTCAGCTATTCTTGACTCCAGGCCTGGCACTCTATCTACTGCACCACCTAGATGCCACAAGACTTTTCTTACTCCTATTAAAATAATATAAGTTGATTGAGGGCAGGGATTGTAATGGTTATAAATATCTATGATGTAATGGATGTAAATATCTATATGTCTTTACCTATATCTGTTTCTATATCTATATCTTGAGTGCTTGGCACACAGTAAGCATTAAATGAATGTTTCACTCATTCACACAAAGAATATTTTGAAATATTCTTTTAATGCAAGTGCCTTTCCTTGATTATCTCCAGATTGTCTTGTATCTGTCTTATTGTTTGAAAGCCAGCTGGCTCCCCCATTAGACAGGGAGCTACTTGAGGGCTGGAACCAGGCTTTTTTTTTTTTTTATTTTGACTTTTCTTTGTACCCTTAGGGCTTAGCACAGTGCCTGGTATATAGGAGGCTCAGAACATCAGCTTGGTGACTTAAATATGCTCTATGTAAACACATGAGTCTTTGTTTCGCAAAGATCCCTGACTTCATACTTTCTTCATATTAAAAAAACCATAACTGTTTCCCAAAGCAGGGCTGAACTGGTGAAACCACGGAAACCATCATTTTCACTCACTTTCTTACCCTGACTAACAGCTATATTTATCCTTCACACATAACAGAGAGACAGCTGGGGATTTCTCTAGCACTTGGATCCCTTCTGCAGCAGCAAGGCCTGGAGGAGAAGTGAGATCTCTGCCAAGCCAAGGGTTTCTATCCTGTGTAAATCACACCAGCATCGATGCCAAGCTGGAATGAATGATGCTTCTTGGCAGAGGAGGGTGGTTTTTTTTTCACGCTCCTATAGAAAACATACATTATTACCCCTGTGAGAATAAGCCTACTGCAAAGAGATTGTTTCCTGCTCTATTAAGATGCAATTGATTTTTGCTTCTTCCTGAAGTTGGTGCCTGCTTTTCTCTGAACAAAGGGAGAACAGCTTATTGAGCATGGGAAGAGAGAGAAAGGATTAACATCTGTATACCCATCTGTAGTAGGCACCATTAGAGCACATACCAGATGAATGAATAAAAATACATTTATTAGGCACTGACTGTGTTCCAGGCACAGAGCATAGGAGAAACAAATGCAAAAAGGCATTCTCAGTTTTAGATAAGAAAAGTCTAATTTTATGTTTTTGGCCTGTCTTCTCTATACTTTTGTTATTTTGGGCACTAAGATTTTATCAGATTTTCCACTGTGTCAGGAATCCCCAGGGTGGAAACTCCTTCCCCTGGTGCAGATTGGAAACTCCTTTGTAATTTACAGTCAGTTTTAGAGAGCTTTGTCCGGATAGGTCATGCAGCTCTTTTGTGGGACTCCCACCAGAACATTCAAGCAGCACATCCACTATCCCATTGAATCCTCATGATGATCCCGTGAGGGGCTAGTTATTATTGTCCCCATTTTAGAGATGGGAAAACTGAGGCTGAGAGGGGCTAACTGAATTAGAATTACAGATTGTGGCTGCTACAGTGCCTCAGAAGCCATCATGCGTCAGAACTCGTGCGATGTTCTCTTACTTATCCATCATGCACTCTGACGGAGCTACAATGTTTACTAAGCCGTTTACATAGATGATCCCATTTGAGCATTACGAGACCCTAGTAAGGCACATGATGCCCCCTCTGTTCACAGGTAAGGAGACGGAGACCCAGTGAGGGTCACAGAGAAGACTCAGGATTTGCTGCTTCTTGCAACTAGTAAATATCAAAAGCTTTCCTGGTCCCGAGCTCAGCAATGCAGCAACAACTTCATTTGGGGATGTTGAGTAGAAGTGACAGAAATCATAGACAACCCTACTGGTGGACCAGGATACAAAGATGAGGGGCTGCCACAGTGCACAGAGCGCCAGGTCTGGAGTCAGCAAGACCTGAGTGTAAATCCAGCCTCAGCCACGTTCAAGATGGGTAACCTTGGGCAAGTCATTTCACCTTGTTTGTCTCAGTTTCCTCATCTGTAAAATGAACTGGAGAAAAACATGGCAAACCACTCCAGTATCTTTGCCAAGAAAACCCCAAATGGGATCATGAAGAGTTGGACACAATAACATACAATACTGATTGGTCGATTGAATCAAGTATTGGTTTCAACCAGATGCAGTCTTTGATGGAACCATTCCAGTTTTTCCAACGACAATTTTCAGGATCATAGAACTAGAAGGGATCTCAGAGGTCATTTAATTCAGCTTCCTCACTTTACACATGGGGAAACTGAGGTACAGGGAGAGGACATGACTTGCAAAGGGAGTCAGTAGATCAAAGACTTAGAACCAGGAGGGACTTCAGATGTTCTCTATTCCAAGCTGATTATTTTACAGATGAGGACACTGAGGTACAGAAAGTTGTAGGTCACAAAGGTAATAAGCATCCAAGGTGGGATGTGAACTCAGCACTGACTCCACAGGTAGTGCTCTTCTTACATCAACATCTTCCATTTCAATCTACCCAGTTTGATGATTTTTTTTTTATTCTACTAAACCTACATTCAAGACCAGCTTTTGGGTAAAGAATACAAACACATCCCTAGTTCTCACCTTAGCAGGCATTCAGACATAACAAATCAACACAGTCCTTTGGAGAACACAAAGGGTTTATTCTGATTATTTCCAATACATTTCCTCTTAAAACTTTTATGACATGTTCTCTTAGAGAACATCACTCAGACCTCTCCAGAGACTTTATTTTTTGACGTAAAAGCAGCAGCAGAACAGACTGACCTGGGATTTCTGAGAAAGAGCAGATTCCAAAACAACTACTTACAGTTCAGAATCTGCCCTTTCAACCCAGTTATGTCATGGACAGAACTTTCTGTCCTCATCCAACTGAAATTTTCCTGACTCCCACAGGGATACTCCCCTTCCTCTGCCCTCTCCTCTGTAGAATTGACTTTTCCATATACATTTCACCTCTCTGTATGTTTGCCAAAGGTAGCATGCTTTCTTTTGTTCTGTCCAGAGCACCCTGAGAGCTCAAATTCACTCTCAAAGGCAAAGTGGCAGAGCCTATAGAGTACTGGACCTAGTATCAGGAGGAATTGAGTTCAGATCCTGCTGGAGACACTTAATAGCTGTGGTGGTCCAGGAAAGTTCTTGAGCCTTTCTTAAACTATATCTTAGCCTCAGTTTCCTCGCTTGCAAAATGGGGAAAGTAGTTCTTTTGTGAGTCAAGTGAGATTTTATATCTATATATAACTACACCTGTCACATGTTATATATATACACAGAAAAAATATATATTTATTATATGTAATACATACATATACATACACACCGGACCTCATTCCTCATCTGTCAAATGAGGGGTGGGCTCTGAGGATCCTTCTTGCTATACATCTATGATTTTAGGATCTTTCTGGCTTTCCTTTCTTTCTTCCTCCTTTTTCTCTTTCTTCTTTCTTTCTTTTTCCTTCCTTCCTTCCTTCCTTCCTTCCTTCCTTCCTTCCTTCCTTCCTTCCTTCCTTCCTTCCTTCCTTCCTTCCTTCCTTCCTTCCTCTCTCTCTCTCTCTCTCTCTCTCTCTCTCTCTCTCTCTCTCTCTCTCTCTCTTTCTTTCTTTCTTTCTCTCTCAGGCAAGCAGACAGAGGAAAATATTACAGAGTAGCTAAGTCCTCCCACTTTGCTTGAGAAAAAAGTATATAGCCCAGCCATCAAGAAAACACAAACTAGGGAGAACATGCAAAATTGGAATTTACCTTGGCATAAACACAGCTGTCTGACAGCCTCATGAAAGGACAATATTTGTCACACACAGGACACATGATGATATCGGTAGCTTGGCAGACTTCTTTACTGGAAAAAAAGAACAGACAAGGGCTGCTATTTTATCATACAAATGTAATTTTTCTCCAACTTCACCAGGATAGTCTATTGATAAACTGTATCTGGTCGATTAAATTCCTGCTTTCACAAGCTTTGCAACCTTTTCTGCTGGCGATGCTAAAAATCGTGATGCCTGCACATTTTAATAATGTGATAAACCACCTTATTTATGATTGTGTCTGCTCAGTTTCACATATTAATAAGCTAACATCAGAAAAATATATGAACCAACATACTTAGAGTTATGCACAAAATTATCCAAATGTACCTAAATTTGGTCATAAAAACTCTGCAAGACTGAAACAATTTATCCTCTCTCTCTCTCCCTCCCTCCCTTCCTCCCTCCCTCCGTCTCATCTTTCATTTTCTCCTTTTTTCAGCATGGCTAATGTGGGAATGTATTTCACATGGCTAAAGATTTGTAACAGGGTTTGTTTTCTCTTGCCTTCTTAATGGGTGGGAGAAGGAAGGAAGAGGATCCAAGACCGAAAATAAAACTGAATTTAAAAAGCTGGATTTGTATTTTTTCCTGGAGGTCCCTGGGTAGTGCTCTGGTTCAGCAAATGAGTTAGGACAATAATTTCAGCATAATGGATTGGAGAAGGAAGAGACTGGAGACCTGCCGGTGAACAGATGATTCTCACTTTTCACAGGTATATTCAACTTTAAGGGTGACACCAAAATTTGAGTTTGGGGACCACACTGCTTTTGTCTCCATATCTTTTGAACCTGGCATAACACCTTGCAAAGAGTAGGGGCTTAGTAAGTGTTTGTTGCATCAAACTGGATTTCTGAAATTATTTTTTAACTATTTCCTGATGACAGGAAAGAGCTAAATTCCCTTCAAATCCCCAAACTCCTATGGTTTGTAAAAAGGTATTTCTTTTTGGTATATGAGTAAAAGGACTTTTTGTAAAAATGGACAATGTAATGATAATAATAAATAATGATATGATGATGATGACTATCATTTATGTAACACTAAGGTTTGTATAGCATTTTACAAATATTACTTCATTTTTATTATGAAAGGATTTAATTGCTACCTCATAGAAAAGTCAAGCCTAACTATTTTAAACACACTGGGTAATTATTTTGTGAGTTGTTTTTCCAAGATCTGCTATTTTACCTGGGGGACAATTTCCTTCATGGACATTGGCTATAATTCTTTTGTGATAGAGGTGATGGTCTTGGGTAATTGCTAGGATTGAAAAACATCAGCCTCTGGCTAACCTGGGGATGAATGTCTCTGCTTTTGGCTAGTCTACTCTTAAGGGAACTGGTGTCTTCTATTTCTGGAGCCAAGCTTGAAGACTTTCTGAGTGGGGGGAGGAAGAACCTGCCACCTGCAGGTCACTGGGCCCCTACCCTCTGCGAGGGTAGGATCAAGGTGTTGGAGCTCAAGCTCTAGGAACATGGGCTTTGTGTGTAACACAATGTCATTCCCAGGTCACTATAGGGCATTAGAGGAAGAAAGTTACAGACACTCAATCTCAAACCGGTGGGCTGCTCCAGGCTCTCCCTTCTTACCTGACTTGGCAGTGGTCCAGAGTGGTAACTCCATACAAAAAGACAAAGAGTCCAATGAAGGCAGCTGGGAAGAGCATTCCTGTGTACCAGCCCAACCAGGCAAAGTAGAGACCGATCTTCTCACCAAAATACCGCCTGTGTAAAACACAACAATGTTCCTGGGTCACTTTTATGCAGAACTGCTTAAAAAAAGCAGAATTGTGGAATTCTGCAAAGTTTGGGAGCTCAGAGGGACCTTGGAAGTCATTTAGGCCCACCCCCTCATTCTGCAGATGAGGAGATGGAGGCTGAGAGTAGGAACGTGATTGCAGAGGTCACAATCCTCATGGTTCTTGGGTAGTTTACTGAGGGCTGTGTTCATTACTGATTCAGACTCTCAGTGTGAATGTCACCTTTAGGGGGACTTGGGAAGGACTCAATCCTACCTTAGACAGGTACGAGTTGTGTGGCCTGGGGTAAGTCACAAAGTCTAGCTGAGCCAGTTTACACATCTGTAAGGCAGGGATAGGCCATGACTAGGGATCAGATCTATGCTTCTCCTCATCTATGACATGGACTGAGGCACTGTGGGATTAGGAACCAATCAGCTCGCTGATGCAAAGTGCTTGGCAAATCATGCAGCACTTGTTTAAATGTCATTTATGCCTATGATATATAATTTAATCCTTATATAATAATATAAATCTATGAGTCTTGTCTCTTGTGTCTCAGGTAATATAGAACAAACCCACCCAATCTAGGCAAGAAGCTAATACTTCTAAAAATGGGTCTGGGCCTCTCATTTAATTTCTGTACAGAAACTACCAATAGAGATAAGCCCTGCTGACATCTCCTATTCTTGGGGCATTGAGAGGTTGTGACTGTACTGGGGGATTTAGTCTTCCTCACAGCCTTTTTCCTCCGTTAGAGGCAGGTTCCCTGTTATGCCCCCCCGCTCCTTATTTATGACTGCCTTTTATTTAAAAATTCAATTTTGTTTTATTTTTGGTTCCAAATTCTCTCAATCTCTTCTCTCCCCCTGTTCTGCCCTCTGAGATGTGACTTATTTCTGAAGGTGGAGTCAAGGTATTGGACGGTTGGCACTTCAGTCCATGACACCCATTGATGATCCACATATTTTGGATATTTGCTACTTTAAAAGTGTCATTAATGTCTATGATGGTCCTTCATTCAATGGCTCCTAATTATTCACATTTTTAATGTTTTTCTGTCGGGGCTTTCAGTAATATGACATACAGTTTGCTAAGCTGCAACAGAAGAGTACATTGTTATGTATTTTCCTATTCAAATTCACAGGGTCATTGGTTTAGAATTAGAAGAAATCTTTAAGGGCACTAAACCTGTCCCCCTTATTTTATAGGGGAGGACACTGAGGCAAATGGAGGTGAAGTGAATTGCTCAGGATCATAAAATATCTGAGGCAGGATTCAAACTCCGGTCTCCTAGACTCCACCACCTTTCTTCTATCATTATATACCATGTCACCTGCTCATTCTTCTTCCTCTGCTAAATCACTCTTCTCTGTAGACTCTCTTACAACACAGTCTCTCTACTTTGGTCCTCAGGGAAACTGCCTGATTTCCTTAGATTTTTTTTTTGGACTGATATTATGCATCATCTTAGGATGACAGGTTTGGAGTTGGTGGTCTTGTGGTGGTCTGCTTGGTTCAATTTATACTTCCAGCCATCCACATGATGGTGTCCCCAATATGTGGTCATTTACCTTCTGCTTAAAGTACCCAGAAGTTCACTCCATTCCATGGCAGCCCTTTTCACTTTTGGAAAATTCTAATTATTATAAAAGTGTAAGTCAGCATGGAGGTAGTATAGAGAAAGCAGGCCTTAGAGTCAGGAAAACCTGGACTCAAATCCAGGCTTTGAAGCCCATGAGCTGTGTGACCCTGGAAAATTCATTGGGATCTGGCAACAACTGGGTTGATGGCCTCAGTGGCTCAGAATACTAAGGCTGATAAAACCAGAAATCAGGGATTCTTTCTTTTCCTCTCTATCCACCCCCCACTCCACAGGCTCTTGACTGCACAATAGTGAAAAGTTAAGTATTTTATGTCCCTGTCCCTCATTCCTTCTTCTTTCTAGGCAATTCAGAAAGTATCCTCTTGGCCAAGGTCTGGATGGCTCCACTACTTTATGAAAGTGCTGTCTTCTCTCCAAGTCTGCACCCTGAGGGGCTCAGGACCTTTGAGTAAAATGTGAATACCAGGCACCACTGAATATCCTGATCTGGGTGCTGCCTGAACACCGACATTCCCCATAGGTACCTTTTCTCCTCCTTCCTCTGTGAGAAGCAATGAAGTTTTGTCAAATGTTCTCCCTGTGTAGGGCACTGTTTTCCATCAAAACCATCCCCTTCTCTTGTGTACTTCGGTCTCTGAACTGCTCAATGCCTCAGGTGACTCTTTAATAAAAACTCAAAAGTTACCCCAAAAATTGAGGGGCTGATCTATATTGATGGAAGGACTTTGTTCATCTGGAAGTTCCTTACTTCAATGAACCTAGATCTACCCCAAGTTTAACACATACAGTACAATAATGCAAACATTTATTCAGCACCCCATCTAGTCCAACGTGCTTGTTTTGTGGATGAGGAAGGCAAGTTTCCAATGAGATATGGAATCACAGATCTCAATCTGGAAAGACCCCAGAGGCTGTCTTGTCTGGCCCCTTCACTTTCCAGAGAAGGACACAGGTCCTAGGAGCTTAATGATGCTCCCAGAGCTCTCTATGCAGGGAGTGATTTTTAAAATTTTAAAAAGTACAATGTTCACCCATTTCTTAAACTACATTAAAATTACACCTGTGAACATGAATTCTTCTGTCTGTAGAAGTTATACCTTGATTTGTGGAAATGCTATTTCCAATCCCAAAGTTTACAATTTTTTGTTCAAACTGGAATTTTTCCAGTGATCTTGCTTTTCTCTTTTACTGTAAAATTGCTGCTCAAAGGAGTATAACTTTAGGTCTGGAAAAGACCTCAGAGGCCATTGAGTTCAAACTTCTCCTTTTATGATGAAAAAACAGACTGAGAAAGCTTGAGTTAATTGCCCCAGGTCACAAGGGGAGCAAACATGTGGGGGGGATTTGAACCCAAGTTCTCCAACTTTCAGAGCCAGAAAAGTTTTCCTTTTTTGACATCATGCTGACATCTGAGATCCCTTCTAGGTCTGAGATTCTGTAAACTATATTGTAGATGTAGTGAAGGCTAGGACGATTTCCTTGATTTCTTTTTTCTTTCTAATATGTTGTTGCTGTGCACAAGCTTAAAACACACTTGTTGGTGGACTTTAAAAATCCAAATCGAATCCACAATCATGGATCCATTTTTTCTGCCTAAAGCAGTTTTCTCTAACATCACTCAATGTAATGTCATGCTACAGGAACAAAGTCTGGGGAGTATTTGGTTACCTGTGCTCTCTTAAATCCTGCTTTATAATGTCCATGCCAAGTTTACTTGAAACTACAAAGCTTTGTTTGATGCAAAGGAGATTGATTCAAAAGGGAAGAATTTCATCTTAGCAAACATTTCCCATCCGCATAGATCATCAGACTCTTTTTCCACTTGCACAAAGAAGAAGCTTAGAATATATCAGTCCCTTTTGATCACCACAAGTCAACAGTTTCAATGGTAACAAGCATTCAGGTATCATTAAAGACTCCCCAGGGAAATGAAAATGCAAATGGGGCTGCATGGGTTTTTTTCCCCCTATTTGGCTCACTTTTATTGCCACAGTAAACACAGAACTAATTCAGCAGATTTAAGAAACAATCTATGGCTCTTTCCATAAGAAATCCTGAAAATTGGGCTAGTTGGTACTTAAGGCTTGTAATTAGTTTCCAGATAATAAGAGTATGTGTCTGTGCTTTCACTGATATAAGGAACTCCTAGGAAAAGAAACTCTCTTCAACAATGCAGACTAGCACCCACTTTGTGATTTACAGTTTTAGAGAGTTACAAATATTTTGCCCAGAGTCTTAAGAATCTAAATTTGCTTACATGCAAATCAGAGCAGCCTTAAAATTGAATTGACAGCCTTCTTTGAATAAAATGATCAGTTTGCCATGGACTTTCAAAGCCTGTGGAAAATGTAGTCATATGTAGTATTCTGAAAGGCATTGTGGTGAAAAAATATAGTCTATGCCACCATAGATAAATCCATTAATTTCTTAGCGCTCCCAGCAGACTCTTCAAGGTCTATGTCACTGAATGGAGTTGCCACAGCAGAATTTTCTTGAATCAATGAAATCAAAGGTCTGGACAAAACACACATGAACACAACTATTCGTCTGTGGACAATAAAGATAAGATGAAAAGGTTACTGTTATATCAGAACCTTCTAGGATCCTTCTTTGTATGGCACTACCTTGTCAATTAAGGAAATAGTGCTCAAAGTATAAAGTGGGAAATTCTTGCTCCTGATGGAGAATGACATGAAACCTAAAATGGTGTACATATTTTGGCACTGCAGGACTGTACTAATTCTTCTCAAAGCCCTTTGTTAGCAAACAAACACTGTCCTCACAAGGAGAGCCCCCTCAGTAAGAAGGTAGAAAATGGGAGAAGAAGCATCCCTTCTGCCACAATGAATCATCTCTCCTTAGCTGATATCAATTGGGTCAATTCAACATATGAGAATCTCAGCTTATAAGGATGGCTCCTTCTACCTGTGTTGGTCTTACCACTGGATCTTGGACTACAGATGTGGTCAGAAGCAGGTCAGAACTCACCGTATGAGATCCAAGGGCTGGTATTTATACCACACGCCCCAGGAGGCCCAGCACTCATATAGTAGGTGCCTGTGGTTTTCTGCTCCATGAGTTCTAATGGAATTTTTACTTCTGTAACTTCCCTAGGATTGGGAAAAAAAGAAAAGACTGTTGATGTTATTACTGACAAGTGGCACTGAATATCACTTAAATTCTCCTCTGACATCAGGTTATAAATATAAGCCGTGTAAACATAATACCAAAAACTAATTCCATTGAGCAAACATGTATTATGCACTGACTATGTGCTGGGATTGAGGATATAAAGTGTTCCCTGCCTTCAAGGACCTTGCATTCTACTAGATTTATAGGACATACATGCAGATAAATGCTAAATGTTAGAAATATAAAGAAGAGTGTTTACTCCCCAATCCTAGATCATTAAGCTACTTGTCCATGGTCACACAGCTCAGATATGTTAGAGGTAGTATTAGAACCCAAGTCTTCCTGACTCCTATTTACTTCAGTATATACCAATATACTCCAGTGAAGTATATACCAAGTTAAATAATGTAATTTGAAGAGCTATAAAGGAATAGAACTGTATGTCTCTGAATCACTTTCTTTTACTTCGACAACACTTTATCTGTAAGTTCAGGCTTATTTTACAATATTTATGTAATAGGTGTGAATAAACTACATTTTTCAACATTCTATTTGACTTTAGTACTCTGTGCCAGCCACAGCTTATATAGCCCCTGTAGGAGAAGCTTTTGGAAACAGGGATTATACTTCTTTTCTATGGAAAAAGCTAATCGGTCAGTTGTAGCAGAGACATGATATATATACATAAACAGAATGTAACAAAGACCATTTCTATCCTCTTCCTGGATTAAAACCGAACTGTATCACGTTATTTAAAGCTAGCTTAAAATGTCAGTATGAATTTGGGGACTGTATGTAAAGTAGGCACCAGGGTGTCCTTGGTTTTAGCAAGACCTAGATGTAGGTCCTGACTCTGACAAATACTGTTTAAACTTTTGGCCTCTCAGATGCTCTGATATCATAGGTTACAGATGCTGCTCTGTATTTGGTAGGGGAAGTTCCTCACCTGGAGTTCCCCATACTGAAGGAATCATAAGTTTTCTAGTTCTCCCTGTAAAAGTGTTATAATAAACCAAAGATCCTGATTTCTATAAGCCATGCATAAAATCTAGCCTTAGTATTCTATGATCATACTATGTGTATATATAAAAGATTTTTTGGGGGTGGGGTTGAGGAACTAGACATGTGATTTTATTGGTGTAGTTGTGTTCTTGATGCAGAACTCACTAAATGTCAACCAGCACCTTCTCTACCACATAGAATCTTAGAAAGTTTCCAGGGGGCATTCAGAGGTTACATGTTCTAGCGACTCACACCCAGACTATGAGGAAGGTGGAATTTGAATCTAGGTCTTCCTGACTCCAAAGCCTTCTTTCCATCCACCATATAAGGCTGACTCTACAACGCTATGATGGTGAGGGAAGGGGGACCGGACAAAGAGGTCCAGTCATGGGAGGGAGTGTGTTTGGAGAGCCTGCTTCTGGAAGGTCATGATGGAATGGGGTGAGGAAGGCAGCTCTCTATGTCAAGGCATGCATAGGCTTTCTCAGATTGTTCCCTATCTATTTGCTGGGTTTTGAAGAAAGGACTTTCTGATTGGTTACTAGATCAGAACTAAGAAAAGATACTCAGTGGTCAAGGGAGTGTTTCTTGTTTTCCTAGAGGTGATGTAGGCAAGGACTGCTGTAAGCCTTCAGGTGGGGAGACCAGTGCCAGGCCCACAGTTGGTCATGACAACATGGCACCTCTGCTCTTTCCCTCCTTGTGGTCTTGCTTTCCTCTTCTTAAGTAAAGGAGTGCTGGAGATGTTATATGCCCTTGAGTTTCAAAAACACAGATCATTGGGGAGGAGCCAAGATGGCAGAGTAGAAAGGCTCATGTATGCTAGCTCTGAACCCACAGCCCATAAATTTCCTGTAAAAAGAACTCCCCACAAATTCTGGAGCAGTGCAAGCCATGCAGCAATGCAGTGGAGGAGATTTCTGTTCCAGAGAGCCCTGAAAAACCGGACCAAAGGTCCGTCGTGCACCAGACAGTGGAGACCAGCCCTGCGCTGCCCTGGCCGTGGGGCCCGAGAGGAGCGGATCCGAGCAGGTTTCAGGGATAGAACCTCTGGCGGCCACAAAGGTCCCTCCACTCACAGGCGCTACAGGTCAGTGAGAGAGACTTCCGGGCTGGCCAAGAGGGGAGCAGGGTGTCTCCATAACTCAGGTCCTCTCAGGAGGCAGCAGCAGAGGCAGTGGCAGAGGCAGCAGCGGCCGGGGCTCCCGAAGCAGCGAGGAGCTCTGCTCCATTACTGAAGATATCCGCATAAACCCCCTGAAGGAACTGAGCCTAGGAGGTGGCCCTGCCCCCACCTGAGCACCAGAACTTAAGTTCACATTGAATAGCAGCCCTGCCTGCCACTGAAAGCACTGAGGCTGGGGAGCAGCATTTGAATCTCAGACCCCAAGCATTAGCTGGGTGGATCTAGGCAGGGGTGCAGAGGAATCTCAGAAGTCAAGTAACTGGCTGGGAAAATGCCCAGAAAAGGGAAGAAAAATAAGACCATAGAAGGCTACTTTCTTGGGGAACAGATGTTTCCTCCTTTCATTTCTGATGAGGAAGACCAATGCTTACCATCAGGGAAAGACATAGAAGTCAAGGCCTCTGTACTTCAAACACCCAAAATAGATATCCAATGCACTCAGGCCATGGAAGAGCTCAGAAAGGATTTTGAAAATCAAGTTAGACAGGTGGAGGAAAAACTGGGAAGAGAAATGAGAGAGATGCAAGAAAAGCATGAAAAACGGATCAATACCTTGTTAAAGGAGACCCAAAAAAATGCTGAAGAAAATAACACCTTGAAAAATAGGCTCACTCAATTGGCAAAAGAGGTTCAAAAAGCCAGTGAAGAGAAGAGTGCTTTCAAAAGCAGAATTAGCCAAATGGGAAAAAAGGTTCAAAAGCTCACTGAAGAAAATAGTTCTCTCAAGATTAGAATGGAACAGACGGAGGCTAATGACTTTCTGAGAAACCAAGAAATCACCAAACAAAACCAAAAGAATGAAAAAAATGGAAGATAATGTGAAATATCTCATGGGAAAAACAACTGACCTGGAAAATAGATCCAGGAGAGACAATTTAAAAATTATGGGACTACCTGAAAGCCATGATCAAAAAAAGAGCCTAGACATCATCTTTCATGAAATTATCAAGGAAAACTGCCCTGAGATTCTAGAAACAGAGGGCAAAATAAGTATTGAAGGAATCCATCAATCACCACCTGAAAGAGATCCAAAAAGAGAAACTCCTAGGAACAATGTGGCTAAATTCCAGAATTCCCAGGTTTAGGAGAAAATATTGCAAGCAGCTAGAAAGAAACAGTTCTAGTATTGTGGAAATACAATCAGGAGAACACAAGATCTAGCAGTTTCTACATTAAGGGATCCAAGGGTGTGGAATAGGATATTCCAGAAGTCAAAGGAACTAGGACTCAAACCAAGAATCACCTACCCAGCAAAACTGAGTAGAATACTTCAGGGGAAATTATGGTCTTTCAATGAAACAGAGGACTTTCAAGCATTCTTGATGAAAAGACCAGGGCTGAAAAGAAAATTTGATTTTCAAACACAAGAATGAGAAGAAGCATGAAAAAGTAAACAGCAAAGGGAAGTCATAAGGGACTTACCAAAGGTGAACTGTTTACATTCCTACATGGAAAGACAATATTTGTACTCTTAAAACTTTTCAGTATCTGGGTAGTTGGTGGGACCACACACACACATACACACACATGCACACACACATACACACATGCATGCACATACAGAGACAGAGAGCACAGAGTGAATTGAATAAGATGGGACCATATCTTAAAAGAAATTAAGCTAAATGGTGAGAGAGAATACCACTGTAGGAGAGAGGGTGAAATGGAATGGGGTAAATTATCTCTCATTCACGAGGCAAGCAGGAGACATTTTAGTGGAGGGAAAAAGAGGAGAGCTGAGAAAAAAACATGAAGTTTACCCTCATCACATTCGACTAAAGGAAGGAATAAAATGCACACTCATTTTGGTATGAAAACCTATTTTACAATACAGGAAAGTGGGGGAGAAGGAGATAAGCAGGTTGGGGGGATGATGGAAGGGAGGGCAATGGGAGGAGGGAGCAATTTGAAGTCAACACTCCTGGGGAGGGACAGGATCAAAAGAGAGAATAGAAACAATGGGGGGCAGGATAGGATGGAGGGAAATACAGTTAGTCTTATACAACATGACTATTATCGAACTCATTTGCAAAACTACGCAGATAGGGCCTATATTGAATTGCCTGTCTTCCCAAAGGGAATGGGTGGGGAGGGAGGGATGGGGAGAATTTGGAACTCAAAGTTTTAGGCACAACTGTTTAGTATTTTTCTTGCTACTAGGAAATAAGAAATACTGTCAATGGGGAATAGAAAGTCATCTGGCCCTACAGGACAAAAGAGAAGATGGGGACAAGAGAAGGGAGGGATGATAGAAGAGAGGGCAGATTGGTGATAGGGAAAATTAGATTGCTTGGTGTATTGGGGTGGGGGGAGGGCATAAATGGGAAGAAAATTTGGAACCCAAAATTTTGTGACAATGAATGTAAGAAGTTAAATAAATAAATTTATATTAAAAAAATAGAAAAAAACAACAAAAAAACCCCCACAGGTCCTTGAGCCACCAGAGGTCCAGGAAGTGAAGTCCCTATCAGAGTTTGCAAGCAGTAAAAGCAGGTGAGACACCAAGAAAGACCTGAGGTTTACATCCCAGTGTAGTCCAGGTTAGTTTACATAAGGGAGTGAGTCTGTCCAGTATCTATGCCACACCCAGAGATAAATGTGGTCCTGATGAATGCTTGATAGTAACTGCTTTAAGTCTGAATTTGTTGTCCTTAGTGACCATGGTGGTGGAATCTGGAATTCACTCTGCTCCATCACAGTGTGAGAAGGAATTCTTCATAGTCCCCACTTGTGCTATATCTTCTCAATAAATGTATCTTTCTAAAAATTAACTGATGATATTTGGCTAAAGTACTAATCACTGAGTCCATCAATGATACTGGGGAGATGTTAACTGTAAAGAGCAAATTATATTGGGAAGAATACCCAAAATGGTGGCTCAAGCAGGGAGCTCTGGAGATAATACCACCATGTCTCAGGGGTACCTCTTAGAACCTTGTGTGCAATATGTAGCTGGGTATCCAACTCATTAGTATAAGTGGCAATTAGGATATAAATCCAGGGCTTATATAGGCTACATATATATGATACAGATCATGTGTATGTGACTTTTACCTTAGAAAACAGTGTTGAGTTGGTTTTATTTCTACTCATAAAGAATGTGATAGCACATTTTTTTTTCACAATAGGTGCTCATCAGATACTTGATGATGGAATGAGATAGATTAAGATGTCAACAGACCATGGAATGATCAGTTCAGATAACAAAGGGAGGAAATGAACAATATCTGTTTGAAAACAGAAGATGTTAGTCCTGTTTCAATACCTCACAATGATGAGAGACAGCTTAGGGATTAGACAGTTGGCTTCAGATCCAGGGAGCCTGAGGTGCAAGTTCACTCTCGACATATCCTGACTGCAGTCACCCTGGGCAAGTGGATTAACCTCTAAGTTCCAGGCAATATGTTGCAGAGAAGGTGCCAGCCTGCACTAGTAGAGGCAGTTTCCTTATCTGGAGTTTTCCTATACCAGTGAAATCCTCGATCTAGTCCTTATTTTCCCCATTCTTGAAAATCCATTATCACATAATGCTGAAGATGTTTTAGCACTTTAAGTTTTGTAAAGCACTTTACAAGCATATCATTTGATTCTCACAACCACCTAATGTATAGATGGGGAAACTGAGTCTTAATGAGAATAAATGACTTGAGCCAGGTCACACAGCTAGGAGGTATCTGAAGCCAGATTTATATTTAGATCTTCCAGGTTCCAGGTCTAGCACTCTAAGTGCTGTGCCACCTAACTGAATAACTCTTTGATTTACACCAATTACAACAGTCACTATGCTGTAAAAGATAGCTTCATGAGCAGGTGAAGCCAAAGAGATCCCTGGAAATAGGTCATTTGGTGGTCAAACTCCTGGAGATGAACCTTTTTATGTTTAGCTAGGCTGACTCACAGAAGATAGCCACACAGTTCACTGTTGGGCCCACCACTCAAATCCCTTCCAGCTTGGTGGCTCCTGTCAGATGTGTGGTCTGGCAGAGTTTTGGTGAATCCATTGTCCCCTCTAGGCCACCATGATGCACCAAAGTAAGACTTGACTGTAGGGGGATCTTTATTATTCAGAATATAAAAACAAGGTGGTGAATGAAGAGGGACAATACCTCGTGAAGTGGGAATGCAGCTTCATAGGAGCCATTAGTAAGCAATCGATTCAGACCTGAAAAACATAAAATCCATCTTAAAATAAAGTTGGCATCCTTGGGAATCATAGATGTAAAGGTGGAAGGAAACTCAGGGGCTGTCTAGTTCAAATCCCTGATTTTACAGGTGAGGAAACTGAGACTGAGGGAGTGTAGGTAATGTATAGAATTAAAGATTTAGAGTTAGAAGGAACATTCAAGGTCCACTAATCCAACTCCCTGTCTTATATTTTGTGTAGAATATGAAGGGATTGGGTTAAATCATCTCTAAGGTCCCTTCCAGCTTAAACTTGATGATCTCCTGGTTATATGAAGTCATCTGCCCAAAGCCATAAGGAAAGCAAGTAGAAGAGGCAGGACTTGGAGGATCACAGCTGTGGAGGTGGAAGGAAGCTGGGAAGTCATTTAGTCCAACCCCCTCATCTTATGGATGAGCAAACCAACACAGAGACAGAGAAGAGACTCACTCAGGGTCGCATAGAGAGGATTATATTTGAATGTTGCTCTCCTGATTTTAAACTGAGTTCTCGTTCTACCACACTAAGCTACAAGGCTCAGATTCTCTGATACAGGAGAGCTTTCCTCTGCTATATATCAGTTTCTACTTGTCAGCACCATGGGCAGCGCCATGCTTTTGATTTAGCCTGAAACTTTTCCATTCTGTAGTTATGAAATTTTGGAAGTGCTGACTTTTTTTGGTAGCAAGTTTCTTCTCAACTCCTGAGTAGGAGATCCATTTATGACACATATTAGGTATATTACTCATTTAACTCTCAGTGCTCTAAGCATCTAAGACCATAAGTTGCCAAGAAGGTGCTGATCTGCATTGGAAGAATGTTTTCCTGTCTGGGAGTTTTCTGTGTGAATAAAGTCACAGACATCTCTATTCTTCTAATTAGGATGCCCATGGGCAGTTGCCTCCTTCAGACATGCATCAGTGGTTTACTTCCTAATGGTAGACTTCCAAAGACTCTTCAAATGTGTTTAGTGCTTTCATCTTGTATTTAACCTTGTCTGAGGTATGAAAATGTACTTTTTTTGGGGGGGAGGTGGTGGTACCTGTAAACAGAAAAGGATCATAGGATTAAGAATTAGAGAATCATGGGATCTGGAAGTGGAAGAAAACTTAGAGAGTCTGAATTGTCAGTCTCCCCCTAAAAAGAGAGTAGATCTGCATCTTTGAAAATTGCATTTCATCAAGTCATACTCTTAATGCATTTTAACTCTTTTGGAGAAGAGTTCATGAATGTTTTTTGGGGAATTTTTATGGGGAATTATGGGGAAAATGTTGAGAATTCCAACTCTTTATAATACTTATAGATAAAAAGTTGATTTAGAGTTAGAAAATTGAGTGGTGTAGCTGAAAAAAAACTTGGATTTAGATTTAGAAGACCTGAATTCGAACCCTTACTTTCTTACTTACCATCCAGTACTTATGAGTTGTGTGATATGAGGCAGATCACTTAATCTTTCTAAGTCTAAGATTCCTCATCTGCAAAACGAGGAGGTTGATGAACTGTAAGTTCCCTTTAATCTCTAAATCTATGCTCCTATAATTGTATGACTTATTAATTATGTGACTCTGAGCAAGTCATGGAAACCCATTGTGCCACAGTTTCCTCATTTGTAAAATGGAAATAATAATGATGATGATGCCTCTTCATGCATTTATTGTAAGTAGCACATAAGATGATGTACGTTAAGTGCTTTGCAAATATGAAATTGTTAATACCAAGCAGCTCCTTGTACCATAGCCACAGCATCAACTACTAGTATTAGTACTATTACAACTAGTGCTACTCTTACAACTAGCACTACTAGCTTCTATTAGCATGACTACAACTAGTACTTCTATTACTACTACAATTAGTAATACTTCTATTACAACTAGTACTCTACTTCTACTAGTATTACTCCTTCTACTACAACTAGTACTATTACTTTAATTAGTACAACTACTTTAGAGTAGATCATTCTTCTAAGGCAAAGGAGGTGTTGACATATAAAAGAAGATAACTTGAGAAACATTACAAATCATAAAATTATTCAGAGTAAAACTCTTCCTCTTATGAGTAGGCTCTGCCAATCAGTGGTGTTTCCCAAGTTCACCTACCAATTCCATCTAGCCTAAGTGATTCCGATGGAATACTTACCAATTTTGTTTTTTCCTTCTTCATATTTAATTCTTTGTAAAATGTGATGCACAATTCTACTTCTGGTGGCATTGTTGAAGAAAGTATCTTTGTTGTGGATGATGAAGCTACATATTCATACATAAAGACACAAATATAAGGCATTAATTACAGGTGAAGGTACACAGACACCTCCAGTTGCTGAGCTGGAACACAAAGGGGAGGACCATTTAATTGACTTGAATGCTGTTTACATGAACTTATACGGGACTGTGTGATCTCCTCTGATAGAAGATACGTTCTTTGAGGGCAGACATTCTTTCATTCATCTTCACAGCCCTATCACCCAGCACAGTTTACAGCACATAGTAGAGGTTTAATACATGCATCTTGATTGACTGATTGACGCTGCACGCATATGTTATCCCTAATAAAATTCCTTGGGGGACAGGTAATATTCTATCTATTTTTCAGTAGCTCAGAGCTACCCAAGTGTCGGGCAGATAGTGAGCACTCACATGTTTACTGACATAAAAGGTGAGCTCCCTGATGGAAGGGGATGTCTCGTTTCTGTACCTATGCTCTGGCATTGATCACAGCATCCAACCCATTCGTCATTATTGTTCAGTTATTTTAGTCATGTCCAACTCTCCATGACCCCATGTGAAGTTTTCTTGGCAGAGACACTGGAGTAGTTTGCCATTTCCTGCTTTGGCTCATTTTACAGATGAAGAAACTGAGGCAAACAGTTATAGTGTCTGAGGCTGGATTTGAACTCAGGAAGGTAAGTATTCCTGCCTCCAGGCACAGTGCATTATCCACTGAGCCAGTCTCACATACAGCAAGTGCTTACTAAATGCTTGCTGACTGAATGACTGATCTGAGCACAAAGGTTAACTTGATGCAGCCTGATTCAGTATTGAAGAAACTGACATAGGAATGAAGTCATATTCCAGGTTGAAATCCTTATTACAGGGCCTCCAGATCTGGAAGGGATCTCAGAGATCCCCTTCTCCAGTTCCCACATTTTACAGATGAGAAAACTGAGGTTCAGAGAAGAAAAGTCACTCGCCCCAAATCACATGGTTAGGAACATAGGCTCATCAGTTTAGAACTAGAAGGGACTCTAGGAGTCATGTAGTCCAGCCCTCTCCAACTGCAGCCTAGATCAGTTAAAAACCTTCCCTAAAATCATGGAGGCAGAAAATGACAGCATCTAGATTTGAACTCAGGACCTGTAACTTGGAGTTCAGTATTTTTCCCATGGCTCACAATCCCACAGGCTCACAATCTGGAGCATCAATTTCAAATGTTAGATAATTAAAAAAAATAAAATCATGCTGCATTTCTCAGCAAGAATACAAAGTTAAATAGTCCCCCAAATTCTAATTACACCCCCCCCCCCCGAAAATTTTAGGAAAGCATATCTGTCAGCATTTTAGACCAAGGAACTTTTTGTAAAAAAAAAAAATGATAATAAGAGAGAGTAGGAACTTCTTTCATGAGAGGATCAAGTTGGGAAATGTACCCTAGTCTGACTCTGGGAGGTGGAGCAGTGAATGAATTTGTACAATAACCCTGTCTTAGAGGTTCTCTACTCAGACTTAGGAAACATCTGTTCTGTCAGAGCCAGGGACCTTCAGGGTTTCTGGTGATGGCATTTATCTGAGTCACTACTAGCATCATGGAGTGACTTCTGAAGTAATGCCACTAATCAATCCACAAATCATACAGCCAATATTGGTTACATGCCTACAATGGGGGAGGCACTGGTGCTAGGGTTTGAGGTACAAGTGAGAATCCTTCTGCCCCCTCCTCTTGCCCCAGGGTCTCCTTAGTGGTGTCAATGGTACTAGGAAGCTCATATTAACTCATGATGCTAAGGAAGGTGAGCAGAAAGGGGAGGATCTTTGAGACTATGACAACAGTACTGCAAAGCTGAAGAGCCCTGACTAATGCCATGACCAACCATGGTTTTGGAGGTCCAGTGAGAAGAAGCACCATCTATCTCCACAGGGACTTGGGATGCAGAACGGGGCACATGTCACTGAATGTGGCCAACATGGGAAATGATTTTACTTGGCTGCATATTTGTTGTGAAGCTTTTGTTTTCCTTCTCTTTTTCCCATGAAAGCAGGAAGGGGTAGGAAAAAACCAAAAAAATGCTTATTAATTAAAAACATAAATAATGTTTAATTTAAAATACTCCCAGGGATCAAAACACTGGGAAATTATCAGGGATCATTGTTATAACAAGAGAAATTCATGGTGCAGAGGAACAGAACACTGACTGTAGAGTCAGAGGACCTGGATTCAAATCCTCCCTGATATTTATTACCTATGGAATCTTGGATGATCTACTTTGCTTCACTGGTCCCCAGTTTACTTACTGGTAAAATGAAGGAGCTGGACTTGATGGTGTCTAATGCCCCTTCTAGATTGAAATCTATTAACTCCATTCCCACGACCATGGCTCTGCCTCCAGCTCTCCCTATCCTGTCATCTTGGGGAGAACCCAAGTGGAAAAGGTGATGAGCAACTGTTCCTGCTAACAGAACAGCTGATGCCTCCTTGGTAGATGTGTCTACTTTAGACTAAGAAAAGAAATTTAGCATTGCCCTGAGAATTATTAAATTATTCAATGGCAGAAATGGTTTTAATCAGTTGAACTGACTCTAAAGGAGACATGTTCGTATATCAGCTTTATTTCCTCTCTCTATTCTAACTAAAGGAAATTATTTACCACCGTGGTCATTGAGCTCTGTTCTCTGGCCTACTGGTATACCTTGAGGACTTGGGCAGGGGCGGGGCTTCCCATGCAGTCTAGAGATGAATCCTAGTACTGGGACGCTTAACATTTCTGGTGTCATAGCTTCCTTTGGCTAATGAAGTCAACAGTGCCAGTGCATGTGAATGAAACACCTAGTGAGCACCAGACCAGAGGAACAGAGACTCAGAACAGTGACAGCTCCCCTGGAACCAGGTCTTGGGACTGCAGGGGAAGAAGGGGAAATGCAGACATAATCTCAGAGGAGATGACTTTGGTTTCATACTCTTAGCATCTTTGTTTTACCTGAGATGCATCATTACATTTTAATGCCAAATAAAGAGGCCGTAAAGAACGAGACAGCAAATAGGAAGGAGTCCTCTTTGATTCTCGGGATAGGGTGATACCTGAAGCCTGATAAGTGAGACTATGCTGGGAAGACAATCTGGGGCAAAAGGCCCATTTAGAGCGCTCAGTTACACTGCCTCTCCTTTCTTCTCTCTTGATAGCTGCTCTTGCTCAGGTTCATCATCACGCGTTAGACTTCAATAGCAATGATCAGCTTTGAAAACAAGGATTTTTATTCCTTACATGGAAGGTATATGGTGGGGGAGCCAGTGTGCTACAATCGATAGAACTCAGGATTTAGAGTCTGAGGACACTGATTCGAATAGTGCCTCTGATAGAGCTTGCTGCTCCTATAGCCACGGGGAGGTCATTTCACTTGGCTGGGTTCAGGTGCCTCATCTGAAAAGTAAAGGAGGTGAATCATGAGCCCTATGAGGTCTCTTCCAGGGCTACATCTGTGCTCCTGTGACCTGAATGCTAATTTCCAGTCTGCTTCTTGAGCTCGAAGGGTCATAGAACAAACTGGGAATCTGCCCTGCCATGCACATAGGCATGAAGAATGTCTGTATTCCAGAATCCAACATGTATTTGGATAGACACCCTATGGATCTTACTCAACAGTATGTATATCTGGGATAGTCAGTAGAGATGGAAAATGAATTATTTCTAGGGCTGAACTGGAGAGGGAGAGTAGGCTAAGTTTCTCTGGGGTAATTGCAAAGCTCCTTTAATGACATCATGTTTCCCTTGAAAGTGAATTCTCATTTTTCCAATTCTATTATTTCACCACTATTGTTACATTGGCATCAAGAAGTGGAACACTATCGCCTCTGAAGAATTAAACATGAATAAGTACCACACAGAGCAATGGGGGCAGAGAGTGGGTGGGATCAAGACGCTTTATGAAGGATTACCAAATAAGGGATGTCATCAAGTATACCATGACAGGAAGAGAAGATGAGTTAGTCATGTGTCAGGACTGAATGGACAGACCCAAAGCTCCACTGGTACCCTGGTAATTTCTAGAGAAAGTGAGAGAAGGTGGGTGGAGCCTCTGGAGCAAACTATGGAGAGAACAAAAACAAGAGTTGCACAGGATGGGGAGGCACAGATTTGCATCCCTTGAAGGAACTCTTGAATTGATGAGGTCATAAATCCATGTGAGTACCTACATATGATTTGAAAATGACTTCCCTAGAATAATCATATAAAAAAATCACTGTATTTTACTGAAAAAACTGACTCTCAACTAAGTTTATGGTCATGAAGCTTGTGTTAAAGCTGGGACTTGAACACAGGTGTTAAAGATTCAAAACTACAAAGTCTTACTGCTGTACCACACTGCCTCTGTCTCTATACACACGGAACAAATCTGACCTGTGCTATCAGAGAAGCTACTTTGGGGGATGGAGTATGAATGAGCAAGTCACTCGCTTGAGTTTCCATGACCAGGCAGAGCCCAGACACCAATCCTTTATTACTCCACCACCCAGTCTCCTGAACCCAACTCCACTCCAGGTCCCAGATGGGAGGTGGATTTTCTTACTCTCCTAGGGATAGGGCTGTTTTTGTTTACTGGGAAGAAAGACACGATTGACTGTCCTAAGGCTAGCAAACTGTTCTCCTCCCCTGCAAAATCAGGGATTTGAACTCAACGGCGAAACTTTGGTGAAAACTTCAAGAGGAAGACCAGACCCTAAAACCTGATTCAGAGCACTAACCATCAGAGGACAAAGGACTCTTCCTGAAGAAATCTTGAAAGCTTTTGAAAAGAGTATAAGGTATTGGGCAAACAATGAACAGAAAACAACCAAAAATTAAAATTACTGTGGTTAGGTCAGGGATTCTTTTGTGTCATGAATTGCTTGGCCAGTCTGGTGAAACCTATGGATCTTTTTTCAGAAAAATGATTTTCAATGCATACAATACAGAGGATTACAAAAGTTACCAACTATACTGAAATAGTTGCCAAAGTGGTAAAACCAACCAACCAAACATGTTCCCTGATTTAGGAATGTAGGGGGCATTTTTCTCACTGAGACAGACAGGCAAATTTGGGAAATAAAAGCAGTTCAGATTTCATATCTGAGAAAGGCTCCTGCCAGGGATGGAATGGACAAATAAAGACTATTTAAAACAGCAATAACAACATTTGCCTGGAGTCCTGCAAACCTAATAAAGAAGACTTCAAACTGAAAAGGAAGAGAAAAGGAGAAAACTGACCACAAACACCCATGAAGCCATAAAGTAGACCCTACAGGATTCTTAACCTGGGATTTGTGAACTTTGCTTTTCTGTTATATTTGACAACTCTATTTCCATGTACCTGGCTTTCTTTTTTTTTAATCCTATATATTTTCTTTTCTTTTACAGTCATGTAGGTGGTACACTGAATACAGTGCTGGTTCTAGAGTGAGGAAGATCTGAGTTCAAATCCAGTCTCAGACACTCACTGGGCAAATCACTTAACCCCATTTGCTTTGGTTTCCTCATCTGTAAAAGGAGCTGGATTAGGAAATGGCAAACCCATCCAGTATTTTTGCCAAGAAAACTTCTAAAAGGTGTCATGAAGAGTCAGACTTGACTAAAAATGACTGAACAATAACAAATTTTATCTTATGCATTCAAAAACATAACTCTGAGAAGGGATCCATTAACGTTACCAGATTGTCCAAAGGCTCCATGACACAGAAAGTGTTTAGAATTTCTGTCATAGAGAGTAGCTAGTAGAAGGAAGAATTATAGCCTTGAAAGCATCTAGAAACTCAAAAGTGAGAAAATCAAATAAGGAACCACGAATAAATACTAAGACCCCAGAAGTCCAAGCATAAATTGATAAAGGACAGGTTACAGTAAAGAATGACAACAGAAAAAAGAGTCAGCATTTATATATCACTTTAAAATATGTCATTTGATTCTCCCAACTTTGGGAGGTAGGTGCTCTTGTTCATCCTCATTTTACAGATGAAGATACTGAGGCTCAGGTTCACAAAATTAATAAGCCCTTTATCCTCTGCACCTCATTAACATCCCTTTGACTTGGTCAAATGAGACTCATGTCCAGAATACATCTCTTGAAGGGTGCACCTTACTCAAGTGGAGCAGGATTCATCAAAGGGATGGTGTTGGTAGAAAAACATAAATTAATGGACTTTGGTTTGCTCTTCATTCATTTCAGTTGTGTCCAACTCTTCATGATCCCATTTGGGGTTTTCTTCACAAAGATATTGGAGTGGTTTGCCATTTCTTTCTCCAGCTAATTTTACAGATGAGAAAACTGAGGTAAACAGGGTGAAAAGACTTGCCCAGGGTCACACAATTAGAAAGTGTCTAAGGCCAGATTTGAACTCAGTAAGAGGAGTCTTTCTGACTTCAGATCCATTAAGCATTCTATCCACTATGCCACCTATATATACACACATGTATGTGATACAGATCAAATATTTAAGCTTAGTAATTAAATTAAATTTAAATTTAATCCCTTAAAACTGCACTAGGACTTTTGAGATGCCCCTGCTAAGCATACATGATCATATATAGAAATCCATGAATCGGAAAAAGGAAGCATGGGCACAGGATGGAAATTAACAGAGATGTGATCTTGTCATCAGGGTTTACCCCAGCCTAGAAGTGGCACACTCACTGCCCACTGTCCATACAGAGCCTGAAAAACTCTAACATAGCCCTGTACCAGATTAAAATGCAATTGGAAAATGTTTAACAAAATAAAGGACCACAACAATCTAATGGTACTTTGTGACTCTCTAAGTCATTATGCAGCCACAAGGATCTGTTTCCATGTAAGTCTGACACCCGTGCACAGACACCTTGAACAAAATGAAGAAACAGAGTTTGGGAAGTAAAGAATCTTAGTCGTGATCAAAAGCCATGGAAAAGTGAGGCCTGTGAGATGTCAGTGAGGCATGTGTGTCTGGGGGCTCTGCCAAAAGCAGAGCAGTTAATACCTTCTTGACTTGCACAAGTGATAATTTCAAGTTTCCAAAGGTAGTAGAACCAGAGGGAGGAGCTCATATGAAGGATGGGGTTCTTAGAAATATAGTGGGACAGAATACAGACAGAACTAATGGCAACTTAGGAACTATTCTCTCTTGAATGTGTGATGGAGGAGAGGAAAGCTGGACATCATCTGAAACACACCCCAGATTTTAAGAGAACAGATTTTTTAAGGGTGGGATATCATAGACTAACCTATGGATTAGGAGATGAAAAACTCCTAATAATGAAATTCAGTGTTTGAAATTACAAGGAACAAG
Organism: Bettongia penicillata ogilbyi; assembly: GCA_023548195.1. Classification (NCBI taxonomy): domain Eukaryota; kingdom Metazoa; phylum Chordata; class Mammalia; order Diprotodontia; family Potoroidae; genus Bettongia; species Bettongia penicillata. The sequence goes on from JAJHZJ010000595.1 coordinate 6,699,623, forward strand.
TTTGGTTATAAAGAAGAGAAATGAGAATATACCTTCCCCCAATGCCTTTGTAAAGATGAGGGGTACACAGATTTCAAACACTGCATATGACATCCAATTTTTTTCAATATAATGATTGATTTTGCTGAATTTTTGTCTCCTTTTCCTCTTTTTAAAAAAGATTATATAAGGGATGACTCTTAGGGAAAGAGGAAGAAAGATATGAGATGAAATCTAGGTGACATAAAATGAAAGATATTATTAAATATATCTTTAAAATGAATGACATTCAAAAGACATGAAGAAAAACAATTCCAATGAGGAGGAAAGGGGAAAGTCATATAAAGAGATTAATATGAATGCAAGGAAAACTTACCAATCAACTTAGATTTTAAAAACATACAGGAGATGGAAGTGTCCATAGAAAAAAAGAGAAGAAAGATAAAATTGTGGCAGGTCCTCTGAGAACTGTGTCAGAGAAACTCATTCTGGACAAGAAAGTCAGGGATGACAATTTTTAAAAAATTTAACCCAAGGAACAAAAAAGAGGGATATAAAAGATGGTCTTGGAATGTTGGATGGGGTAAAGGAAATGATTACAGATGACAGAGAGAAGGCAGAGGGGTTCGATTCCTATCTTCTGTCTTTTCTGCCAAGAAGAACAAGTTTTGGACTGAGAAGTACTGAGCAAAAATAGTTAATAGGAATTTGACAACCATGATAAGCAACAATTACTTGACTGTCCTTCATGTGTTCAACCCACAAGGTCTACATGGACTACACACTAAATCTGGAATTCCTACTGTGGCATCTACAACCTTTTATTCATTTTTTAGTATCTATATTCCAATATAATTGGTTTCCTTTGTAATCCTAAATATTTTATGTGTTTAAAAATATTGTCTAGAAAGGGAGTCCCTAGGCTTCATCAGACTGCTCAAGGGGTCACGAATGACACATAAAACATTAAGAATTTGTGAGAAGGTTGGAAGACCAGAAAGGTGATATTTAGGAGATTGTGGAGAACAGGATTTAAGGAAGGCAAATAGGTCTTCTCTCAACCCCTCTTCCAAATCTTTTTTTTTTCTTAAGGGAACTAACTGAATGGAGTCTGTGCAGACTACTGGCCAGTGAGCTTGCTTGTAAAGGCCCAGGAAAAATTGGGATGATTAGTGAATATCTGGAAAAGCAATGCTCACAACAAACCAACATAGCCTCATCAAGATAGATAATGCCAGACTAACCTAAATTACTTCTCAAAAAGTGTCACTAAACTACTAGATACTACTAGATACTACTAGACTTGAGCTGGGTTTTAGCAAAGCATTTGGCAAAATCTCTCATGGATAAGATGGATTGGTAGGGGCTAGACTGGAGGTGGGGAACCTGCAGCCTCAAGGCCACATGTGGTCCTCTAGGTCCTTAAGTGTGGCCCTTTGACAGAATCCAAACTTCAATTTGACTTTTGGAGTCAATCAAATAGCCACACAAATAAATGACTTCAGAACTGGTGAAATGGACAGACTCCAAGGTAATTCGAGCAAGTATTTATATAGAGCTATGAGGTTTGCAAATGCTTTACAAATATTATCCTATTTGATACAGCAACTTGGGGAATTATGTGCTATCATTATCTTCATTTTACAAATGAAGAAACTGAGTTAAACAGGGATGGAGTGACTTGCCTTGGATCACACCGCTAGTATACCTGAGGCAGGGTTTGAACTCAGGTCTTCCTGATTCCATGGCCAGTACTCTCAACACTGCCACCTAGCTGCCTCCCATGTCATTTGGGAAGATCTCCAGCAGAAGCTTCCAAGGGCTTGTGCTCGTTCCTTTGCTGCTCAACCTGTTTAAAAGGACTTGGGTGAAGGAGAAATTCTGCACTTACCGAATGTGCAGATGACACAAGGTAACACGTCAGACGATTCAAAAAGCCATCGTCAGACTAGACCATTGGGCGAAATCTATGAAGATGATATTTTAAGAACGACAGATAACCTTGAAGGCTTAGATTCAACAAAATTAAGCCTGCAGATGTAGTATATGTGTTTTATAGCAACTCTGGCAAATAGGCTAATCAATAATAATAATGAAAAATGGCATTTATAAGGGCAGCTAGGTGGCATAGTGGATAGAGTCCGAGGTCTGGAGTCAGGAAGACCTGAGTTCAAATTCAGCCTCAGATGCTACTAGCTGAGTGACCCTGGGGAAATAATTTAATTTTGCCTCAGTTTCCTCATCTGTAAAATGAGCTGGAGAAGAAAATGGCAAACCACTCCAGTATCTTTGCCAAGAAAACCTCAAATAGGGTCATGAAGAGTTGTATGTGACTGAACAATAATGGAGCCCTTGTTGCTTTTAAGATTTGCAAAGCACTTTACAAATCATCTGACAGGGCAGAAATGCTCCCAAATGGTCTGTGTAGCCAAGCCCTTCAGGCATCCAACTGAGGGTTGACTTCTTCAACAAGAATACTTTAGGTAACTCACTTAATTAGACTTTTAACTAGAGATTTCAATTTTTAACAAGGAGAAACAAAGGTGATACAGCCAACCATCATGTAAATAATGGCCTTCGAAATAATGAAAACCCACTGAAAAGCAAAGCACCCAATTAATTTTAATCTTTCTCCCCAAATGTGTGGCCAGTCCTATGCTGAGATTTTTCTGGGTTTTATTTTTCTCCATCGTGCGTCAACTTCCCACTCGGGTTTTCTCTTACATACGTTTGTTAGCAGGAAGAGGGAGAGGAAAAAGTACAAGCGGATTGACAAGGGATGTAAGAGGTAACATGCAAATCTACAATTGTCTAGCAAAGGTAATTTGTCATGTTCCATTCCTTTGCAGGAGATGACAAGTTATTTAAATTGCATCTAACAAGAGGCATCTTGGCAGTTGTGGAAACACAGATGCATAAATCATTTACGAAGGGCTTTCTGTGCACCAGGCATTGAGCTTAAGTGCTGAGAATACGAATCCAAACTGCAAGATGGGCCCTGCTCTCAAGGAGTTTATGTTCCTTTTAGATAATTTTTCTTTTCAACTCACAAACTCACATTTAAATGGACAAGATAACCCAAGGAGCAGAGGGAAGGTGGGACGGTAAAAAGGCTGGAGAGGAGGTGGACAAAGACACAAGCCAGAACCTAGAAGCTTGGTTTGAATCCTGGCTGTCGCTTACTAGTTTTCTGACCATGGGTACAGAATTTAACTGCTCAGAGCCTCAGTTTTCTCATCTGAAAAATGGGGCCAATGATATCCACATCACTGCTTAATGGGGACTGATGAAGAAAGAACATCAGTCATAAGTTGAAAAGCCTCATGATCCAGTGGAAAGAGCAGAGCCTTGGAATAAAGAAGACCTGAATTTAAGCAAAACACTGAGACTCACAACCTTTGTGAACAGAGGGAAATCACTTCACCAAGTTCCTCATCTATAAAATGAAGGAGCTGGTGCCAGGCTGGCCCACGATTTCTTTGCTCATTCTAGACCCATGGCTGGATGATCTTCTGGGCTCCAGTCCAGCTCTAAATCTGATTCCTTGGTAGTATTGTTAACTCCAAACCTGAACACTTCTACTCATGATAAATTCTACTTTTCTTTGATACTAGAACCTTAACTTTGCTGGGAAAGGGGAGGGCAGGATAAGGATATTTAAGTCTAGGACATGGTCATTCTCTAAACCTCCATTCATTTTGATAAGTCATTTGAAAAGGATGATCACATCTAGGGGAAAAAATTTCATATTCTACTGAGACTCTATACATATAGTCCAAGTACAGGTTAGTAAAGGCAGCAGTTCATACCAAATGAAGGAGGCACTAAGGTGGTATGAATATGGGACTGGGAGTCAGGACAACTTGAGTTCAAATCCTACTTCAGATAATTACTAACTTTGTGACCCTAGGTAAGTCACTTAATCTCTCTCTGACTCAGTTTTCTCAACTGCAAAATTGATAATAATTGCAATGACCTCACAGGAGCATTGTTAAGGATGAAATAACATACGTACTGCTTTGCAAACCTTAAAGTGCTATATAAATGCTATTATTATCATTATTTTTGCACAGAGTACACTAGCCTTGGAATCAGGAAGATCAATGTTTAAATACTACTTGTACTTAGCACCTAGCACATAATGCATGGTTGTTGATTAATCACAAACCCTGTAACCCTGAGTAAGTGACTGAGCCTCTCTGCATCTCAAGCAATTCTCTAGGAGTCATTTACTCAATGCTAGATGGGCTGAGATATACTTTAATAGAGGGAGTGTCCATAAGAGTATGTCTTCATAGAGATGAAACCTCCATTTCGTTGCCTGTAATTCAGGCTAGGATTGAGTAGTAGATGGGACCAGAAGAGATAAACAATAGTGGGTGTTTCACTTTGAAGACAGATTGTGAAGAAAAAGGCAGCTTTGAAATCCATCAGAGTGGATCTTAATAAACCCATCTGTCTATAAACATATTCACTTGCTCAGCAATTCCCAAAGTGTTGGACTCATTTAGTAACATCAAAGCAATCTTGAATCTCAGTGTCTTGAACAAATAAGGACTAAGAGTAAGTGCTGACTTTCATATTTTATATTTTTTTATACTTTTATTCAAAGCATAACTTACCCACAACCTAAGAAATTGCAAAGTTCAATGAAGAGAAAGAAGATTAGTTTCTAGAATCAAGAGAACTGGGTTCCAATTCCATCTCTTCCTTTTACTAACCTCATAACCTTGGGCAAGTCTCTTGCAATCTCAGTGTGAGAGTTACCTCATCTATAGAATGGGGATTAAAGACAGTGTTCATTATCTACATAACAGGATCATTGTAAGGACTGAATGGGCCATGAAAGAAAGGACTAGATTAGCCTAGTTTTCTCTTCCTCCTCTTTTGCTTCCCCCTCAATACTGCTTCATATCCCATCCATCCATCTCTCCATCCATCCACCCATCCATCCATCCATCCATCCATCCATCCATCCATCCATCCATCCATCTATCTACCCATCCACCCACCCACCCATCCATCCATCCTTCCATCCATCCAGGCTATCTAGCCTTCAGTCATGTTGACTGCTACCCTGGCCCAGTAGCCTATGCATTGGACCTCCAAAATTCAGACTCCCAATCCCCAGGAAAAATTAATGGATTCAGCTCTGGAATTCCTGCCTGAGGGCTGAACTGGCTTAATTAGAGAGAAGGTGAGAGCACTGACTGTCTTATAAGGTTAAATAATTACCCCTGTGATTCTCCAGACCAAAACTCCCTTTCCTGGCCACCATTCCTCTCTCTCTCTTTATTACAATGTGCACACCTTGAGGGCATGCAAGGACAGTGCTAAGAACTTATCAAAGTATCTGGCATATACTAAGTGCTTTTCTTCATTCACTCATTAGGCTGAATCTTTTCTTTTCAGTAATGTAGGAACCTCTCAGCACAGGAATTCCCTCTACTGATGCATAATCTATCTAGTTTAGAATCATAGAGAGCTGCCTGAGGACAATTAGATTTAAGCCATTTGTCCTTAGTTATGTTGCTAGGATGTGTTGAAAGCAGGAGCTGAATTCAGATCTCCCGAATTTGAATTCTGGCCCACTCTCCACTACACCAGGCTACCTCTAGCTTTATTATTCCCACTCATTTACTTGCCGAGTCAGTGTATCTAGACAGTGGGAGAGTTAAAGGACCACAAAACAACCTTCTTTTACAAATTACCTGGATAAAGGTATAGCTGGAATATTTAATAAATCTGCAGATGACACAGACCTGAGCAGAAAGACCATAAACTAGGTGACAGAATCAGTACACAAAAATATCTTCAGAGACAACAACTTTGGGCCAAATCTAACACGGTAAAACCTAACAGATAAATGTAAAGTCTTACATTGGGTCCAAAAAATCAATTTCACAAATACAGATGGACAAGACACGAGTAGATTTCAATTTACTTGAAAAATATTTGAGCTTTTTTTTGGGGGGGAGGGATGACTCTAAGCTATGGATGATCCAGTAGTGTGATAAAATAACAAAAAAGCAAAACAAAACTGAATGCATTATTGGGCTACTTGGAGAGGTAGAGTTTCCAGGAATAAGGAAGCAGGAGTCTTGCTGTACCTTCCACTGGTCTGAATCCATTTGGGGGTAGATATTCTTTGGTTCTGGGGGCCATATTCTAGGAAGCAGCTAAGAATATAACCTGGGGAATTCAAGACTCAGGCTGACTTCAAGTATTTGAAGGGCTAGCAGTCAGAAGAGCAATTGGTCTTATTCAAGGGTCTCCCAGGGAACAAGTTTAAGAGTGTATTTGTGTGCGTGTGTGTATGTGTTACTAGGAGACAAATTTAAGCTTTCTGGTTTAAAAAAATTCCTAATAATTAAAGCTCTCTGAAAACATGATAAGTTGATTTGGGAAGAGAGAGTACTCTCAAAAGGTCAAGAACCATCAATAAATCTGTTATGTTCTAAGTTACTACCTAATGAACCTGTTATGTTCTAATGCATTACGTTCTAGGTATGGTGCTAAGCCCTGGCGATACAAAGGCCAACATTAGCCCTGCTCTCAGGGAACTCCCAATCTAATGGGGGAGATCACATACAAACAACAGTGTACAAGGAAGATGTATACAGGAAAATCTCAGAAAGACCCCAGCATCAAGGGGGGGGACCAGGAAAGACTTCTTGGGATTTTGGCTGAGGTGGACACAAAGAGGAGCCAGGAAGCAGAAGAGAATCCCAGGCCTCAGGGATAAGGCAGTGCATCAGGAATGAGCAAGGCCAGTCCCTGGGCCACAGAGTCCATGGAGGGAGACAGGCTGAATGCTCACTTGTCAGATATACTCAAGAGCGGTTTTCCCTGCTGTTGGTTACTTTGCATTTTATGGCTTCTGAAATAGTTGCCAATTCTATGACGTGGTGGACTTCTAGCCCAGGCTGCCCATCAGTGGGGAGAGCAGAGTAGAGGATTTCTAGTCTCTCATTTCTGTAGGAAGCTAAACCATTTCTTTCAGAAGTGCATTCTCCCTGCTTTGGGACTGAAGATGCCTCATTTCGTTGGATTCTTCCTTCAGAAAGCCAGTCATGCATAGCAGAGTTTCCCACAGTTAAAATTTTATAAAGTACTTCATCTCTATTGAATTATGTCAACTCTCTTTAGGAAATAATGAAGGCACTTCAAAAAATGAATTGGCATAATCTTCAGGGAAAATAAAGCTGTTAGTAATAATAATTCACCCAAGTTAACTTGGGCTAGATAAAAATGTACTTGATACAATCTAGGCATCAGAGGCAGTGTGGCATGAAGGACAATGTTGGTTGGATTTGGGGGTCAGGAAGACCTGGATTCAAGTCCAATTTAGGCAGCAAAGTGAATGGAATGCCTGACCTGGAGTCAAGAAGGCCTGAGTTCAAAATTGGCCTCAGACACTTACTAGCCGTGTGACCCTGGACAAGTCTCTTAATCTGTTTGCCTGATAGCACTTATCTCCTAGGACTGTTGTGAAGACCCAATGATATATTTGTCAAGCGTTTAGTACATACAGTGCCTGGCATATAACAAGCTCTATAGAAATGTTAGCTGTTATTATTATTTAAATCTTGCCTTAGATAACTACTAGCTGTGTGCCTAGGGCAACTAGGTGGTGCCATAATGCCCAGAAGACTCCTCTTCCTGAACTCAACTCTGACTTCAGACATTTACTAGCTGTGTAACCCTGGGCAAGTCACTTAGTCTTCTCTCCCTCAGTTTCCTTATCTGTAAAATGAGTTGGAGAAGGAAATGGCAAATCACTCCAGTATCTTTGCCAAGAAAACCCCAAATGGGGTCAACAAAGAGTCTGACATGACTGAAATTACTTAATAGCAAAAGGTGAAACTCAGCTGCAGAGGCTGAATGAGGCTCAGACTTAGGAAGTGGCAGGGATAGGATGTGGACCCTGATCCTCTGAGTCCTCCCTCAGCTTCCTTTCTGGTTAACAGAGTGCCGGGTACTCCCATTCTTGCTGGAAATGCTGGAGCAGCCGGTAGCATCAGTGTGATTACCTTATCTGGTAGCCCCATGGGACCAGGAAACTTGGTAGGCAAGTTTTAAAAGCTGCTCAGCAGAGATGGGACAAGAGAAGTCATGGAGGGTGTAAGGAACCTGCTTTTCTGCTCTTAGCCTCAAAACATAAAAGGCAGAGACTAATAAATTCTGGGCTTGCCTTCCTGATATTTTCACCTTTCTAAAGGTAAAGGAGACATCAGGGGGACTGGATTCTGGACATAACTTGGACTCACAAGGAGTAACTGATTACTGAAGCATAAATAAAAGAAACCCTGAGCAGAAGAGACAGCATAATCTTGGGGGACCTGACCTATAAAGGGAGGAGAAAAAGCCGGTGTGTGGAGCCTGCCTTCTCAGCCATCCTTGTCAATATTCTGATTCAACAAGCAAGCTGAATGTGGAAGAGCAGGATGAATAATGCCCCAAGTCAGAAGAGTGAGTTCTGATGGGTCAAGTTGGCTGGACTGATGAGACATGCTCCTATTAAGGCTACAGCGAGATCTCCTTGATTTGGAAGCTCACAAGCGAAAGATACGGATTTGGAAGTACAAAGAGGGCAGAGGGGCGAAGTAGATGGAGTGATGTTAAGAGTTCTGGAGAAGAGAAGACCTGTTTCTGACATGTACCAGCTTTGTCCTCAGGCGTCATCTAGTGATGGAAGCCAGTCTGTGAGATGTCAAGCTCCGTAGTGGGAGGGACTCCCTAGATCAATAACATGACAGGTGTGAACCACTTACCCCACCACACACACACTCACACACACACGAAAAGAAGGAAAAGTGCTTGAAAACGGACTTATTTTTTAAACAGGAAGGCTCCTTTGGCTTTTAAATCAAAACCCATTTATATACTATGTTGCTGTTGAGTTATTTTCAGCCCGGTCCAACTCTGTGATCCCATTTGGGGTTTTCTTGGCAAGGATACTGGAGTGGTTTACCATCTCCTTCTCCAGTTCATTTGACAGATAAGGAAACAGGCAAATAGGGTGAAATGACTCATCCAGGGGAACACAGTTAGTAAGTATCTGAGGCTGGATTTGAACTCAGGTCCTCCTGACTCCAGGATTGGTGCTCTATGCACTATGGCATCACCTAGAAGTCCCTGTTTTACCTACTCATAAAATGAAACATTCAGATGACTTTTGCTTTGGACATATCAAAATACTTTTTTGTCCCAAGTCTGAACATCTCAGACTTGATCTCAGGGTGTTTCTGGGCTCTGGATACACAAAAACAAAAGCAAAATAGTCAGGTCCTCAATGAGTTAATAACAGCTTGGTAGCCAAGGTCACCCTCATTATGAGATCTTGGACAATAGTTTTTATGGATGTGGGGCAGATTTAATATATTTAAGTGAGGTTATTCTACCTATAGCGCCTTCCTCCAGAGTGTTTTATACCAGCTCATCATGTAGGGGCAACTCATCTTAAAGAGACAAGATAAGGGAGGAATATAATGGATTAGTGACTTGAGGTGAGGTAGTCTCAAAAGCACTACATCACACAGTGCAGGTTAGCTACCGGGTCTCCCGATTCCCGGGGCAGAGGGTTCTCTTTTTGACTAATTGGTCTCGCTCTCTCAAGAAAAGCTCGATAAATAACATCCCACTGAACAGAAACCCCAGCTCCCGCAAAAACTCCAGTCTCAGACTGCATCATTTGCTTAATTTCCATAACAACCTCAAACTTTCTTGAACTCATCTGGATCTCCCTTGACGGTGCAAATCAATGAAAACAGCCAGCATCCTTTTGGAGGCCAATAAAGAATGAGGAAAAGTATTAAAACAAGTGTTTGGAGATAGTGTGCAGTCGCTGGGGGCAGAAAAAAGAAACATTCCATCTGATTTAAATGAACCCCAACCTCCCTCTCCTTTCCTGAGGGATTTCTCTAAAGCCCTGAGATCAATAAAAATAAACACAGGCTGAAGAGGCGAGATTGCCAAATGCATCTGCTAGATGATTTGATTGATCCTGGGTACCTGCTCTGGGTGTTTACAAAGTTAAATGCGAACACTTTACTGATGGGGCCAGCAAAAATTTGCCTTTAATGTGTGAATGATCCTTGGCTTAAAATGAATGGAGTTGTGATCAGGAGAGGCAGAGGAAAGAGCTCTTCCCAGGTTTGGATCAGAACACAGGGTTCAAATCCTTCCTGCCACACTCTCTGTGTGGCCTTGGGCAAATCACTAGATTTCCCTGGGTCTCAGTTTTCTCAAATGTAAAATAAAGGGGTGGGACCAGAAGACTTCTGGCTCTAAATCTGTGACTCTAGGATTTTCAAGTGAACACTTGTCTCTAGTGTATCCCTTTCTCCATTTCCCTTTCATTCCACCTAAACTCTTCAAAGCACTGTGCAGCTGTCATGAAGTTCTGAAGTTAAACAGTCTGTCTTCTATTGGCTCCTGTCCTCAGGCAGAACCCGCGTCCCATCTCTGTTCCCATCAAAGCTTCCCTTCCCCTTGGTACACATTTCCCCAGATCGAGGCATCTATGCCTATGATCCAATATGTTTGTTTGCATTAATTCATGAGTGGCTAAGTGGATACTCTTTTTAGATATCCCCATTCTTCTGTCTGTTGAATCAAAAGATCATAGACTTAGACCTGCAATGGGCCTCGGAATTCATAGACTCCATCTCTCTCATTTTACAGAAGAGGAAACTGAGGCCCAGAGACATAACCAGATACATACTAACATATTTCACCCAGTTAATCTGTAATACAAATGTCAGTTCTGCCCCTGATATACAGTTTGCAGTATCCCTCCCCCACAGAAACACACAGAGAAAGTCAGCTATTGCTATCTAATGAGTAGAGAGTCCATCTCAGCTGGATCTGGGTTGAGTCCTGCCTTGGACATAAAACTGTTGTCTCATACCCTCTGGGTTGTTGGGTAGACTCTCACTGCCCTAGGCAACACTCCAAGCCTGCTGTGGAGTAAATGCCAACCTGCCCTGACAGAGGGCAGGTCTCTTCCACATTGGCAGGTCTCTATACCAAAGACAGGTCCCCTCCAATAAGGCTACACTTCCTGACTTCTTGGTAACTGCAGTAAGAATGTTCTAAGGTACACTGCTCTTTCTTTTCCTTCTCATCTTTCTTTCTGCTCCTCCCCTCTCCCTCATCACTCTTTCTCCACCTCACGGTGCCTGTCATTTTGATGACTTCTCAGATGCATCTCAGCATCTGTGATCTTACTGTTGTGTTACCAACCCTCTCTCCGGTGGGGCAGATCATATAATGAAGCTAAGCCATTCTTCAGGTTCTCCACTGAAGACTCACCCAGTGTGATGAGCCCTGTCCTTGGTCCTGTTAAGACTTCCAGGGCAGCCCTGCAATATAACTCGGCTGTGGACTCTATCCCTTGCTCTTCCTGTCTAAAGGGAAACTCTCCTTTTTTCTGTCCATATATGTCTGAGATAATATCATCAACCCCACCTTCGACTTAGTGATTTGCTAGAGAGAGGCAGCAGAGTCAGTAATATCTGGGTTCTAATTCTTCATTCAACAGAATTGTAGCATCATAGACTTAGAGCATGCCAACAGAAACGGCTGCCTTTTTAATTCAATGTGTTTTATTTTATGCATTTAGCAACATTATTCAGAGAAGAGTTCATTGGCTTCACTAGACTGCCAAAGGGTTGCATGGCACATAAACATCTAAGAACACATGCTCTCATCTAGTCCCCTCATTTTACAAATGAAGAAACTGAGGCCCACAGAGGTTAAATGACTTGCCCAAAGGTGCATAGTAGTAAGTGAGATAGGTAGAATTTAAACACTAATTCTCTGATTCCAGATCCAGGGCTCTTCCTGCTATCCCACATTGACTCTCTGACTTACTACCTATTTGACTATCAACAAGTCAGTCAACTTTGCTCATCTTCAACTTTCTCATCTGTAAAATGGGAATACTAGTAGCACCTCATTCACATGGTTGTCAAGGGGACTAAATGAGGCTACTTATGTGGAAAGTTTTGCAAACTTTAAAGGGAATTATGGAAATGTGACTTCCTACTGATGGCCCACATGAGACTTTGCAATTCCTTTGGGCTCTCCTGCCATTTTGTCTCTTCTGAGGTCCTGGTAATTCCACAATTTGCAGCCTTATAACCCAATATCAGTGAATGAATGTATGAATGAAATAGCATTTATTAGGAACTTACTACGTGCCACACACATGGTTTAAAAGATGAGGTATTTCAGCAGTGAGCAAATGGGAACAATGGAACTCTGGGCAATTTCCCAAATGTGACCTGGCTTGATTTCTTCTGCCTATTTAATTCTGGGCTCAAGTTTCAGTCCATCTGTGGTGCCTATCAGAAGTCCACGGACTGATAAGCACAACGAGGCCATTGAGAAGAATTTTGGTGGAGGATTTATAATTAGGTTGGAGAAAAAGCCTGCATTGCTTTTTGGAAATTGTAGATCCCGAGTCTCTATCTTGAAGAAAGACTTATCTTTTTAGTGCCAGTAATCTTGTGGTGATGGTGGACAGATGCTCTTCCTAGAACACCAGGTTCTCAGAAAAATTCAAGTTGAGGGTCACCCAAAGGATGACAGAGAGAAGAATGGTGGGCTTGAGCAGAGCAAAGGAGGAATTATTTAGAAATGGTTTGGAGGAGGATGTCTTTGGAGAAATGTCTAACTGGAAAAAATGATGGGCTGGCCACATTACCAAGAACAAGGGACAACCACTGGACAGCCTGCACCCTCCACTGGTAATTATATAAAGTGCAGAGAGTACAAGAAAGGCCCCCAACATGTTGGGAGGGTCCAAAGTGACAAATTTATGGGAGGATATGGATAAGATTTGGTAGGTCTCTGCCTGGGTAGAGAGTCAACTAGAAGAGGGAGTTCATACTTTGAGATCAGGGATCTACTGGAGTATCAGAGCCAAGAACAAGGTGGGGAGAGGAAGAGGGAGGGAACAGGAAAGAAAGAGAAATGGAGAGGCAGCATGGTGCAGTGGAGAAAAAGAAGACCTTAGAACCTGAAACACCTGGTACACACTGACTGTGTGACCATGGGCAAGTCACTTAACCTCTCAGCATTCCTAGAAACTCTCTCAGAATACATGTTGCAGAAGAGGTGGCAAAGTGCACCAGTAGGGAGAGTTTCCTCACTTGGGAGTTCCCTATACGAGTGAAATGTGAAGCAATATGTAAGCATGTATAAAATTCAGCATTGGATCTGTTTGGAAAAGTTGGCCTTACAGAAAACATTTAAACATGTATACATACATGTCTGGGATACATACACATACATTCACACATCCTCAGCTTCAGTTAGAATTTAGACCTACTTTTCCATAGATAGATTTAATGTATTTCTATATATTGTATTGATGTGTATATATACATATATAATATTTATATAGAGAGTACACATATACATGTACATATACAAATTCTCATATTGTGTATATACTACATACATACACAAATGTATACATATACGAATATACATATATATGTGTGTGTGTGTGCATAATTCTCCTGGACCAGTGCTGGGCACTTCCAGTGAGAAAACCCCGTCTATCAAAGATAAGCAATTGTTAGTCAGACAGAAGAAGCCAATCCTTTTACTCCTCTTTAACTGAGACTATCTTATTCCCCACAGACACAACTTCAAACCTTTTCTTGTCACCTCAAAGCACCCACAACTCCCTCGTTCTCTCTCTCAACTGAGGGTTTCATTTTGCACTTTATTAAGACCAGAGAGACCATTCAGGGTGAGGGTGAGAGGGTGAGCCCCCTTCTCTTTCCTTCCCTACATGTCAGAATCTTGTCATCATCCCTTCTCTTTGTCTTAACTCCAGTCTCTGAAGAAGTAGCTGTTCTTGCCAAAGTCAACCTCTCTATCATCCCCTATTCTCTCCCTCCCCCCAACCCATCCCCACCATGTTTTTCATCCAGTCATCCCATCAATCAACACTCCTGTCTCCCATTTCCTTCTTTTCTCCCTATAGGCTCACCCAAGTTTCCCCCATTCTGAAAAAACCCTCATTAAATCCCACCGTTCACTCAAGCCATCATTTTGTATCACTCCTCTTTCTCCGCTAAGCTACTAGGAAAATCAGATTACACTCAAGGCAATCTCTTCCTCACTTTTTTCTTGGTTACTGACCTCACTCAGCTGAACCTGCTCTCTCCAGAGTCACCAATCTCTTAGTCATAAAATCTCTTCTCGCCCTTCCCTCAGCATCTGACATTGCCGAATACCTTTCCCTCCTATCCTGGAGCATACTCTATCCCTTCTGCATTTCTGTCACACCAATTTTTCTTGGTTCTCCTCCCTCCTACCTGAATACCTGCTCCTTCCCAGTCTAATTAGCCATTCCATCCTCCAAGCACTGCCCCTTACGTGTGAGTCCATCCCAAGGTTTGTCCTACTTCCTCTCTTGTTCGCTTTCATTCTGTCATTGCTGTAAACCTTCAGGCAGATAAATCCTAAATCCACCTATTCAGCCTTAGCCTTGCGCCCAAGTCTCTTTATCTCCATTTGATAACTTGGATGTTTCAAGCTGAATGCCCCACAGGCATCTCAAACTCAACATATCCCAAAGTACAGTTCATTATGTGCTCCCACAAGCCCATCCCTTTTCTAAGTCTATATATTTTGAAGGTATCACCACCCTTTCTAGTCAATCACCCAGGTTCACAATAGTGGTGCCTATCCTGACTCTTTACCCTTCCCAGTCCATGTAACCAATTGTCTGCCAAATCTCATCATGACTATCTCCAGCATATCTCTTCCGTATGACCTCATACAGACACCTTCTTAGTTTAGACCCCCATGACTTCTCTCCCAGGGCTCCTGCAATGGGCTCCTAATTGGTCTGCCTTCTTCCAGTCACTCCCCCACTCTCATCCTTCCTGAGTGGTTTCTCTTAAAGGATGATTCTGATCACATCACCCTTCTACTTGCTCATGGTCATTCAACTCGTGTCAAATAGAGCCATGTCTGATTGTGTTTCTGTCTCTTTGTCTATCTCTCTCCTTCCTTCCCTTCCTCCTTCTCCTTCCCTTTTTCTCCCCTTTTCCCCTTTTTTCTTTTTGTGCATGTCTTTGTATGGATGTATCTCTGTGTATATACACATATGTAATACACATATAAAGACATATACGTGCCTGTGTGTCTCTATCTTAACATAAGGGGCAACTAGGTGATAGAGTGGATAGAGTGCCAGGCCTGGAGTCAAGAAAATCTGATTTAGACTCTGGTTTCAGGCACTTATTAGCTGTGTGACCTTGGGCAAGTCATGTAGTCCTGTTTACTTTAGTATTCTTATCTGTCAAATGAGGTGGAGAAGAACGTGGCAAACCTCTCCAGTATCTTTGCCGAGAAAATCCCAAATGGGGTCATGGAGAGTCAGACACAACTAAAACAACTGAACAACAGTATCTTAATATAGATGAGAAGCAATATGGTGCACACAATCTATAGAAACCTCTCCTTAGGGCATATAGAACCTGGGCTTGGTCTTGCATGTGATCCTTAGTGCCCAGAACTGATCATGTTTGGGAAATTGCCCAGAATTTCAAATATCCCGACAAATAACTTTACTCCTCAGTGCCCTGGGCATCTAGGTGACAGAAAGGACAGAGAACTGAACTGGAAGACCTGTGACTGAATCCTTTCTTAGGTACTGATTATTTGTGTGGCCTGATTTAATCATTTAACCTCTGTTTGCCTCAGCTTCCTTATCTGCAAAAGTGGGATGATAATAGCACTTACCTCACATGTGAGGATCACATGAGATCACATACATAAAGCATCTTGCAAACTGCAAGTTTTATGTGAATATTAGCTGTTGCCATTGTTAGATAACTCTCTAAGTCTGTAAGTTGCAGAAAAGGTGTCACCATGAATTTTTACAGGGTTTCCTTATCTGCAAGTCCCCTATATCAATGAAATACCAAGCCTAGTCCCAATCCCTATCTTACCATAGGGTAATCCCACACACAGTAGGTACTATATAAATGCTCCATTGCTTGGTGAATTCAACTCCAAGCAGAAAAAGAAGTAGGCTCCTCATTCCATAAACCATAAGGCTTAACACGTCAATGACTTGGGTGCTGCACTTGTACTCCTGAAAGATTTCTAGTAACTGGGGTGGATTTTACAAGGAACATTCGCAGCAAAATCCAGCCTAAAGTTACAGAATATGTGAAGACTTGGCATTGTCACAAATTGCATTGGTAACGGGAAATACAAACATCTAGGACATTTCAGGCGCAGTGAAAGAAGTGCGTCTATGTTCTTGTGTACAAAATATTTGACATAATTACTTTCATTCCAAATGATATATGTCTTCATCCAAATGAGTTCCCCACTCATCAACACAGATTCCTTCTTGATTAGATTCTAGGGACAAAATAGTTCATCATTTGTGGGGGGATCATCCCACCAGTAATGGACATCTCTGAGCCTGGCTAATCTGGTTGGGACTCAAGGGATCAGGGCACAGAGTCTATTTCTAACAGCTAATAAACCTCCCTAGGTTGTGGATTGCTCGTTAGTAAAATGACTGGACTAAATAGCCTCTGATGCCCCTTCTAGTTCTGAATCTATGATCCTTTCTGAATGAATGGGTCTATACACCAAGCTATGTGGTTTGGGAGGATCTACTCAAGTCGGGGAAATGCTGATATATACTTTGGCAGTCTAAGATCCACTCCATGTGATGGCAAAGAAGTACAGTAGGATCTCCATGGAGGAAGAGAAGGCAGTCTTTAGCAGGGGTTGCAATACACACCTATAGCATTCCTGTTTCTGACATTTCCATTAAGGATCTGCCAGTCTTCAAAAAAGGTTCCCAACTCTTTACTTTGCCTTTTGGACCATTTTCCACTGAAAGAAAAGAAAGAAAAAGATGGTCCCATGGAAAGGCGAGAGACTAATACAAAGCCAGAGTGTTGCAAATGTGAGAGGCACAAGAGATCTGTCTGCCATTAGCACAACAGTTTCCTTGGATGGTAATTCAGCATTGATGTAATTCTTGGGAAAAGACAGAGTAACTGTCTCGAGGTTCACACACCACTCTGACATTTGCTTCCTTTGACCTATTTGAAGAAAAAAATCACCTATCATGGGATTTGCTCTAAGTAATCACTGTTCACAGTATCATTTCCAATGACATTTCCAATATGAAGGGCAAGTCATAATATGATCAGAAAAACAGTAGAGAACAGGGGAGGCAAATTGAGAATAAGTGGATTCTTAAAACAGACCAGTTGCTGGGTTTGACAGAAGCTTAATTTCTAAAAAGATATGTTTAGCCTAAGTCCCTGACCCTGTGGTAAGGGTGCTGATGTCATTATTTTCACCCCAATTTCATCCACTTTGAATACAGGCATACCACGCTCAGTTGACAACTCAAGCAAAGCATTTCTAATTATCCTCATAAAACAGAATATTTATCACTGTTAGCATATTTGCAATGCTTTTGTATTAACTTCAAACAGTAGGAGAAGCGGAATGGCATAAGGATTATGGAGTCAGACTCAGAATCAAGAAGACCTGAACTTAAATCTCACCTTTGACACTCACTTACTATGTGAGTCCGGTCTGATACCAACCAACCAACCAGCGACATCCGGGAGGAACCATCTGGTCCAATGAGCTCAACCACTTGACAGGAAGCAAGGCAATGTGGATAGGGATATGTCCTAGGGGTCCCACCACTGGCACATAGATAGGCTGTGTGATGTTGGACATACTCTCTGGGGCAAGTAACTCTCAGTGCCCTCAGGCTCTCTAAGATGCTAAGTTGCAGGATTGGAGTCAATTTGAATTAATAGGGAGTTTTCTTGCCAGGATATCTCCACACTGATGAAATAACATATACTGCTGCCTCTTTTCCCTGTCCCCTACCACATGCATGAAGCTCAATTAATTGAAGGTCACCAGTGACTCCCTCCATAGACATAACCATCTGCTTTCCTCAGATTTTCTCACCGAAGATTGTTGTAAGGATCAAACGAGATGAGATCTATAAAGTGCTAAGCGTGTGTTTGGTATACAGTAGGTGCTTAACTAAAGCTTGTTTTCTTCCTTATTTCTCCATATATAAGAGCATGAATAGCTAGCATTGACATAGCACTTCGCATGTGTTTTCTCATTTTCTCCTCAAAACAACCCTGGGAGGGAGGTACAATTTTTATGCCCATTTTATAGATGAAACTGACTCCATACCTGCCAATATAGAGCTGTAAAGGATAAGACCCTAAGTCTTATCAAATTCCTGCTTTTTGTAGATGAGAAATGAAAATCAAAGAGTTTGTATGACTCGGTCAAAGTCACCATCAATGGTGTTCAAGGGAGGCTCTTGGTCACAGAGGGCCTTAAATAAAAGAATAATTTTGGGGGGTTTATTTGGTTGGCAATAGGGAGCCATTGAAGGCTGTGGAGCAGAGGAATAAGACGATGAGATCCACACACAAGAATGCTGATGTCACGAAGGATGTATCAGAGAGCCAAAAGACCAGTCCTGTAGTTCAGATGGGTAAGAATGGAGGTTTATATTAGGATAATGGCAGTAGAAATAAAGGAGAAAGGGCAGAAGAAATTTTTCAGTGGTCGAACCAACATGATTTAGTTGTAGGATGTGAAGATGAACTGGCTACTGTAATCCAATCTCTGAGAACTCAGGCCTCCATCTTCCTCATGGTCTATGCCATCCTGCCTCTTCTTTCACTCAGAGGCCATAGCCCTTTCCTCAATGGAAGATGGGACTCAGGAAAATAAGCTCTGAGGTCCCTCCTAGCTCCAGAGTTAGGAGCATGTGACCATCACACATATTGAGGGACAATTTCTATATTTAGAGGAAGACACAGAAAACTGAGCAGATTTGGGGGAGAAAGTTCCAGGAATGCTGTAAATAATATCATTTGCTATTGATGGAGAAAGAGACTCTGAAATAATGACTCCAGCGAAAGAAATGGGGATGGGGGAGCAATTTTCCCACCCATGTATCAGCTGCATTTCCTGGATAGTACAATAGAGCTTCAGAACACATGGGATTCGAGTGAGACACCAGGCAGCAACCTGCATGGTAATCAGAATCAAGATTTAATAGCAACCCTTATTACTAGCCTCAGAAATCTCAAGATTAGCAACTGAGACATGACCAGACTTTAAATGAAGAGACATAAAAATTTTGGTTTTCTTGCCAGCTTTTTTTTTCCTTTAGAAAAATTCTCCCAGTCCCTGATCTCGAAGTTAAAAATTAAGCCTTCCTTGACTTCCACCATCAGTTCCTGGTGACTTAATTAAGCTGAAGCAACAAGTACCTTGACCCAGGGCACCAAATTTAGTGGGCCCTAACACTAGGTATAGTCCTTTGGCCTTTACTCACTTCCCAGCTATGGCAGCTGTGGGACTCAAAATAGTATATCTTGTCTTTCTACTAAGAGGGTAGTGTCCTGGTTGCCTTAACCTCAACTGAATCAGCTTGTCTCCCTCCCTCCCTCCCTTCTTTCTCCTTCCTTCCTTTCTCCCTTCCTCCCTTCCTTCCTCCATTCCTCCTCTCTCCTTCCATGCTTGTTAAATTGACCTAACCAGTCTACTAATCATAGCATTTTAGAAGTTGTATTAGTAGCATCTATCATGATCCATCTTATAACTTAATGCAGATGGGGCAGCTAGGTGGTGCAGTGGATAGAACACCAGTGCAGGAGTTAGGAGGACCTGAGTTCAAATCTCACCTCAGACACTTGACACTCACTAGCTGTGTGACCTTGGGCAAGTCACTTAACTCCAATTGCCTCATCCTGGGTCATCTCCAGTCATCCTGATGAATATCTGGTCACTGGAATCAGATGGCTCTGGAGGAGAAGTGAGGCTGGTGACCTGCACAGCCCTCTCTCACTCAAAACAAAGTCAAGTGCAAGTCATTTCATCATTTCTCTCATGGCATCATCTTTTTCAGCAATGAAGGACGAACACACACACAGACACACACACACACACACACACACTTTCTTCCTCCCTTCATTTCTTTTCTTCCTATACACACATATCTATATCACATAAATACATATATATATGTGTGTGTGTGTACATATATATATATATTATATATATCTTTAATTTACTTGCCCATGTTATCAAAATTCTTGGGCGTATTCTGTTTCCACCTGACTAGGATTCTGATTGGTGTTGGTAGAGCTTTTTTAGTGACCCATTTGAACCTTTACGGAGTCATTTCTCTCCCAGCCCATGGCAGGGGCCGCCTCCACTGCCTTCCCTTCCACGGGTGTCTTGTGAGCATGTCAGGTTGTGACGCATGCTGCCTGCTCTCTGGTTTTCTCCTCCCCCTTTATCCCTGTGCTATCTTCCCAAGTGTCTAACTGACTTTCTATTCCCCATGAGGTTAATGTGAGCAGCCTCTTGCTTGCTTGGATCCTGAATTATTCATCCCAGAGAAGGAAGGGACTGGATCATCTGTCACTTGCAGCCTACTGACTCCTCCAGTCAATCTTTGCTGCTGGTACCGTCTCTACCTCTGGAGCAAAAGTATCAGGGAGCCTTGGGGCCTCCTCGAGAGGGAGGCTGTGCCCAAAGGGGCACACAGGGTTTCCTTGACTTAGTGCAGGTTTGGAGAAGAGATTTTTCCCTGGCAGGCTTTCGATTCACACTTCCTGCCCTTCGAGGACCCTGAAGCATCTTCTCATCTCAGAAGCTGCTGAGTTTGTCCTCTCTACCACTCTTTCTAGGCTCATTTACAGGATTTACAGCTCAGAAAGGATCTCTGAGCCAACGAGTTGAACCCCTTCATTTTACAGATGAGGAAACTGAGCCAAGAGAGATGAAGAGAAGTCCCCACAGCTAATAAAAATCTGAGACAGGATTCCAATCAGGTCTAAGCACACAGCTCTATCCACTATGCCCATGTACCACCATTTTTCTTCACAACACACCAACAATGGCTACATTTTGCTCAGACCCATACTGTCCAATGGGCTGATCCAATTCTTTCGGGCCATACTCTGTTTGCCCCTGCTCTCTGTTATTTAAACTGGTTCTTACCCAATAACCAGCACAGGGCTTTACTCATGGTAGACATTTACTCAAATCAACAAACATTTATTAGGCACCAACTGTGTAGCAAGTATTGTGCTCCACCCAGGAGATATAAAGATTTTCTTCCTTCAAGGAATCAGCTTCCTCCTGGGCTGGGGAAGGAGAAAGCTGGAACAAACATCCAAGATAATACAAGGCAGGTAAGTCAAGAGGGGAGAAATCACCAGGTACTGGGGCTCAGGGTAAGCTTTACACAGTGGGCATCACCACCAGAGACTGCTGAGCTGAGCCTTGAAGGAACATAAAGGTTCTGAGGAGCAAGAGTGCTCCAGGCAAGGGAAGCAATTTGTGGGAGAGGCTAGAGACAGGAGGGAATGCTACATTCTAGGGCATATAAGGGAGACTTGGGAAACAGGCTGTAAGGCAGATGGGAGCCAGGTGATGGAAGGACATAAACAACAGGCTGAGGAAGACAATGGATTGTAGAATCTTAGCAGGTGAGTTGAAGGAGCCCTCATTTTTCAGAGAGGGAAACTGAGATCAAGGGAGCATAAACAATTCAGGATCATAGACCTGGACCTACACAGGACCTCAGAGGCTGTCTCTACTAATCCTTATTTTACTGAGGAGGAAATGGCGGTCCAGAGAGAGGAAGCAACTTAGGATCCTAGATCTGGTACTGGAAAAGTCCTTGGAGGCCACTGAAGCCAAACTCTTAATTTAAAGATGAGGAAACCAAGGATAAGAAGGAAGAACTGCTTTAAGATTATAGACCTAGACAAGGGCTTCTTAACCCATCTTGGGTTATGGTTCCCGCTGGCAGTGTCCAGTGAAGCCTAGAGACCCCTTTTTAACTAACTCCCTCATTTTACAGATGAGGAAACTGAGGCTCAGAGAGGTAAAAGACTTGCCCAAGTCACCCTGGGTAATAAGGGAACTGGGGCTAAGAGAGAACAATCATTTGAGGACCTTGGATCTAGAGTGAGATGGGCCTTCAAAGGCTGTCTGGCCAAACCACCTCATTTTACTTTGGAAGAAACGGATATTTTTAATTTCAGCAACTCGCCACATTGGCAGAATTTGAGCCCAAGTCCTCTGACTCCAGAGCATGCTCTTCTGACAGGGCTGCACTGCCTCAGGATTCTGCCAGAACCCTTCTCTCTGGATACAGGAAAGTTAAAGATTCAGGGCTCAGTAGTTCTAGCTAATCAAAAGCTAGCCTCCCAAGTGTGGTATGAATACCTGCAACCCCCGATAACTGAGGAGGAAGAGATTGAAGCAGGAGGGTCACTTGAGGTTGAGAGTTCTAAGCAGCATGAGGGTAAGCTTTTTGGGTGTCCCATCAAGTCCCACACCAATATGGCGAGCCTCTAGGAGCAGGAGGTCAGCAGACCAACTAAGAAGGGCTGAATAGACCCTAGTCAGAAAGAGAGCTGGCCAAGGCTCCCCAAATTGTCAATGGTGGCATCTGGCTCATGACTGGCTGCTGTACTTCCAGTTTGGACAAGGAAGAGAGATGACCAATCGCAAATTAAAAAAAAAATAAAAACAAAAAATGAGTGCCCCTTCTCCCACCCAGCAAGCTCTAATGGAGGGGAAGGCTCTGTCCATGCCCATGGACAGGCTTTTAACCAGAAACACTCACTGATGGATCCTTTGCTGACTGAAAGGGGCAGTGTAGCAGTCATTTTCCTCCAGGTCTGGCAGTGTCTCCTTGTCCAGTCTCATAGGCTTTCTAGGTAACCATCCTCGAAACCTGCTTATTTGTTTATCGATCCTGTGGTACATGGGAGGCAAGATCAGACAGGAAAGTCCATCAGCATGACCCTGGGATTCCTCAGTGAAGTCATAGAGGCTCAGTCAGACTATATCTGAAATGCAGACACTCCATCCCCATTGATGACCCAAGTCTGTAACAGCCACACAACAGCCTCTGAATGCCAGCCCTTTTAATAGGCAAGTTATGATTCCACTTCCATAGTACCTCCAGCCTTTCACAGCACACAGACTAAAACAATCTCATTTTATGCTTGGAATCTCTCTACATTTCCATTCTGTAGGCATCTCTGATGAAAATTCAGTACGAGAAATGAATGACATACCATGAGAAGGACAATGACCACAAATAACTGCTGGTGTGGCATTTGAAATAGAATGTTATATAGCAACAGGACATCCTGGCCATGGGACATCATGGTGATAAAATATCCTGCAACATTGTGGCAATGGAACAGAATGGCAGCATCATCATGTCATAGACATGGAATGTTATGGCCATGGAATGGAATGTTGTGACCAGCAACAGAATGTCACGGCAGTGCAACGTCATGGCCAAATATCCTGGCAATGGAATATCATGGCAGTAGAGTAGTGGTAGAATGTCATGGTGGTAGACTATCATGGCGGTAGAATGCTACAATGGTAGAATATCATGGTGGTAGAATGACATGGTGGTAGAATGCTACAATGATAGAATATCATGGCGGTAGAATGACATTGTGGTAAAATGCCATGTCAGTGGAATATTGCTTCAATAAAATGTTGTGGCAATGGAGTATTATGGTGGCAAAACGTAAGAGTAGTAAAATGTCATGGTGGTAGAATGTCATGGGAGTAGAATGTTACAGTGGTAGAAGTCATGGTGGTAGAATGTCATGGCAGTGGAATATTATGGTGGTAGAAATGTCAAAGCAGTGAAATGCTGTGGCAGTGGAATATTATAGTGGTAGGATGTCTTGGCTGCAGAATGTTGTGGCAGTAGAAAGTCATGATGGCAGCAGAATGTCACGGAAAATCACAAGAAGCAAATAAATTGTTTCACTGCAATCTATTACCCACACTGACTTATGTGCCCCAAGTGGTTCAGTAACAGATAGAGCTGGTGCATTGATTTTAATGGCCCTCTTTTTGAGCTGAAGTTGCAGATGTCATGGAGTCATGGTACATTATGAGCTTGGACATCCTTGTCTGTAAAATGTATTTACTAATGCTCTTCATTCAGAGAAAATAAACATGTCCCCCAAATGAACTTCTAACCAAGGACTTTGGGTCACTTGGGAGGATGAGCCCTGGATTGTGCTAACTCAGCAGCACACTAAAGAAAAGGGACCTCCCAGAGACGACCAAAGATCACGCATACTAAGGCAGAATGCTTTGTTCCCCTCTGGGAGTATCAGTCTGATGGCCTTGCCTTTGCTTCTCTGGCCCATAACACAACAAGGACAAAGTCAGGCTTTAAAGCACCACGATTCCAAGTTATATCTATTCGAAAGCCACTAGAATAATTGACAAGACACCACTGGACCTTTAATGCAATGGTTAGTAACTCTTAACATTTGTCCTGTTCTTTTCCTTTTCCAAGCTTTTTTTTTCCCATTTGATCAAATCATCTTGATGTGAGGAAGGTGAGGGCAGGTATTATTCCCATTTAGCAAAGAGTGAGTCAGTTGATAGAATATTTATTAAGCGCTCGCTATGTGATGGAAACTTTTTAATGAAGAGAGCCCTCCAAATGCAGAATGGGCTGCTTTGAGGAGTGGGGTGGGGTGGGCTCTCTTTTATTGCACATCACCAATCAGACACTGGATAGCTAATCAATCAGTACCAACGAATAACTATTTATTAAGCGATCACCCTGTGGAGGATGTTTTATAGAGGACCTCTGTTCTGGCCTGGGTCAAATGAAATAGCCTCTGAGGTCCCTTCCAACCTTATAAATTGGTAACTGACCGAAGGTCATATAGTTTGTGACTCAAACTAGAATAAAAGCTATGGCAATAGAGGGGAGGTATTTCTGTTATCCCTTCTATTCAACTGTAAAGTCCTTGATGGCAGGGACAGTTTTTGTCTCTTTTTGTATCCCCAGTGCTTAGTATAGGGCTTTGCACACAGTAGGTGCTTAATAGATGCTTGTTGATGAACAGATATCTCCTACACCTCTTTCCCATTAGAATGAACACCTCTTGGGAGCAGGATTATTTCATTCTTTGTATTTATACCTGCAGTGCCTAGAACAGAAGGACTGTGACTTCACTGGCACAGGGAAGTCCTCTACCAATGCATGATGACATATTCTTTGTGACTTCCAGACTGAGAGAGTTGCCCAGAGCACTGAGAAGTTAACAGGCTTTCCAAGGGTCACATAGCCAGTCTGGATCAGAGGCAGCACTTGAACTGAGTTCTTCCTAACTCTCAGGCTGAACCCCTGGCCACTATATCACACTACCTCTCAAGGAGCAGCTAACAGTGTCTGAGAACTGACTGATGGATCTCCTTTCTAAGGACTTTCAAAATGCAAGGGATCCTCAGTCCTTTCTCCATCATTCAAAGGAGAATAGGAACTGACAGGCAGTACACTTTTAATATTCAAAGCTAATAGATTTCTAATCACTACTGCCCCAGTCTCAAGGATTTTCATTCTAAAAAGATAATTACACCTTGGAAAAAAACAAAGGAGAGAGAGCATGGAATGGTGGGAAGAATTCTGGACCAAGGGTGATGGGAGACTTGGCTTGGAGGCCAAGCTTAAATACTTGCTGGTGGTGTGACCATGGGCATATCACTTAATCTTTTTCATTATTGAGAAAATGAGGTTCCCTCCATCATATGCTGATTGTGAAAGTCAAATGAGATAAGGCATGTAAAAAGTGCTTTGCAAGCCTGAAAGTGCTAGAAATGTCAACTATTATTGTCATCAGCTCACATGTCATCTTCTATGTGATCCCTTTTCTGATTCCCCCTAGCTATCTGTGCCTTCCCCTCAAATCACCTGGGATGAACCAAGAGTAAGCCTGTGCTCTGCCCTTCCTATAATTAGAAAATAATTAACAAGCATTTATTAAGCATTTACTGTATACCACGTAGTGGGAAGTGAAGTTGTCTCTGCCTTCAGGAAGCTTACACATATACAAACTGGCTCATCAAGGAGCCTTAAACAATTCTTAGCCTTACACCATGAAGACGCTGGAAAACTCATGAAAAAAAATAGAACATTTGCCCAAAGTATTCATTCAAATATACCAGCAGCAGCTAGTGATATCCTATCCTCTCTCATCTATCCATTCTATAATCTGAATAAGATAATAATATGCAGTCTTTTTGTCATATCTGAATTTGGGGTCACAGAATTACAGAAGGAAGGAAAGTCAATTATGGAGCTAGGTCTCCAGTTTTGTTGGTCTTTTGGTCTACAACCACTGGTTCATCAGCATGAGGAGTTCCCTTCCCCCTCAATGCTGATCAGCATCCCTTCCACGACTTAGCTTAGAGGTTAAAGGGCTCCTCCTGTCTCACTCGGCCAATGGGTGTCAGAAAATGGAAGTCAAACCCAGGTCTTTCTGACTCAGAGTAGCTAGATAGCACAGAAGATAGAATCAAGAAGAGTCATCTTCCCAAGTGCCAATATATTCACAGGCACTAGCTGTGTGACCCTGGGCAAGTCACTTCACCCTGTTACCTCAGTTTCCTCATCAATAAAATGATCTGGAGAAGGAAATGGCAAATCACTCCGGTACCTTTGCCCAGAACATCCCTCACAGAGAGATGGACATGACTGAAGCAACTGTGAAACAATTTCCTAACTCTGAGGCCAGCCCCCTATCCACGGTATCACTAATGGCTGTTCTAACTCAGAATGCTAGTGGACGTAAGCAAATTACACCAGTTAAAAAGAACTCATTAAACCAGGGAAACTGAAATTTTCAAAGAGAACAGAAAATTCAAGGGGAATAAGGAAGAGGCTGAAGAAAAATGATCAATGAATTGGGAAAGGAGCGGGAGCTAAAAGATGGTGTGAAGGAAGCTGAGGAAGGGCTTTGAACTTGGGACATGAAAGGATGCCACATGGGATGCTGACTTGGGCACACTTTATGATAAGAGCAAAGCAGATGTGTTTGATTTAGAGTCAGATAACACAGTGCTGTTATCATTCATAACAGTGGAAACAACGTGAGAGGTAGTTTTTGCACTATGGAGAGTGCAGAGGATTTAGAGGCAGAGGTCTTGTGTTCAAATCCTGTCTCCGATGACTAGGGCAAGTCACTTCCCTTGGGCCTCAGTTTCCTGCTCTGTAAAATGAGAGGGCTGGACTACATAGCCTCTAAGGTCCCTCCTAGTTCCACATCTGACGGCTCTATGATGTCATAAGAAGCAGCTGTGACCTAAGGGAAAGAGAGTTGTTCGACCTAGAAAGACCCAAGTTCAAGTCCTGTCTACCATATGCTGGTTGAGTAACCTTTGAGCAAGTCTTTTAAACTCCCAGGGCCTTTGGGCATATCCCCAACACTACGGGTTACCTCACAGGCTTTAATCTTTGCTGCTGAAGGGAATTGTTCTCACCTGGAATTCTCTGCCCCTATGAAATCACAGGTCCATAATATTACAGATATCATTAGATAATCTCTGTAAAGTGTCTTAGTACAGATCATAGCACATAGCAGGTCCTTAAGGCTTATTCTCTTATCTCAGCCCCACCCCCTAAAATAACAACAAAGACATTTCCAAGTTTTACAGGTCCTGAGACCCTGGAACATGTTCCTAGTGGGGAATGTGAAATTTCCTTCCATAGAGATTTTAAAGAAAGGACCACATAACCATTACAAATCTTGCCTCATGTGCCTGCTGCCTGTGAGATCTTGGACAAGTCATTTCTCCTCTTGAACTTCAGAGGGAAGGGTAAGATTTGACAGGTCATGGTCAGCTCTGGGCCAGTTATCTTAGGATCCAATTTGTTTACAAGCTACAAGACCTTGGACACTGCACTCGATGGCCTCTGAAGGTCCTTTCCAGTTCTGGCTCTGATGCTAAGATTCTGCATTTTTCAGTTCTAGAATAGTTTTGTCCGCAAGCAGAGGGATGCCATATGTGACTTTTCAAAGTTCTTTCTAGCCCCTGAATTTTAAGCACCTATGGGAAAAGATTAACCTGATTCCATTCTCCCTTCCCCATACAAAATCTCTCCTAAAGCACTGATTTGGCTACTACTGAGCGAGAATGCAAACATCTAGGCTATGACTGAGAAAGTCCCTTTACCATGCTAATTTCCACCAACTGAAATTTTGGCTTTATTCCCCATAGGGGAAAACATGGGGGAAATTCTTAATGCACAGAATGTCCTAAAAGTCTTAGTCCCGAAGTCTAAAATGGCACTCAGACTTTTGAGATTCTCTGTACATTCACAGCCTCCCTCATCCTCTTTGTGAGTTAAAGTCTCCAAGCTGCGACATAGTAGAAAGACCCCTAAGCAAGGGATGGAGGCTGTATGGAATGTTCGGACACTCCACTAGGAGTAAGGAATCATATATTTTAATCCTGACCTGGCCAGCAGTTATCCATAGGGCATTCAAACTCTCTAGGCCTCTGTTCCTTCATCTGTAAGTTCTATTGGGTTCTAGTTTTAGAGCTAGAAGGGGCTATGAATAATAGCCCATGCCCCATCATTTTGTAGATGAGGAAACTTCTAGTTAAAGCTATGGAGGCATCACCTGGACTGTTTTCCTGAAAGCGTGTACAGAGGGAGAGAAGAAGCCTCTGCTAGGTCCAGAAAGTTTATTATTGGTCATTTTAACAACACCAAAGTTTTATTAAAGTATTAAAAGCAACAAACCATAATTAATAGAAACATAATTCCTACTTTATAATGCAACATGGATTTGCATTCAGAACACTTGCTACCATGAAAATAAATTTCTCTCCTTCTGCATCCCAGACCTGTAATGTATTGCAGACTATATTCTTAAGATTTAGAGATTAAACATCTAATGCAAGTTTTCATCTGAAAATCCCTTAGATACTATAAAGTTCAAGAGAAGAAAATAAAACAATTTCATCTGATAAACATTTTTTTGTTAAGTGGTTCTTTTTTTCCAGTGACTTCAATGACAGATTTAGGATAAAAGCAGAATCAACAACCTGAGTGGGGCTAACAGGGCTTTGTCCCAGAGTCCTCAAATTCAGAAGGTGCCAGATACTTAAGACAGACACCCTCCAATTCTAAAGAAGTCACTTTAGTAAATGAATTACCCTACCCATTCAACTGACTTGTGTGAATTACTTCTCATGTTATTTTCACATGGTGAACGACAGAGTTGATCTATGAGCAGCATCACACTGTTTGCCCCAAGTAACAAAATTGCTAGTGGTGGCTCTGAACCAAAGTTTTACTTGGTAAATTCATTGACACTTAACTACTTGTGTGAACCAGATCAGGTTACTCCACTTCATTTTCCTTGTCCATAAAACGAGAGGACAGATTAGATCATCTCTGAGATCCTCTCTGTTCTAGATCTATGATCCTAGGATTCAGTATTAATTCTAGTCTGAAAGATGACTGATAACATGCCACTGTTTTTAGTGTCAAATTCTTTCATGTGACTAAGGAAGGCTTTTCTACCGAACAGCCCAGAGAGAAAATAACAGACTGCCAAGTCACATCGGGTCTTAACTTCTACCCAGATGGAAAATATTTTGACTTTAGGTCTGGCATCATTAAACACGTTTCATAATAGCATAAAAACCAATCAACTACCAAGGAGATTAGAGCAGCCCAAAGGAATTTACTGATATTTGTTAGATGCCTTTGTGAAAAGCACAGGGGTAGGCAGTCAGTCATTCAGTCAACAAACACTGATTAGGTTCTTCCTATGTGCTGCCCTGTTACTGTGGGGAGACACACTGAAAGAAGCAGCAAAGGTTCCTGTCTTTTAGAGACTGTTTCCTCATGGCACCTGTTGGTGACAAAGCACGTCCATGTATTTCAGGTGGCTTATATAGAAGAGTAGTGTAGTTTAGCTAGTAGGGTAGTAGAATCAGGAAGATTCGGGTTTGAATCTTGCCTCAGTCACTTATTTGGGCATACAACCTTGGGCAAGTCCCTTCTCTTTTCTGACACTCAGTTTTCTACTCTGTAAAACTGTTGGATTTAGTGACCTCTGGAGTCTCTTTCAGCTTTGAACTGAGGACCCTAAGATCTCATTTGAGCCTTGTTCATTATCTCCATTTTACAGATGAGAAAACTAAGTTCTGGAAAGTGATGCATTGACCAAGGTCTGGCAGAAGGGCTTTGAGAGGTCTTCGGCTGAGCAGCTCCTGGTGGACCTGGTGATGAGACTTGAACTTAGATAAGCTGTTCCGAAGACATATTTCCTCAATAGGCCCCTACTATAAGGCTTCCCAATCATAAGATCATGGGATCTCAGATTCAAGAGCTGGAGGATACTTCAGAAGTCAGCTAGACCAATCCCCCCATTTTACAGAGGGGGAGACTGATGCCCAGAAAGAAATGATCCTTCCAATGTGCTAATAGTCCTACATGCCAAAAGCATGACTGAAACATCAGTCAATAAACATTTATCAGGTACCTACTGCTGGCTAGGCACTGGGCTAAGCACTGGTCTGAATCCAGAGTCAGCTGGCATCATAAGCTTCTGCACTGGCCTCCTAGTCTTTGAGAACCCAGGGTCTCCTCTTATACCTGCCATATGGACTCAATTAGGAGACATAAAAATGACCCAGGCATGATTTGGGATACTCCTCCTTTTAACCAGCTCAGAGAATGGGAGATATTGTAGAGTCATGTTTTCAACTTCTGGTTTGGATATATAATAAAGCCAAAGGAATTCTAGAGGGTATCCAGCCAAACTGAACTGTACAAACCCATGAGTGAAGCCAGTTTATACTGATCACAGTCAGATACAGGTGGAGCTGGGTTTCTTTTTCCTTTCCTTCAGGCCAAATCCTCCCAGGTCCCAACTACTCCTTGGATGCAAAGACCAGGTCAATAGGCTACTGTTTCAGGAACTAAAAAGTAGCTTTCTGAATACTCAAAGGCATTTGGAAATATAGAAATTTATTTTCCAGACTAGATTGAAATCTACAACTTAAAAAAAATTTTAAGGTAAGAGTGGGGCAATTTCTCCATTTAGTCACTGGACAAATTGTAAGTTATTTGTCATAGACCAAATAGAGAGGAGAGGAGTGTGCCCCAAGTGTGGCACAACAGAAAGAACCTGGCTCTGAAGCTACAGAGAAGGAAAGTGAAGAATCTTCTAGCTCCTGCTGTCTCTAGGATAAAATAAAATAGAAGATCCTATGCCTGGCATTCAAGGCCCTCTGCTGTAGAGAACCTCCCCCTTCCTGACCTGTCCTTCCTCCTCATTCATCTCCATGGGTTCTCCATTCCTGCCACACTGGCTTCCCCATTATAGCTTAAACATTTGCACAGGTGGTTTCCCACAGCTGGAATGAACTCCCCTCTCACCTCCACCTGGAGAACACCTAGTTTCCTTTAAAGGAAGAGTGACTCTGCTGCTACCCTTTAGAAGAGACCTGGGGGTCAAAGAACGATCTCCTCCCACATTAGTGTACTGTCCCTCTTAAAATGACTTTGACCCATTATTTCATATTTGCTAGTACGTATATGTCTTGTATTACACCTGATACAACAGAAACTTCATGAGAAGGAATGGTTTCATTCTTTTATTTGCATCTCCAGTACCTGGCATAGAGCAGATAAGGAATTATAAGATAAGGGTCATTGTATGGCTCCAATGAGATAACACATGTAAAAATGCCTTTTAAAATTTAAAGCATTACACATGTCAAATTATCATGAGGCAGCCATCAGGTGGCATAGTGAATAGGGAAGTGGACCTGAACTCAGGTGGTCTCGAATTCAAATGTAGCCTCAGAAACTAGCTGTGTGACTCTGGACAAAGGACTCAACTTCTATTTGCCTCAGTTTCCTAATCTGTAAAGTGGGGATAAGTAGCATCTATCTCCCAGGGTTGTTTTGAGAACCGAACAAGATAGCAACTGTAAAGCTCTTAACACAGTGCCTGGCACATAGTAGGGACTATATAAACATTGCTTATTATTATTCTTAAAATTCTGGTTAAAATGAAAAAGTCAAGGAAATCAGCTTGGGAGAGTGGCAATATCTCTCCTCTTATAAAGAGACTGAGTGAGAGTGTTTTAAATTTCATTACGGTATGGGAAAGGCAATTCATGATATTCACATCCAACCAGGCTTCTTTCATGGAAGACAATCTATGTGAGACCTACAAGAACAGACAGATCCAAGGTGGGTGGTGGTGGTGGATCTATATAAATGTGGGTTCAAAATAAGCACTTTGTTGAATGATTTTTTGATCAATTTTAAAATAGCTATTTCTAGTGTCACAGAGACCCACAGTCAAGATGACTCTAGCATGTACTAAGTTCTATTCTAACAGAAACCAGGACATGCTGGACTGATAATGGCTGGAGAGATTGGATTAGATTTCTTTTTCCTTTCCTTTGATCCAATTTTCCTTCATTTGTCATTCAGAGACACTTAGGATTTGTCTTTTAACATTCTCTGGCTAGAGAATTACTGTTGGGTATATTATTGCTTCTGTGACCTGAAATGAAGGGTTAATAACCATGGACTTACTTTACAGTGTGTGTGTGTGTGTGTGTGTGTGTGTGTATGTGTGTGATACTCATGTCATTGCCTCCTTTCTGTTTATTTCTGGGGAAGATACAGTCCCCCTCCCCCACTTTCCAAAGTTAACTCTTGTCTACTTGAGTTCCTAATTTCATTCCTTCCTGCTTCCTCCTTATATCTTAATCTAAACCTCAGTTTCTCCCTCTCTCCAGGTGCCCTCTGCCCACAAACAGACTTAAATTTTCCCCAGAATAAATTGGCTTTTCACAATCCCAATACTTGAGCATCCCCGCTTCTTTCTCCTTCTCTTTCTTGTTCCTTTCTTGCCAAATTTCTAGGGGAAAAAATTGTCTACACTTATTTTCCCTCAATTCCCACTCATTCCTTAGACAAAGATGGGCACTGAACCTGTGATTTCATTGGTGTAAGGAACTAAGACAGGGGAAAACTCACTCTAAAGTGGCTGGCAGCAGTGAGTTTACAACTTGTATTTTGAGAGGTGCCGATAGGGATTGAGACGCTGTACCTTTGTCAGGGTCGTCCAGTCAACAGATGGGGAGGATGTCAAGGTATAAGAGAGAATGTTTTCTCGTGCCCTGGATGTTTGAATCACTTTATTTTCTTTTGCTTTCAGTGTACACAATAGTCCAAAGAGCCTGATCTGTTTTAAACTGGACACAATCTTACTGCGAAGGGGGTAAAGGATGGCGACCTTGACCAACTCCTCTGCCCAAATGCCTTTAGCGGATCAAATTCCTTTATTTTACTGATAAGGAAACCAAGGTCCAAGTTAATGACTTGTTCAAGATCATTCTTCTTGGGAGATCTGAGATGTGAACCAAGGTCTTCTGACACTTTCTCAAGTACTCTCAGTCAGGTGCCCCTTTTATCAATGAGTTCAAAGACATTCCAATTCAGTTTCCTTGGATGCCAAACTCCTGCTTTGGATGGCAAATATGGGACCAGTAAGCCTGCTGTCTAAGGACTAATGTGGCTTTGTTAAGAGAGACTCATTACCAGACTGACTGCAGAGAGATGGATTTTTCAGCCACAACAATTCTTGCAGACCATCTACCATATGGTAGAAGAGTTGGGCTCTGTGTGTTACACTGATAACCTCAGAGATCCTTAAAGTAATGAGACAGGCCAACTCTCCACAAAGCATCGAACAAAGTTAGTAAGTTAAAGAGAATTCTATTAAGCTGTTCCACTAAGAAGCATCATTATATTAATTGAGGACAATGGAGACCCCCCCCTTCATGTAAACATACAACCAAAACAACAGTGAGTCCCCAAACATTAGACTGAAATGAACTACTATATTTTTCAAAAAGGACTCATTAACTATCAGACTAATTAACTCACTTGAAAGGAGAACCATTGTGATCCTGAAATTAAAAGTCTTTTTCTCTAATGCTTACCAAGAGAGCCATAAAAGAACACCAGTCCGTCACTCCATCACCCTCCCCCTTTCTTCCCTCTAACCAATCAGAAGAAACAAGCTTGGGGAGGATGTGGGGTATTTGCAACATTTGCCCAATACAGTTGTTCTCACAAAGAGGACGGGTTCTGTCCTCTGCCAAAGTTATCTATTTGCCAACTTTACTAACAAACAGCTCTCAATTTGAGATGAGAGCATCTCATAGTGAACCAAACTGGAACAATCAGTTTATAAAATGGTTGTCGAATACAGTTTAATCTGTTTCTATTTGGAACATCTTTCACGGACTTCAGAGTAGGGGAGAAACGATTTTAACTAGCAGGAAAAAAAAGGTATCATTCAAGCCAAAAATGTTAAAAGCTTTCAGAATGACAAAGTGCCAATTTATCTGATCCTAGGCACTGAAAAAAATAGTTTCCCCCCAAAATACACTTGCAAAATGAGCTAAGTTCCTATCAAGTATGGAGGACCAGCTTGTGCAGGGAAGATTTTGAGAAGGTCCATTTTTACCTTTGCTCCCTTTCATGCCATTCAGAGACAAGTCCTTTATCAATCTGGAATTTGGCAGGCTTTCCCATGTGGCAACTACCCATCATCCCAGCTTGTAACCTCTTGTACTTGTTGAATCCCCCAGCCAGTGGACCAATGGAGAGCCACCTGACTGGAATAGGTTACTAACCTGCTCATGAACTTGTACCGGCGGGGCAGGTAATAGATTTTTCTCCTGGAAGAACAGCAAAAATGAAGCCAGTCGAGAAGAAAACCCATCGTCAGTTAGAGTTTGAACTATCAAGGAAGGAAAGGAGATTGAAGATAGAAGCCTGTAAGAGGTGGAGGAAAGAAACTAAAGAGAGATTAACAGTGAGAACTTTCACAGGCACTTGGGGTAAACATTTCCCAAACCACACAAACTCATGGAGCTGTTTTCATTGTTTCCTCATCTCCACTCTCTATTTCTGGACTTGTGGCACATGGGAAATGGGGATTTAGAGCTAGCTGCCTGGGCCTCAGTTTCCTCATCTGTAAAATGAGATGGTTGGCTTACATTGCCTCTGAGCTCCCTGTCAGCTCAAGATCCTTGATGATATTATGGACCTGTAAGGCAAGCACTTTCTGAGGTTTCCCAGAAGTCACTGGGGTAGTAAAATGGTGTGGGTCCTGAAGATAACTACCTTAAGAAATTAGCTTTTCTCCAGGGAAATGCAAATTCTGGGTCAGGATTCCATTTTAAAATAATGTAATCGTATGCAAGTTGACCCTGATGGAATTAAACAGGGGGAAACTCAGGAGTTCAAGAAAGTAATTAAGTCAAACTGCAAACTTAGGAGTTGCTGCATTACAAGTTGTACATACAGCTTTCCCCAGAGGCAACTTGAGAGACATAAGAGAGAGATAGGTGAGGAGTGGGGGAGAAAATGGGGGAGGGAGGAAGAGAAAGAAAGGGGGGAGGAGAAAGGAAGAGGGAAGGAAGGAGGGGGAGAGAGACAAAGAAAAAGAGACAGAAAGGAAAAGAGAGAGGGAAGGGAAAAGAGGGGAGGGGGAGAGAGAGAGAGAGCGAGAGAGAGCGAGAGAGAGCGAGAGAGAGAGAGAGAGAGAGAGAGAGAGAGAGAGAGAGAGAGAGAGAGAGAAAGAGAGAGATTGGTTCTAGAATCCAAATGTCAAAGTGTTTAATAGCATTCTTTTCAGTATAATGCAGATGCTTTATTGAAATGTGGTCTCCTGCTCCTAATTTTGGCCATCATTCACTGGGGATTTTTGTTTTTTAACCAAAGCAATTTCAATATGTTCTCAACTGCTCCTGATCTGTCTCGCTTCTGGAAAATGAAGGCTGTGCTCCACACAACTCATCTTGAACATTTAGGCAGACTTGAAGATCTCCCACTGCCCATAAACATGATTCAGAAGCAGATTTTATTGGTAATTTCCTACAATAAAAGCGATTATGCTGTTTTCCCTTTGTCTCACATACTCTGCAGAGGTGATAAATCAAAGACGATTGAACTTGGAATTTCAATGTGCAGGATGCAGGAAATCATAAATATATATAAAAGTTGATGTGGCTTTTAAAACATAGCTCCAAGTGGATGCTTGCTTATTATATTGAAACTGTTTTCAAATTACAACTCTTCCTCTTGCATATGTCCATGTTCCCTTCATGAAACTAGAATTCTTTGCCTGCCAGGAGAATACATGGGCATCATGTCATGCCCATCACTGACTGTTAACAACCCCTGCTTTCTCCCACAATGGATGAACATATCAGCCCAGAATTGCAAAGGGCCAGAAATGGCCAGGTCATGGTTTGACTTGTAATTATCATTTTCCTTTGAATTGTTCATGCCGAACTAGGCTTAGGACAAAGAGATAAGGAGAGCTCTTAGACAAGTAAATGAGTCTGATCCTTTAGGGATTCATCCCTTGTGGTCCTAGGAAAGGTCTTAATAAACTATTGTTAAAACAGTAAGACCTTTCCAAATAGCAAAGAGACAGCACAGAGTAGAGGAGAGGAGACATAGACTCTGACATAGACTGTCTCTGTGTAACTTTAACCATTTAGTGCTTGAGCCAATTCTCTAAGATCAAAGAAAACGGATCCATTTGCATTGGTAGAGATAGTTTCCTCAGTATAGAAATCCCTATATTAAGGCAACTATAGGTCTGGTGGACCATTTAAAAAGTGGTTCTTAACCTTGAGTCTGTTTAAAATTTTTTTAAAAAATAACTATATTTCTATATAATTGGGCAGCTGGTAGAGAGAGTGACAAACCCGGAGTCAGGAAGACCTGAGTTCAAAATCCTGCCTCAGGCACTTACTAGCTCTGTGATCCTGGACAAGTCACTTAACATCATTGCAAAGTTTGCTCAACTGTGAAAAGGGGAAAATAATAGTTTGTATCTCACAGATTTATTGTGAGGATAATATTTGTAAAGGGCTTTGCTAAACGTAAGAAGCTATAGCAATGCTATTATTATAAATGTTATCACTGGTTGTCTTTTTAATCCCATATTTTATTCTACACATTTTAAAACACCATTCAGCAGAAGAGGTCCATAGGCTGCACTAGCTTTCCAAAAGTTCACAACACAAAAAAGTTAAGAACACTTGAAGAAAACAGAAATAATTGACTTTCTAGGTTTCAGTATCTATGTTCTGCACCAAAGATGGTACATTTTCTGGCACAGGGTCTGGCAGTATTTGTATTTAGTATGGGCAATTATTTCAACAAATGTTTCAGGGAGATTAGTACATAAAAATTTGTAATGAATGATTGGCTTCCAGGTAAACAATTTTTGGAAATCCAAGAAATGTTGTTTTTTTTTTTTCTCACTACTTAATGCATGCCTTAAAAGGCCCAGGGCTAAAGGACATGATATAAGATAGGGAATAAAAATGAAAAAAAATAAGTCAGTAGAAATCAGGCATTTTCAAAACTGATTTTAGCTCCTTTTTCACACAGCCTCGAAGCTCATATCTGTTTCATGGTATGCCCAATTCTCCACAGCTCATTAAACTGGGGACCTGTAGGCAGTGGCACCAAGAACACTTTGTTCCTGCCTTTAGGCTTCGTTTTGTGGGCGGACAAATAGCTAACCAGCAGACTGAATCTTTCATTCCATTAAAATTGACCTTAGAGTCAAAATCGTCCTTCACTTTTGGGAACTGTCCCATAGGGACTCCTATGGTTCTGGGTATTCATCCCTTGAAGTCTACCGCTTCATCCACTCTTCTTTCATAAATGAGGATCCCCTTTCTTTCACCAAGGGCAGAGAATAAAAACATGGCTGAATCAAACAGAATGAGCTTTTGGAGATAACTAAGTTAACCATGCATAAAACATTCTCAATTCTCCCTTGAATAGCATGGATTCAGTATCCCCTGAGCATTCTATGATCTGACCAGTTTTTTTTCATTTTTTCCCCTACTGGACCTGCAAAACTGATGTCAGGGGCACAGAGAAGTTAAGTAATTTTTCCAGGGTCTCACAGTTAATATATGTCAGTGGTGGGACTTGAACTCAGGTCTTCCTCATCCTAATGATGCATCTCTATGCAATAGGATACCATGCTGTCTCTTAACAGTGTGGATACTTAAAGCAGTAGGTGACTCTCTGAAGGACTTGCTCAAGCTAGTGAGTTATGGAGTTGCAATTCAAGATGGTGTCTATATCTTGGACAGATTCTTTTGCAGATGTGAACTGAAGTTCTTGAGTGTGCACATGTGAGCGCGTATGTGTGCGTATGTATGCATGTATAGCTTGTGGTCTATCATTACATTGATATCAATAGGATGACCACCTGAAAGCACCAACTCATCTTAAATCTTAAAAAACAGCAGCTCTTTAAGATGAAAACAGTACTTGAGAACAATGACTTCTTTATAAATCAGGTTGCTCATGTATGAAATAGTAAGGATTCTCCTATGCGGCACGTAATTCACCACTGACCCTCGAACTTATTTTCAATGTCTAGAACTATGACGTTTTCTTTCTATATATTAGGTACTAATTATTTCCCTGATTATTTTTTCCTTGACTGTTGGCACCCAATAACTTTTCCATCTGCATATTTTTCTGAGTTTACTAGAAGTAGAGAATGAAACATTAAGTACAAAGAGAAGCAACAAAGAGAAAGAGGATAAAGTGTATTAACCTTACCTGAAAGGCATTCTGACATTCATGACTTCTGCATATCTGCCTAGCACCTCCCAGGGGGCATGCAATTTCACGAAGATAATGTCACTATTAATGACAGAGGACTGAAAGAAAAAAAAAGATTAAGTATTTCAAAGTCAGTTAGGGCTTAATTTGGGATGGAGTGGGGGAAAAATAGCACATGTAGGACTTCTCTGCTTAGTATCCATATCACTCTCCACTGATCATTAGAGTGGGGAGAGAGATGGCCAGAGCATCTATATAATGCTACTATGTGCCAAGCATTGTGCTAATTGCTGGGGTTCTTAGGAAGACACATTATCCTCTCCCAAGTCAGTGTTGCTGTAGTTTAGCAACATGCATTCCAACAGGTTTCCTCATGAGATCATAGATTTAAAGCTGGAAGGGGCTTTAGAAGTCAAAAGGTCAGTCACCTAGAGTAACCATAGCTGGACAGGGAGGCATAGGATCAGCTCTGACACTTTCATTCCTGGCTGGTGAAGCAATGCAGGTTTGCCTAAGGCAGAGCCATACCCAATGGGTTGTGACCTTCCCATTTGGCTTTCAATTTCCTTATGTATGGTCTTAAGAACACTCTTCCTTTCAGTCCATGTTGATATAATTCCCTTGCCAATAGGCCCACAGTGATATGGCAAGCCCCATTACGTCCACTCAGGGCATACCCACTCCACTGTTTATCCTGACCATGCTTGCCCAGTGAAAGTAACTTAGGAACAGGTGGGGCTCAAGCATCCTACCCTCTTGAGGGGTAGTAATAGACCTTTGCTTCCAGAGCCTCTGGTGTTTAGTGTATCCCTCCAATGTGGACTCCTATCCAGCAGACTTCATTTTATGAACGAGGACATCTGAAGCTCAGAGGGGCTACATGACATGGCCCTGGTCATAGAAGCAGTAATTGATGGAGGTGGGATTTGAATTCAAATCTCTTGATTTCAAATCCATTAAAGTTTGCATTGTATGATGCCACTTGTGGGTGACCAAATACCTGGGCTTCCACCTTGATGTTCTCTCTGATACTTCCCTCTCCCAAATCTCTCATATCTAACCAATCATCTAGTGTTCTTAATTACACTACTACATGTCTTTCAGATTTATCCCTTCTTCTCTAGTTTTTCTGTCACCATCTTAGAAGAAGCCTTCATTATCACTCACCTGGACTACTGGAATAGCCTACTTCCATGATCTCCTGGCTCTGACACAAGGGATGTTACTGAGGTAGAAAGTGAAAAATTTGGCAACTGATCAGAAATTTGGGGTGAGGGAGAATGAGAATTAAGGATTATTCCAAGTCACAAACCTAAGAGACTGGAATAATGGTGGTAGCTTTAACAGAAATGGTACAATTTGGAAGAAGAATAAGTTGGGATGTGTCTGCGTGTAAAGATAATGAGTTCAATTTCAGCCATGTTGAGCTTGAGATGCTTTCATGAAATCCACTTCTTTTCAAATGTCCAAAAAGCAATCGGTGATGAGGAAACGAAGAAGAAAGGAAAGAGCAACGCTGCTAATAGAGATTTGGGAGTCACCATGTTAGGGAAATCATTAAACCAACAGGAGCTAATAAGGTCACCCAGACAGCATGTAGAGAGGAGTAGGAGGCATAGGATCAAATCCTGGAGAACAGCCACATGGTCTGAACCCCTACAGCAGCTGAACTTGAAGTGCGGTCAGACAGGTCAGAGAAGAACCAAGAGAGAATAAAATCATGGAAGCCTGGAGAGGAGAGCGTAGCCAGGAGGAGAGCGTGGTCAGTAGTGTCAGGTACTGAGGAGAGGCTGAGAAGGATGAGGTAAGGATGAAGAAAAAGTCGTTAGATTTAGAAATGACGAGATGATTAGTAACTTTGGAGAGATTAAGTTTAGATGAGTGAGAAGTTGGGAAGTCAGCCTGCGAAGAGGCGAGCAGTGAAGGAATAGGAAATAGAGGCAGTTAATGCAGAAACTTTCTCTAAGTGCTTTATAAAGAAAAGGAGGAAAGATACAGAATGATAGTTTTAGGGAAAAGTGAGGTTTGAGGGAGGTTTTTAAAAGATAGAGGACATTTGACATGTTACACTTATTCTATATTTTTGTACCTATGTCCTCA
The DNA here is from genome assembly GCA_023548195.1 of Bettongia penicillata ogilbyi. Classification (NCBI taxonomy): domain Eukaryota; kingdom Metazoa; phylum Chordata; class Mammalia; order Diprotodontia; family Potoroidae; genus Bettongia; species Bettongia penicillata. Next base: position 6,740,286 of record JAJHZJ010000595.1, read on the forward strand.
TGGTCTCCTCTTTTAGAATAAAACTCCTTGAGAGTAGGAATTGAGTCACACATTATTTCTGTAACTCTAGTGCAGAGCACCTGGTCCTTGGCTTAATCCATAAATAATTGATCGATTGATTGCTACTACAGCCAAATGATCTTTCTTATTGAGAGATCTGACTGTGCCATTATCTGCCCAAGAGCCTGCAAGAGCTCCCTGTCTCCTAAATAAAAATCAAACTCCTCTACCCTCCAAAGCAGTCATTCCACAATGGCACCAATTCATCCTTCTACTCTTTTATTAATTCTACCTGCCCACTAAATAAATGGGACTACTTTGCATTCTTTTAGAATACAGCAAGTTCTAAAATGTTGATATTTTCCTATTATTTTCACCTAGGTCTGGCATTTCTTTCCGGTTCTTCTTCTCCTATTTAGTTCCTACCCATCCTTGATAGCCTGCCACAAATGTTAGCTCCTTCCTGGTCCTCTGTTGGTAACTTACTATGTGCTTCAGGTTCTGTGGATAAAAAGAAAGCAATTTCTACCAGTGCTAGTGGAAGGATACAATTCACTGTAGAAAAAAGTCTACACAAGCCTGACCGCTCCCATCTCCAGTTTTCATCAAGGACGTCCTTCATGTATGCATAGATAATTCTTATAAATATTTTATAGGCAGAGAAAGTTGGCATACGAAGCCACAACAGCTGATGTTTTCTCAGACATCTTTCCCTAGCAATTGTGGTAGGGAAATTGTGCAGGATCTTTTTTTATACTCCTGGAATCCTTCTCTGCTTCGAAAAGTGTTAAAATAATAATAATGCTTGTGATTTTTATTATCGTTATAATTAATCTTTACATAGTATTTAACATTTGCAAAGCACTTAAGGTAGTTTAGTTGATCCCCATAATAGCCATCTGACGTAGCTGCTACTATTACCTCCATTTTACAGATGAAGAAACAGAGTGAATGTTAAATGACTTGCCCACGGTCACACAGCTTGTAGGTATCTGAGGTAATATTCAAACTCAAGTCTTCCTGCTTCTAAGTGCAATGTACTATCTACTCATTTTCCTAGCCATCTTGAAAACAGATTCCTGAAGGCCTTTAAAATGGTCACCCCAGTTTAGATTTCTTCTGGGTATATCTGATCAGTTCCAGATGTTGCTCAAAATTTCATCTTTCTATGAGCTACTGCCTGTCCTTTCAGAGAATGTTTGATAATGAGGTGGTGGAATGCCAATGTCTTTGCTGACAGGAAGCGAGTCACCGCTGAAGCGGCAAGTGGACTTGTGGGAAATAAGAAATACAGGCAATGGGGTATAGAAATCTATCTTGCCCTACAAGAAAAGAGAGAAGGGGATAAGGGAAGGGAGGGGTGTGATAGAAGAGAGGGCATATTGAGGGAAGGGGTAATCAGAACGCAAGGCATTATGGGGTGAGGGAAGAGGAGAGATGGGGAGAAAATTTGAAACTCAAAATTTTGTGGAAATGAAGGTTAAAAACTAAAAATACATTAAAAAAAACTTTTGATGGGTCTATCCAAGGGTCTTTTTAAAGAGCCCAGCTTTCCTCAATCATAATATTTTTCAAAACACCTGATAAGCTTCTCACCAATCTTGAAAATTCATGAAGAAAGACAGCCTTCCAGTAATGCAGAACAAGGACAAACCTCTTACATACAAACATTTATGCCTTGAAGATTTAATGTTTGTCCACTCTATATTTAAACTACTCAGAAATGTTAAATGCTATTTTGATAGCAAAGAGAAAATATTCGTGCCATTTTCTAAGCAGTGATAATTTTCTATTGCTGTTGCATGTTTAAAAGAAGAGAATTAAACATAAAGGACTTTTGCATCATTAATATTCAGTTTTTCAAAGAAGTAACAATAGAAAGAACACAAGCCCATTTCCTAATACTGAATGGGTTCTGATGATCACCCTCTGAAACAATAAATCTGAAACAACTGATTACTGATTAGACAGCGTCTGGATCAGTTTTCTTCTATTACCAAATAATTTTGCTATCACCTCCAAATAGATTTTCCAAGGTATTAAGCATTTCTTTTCACAGAAACTGAAATATATAAGGAGTTTAGTTAATGTAAAAATAAAAACACCACGCATATTTCTTAGACACTGGTGCTTTTACCAACATTGTATTTTGTCAATCTACAGGATACTATCAAAAAGAATTCCATCAGTAAGAACTTCTGCAGATAGAAGTGATTATAATGCCCAAGCTTGGACCTAAGGGGCTTACATGAAAACCAACCTCCTTTCCTCCTGTGCAGAAGTGGGGAGATATGAGTATGGAACAGTGCATAAAATGCACTGGTTACTTTTGCTTAACTTACTTCCTTTTTAAAAAAATACATATTCTATTAAAAGAGACAACTCTCTGGGAAGGAGGAGGAAGAAGGAAAGCACTGAGAAATGAAGGTGATATTAAAAACAGAAGAAAGAAAAAATTTTAAAAAGAAGATGAAAGTGAAAGTGATGGGGAATGTGGTAGGATATCTGGCCCCTATTCCCCCACATGCTATATCAAAATTTACAAGTAGTTTTGATTTCAGCTAAAGGTAGAAACAGATAAGATTTAAGAAAAGTGAAGTTAGTTAAGATAGTATAGGAAAGAATATGAAGGAATGAACTGTGAATTTGCATATTCTTTTTCTCCTTTCCCTCTTTTGTATTTATATATATATATATATATATATATTTATGTATACATATGCTTATATGTACCTGCGTATCTATAGCATATGTAACTCTTACTTGTAAGGGCCATTGTATGGAGTCCTCTCCTCATTGGTAGAGATCCATGCCCCACACCTGTGGGTGAAGGGGTCTGGGGGGAATTGAATGGGAGAGAAGAGATCTGAGTTCTCCTGGTTTCTCACTTCAAGAGAGAAGATACTTCTCTTCAAGTTGTTGAAGGAACAGATAAACTCTGAGATAAACTCTCTATCATGTCCTTACCCCCAGACTGTTACACTAGAGACTTTGGGAAATTTTGTCTTGGTTGAGATCTGGAACTTTCTCTCTTGATTGAACTGAGTTATTTCACTCCCAAAGGGAGAACTCGTTTAATTTATAATGTCTTCTACATATTCTCATATGTAAACTTTCTCTGATTTCTGTTTTACTGTTAACTCAGGTAGGCTTTCTTCACTATATGTTATCTTTGTTCACTGTGGAAGTGACATTTGGTGGGAAGGAATCAGGGATTTAGAGCTTGGGGCTCTCCTTCCCATTCAAGAAATAGTGATTAGGAGTTTAGGTTGAACCTAGAAATTACACTGCCTAGCCTATAATAGTAATAATGGATCATAGAGATAGAATTCCAGTCCAGTACCCTTTTCTCTGAGGAGTGACCAGAGCCACTCTCCTGGCAGGAATCAAAGACTCCTTTGGAGAAGGGTGAGGGAAAGAGATGCTAAAGATGTCTATTTTTACTTCTGTGTAAACCACTTCTAGAAAGACTCGTAGATGTACATAGTCTAAATGGACAACATTGGTTGTCATTCAGTTGTTTCAGTCATGTCCAACTCTCTGTGACCCCATTTGAGGTTTTCCTGGCAGAGATACTGAAATAGTTTGCCATTTCCTTCTCCAGATAATTTTACAGATGAGGAAACTGAAACAAGCAGGGTGGAGTGACTTGCCCAAGGTCACACAGCTAATAAATGTCTGAGGCCAGATATGAACTCAGAAAGAGGAGTCTTCTTGACTCCAGACCTGGAACTCTATTCACCCTATACCACTTAGCTGCCCCAAATGGACAACAGTCCCCTCCCCTCCTCATATACATACATATACATAATATACACATATACATGTTTGTTTACAAACTTTTGAAACTACTTTTGTTTCATTTTATACTAATTGGATATATAATGCATATAGGTATGTATGTATATTACTAGCATGTGCATATCATGATCTTAACTACAGAAATAACCATTCACGAAATTTTTACCAAATCTTTATTCCATTAAATTAGAAATTCTTGATGGCTTCCTTCTTCTTCTATCCCTGGTTTACAATGTTTATAAGACGTTAATTTTAAGAAGAGAGAAAACATAGGATATTTTTCAATAATTTACTTAATTATTCATTCATCCAGTATTAAACACATAGCTATTGGACACTGAGGTGCTTTGGGACATTGAGAATGAAAGAAAGAAAGGCAGAAAAGACACAGTCTCCACTTGGAAGCGCTAACATTGACTTCAAGAGAACAAAGACACACATATGAAACAAAATGGAAACAATTAACAATTGATCTTTGGGTGGAAAAAAGCAAGATGACAAAATTTATGATGGATATCTTATATTTATGTAATAAAGGAACGATCAAACACAGCAGGTTAGTTGGGGGAAGGCTAAGTACTTATCTTACATTCTATTTCTGTTCACGTATCTGGAACAAAGTACTTGAGCTTTTTTACATTCAGAAAGTTTCTAGCCCACAAGGAGAAGGAAAACACAGTTTGAGATTAAGAGGGATATACTTTCAGGATAAAAGGAGTCCAGCTGCATCATTCTTGGCTTGCATTGTGTACCGACAAACTGGTGAATGCGATACAGCAAATGGTTAGTCTAATACAACCAGATGATCCCATTCTTAAAAGCCTTTCTAGGGCTTGCCTCATCTTTGGAGTGCTGATCTACCTAAGGATGTCCATTTGGATAAGAGAAAGATGGGTCACAGGATATGTGGAAAGAAAGAAAAGTTCTCTGATGTCATCCCTCCCCCTATTCTGATCCTGTGAAAACACTTCAGAGTCCTGTTATATAACAAGTCAGACCCATCCAGGTCTGGATGGAACTTATTTACACCCCAGAATGACTACCTGATAGGAAGTCTCCTTACTTGAGCATTGAGTTATCTTACAAAGACTTAAGGGCTTAGAGGGCAAAAACTGTCATTTTTCCATTTGTATCTCCAGAGCCTTGAACAAAGCAAGTGTCAGATCTGAGAACAACAAGAAAAGTGTAGCTACAATGTAGAGAACCATAAGACTGGAAAGAAAGGTAAGAGGGAGACAGGTTGAGAAGCATTTTAAAAACCCCACAATTGGTTTTATATTTGATATTGAAGGTCATAGGGAACCACTAATACTTTTTTTTAGTAGGGGACAGGAGATAACACATATATGCATTTATGAATTCATTCATTCAATTATTTATCCTTCCCTCTCTCCCTCCCTCCCTTCCTCCCTCCTTCCTGAACTCAAATTCTGTCTTCCTCTAGCATCCAACAGCTAGAGTCAGTCATCTTATTAGCAATACTATGCTTTATTTTTCAAACATGGCCATAGCACTGAAAATAATTAATGACTGTGTTCTCATAGAAGTCTGCTACACTCAACCTGTGACTTTATCATTCCAACCAACTCTACCTTAAAATAGTTCAGCAATCCTACTGGATTCTTGACCTCCTTTGCAACTTGTGCTAAATGCCCATGTTTACTCATCCCGCTGCTATTTATTCTCCTAGATGTTTCTTTAAGCTAGCCATCCCAACACGAAATTATTCATACCTTTCCCCAAAGCTTGCAATCTGACCTCTTAAAAAGTTCCTCATGGAGAAATGAGTGGGGAACAAGATTAAGGAACAGAACAGTGACCCAAGAAACCAGAGAAAAGACGCAGCACTCATGTGCCAGGGATGACTTAAACTAGTCTGTACAGTTATATTCCTCAATTCTTCAGAAATTTATTTATGCATCTGACCATGTCACCCAGCTTCTTCTCCCTATGTTCTCAGCCTCAGGAAACTCCAGTGGCTCTCTAGCATTTCCAGGATTGAATTTAAAAATCCTCTGTTTGGCACTGATAACTCTGGAAAACACGACCCCTTCCTACCTTTCCAGCCTTTCCTCCCCCTTACTCTGTGGTCCAGGCATATTGTTTATCTGACTATTCCTTGTGCATGACAGATGTTCAATCTCCCATTTCCATGACCTGGCAATGGTCTCCCGCCATGCTTGGAATGGTCTTCCTCCTTACCTTGACATTTCAGTTTCTCCCTTTTTTCTTCAAGACTCAGCTCAAACATCACCTTTAGCAGGAGGGCTTTACCCATTTCCCTGCTGCTAATGTCATCCCCTCCAAGTGTACTTCCCAAGTGCTCTATGGACTCTGGATACAGCTATTTATTTACAGGTTGTTTCTTGTTTTAAAAGTGTAAGCTCCTGGAGGGCAGGGAACATTTTTTTTCCATTGTCTAGTTAAGCCCTGTCAGGATTTGGCACAATATCTGGCATGTTGTAAGAGCTTAATAAGTCCTTACTAAACTGATTCACATTACAAATATAAATTTATATGTAAATGTGCATGTATATATACATACATGTGTGTGTATTATACAGGCCACAAATGACTGAAAATAAAGGAAGAAGAACCATAAAATAAAGGAATGTCTGGATTGGGCATGCAGATAACAGCTTCTCCATATCATGCTGCTTGGTGCACAGTTCTCCTTGTCAGAGAAGGTGCATGAAGAGAGGTTGGCATAAACTGTGCAAGGTCACATGGGTATTCAAGGGCAGAACTGGAAGTCAAGATCAGATTTCAGGATTCCAGCTATGGTGGGTGGTGCCTTCTACTGTGGGGCATCTACTGGCTCCCTGGGAAAACACAGGAAGCCAGGTACACACATATACCTATGCTGGATCTATCATACAAACACATATATGTGTGTATATGTAATAGGTATATACATACTCACGCACAGTACAAGTATACAAAATAATAAGAGTTCATATTTATATAGTACCCTAAGATTTACAAAATACCTCACACACACAAGATCATTTGACCTTCACAAGAATCCTATGAAACAGGTTCTTCCCCATTTTACAGATGAGGAAACTGAGGCAGAGATTAAGTCACACTAAGGTATATTTGTGGAATATCCATATCTAACAGAGTAGCTTGCACATAATAGGTCCCTGAATAAATGAATGGAATGTTTTTGAAAGAATATGCATCTGTCTGAAAAAAATAATAGTGGCTAACTTTTATATAGGATTTGAAGGTTTGTAAAGCAATTTGCATGCTATCTCATTTGAACCCCTAGTTCCTCTAAGGTAGATGCGATTATTTATCCTCCTTTCACAGATGAAGAATAGAGGCTGAGGGAGGATAAATGACTTGCCTAGGGTTATATGTCTAGTAAACATGTGAGGCAGGATTTGAATTTGGGTTCTGCCTGACTCTTAAACCCAGCCCTAGTCATTGTATCACCTGGCTGCCTACAAGGATAGGTCTAACTATTTACCACACACAGACATAGACACACCACCTGACTTGTACATTGTTCCTTGCATAGACAGAGGCAGCAATATTCGGGCATATTCAGCAATATTTAGGCAAATCATGACACCTCACTCATTTTTATTCTAGGGAATAAATGATATTGCTTTGTGCCTGTAGCTAGTAACCATACCTACGCAATTAAAAAAATAAGCCAATCAAACCTTTGCTTCTTGATGGGATGTGGTCCCAGTGTGGTGTCAGGTTTTTAAATTATTATAAGAACTCTTTGATAAGTAACCCTTCCCACCACAACACACACACACACACACACACACACACACACACACACCAAAGGGATTATTACCAGGAGTGATCCCTCATGTTTATCAGGAACTCTCGAAGCTACAACTCATCACTAAGTGATTATGACATAGGGGAGAGACTTCCATTTACTTTGCATCACCTTATGGGATCCAAGGGAAGACTATCTCAAACTAGGTCGTAAGATCATAAAAGCAGAGCAGGAATGAACTTTGGATGATGTCTCCCTCAGCCACCAATATGTCTCTGTCTCTGCCTCTATCTCCCCTGTCTTTTATTCTGTCTCTCTCTTTCTCTGCCTGCCTGCTTTTAAAAGAGATACACATACACACAAATGTACATGCATACATATACAATTTATGTACATGTATGTTTAATATGCACATATACACATAGATTCAGGGTGTCCCCAAAGTTTTAATGCAACTTTAAGCTATTAAAGCTTTAAATTGCAACAACACTTTTGGGATATCCTGTATATTTTACTGATTTATACACACATTTTAGATACTGATATCTATATAGAGTTAGGTTTATATATTTTTGTAGATAAGGATACAGATATTTACATCGTTATATAGATACAGGTAAGAGAGCCAAAATGACCTAGTGAATAAAGACTTGGCTGTGAAACCAGGAAGGCCTGTGTTCCAGTCCTAACTCTAACACATAAGAGCTGTGTGATCCAGGGCAAGTCACTTAAATTCTCAATGCCCCAAATGACTCTTGAAGACTAGAAGCTGTAGTGAAGGTTCTGATCTGCAGTGGGAGAAGGAATTTCCTCTTCTGGGAGTTCCAGATGCTAATGAATTTACAAGACTAGTCTTGATCCATATAGATGCTGGTGTGAAATCTGGATGTGTACTTAAATTTGTGTATTATGTGTGACATATGCAATATTGATATGTGTGTCTATATATAATATACATGATATCTACATGTGTATGTACACGTGCATATGTATATATACATATGTGTATACACACATATTTGTTTGTGTGTAAAATCACCCACACAGTGACTTGCAGCTTTTTTTAAAGAACCCATTGTTGGGTAAGTATACTGCTAAGTGCTCAGACCTACCCTTCCTCCACAGATATGTTATTTTACAGATATTTCCAATCTTTCATCCTTTAACACTGCATTTACTGAGGACCTAGTAAATGCAAAGAATTGTGTTAGCTATGAGTACTCGGACTGTTCTGAATAAAATATCTCTCTTGGAACCTGAGAATTTCACAATTGGAAGAGACTACAAAGAAATGAATGAACGGAGTGAGGGCAAAAACACCCACTTGATGGAGTGACTATTTTTTCATGGTAGGCGCTGTGCTACTTTCTGGCTAAACAAATGAAAGCAAATAAGGCAGTAAAACCTACTCCAAGCACCAACTCCTTCCCTGACATTCCACAAAAGTGACCTTCAAGCTTTTATTTAATGACTTCCAGGGATGAAAGTCTCCCTATTTCATGAGGCAGACCATTTGTTTCTGGGCAGCCCCCAAAGTTAGGAGCTGTTTCTTTATATTGAGCCAAAATTTTTGTCATTTCTACATATTGATCTTACATATGCTGTCTGGCATCAAAGAGAACAGGAGATAGCAGGGCAGTCTAAGCCTGGATCCTCTCTACTTTCCCTCCCCCAAATCAGTACTTAGCCACCTCACTCCCCCATCCATAGGTCCTCCTCCCCATGTTGAGAAACCTTTTCGGCCATCTGGTCCATAACCTTGTTGACTCATTCCATTAGCTTAAAAAATTGAATGTAATTTAGGAATTTATAACCACAAGTTCCAATTTTGTTCTGTGAATGTTTAAAAAGAATATAATTTTAGATATAATTTAGAATTTTTTAAAAAGAATATAAAAATCATTTCTCTGCAACCAAGAGAAGTTAGAGAGATGTCAGATGATGAATGGCCTTTACTAGCACACATGTGTGTCTTTGTGTGTAGCTATCATGTGTGTATGTATTATACACACATAAATCACATATATACATACATATTTGTGAGTACATCCAGACAGATATCATACCAGTATATATATGGATAAGGATTAGTCATGTGAATTCATGGATATCAGCAACTCCCAGAAGAGGAAAATCCCTCTCTCCTTGTAGGTCAGAAGTATCCCATAACACAACCACTCTTTTACGTGAAACATCCTAACAAAAAAGCTTCCCTGATGTATGGAAATGAAAGTTTGAGAATATTTGCATTAATCAATGATTTTTAAGTCTACAAGCATTTATTAAATACTTAATATGTACTAAGCACTGAGCCAATGGATTGAGTAATTCACTGATTAATGCAAGAATTTCTAATATGAGGAAGTTTCTTGGTGACATTTTACAGATATATTTTATCATATAATAATAAATCATAGCCTTCAACTTATATATTTCTTTTCAATTTATACAGTTTTAAGAAAATTCAGAAAGATCTCCCTTATCTGCCTACCTGCATAGAAAATTGTAACAAAAAGTAAATAGTCACATTTCTTCTCTCAGTCTCAGATAGAAAGAAAAATGGGCAAAGAAGAGTCAAAGAGGGACAGTAGTGATAGTTGAAGAAAAAGACAACAACATTTCTCACCCAACAGAAGGTAATTCTGGGAAATAGCATTTTCCTCCTCTCAAGGAACACACTCTATTCTGGGAAATAACCAGCACACAGGGAACCATTGGCAAGTGTTGAGTAGAGCAGTGACAAAGCCACACTTTCCTTTAGGAAATGACTATGGCAGTTGTGTAAGAGTATGGAGTAGAGCCTTGGAGTAGAGGATTAGGGAGAGCAATTAGGAGGCTATTATAGTAGTGTGGGTAACAGGTAGGCATGGCCTGAGCTGGGGCCATCATCATGGGAACAGAGAGAAGAGATGTTGGGAAGTAGAAATAACAAGCACAGGCAACAGGTTGGATATAACACAAAGGTTATAAACCTGGGTGACTAGAAAAATGTTGATGCCCTTGGCAAAAGAAGGGACTTAGAAAGAAGGTTGGTTTGCAGGAAAAGATAAGGAGTTTAGTTAATTCTGGACATGCTGAGTTCATGGTGTCAACAGGACATCCACTTTGATAGATCTACTGTTATCCCTTCTACATCATGACTTTCCCCATCATGGTTTTGAGATATATATATATATATATATTTACATACATATATATATGATATATTGGTTGGCATAAGAAATTAAATGGGAATTTTGGGGGAGTTTTGCAAAAGAAGGCCAATAGATGACACAGAAAGAGTTCAGAAACTCAGAAATGCATAAATATATCTATAGTATTTTATAATATCAAAGTATTTTATCTTTTAATATCATCAGAATTCAGACTTTTTCTCTGATATGAAGGGAAGATCAAGCAATTTTCCATGGATTTTCCAGATCATGGGGGTGCCATGCCCATAGCCCCCATGATGTGAAAGGGATAACTGTAATTGGAGATGTGCAGCTATACCTCAGGAGAGAAACTAGGGTGACATCTAAAGATTGAGGAATACTCCCATTGAGATTACAATTAAACACATGGTTGCTGATGAGATCATCAAGTATAAGAAGATAAAGAGAACAAAAGATAATTGGAGTAACAGTCAAGATGGGCCTTGGAACACAGGATAAAGTAGGGTAGATGACAGAGTTCTGTCAGGATAACTCACTGATCACAGCAAACACTCTTTCTCAATAACCCACATGGATGTCACCAGATTGCCAATACTGAAATCAGACTGACTGTATACTTCTGCAGTCAAAGGTGGAGATTGAGTGCAGAAACAGTGGTCTTCTAGGTCCTTGGATGTGGCTTTTTGACTGAGTCCAAGTTTTACAGAATAAAACCTTTTATTAAAAGGATTTGTTCTGTAAAGTTTAGAATCAGTCAAAGGGCTGCACTTGAGGACCTAAGGGGCTGCATGTGCTCTTGAGTTTGTAGGGTCCCCATCCCTGATTTAGTCAGTTAAAACAAGACCTGGAGTTGTGGCTCAGATCCTGAGTTTCTCATTGCAAAATCCACACAAATTTAAGAAAGTAGGGAAAACCATCAGACCATACAGATCAGACCTAAATAACATCCCTTATGAATATAAAGTGGAAGTGATGAATAGATTTAAATGTTTAGATCTGATAGACAAAAAGCCTGAAGAACTATAGACAAGAGAGGTTCACAATGTTGTACAGGAAGTAGCCACAAAAATGTTCCAAAGAAAAAGAAGAGGAAGCAAGTATGTATGTATGTATGTATGTATGTATGTATGTATGTATGTATGTATGTATGTATGGAGAGAGAAGAGGGGAGGGAGAGATGTAGGGGACATTTTTTTCTGTCTCTGCTTAGATGTTCAACTGTACCATTTCCCTCCTGTGGTTTTCCTTTACAGTCCTATAGAGGGACCCATTCTGATACAAAAAAATTAAAGACTTAAAGATAAGAGACATCTGTCTAGGAAAGGATTTTTTAAAATGCTTTTATTAGTTTTGAAAATGTAAAATTAAAATAAAATTACAAACCCTAGCTCATGGTCCTGAATGAGATAAGGATCAAGCTTTCAACCCAAAATGTGCCTGCCCCTGTCTCAGTCAATCACCTCTTGGAGATTTCTGGACTAGAAATCTTGAGGAAAGGAAACTGGTAAGGCTCCAGAGGATATATCAGAGATTTGCCTTTTACTCCCTATCAGAAGAATGACAAAAGCTTCCTTCCTATGGTGGTCATCCTATGAAGTGATCTGTCAATTGTGTGGCCACTGAATTTGCTGTAAAGCACATAATCCAGGCTATCTGGAGGCATTCAAGTATTTGTGCCTTTATCTCTTTTTTCTTTTTAACATTTGTATTTTTAAAAAATTTCAGTTCTGAATTTTCTCTCTCCACCTGGTACCTCCTCTACCCATTGAGAAGGCATACAAAATGATATCAATCATACATGTGAAATCATGCAGAACACATTTCTATATTAGCCATGTTTTAAAAAAGTAAGAGAAATAAAGTGAAAAAATTATGCTCCAGTCTGCATTCAGAGCTCATCAGATCTCTCTCTTGAGATGTGTAACACTTCATCATGAGTCCTTTGGAACTGTCTGGAATCATTATCTTGATCAGAGCAGCTAAGTCTTACATAGTTTATCATTGCTGTGTATAATGTTCTGATTCCACTCACTTCACTTTTACATCAGCTCATATATGTTTTCCCAGGTTTTTCTGAAACCACTCCCTTCATCATTTCTCATACAACAATAGTATTCCATTAAAATCATACACCACACTTTTTCAGCCGTTCCCCAGTTGATGGGCATCCCCTCATTTTGTAATTCTTTGCCATCACGAAAAGTGTTGCTATAAATATTTTTGTCCATATAAGTCCATTTCGTTTTTCTTTGATCTCTTTGGAATATAGATCTAGTAGTGATATTGTTGGGGCGAAGGGTATGGAGAGTTTTATGGCCCTTTGGGCATAGCTCCAAATAGTTCTTCAGATTAGTTGGACTTGTTCTCAACTGCACCAACAGTGCATTAGTGTCACAATTTTTTCCACTTTCAATCCAACATTTGTCATTTCTCTTCTCTATCTGTTAGCCATGAGAGATGTGAGGTGGCACCTCAGAGTTGTTTTGATTTGCATCTTTCCAAATAATAGTGATTTAAAACTTTTTTTACAAACTATAGATAACTTTGATCTTCTTTTAAAAGCTGCCAATTCATACCCTTTGACCATTTATCAATTGGGGAATGGTGCTAGCTTCTATGAATTTAATTTATTTTCCCAGACATTTGAGAAATGAGAACTTTATCAGAGAAATTTGCTAAAATTTTTCCAGTTTTCTGTTTTCCTTCTACTCCTTGCTGCATTGGTTTTGCCTAGTCCATAACTATTATTTAATGTAATCAAAACTATTCATTTCACTTCCTGTGACCCTCTCCATCTTTTGCTTGGTCATAAACTCTTTCCCTGTCCATGGATTTGATAGCTAAAATTTTCTATGTTCTCCTAATCTGTTTATGATATCTCCCTGTATGTCTATATCATGTAGCTATTTTGACCTTATCTTGGTCTTTAGCCTTTAATTATTTGTTTGTTTTACCAGAGAATTGACCCACTATATCTATATCCACCAACCAACCTCACTGGGATACATATTTGCATCTCATTTCTCTGGAGTGCTGGTAGACCCATCCGTCCTGGAGCCTGCATTTTGTGAAGGGGCTGTGGTTGGCCTATGTTCATTCTCCTCCAGGTCACTCCTTACTTCGTGTGGACTTGTCACTTCCCGAGGTACCGCCTCCTCCCCCAACTATCACTTTTCAGTTCCCTTTGATTTGCTATCTTCCCCCATTAGAATGTAAGGTACTTAAAGTCCGGTCCGTCTTACCTTACCCTGTATTTGTATCCCTAGTGCTTACCATGAGGCCTGGCACATAGAAAGTGTTTAATATTTCCTTCCTTCTGACTTTTGTTCCTTCTTTTTCCCCTTCCTCCTTCTCATCCACTCCCCCTCCTTTCCTTCCTCTCTTTTCTTTCCTTTCCTCGGTCATTTGCCCAGGTTCACACCAGTGACAGAACCATGATTTGAATGTGGGTCCTTAGACTTCAAATACCAGGCTGATTCTACTTCCCCAAGTGACTATTTTTTCACATGACTACGCAAAATATCTATGATTTTATCAGCATAGGGAACTCTTGCCTAGCTCTGAGTCCACATTTCAACTTTTGTATGACTTAATAAATAAGTTAATGAGTTGAGGAAAGCACAAACACATGTTAAGTGACTTAACCAAGGCTGTATAGCTCCAGAGGGAAGGTTCTAAACCCATATTCTTCTGACTCCAAGCTCAGAATTTTAGCCACTATTCCATACTGCTTATGACACACATGGTTTACTCTGCTTGTTCTGTATGAGCTATCAGTTTAAAAAAAGGATTGAATTTAGCTGGGGATATTATTTCATCTTCTAAAATTAAAAAAAATGCTCAGACCTATGATTCCTCTGCAGTAAAGAACTTCTGCTAAGAAATTCCTTTCACTTGCTGAACAAGTTGTGCTACATGAATGTAATGGAATACTACTGTGCTGTAAGAAATGATGAACAGGAAGTCTTCAGAAAAACCCAGAAATACTTACATGAACTAATGTTGAGCGAAGAGAACAGAATGAGGAGAACACTGTACACAGTAAGAGCAATACTGTGTGAGGATCAACATTGATAAATTTAGCTCTCCTTAGCAATACAATAACCCAAGACAATTCCAAAAGACTCATGATGAAAAATGCTATCCATATGCATAGAAAGAACTGGGAAGAGGAAAAATGCTCAGAATAACTTGGTCCTGGTAAATGTTGTAACCTGGGACTTGACTCCAGATGGAGCTATATCTAGATAGGGAAAAGGGGGTTTTGCCCCAGGTCATGGACATGGGTAGATGTTTCCTCCCAATAGCAATCAACAACTCCCCTCCTCTGCTGGAAGGGATTGCAATGAGATACAATGATGGGCTTCCTCCCATCAATGGCCTTTACCTGTGGTGCCTCTATCTATGGAGGAAAGATGCATGTATCCCTGACCTCTTATACCTTGCCATTATCCACTCCAACATCCACCAATTATTCCCCAAGACATAATACTTCCTTTTTATATCAGCTTAAGGGTAGAGAGGGTTAATCAGGGAGCAATGAGTTATTAGGAAAGTCTACAGATTGTGCAGCAATAAGCAGAGGGAAGTAATCAATCAGTTCTTTAATAAGTAAGCAATGTCAGTGAGCCATATACTATGTGCTAACCACTAGCTGATGCAAAGATAGAAAGAAACCTACTATGTGACAGGCTAAGTGCTAAAGATACAATGAAAAGCATAAAAGTTCCTGTTCTTAAGAAGCTCAAAGTCTTGTGAGGATAAAATACAGTAATAAGTATAAGGTATAATAAGTAGAAGTAATAAATATAAGGTCACTTAGAAACATTTAAAATACTACAGAAATGCGAACTATTAAAAGGCAGGACATCCATAACATTACCTGAAGGTTGAGAGTCTGAATATTTCAGGAGGTAGCCACAGCAACTTTATCTTCGAGAGAACATTGTGGTGGAGAGGGCTGAATTTGCAGTCCAAGGACACAAGGTCAAATCTGTCTTTTGTCAGGATGACCTTGGGCATTTCTTTGAATCTCTCTAGACCATACTTTCCTCATTTTAAAAATGAGGAGACTGGACTGCAAAGCCTCTGAAGTCTCTCCCAGGTCTACAACCTCCCATAGTTGTGCCAGTAAGAGACAAGAGGGGCAAAGGCAGACACTTGAGTCTTAAAAGAAGAGTCAAAGAAATAAAAGCACAGGCATGTGGGCCAAAAAGAATGAAATGAGGAAATGTGACATTGTTGCTTAAAAAGCTGTACAAAAGACTAAGAATTTTATAATTTTTAGTCCAAAGGACATATTATATGCAAGGCTCTAGGATTTGCTTCAGCAATACATATATTAAAGCTATTCAGAGAAAGAGAAGACTTTCTCTGTATGCAAAGGTGAAACCTCTGAAGTCCTTGTCAATAGGAGGTTTATACTCTAATAAGGGGAGGGGGAAACTTTTGGATGATCTCTGAGACATTCCAGAGGAGGAGAAAAATTGCATTTCCCTCTGGTTCCAGCTTTCCTACTTCCATATGACAGCTGTCAGCTGGTATCAAATGCTTTCAGGCTCTGATCATTTGGTTAGAGAACCCTATGAATCCAATCAAAGACCCAGCCCTCACCTCCAGAGATGAGGCTGTATTATTATTTTGAAACAAAAGTGAATTAGACTTGATTTCTTGTTAATAAAATGGCTACAAAACAAGCCTTTGCATCTCCATTAATCTTCAGAATGGTGCAGACTTGAAATGCCATTACCATATTAATGAAAAGTGAAGGTTCGTATCCGTAGCACCCCATGAATAATCTCAGTAATTTAATATTAAATGCAGAGAAAAATCCAACCTTTCCTTTGCTTCGGCACTTTGCTCCAACAAGGAAGCCAGCCCACAGTGGTCGCATTAGAAATGTTTGTGATGCCAGGAGGCCAAATGCATTTTAAATTTTAAAAAAGTAATAGTGGGTCTGTGACTCAGCTCAAGATCCTTCAGACTCTGTAAAGTTCTCCCCACGGGAAGATGTAGAACCATATGCTCAGGCATCTACAGCTGGAAACAGCATCTAGTCTAAGCCCCAGATAAGGATACTGAGGTCCACAGAAGGTAAATGACTTGACCAAGGTCACACAGGGTGTGTCAGAGGTAAATTCTGAATCTAAGAGATCCTTCTTCAGGATTAATTTTCTTTTCACTCTAAAAGGTTACTTTATTGCATAGGATCACAGAATCTCAAAAGACCTCAAATGTTATCTAATCTATCTGCCACATTTTACAGATGAGGAAACTGAGGCCTAAGGAGGTTAAAGGTTCATGGATCTTAGAGCTGGAAGAGATCTTAGAGCCCAGCTGCTCCAAATCCTTTCATTCCAAATCAGGAAACTGAGGACTGGGGGGGGAGTTAATCATTCCAAGTTACACAGACAATAAGCATCAGAGATTTACACCTTGAGTCCTTTGACTCAATTACCAGTGTTGTTTTTTTTTTCTCCCCACTGTTTCACAGGTACTAGTGTGATCTTTGGTTGCGATGAATGCCAACTTAACTCCTCTGGGCGTGGAAGAGTATTTCTCTACCTGCAGGTCACTGGAATCCTGGAGACCCAAAGAGGAAATGCTCAAGGACCACCTTCCACCTGAATCCTTGCCTTATCTTTTTAATTGCTGATACTCATCTTGTAACTAACTTGTTTTTATTTTCTATATTTCTTCTGTAGATATTTATATATGTATCTTTTGTCTCCCCTGTTAGGACAGAAACTCTTTGAGAATAGGGTTTGTTTCAGTCCTTGTATTTATATCCCCAGTGCCTTGTATACAGGAGTCATTTAATAAATGCTTAAAAATGGTTACTTAAATAATAATAACAATTATAATATAATAAAGTGGAATGGCATTTACCACTGGGGTAGCTGTTGTCATAAGAAACACAGACTAGATGACCCTTTGAACTCTAAATCTAAGATACTTGGATCCAGTGTTGATTTCCTTACTTGCAGGCTCAGTAGCTGCATCTCATAGTATTTGTAAATTCTTTGAAGGGACAGATGCAGGGATGTGCAGCAGCTAGAGCATCTGGCTGCTGAGACCCACTGTTAGATTTTCAGTTTGAGCAATTGCACCTTGGAACATGACAAATCAGGATGTGATTTAATGTTCGGTTGATTGTTTATAGCCAAGGGTGGGGAACCTGTGGCCTTGAGGCAACATGTTGC
Source organism: Bettongia penicillata ogilbyi (assembly GCA_023548195.1). Classification (NCBI taxonomy): domain Eukaryota; kingdom Metazoa; phylum Chordata; class Mammalia; order Diprotodontia; family Potoroidae; genus Bettongia; species Bettongia penicillata. Next base: position 6,758,189 of record JAJHZJ010000595.1, read on the forward strand.
TTTCTAGATCCTTGTGTGTGGCCTTTTGACTGAGTCCAAGTTTCATAGAACAAATCTTTTTATTAAGGGGATTTGTTCTGGATTCAGTCAAAGGGATGCATTTGAGGACCTGGAGGGCCACATGTGGCCTGAAGGCTGCAGGTTCCCCACTCCTGATACCCATAAAACAGAAGCAGAGAGCATAATGGATGGGAAACCAGAATCCAACAATATGTTGTTTACATGAGAAACACTTGAAGCAGAAAGACACACAGAGTTAAAATAATGGTCTGAAGCAGAACCGATTAAGCTTCAGCCCAACAATCATGAACTTGGAGCACAAGCCAAAACAGATCTAATTAAAAGAGAGACTCAGGGAAACTACATTTTGTTAAAAGGTACCATAGAAAATGAAGTAATATCAAAATTTATAGAAAATTTCTCTGATAAAGGCATCATTTCTCAAATAAAAAGGAAACTGAGTCCAATTTAAAATACTAAGAGCCATTCCCCAATTTGTAAAAGGTCAAAGGTAGCATTTGGAAGAAGAAATCAAAGCTATTTAAAGTCATGTGAAAAAATGTTCTAAATCACTATTGATTAGAAGAACGCAAATTAAAACAATTCTGAGGTACCACTCCACACCTATCGGAAATAACAAATGCGTGAGGGATGAGAGAAAATATGTACAATAATAAGCTTGTCTGTGGAGTTGTGAATGGGTCCAACCTTTCCAGGGAACAATTTGGAACTATACCCAAAGGGTTATAAAACTGTACCTGCACCCGTTAATCTAGGTCTATGCGCCAAAGTGATCAAAGGAAAAAGCAAACGACTAAATGAACGAAAATATAGCCACTCTTTTTGCGATGATGAAGAATCAGAAATTGAAGGGATGGTCATCAATTGGGGAATGGCTAAACAAGTTGCAGCATATAGTTGTGACGGAGTACTACCAATCTGCTATAAGAAATGATGAGAGGGTGGTTCTGGAAAAATATGGCAAGACCTATATGAACTGATGCAAAGTGAAGTGACAAGAAAAAGAGATACATAGATACATAGTAACAGTTACAATGAGAATTGACTGTGAAAGATGTGGCTACTCTGATTAATACAATAATCCAAGACAATTCCAAAGGACTCATGATAAAAAACATATGCTATCTGCCTCCAGAGAACTGATGAATTCTGAGTACAAAAGTGAAGTATAATTTTCTTCTCTCTCTTTTATTGTCTCTTTCTCTCTCTCTTGCTCTCTCACTCTCTAAAACACAAAGAGAAATAGATACATATATAAAACATATATATATGCATATATATATACAATATATATATGTATAAATGCAATATGGCTAATATGGAAATGTCTTGCAAGATTTCATGTGTATAACTAATATAGTGTTTGCTTTCTCGGTGGCTAGGGGAAAGGTAGAAAGAAGACAGGGAATCTGGAACTAAAAATTTATAAAGAAAAGAAGGTTAAAAATAAATAATAATTTAAAAAAAAACCATTTAGTAGCACACCCCTGAGATGTAACTCTGAATTTGTCACATTTTTAGCAGCATTCTTTACTCAGGAAGCATAAGATTCATGCAGCTTTACCTGCTAAGTCACAAAATAAAGCTTATGAAACCTCCAGGGAACTCCTATGTTTGAAAAGTGCAGTTTCATGACGAAATATTCAAAATCTGGCTACCTTCTAGTCCCCAGAATATAAATCTTTTGTGAATATAGAAAAGGCTATTTTTGCTTAAACAGAAACTGTGATCTTTTGATTCAGAAAGGAACAGAGGGAGAAAATGATTAGTTATTTCCAAGAGGGTGATGAGTTAGCCTTTTTTTGGTTGTTCCTCTATGAGAAAACTCAGAAAAATAGAAGAGGGAGGAGGAGATAAGAGAAGGAGAGAAAGCACAAAGACAAATAATAGCCATTTTAGCCAAGAGGAACAGGGATGATTTCAAAAACTCAAAAGCAAGATTTACTAAGGATTAGTCAATGGGGGTAACAAAGGATTTCTTGAAACCCATCAAAAATTATAGATTTATGTTCCAGCAGATATCCTACTCTGAGGCACTGATCATAGATTGAACTGGAAGTCTTCATAAAGGTCATCAGATGGGCAAAACTGAGGCCTAGAGATGTTAAGTGACTCTCCTAGGCTCACACAGCAAATATGTATCTGAGGTAGGATCTGAATCCACGTCTTTCTGATCCCAAATTCCATCTTTCATGCCATGCTGCTTCGTAGAGTCATACCAAGCAAGCAAGTTTGACTTTTCAGACATTGGAAAAGTAATTTAATCTTCTTGGACCTCCATTTTTTACTTCTGTAAAACAAGGGGGTTGATCTAGATGACCTCCAAGGTCTCTTCCAGGTTTAAAACTGTGGTCTTGCTTTTATGACTTTGGACAATCACATGACCTTCTTATGCCTCAGTCTCTTCATCTGTAAAATGGACCAGATGACCTGTAGAGTTCCTTTGAGCCCTAGATTGATGATTAATTCTTCTAGCAAGGATTATCTTCTCCCAAAGGGTCACCAATAAACAGAAGTTCTCTGAGTCACCCCATTTGCTTCTTGGAAATGTTTCAGACCCATGTTTCTTTTGTTTTTAGAAACCTTAAATTGTCCATGTGAGGGAGAACATCTTGAAGAGTTCTAATAGGGCCCTTTGTCCAACCTGGCCAAAGTCCCCATTTGCCCAAAGGGTCCCAAGATCCTCTTTATGGCTTTTGGCTGGAAATATCCACTGATAGGACAAAAATGAAGCCTCTGAAAAAGTCAACATCCATAAAAGTAAAACCAAGAGCTCTATATTCTTGAGCTTTGGGAAGATTTATTGAGGGAGAATCAGCAAAGAGGACAGTCATGCAGTTAGAGCTTTTGATTATCAATTCAGAGTTGGAAAGCACTTTAAGGGCTACTCATACAACACCTCCATTTCATAAAGAGGAAACTGAGACTCCTTCAAGGTTGTGCATGCAGTAACTGATAAAAATAAGATTCACACCCAACTCCTCTGGCTGCAAATTCACCAATGTGTCCTCTCTACCTTGTTTTCTCCTCCCCTCCATAGGGTTCAGGGTGCATTCCAATGGTTCTGCCAACAGTTCTTTACCCTATCTCTCAATTTCTACAAAGGGGAGCAGACAGAGAAGAGTGGTGGTCAGGGAAGATGGATTCTGCAGTGGAGCATATCACAATAGAAGGTGACAGGTGGCATCTTTTGCTGGACAAGTTAAGAGACTGCTGGAAAGCAGTTTGGATGATGCTCAGAGGTGACAGGCTAGAAGACAGGCTTTAGAACAAGGGTTCTCAACTCCTCTCTTACCATAGACTCCTGAGGATTCTCTCTTAGAATGATATTTTTAAATGCATAAAATAAAATACTTAGGATTACAAAGAAAACCAAATACACAGGAATACATTTACTCAAGTATTCTTAAAAATGAAAGTTAATGTAGTTGAGAATAAGAATTCATACTCTAGAAACATGCTCCATCCCCAGTGAGCACCTAAAACTCCAGTAAGCCCCTACCAGTTACAACTGCATTCTTCACTCCAAAAATGGAGGTCCCAAACTGCAGGAAACTAAGAGGAGCTGTTTCATTGTCTGCTACTAATTCCCTGCTATCTGTGCAAATAACAGAGAATAAATATGTGAGGTCACCTGGCCAAAGATCCATGGAATTGGAGCAGCCCACTTTGGCTCACTGACTCTGTCATGGAAAAGCATACAGAGGTAGATTCTAGAGATAATGTTATGTTATCAGAATGTATTTTATGGGATCATAAGTCAAGGGCTGGAGGTGGACTTAGAGGTCATCTGGTCCAATCCTCCCATTGCACTGATGAAGAAATGGAGGCACATAGGTGACATAGCTTATAAGTAGGAAAGTCAATATTTGGACTCAGGTCCTTTGACCCCAAACACATCAGTCTTCATACTGTACCATGATTCTGAGCACTCCAGACTGGTAAAGTATAGTCAGAAAAAGCAGTTAACAACAAATAAGAGTGTCCTTTTGTCATTTAAAATTTTTCTTATCTCTCCAGAGATGACATATACATATACATGTATATATATGTATATATGTATTACAAGATATCTGTATATCTTAAATCTTTTCATCCAAGCATTTACCTCCTTTTCCATTTGCAAGCCTTCTGCTCTGATATTTCTTTCAAACACCTCCCTCTTTTCAGTCTGTGGGTTGGTTTTCCTATACACAAGGATGTAGTCAATTCGACATTTTCCATCTCTAAAATAAAGTCCATTGGATCTGTTTTTTTCTGGTGCTACCTGTACAAAAAGTAAAAAAAGGAATCCATTTAATCAGTCATAGAGATGGAGACTCAGTATCTGTGAGAAGTTATTCTGAGGTTAAGTAAAGAAATAAAAATAAATAAAGCATACACACAAACACCAATACAAACACCCTGAGGACTCCTATTTATAGCCGTGCAGCTTAGCACAGTGTTTGGCACTTAATAAAGGCTTTTCCCCCAATTTATACACACATACACATGTGTACATGTATATACATGCATGCATATAAACATACACACCTATATGTACCCATGTGCAGGTACATGTACACCCTCTGCATATATACATACATATGCCTACATAAAGATCAGTATGATTTTTTCTGGCTTCTGAAGTTCATTGTCATTGAATGCATCAGTGAGAAAACCCTACAGGGAGGACTGCTGCAAATTTGGCAGACTACAATGAAATTTCCCAGTTAGAGCCTTTGGTTTTTTTTTTAATTTTACTGACATCATTTGTTTTCCTACTATAGACACTTCCTGATACTAGTGCCTCTATCCTCACTTATTAAACTCATTCATATGACAAAAGAAATGTAGCAACATGGAGTCAAACAATAGAGTGATTGCACTGTGCTCCGTACATGCTATTTCACACCTACAGACCCCCACCTCTTTATAAATGAAATTGGAATATAATGAGTAGTGGTACAAAGGAGAGGCCAAAGTGCTGTAACCAACTCAAGGGGAAAGATGGCTTTCATTTGTGGGGCTCAGGGAAGGCTTCATTTGGTTGGTGGAGTGTGGGTAGAACCTTGAAGGTAGAATCTCTAAGTTGGACTCTCCCTCATCTAATTCAAGAAGTGTGTTTTATGAATTTTAGAAGATCAGTTCCAAAATGGCAGCAATTTCACTCAACACTGAAAGAAGAGATTGGAATAAGAATCTAGGGGCAGTTTCTTTCCATCACTCACTTCCTTGGGCTAGCCCAACAATATAATATTTGGGTCAAAAAGGTTGAGAAATGAGTGACCTTTCTCAAATAATTCCTAACTGTTTTACAGAATAGTTGGGTAAACCCACCTCACCACCAATATACACATGTGTTTGCTCATTTTTGAGGTAAGAGAGGAAAATAAAGAAAGTAGTAGACAATAAATTGGCATAATCTGTTAGTTACTTGCATTTGATTAAGTTTTGAAGGAGGTAAATAATAAGGTCCCTTGAGATGGGTCTTCCACCGACTGTCCATTCTTATGACCTACACTTATTGCATATATTCATCATAGCGGTGTATGGACACAATCAGGGTAATGGGTAATAACTGTGCAAATATTTATTTTGACAAAATGACATCAGGCAGATAGAACTAATTCACACAGTAATTGCAACGACTTTCTAGACTGCATAGGCACATGGAAATGTAGGCAACCTTAAGACAACAATTATTAAGTGTGAGTTATATGCAAAGCTAGGCAGTGTAATGGATAGAGCACTGGCTCTGGAGTCAGGAAGGTCTGAGTTAAAATCCAGCCCCAGACATTTACTAGATGTGTGATCCTGGGCAAGTCGTTTAACCCTGTTTGCCTCAGTTTCTTCATCTGTAAAATGAGCTGGCGAAGGAAATGGTAAGCAGTCCAGTGTCTTTGCCAATAAAACCCCAACGGGGTCATGAACAATCAGACACGACTCAACAACAACATATGCAAAACATTATTCTTGATGATGTGGGATTATACTAAGGAAGCTTAAGACCTTCAAGTCTTATATTCTATTCTGGTAGAGATTACTCCAAAGAATAACCAAATCATCAACAAACACTCATTTTAAAGAAGTTCTCTTCATGTAAATGAGATTTTGTTGGGTGTAGGAATGGGACTAATTGATTATATTCCCAAGTGAAAGGTTCTTTCCATCATGTTAGAGGAGAATTACAAGTGTTTTTAGAAGTCATTAAGTCCAACCTCTTCATTTGGTCAGCTTAAGGCCCCCAGAATCAAAGTGACTGGGTCAGCATCACACAGTTAAAAAAGGAGAACTTGAACTTATAATGTCATACAATTAGTAAGTCTCCCCAATTAGAATATAAGTTGCTTGAAGGCAGGGAATGGCTCACTTTTATTGTTGTATCTCCAGCTCTTAGAGTGTCTGGCATGCAGTAAGTACTTAAATGTTTGTTCATGGGTTAAGTAATTGATTGCCAAGTCCAGAACTTGAACTTAGATTCTCTGACTCTAAATCCAGTTTTCTGTCTACTATAGTACCCTGCCTCTCCACAACTGGTTGAATGGTTGACTGGGAAGGGGTTCATGTATTTATTCTTTGGAAAGCAGCCACCAAACAAATGTTTTCATGATCACACCTAGTCTATAAATCACAGAGGGAAAGTAAAAAAAACAATTTTTAAATCAAAGAACACTAATATACTTGGTAGAGTTGTGAATTTATTCATGACCCTTCTGGAAAACAATTGGAATTATGCAAGAAAATGACTCATTTGTTCATATCTTTTAATACACTGACCACAATGTTAGGCATAGACCTCAAGGAGACCAATCACAGAATGAAAGGCACCCTAAAAGAAAATACTTATATGACACTCTTTAAGATAGCAAAAAGATGCAACTGGAAAAAAGTGAATATCTATATATTGGGAAATGACTGGATCAATTGTGATATATGAAGTTAAAGAACATTACTGCATTGTAAGAAATAATAAATATTATTATTATTGTCAACAATTCAGAAAAACATGGGAAGACTTGCATGAACTGATCCAGAGCAAAGTAGACAGAACCAAAAGAAGAAAATGGCTACAATGATGGTCAGAAAAACCACATCAAGAAAGCAAATGAATTCATGTTGATTACAACAAATAATCTTTGTTCCAGAGAACAAGGGCTCTTTGTATTAGAGGTGAGTGACAGGCGCAGAAGGTAGCACATGCTATCAGTCACAGATGTCTTGTCAATCTCACATATTTTTCTTTATAACAAGGGTGGCTTCAGTGTTGGTGGTAAGGGAAGGGGGAAGTGTATATATTTGGAAATGACTGTCAGTAAAAAAAAAGGAAGGAAAAGGAGTCAAAATAAAAAAAATCACTAATTCGCAAATAAATAATTATTTACTCTCAAATGAATTCAACATTCATCCAGGAAGTTCTAACTGATCAATAGCCCATAGGCACAGCATATACTGAGTACTAGAAAAATGTATTTTCACCTTTTGCTGAGGGTACAAAAGGTAGTATGTGCTGTTGGGTATGACAGCAAAAATTGCACTTTATATCTGCACTAAGTCTTACCTCTCCCACTGCTTCCAATCTACTTGCATCATCCGAAGTACTGGTCAAGTTGCCAGGGTGAAGGAGGGAATCATCATCTTTGCAAGGACTATTGACAGTTTCTAATTCATCAAAAAAAATGTTGACATCCTTGGCCACTGAAAGGAAAATAAAGAGAAATCAATTCAGGCATCCATGTTTTAAAAAAAAATCAATAGGTTTTACAAAGATAACTGAAAAATATTTTCCCCATCAATTATAGATATGAGGATCACACAGAATCTCAGCCCTATGTATGCAGGGTAGTTTTCAGAAGTATCCTCAAATAAAACAGAGACATTTTCTATGGCTCCCTATTACCCCTAGGAAAAATATGAATTCTTCTATTTATCACTTGAATTCCTTCTGTACCTGAGTCCTGTCTACTTTTCCAGGCTGATTATACATGTTGCTCCCCTTCATGCACTCAAAGTTCCAGTCAAATAGGCCAATTTGATCTTCCCCATATGTAACATTCCTTCTATCACCTCCATGTGCTTGCACAGGATGTCTCTGAAAGCTAGGATGCTTTCCCCTCCCACATCCACCTCTTGGATCCCTGATGCCCTTTAAGGCTCAGATCAGGTTCTAACCCTTCCAAAAACCTTTCCTGATTCTCTCAGTTGCCATCCTCTCCTCTCCCCACCCACTCACCTTGTATTTATTTTTCATATATTCTATATTTATTTACCTCTGAACATACTACCCCCCCTTATAAAAATAATCTTTTTGAGTGCAGGGATTATCTCATTCATGCTCTCTGACTCTCAAGAACATAGCATAGTGCTTGTCATGTATTAGGTGTCTCACCAATGTTGGGGTAGTTGGGAGAGCAGGTACCATTTTATCAGAAAGACAATGGAATGAAACCTGCGATGAAGGTGTAAGACGAAACTGGGAGAACAGTTTCAGTAAACCTGGATCCTATGAATCGTTAGTTTTATCAAGGAGGTCAGAGATGTCAAACACACAGGCAAACACACAGGGGCTACCACACTCCCAGTGTGGCCAAACCAAATAAAAGCAAAATTGGGAAATACTTATCAAAATTTTAAAAATGCAGTAAAACGCAGATAATGTTAACATATGTCTTTCTAAGTCAACATTTGCTGACAGGAATCCTTATGAATGCTTTAATGGTGCTTGTTTCTATTGATACCATTGACCTATACTGACAATTAAGTGTTCACTTAGACCAAATCACTTTTCGATCAAGGGTTTTTAACTAATCTGGGATGTGTGCAATCTCAAGTGCTCTGTAAACTTGGATATGAGAAAAAAATGACATCTTTATTTTCACTAACTTTTAACTAAGATTGAATACTTTCTTTAATTATTTAAAAACATTATTCTGAGGAGTCCATAGGTTTCACCAGACTGCAAGGGAGGTCAAGGTAACAATCTCTTTTAAGGACAGAGTGAAATTTCTAAAAAATGCACTTCTAAGTTATCCAAGGATTCTATTGGTGCAGATGTGGGCTCAGTTTTGAATCCTAAGAAAGTGGGAGGAAAAGCACTAGACTTGTATTTCCCTGTGTGTGCTCAGCCATGAAAATGCAGTTCCTGTACATACATAATGCACTTGATTTACAAAATAGAATAAGAAATAGCTTTGACAGGGACCATCGTTGTTCCACTGTAGACTTAAAGATTTGTTGGCTCCACTGGCCATCAAGATGTGGCTCTAAGAACTTTGAGAATCATGGGATCCCAGAGAAGTGAAACAATAAACCCAATTTGGTGGAGAATCCCCTTCACAAGAATGGCTTCCTCTTGAAGATCTTAAGCAAGAAGCTGCCTCTTAAGGAGAACAAGAAGCAAAGATCACAATGGAATAGCTGAAGCAAAGTTTATTTCTTAATTTTTTAAAAAATTAGTTGTTTTCACTAGTACCATTTGTGATTTGCTTGTGGCCACCTTATGGGACTGATGTGGAGAACTGCCCAAGATGAGTAGGTATGGCTGGGTTGCTATCTTTATGTTGGAGAAAACATCCAAATGAATGAACTCACTGGTCCACTGGAATATTGGGAGCTTTTGTGTTCATATCCCATTTATTTTTAAAGTATCCTTTATGCACTTGCGCACTGAGTTCTCAGTCAATCAACAATATTTGTTAAATGTTCCAAGAACTATAATGATGCTATAAGTACAAAGAGTGAAACAACGCCTTCTCCCAAGGAAATTATCTTCTAAAAGGGGAAACAAGGACATATTTAAGTAAATTCAGTATAAATATACAAATAAATACATTTCAATTGCCACTCACCATCCTTGTGAATTCCCAGACCAAAAACACTCCTTCCTGCCTCCTACTCCCCTATATATTCTGTCTCACTCTACTAAAATGCAAGGGGCAGGTGGGTAGTTCAGTTTGAAGTCCAGAAGACTCAACTTCACAGCTCAGTTGTTGACTGTATGACTCTGGGCAAAGCCCAGTTTCCTCATCTCCAAAATGAGTTGGAGAAGGAAATGGCAACCCTCTCCATTAGCTTTGCCAATAAAACCCCAAATGAGGTCACAGAGAATCAGATATGACTGAAGAACAACAAATTAAAGCGCAAACTTCTTGAGGGTAGGCACCATCTCACTTGTGTATTTGTATTTTCATTTTGCATAGTTCTAGTACAAAGGGATTAATAAGTGTTTTTATTTTTCTCCTTCCATCTTCCTTTCCTTCCTCCTTTTCTCCCTTCCTTCTCTCTCAAGAAATATCAGAGTATTTTGATTAATTCTTACTAAAAGCTAAGTGGGAACACAGGAAAAATTCATATATAAATTTGAGATACAATAAAGAAAATTATGTAGCATCATGCAAGATGAATTGTTTGTTTCAGAAATCATGGGATAAATAAAAATATTCTGCTGGATGCAGAAACAAGCCTTCTCATCATCTCCCTACACTGGTGAGACTGCTCGGGTACTCTTAATCCTTCCATATTGATGACTTCTATGGGTCTGTATACTCTAAGCTAAGGTAAGATCCATGAAGCATGAAGCTGTAATTTTGATGGCTTTTAACGGAGCCCTCTGCTTTAAACGCCCAGCCATCTGATTTGAAAGGGAAATGAAACAAAGCCTTCACTTCTCCATCATGCCCCACTGCTAGTGTCAGAATGTCATTATCAGGGGGGCACCATTTGAGTGCTCATGGAAATCGTTTCTAGTGGATAAATGTTTTTATAATGCTGCTATTGACTGACCTAGTCAGTCAATCTTCCTAATAGCTTCAGCTGAGAGTGTAACTGTTGTATTGTCTTTTGGCTTTATAGGACATGTGAACTCATGTGTCTTTTGGCTTTGTAGACCATGTGGACCCATATGTAGAACATATGGAAGATAGGTGATGAATTTGGTGACCCTTCTACAGATGACCAATGTCTTCCATTGTAGTCATATCCATTGTGCTTCTGAAGGGGATCCATTGAATAAGGTATGTGTGTTTTTTTTTTCAGTTTAGTTTAAGGGAAGACATTGATAAGCTAAAGATTCACCCAAAGGACAATCAAAATATCAGAGAATTTTCATGATATATTAGTGGATTGGTGGAAATTACTAGGATGTTTAGCATATAGAAGAAAAGATTTAGGAGAAACATGATGCTTTCTTCAGGCACTTAGATGGATGTGTGGTACAGGCACGAGACTCACTCTGGTTGGCTCCAGAGCACAAAATTGGGAGAAATGGTTAAAATGTGCAGAGAAGCAGTTCTCACTCATTGTAAGGGAGAATTCCTTCATAACCAGACCTGTTGAATGGGCTGCATCAGAAGTTGGTGGCTTCCTCTTTATTTTATCATACCTTGGATGCCTACTTGTTGGAAATGCTTGATAAGGTATGGGTTGGATTGGATATCCTCTGAGTTCCATCCAACTCTGAGTTCCTGTGATTCTTGGAAATTACTACAACTCTTGATTCCAATTTATGGAGCTTCAGCTTCCAAGTTGTGACCCTGAAATCTCTAGACATGAAAATTCCTATTTCCTCTGGGGAAAGACATCTGGTCAGTGCAATGCATAGAATGCTACACTTGGGATTCAGCAAGACCTAAATTCAGACACTTGCTAGCTCTTGACCCTGGGTGAATTGTCTTTATCTTCTCAACCTCTGTTTTCTTATCTGTAAAATGGGGATAGTAGAAAACAGAACCTACCTCCCAGGCTTATTGAGAGCACCAAATCCATGGGAAGCATGTTGCCATCTCTAAGGTGCTAGGTAAATATAGCTATTAGCAGTTGTAGGAATATGAGGAGGAGGGGCAGGAGAGAAATTAAGAAAAGGGGGAGGAGGAATTCATCTGTACAAAATGTGCTTTCTTGAAATACGGCAACTCTCAACCATTTCTCCTTCTCTTGAGTAAATAAAGACTTAAGAGTTATACTCTGACCAGGAGAGCTCTGTTCTGAGATTCTTTAAATGAGGAAGATACTGCATTTCTCTTAGGACTAACTTTATATTGACAACACAGGGAGAGAAAGCAGTACACTTAGACACCTAAGTGTCATTGTCCTAGCATACTTACTTTTTGCCACACTGAAACATAGGTGTGAAAAAAAAGACAGCTCTGGTGGGGAATGATCAAGAGTGGGAGTCTGGCCAGAGTAGTTGGGGCAGGTACCCTCAGTCAAAGAATCACAGAAGGGACCTACGCAGCCATCTGGACAGAAATATACTAGATCCAATTCCCACCGGCTATTGAAAGTTGGTTGTTAAAATTTCAGCATAAGCATATTTATACCTCAGAAATAAGCAAATAGCATCATTTTGGGCTTGATACATTGTTTTCCTGATTGCCAAGATGTAGGAAGTGATGAAGAAAATGGCAACAATAAGATTAAATTCAAAAGTTTCCTGCTTACATCTCCTCCCCCCACAAAAAGCTGGTTGGTAAACATTTTTAACACCCCTCCCCACCCACAAGATCACCTCCTACACAAAAAGGAATTCCCACTCTAACAGACCCAACAAATGACCATTCTACATCTTCAGGGAGGGTAAAACTGTCAGCCTTCCAAGGGAACCCATTCCACTTCTACATAGCTATAACTGGGCCATATGAGCTAAATTAATGGAATAATTAATTTGCTAACAGTATGATTAGTGGTACTGGATTTGAAGTCAAAAGACCTGGATTCAAATCTCTCCTCAGACTCTTAGCTGTGTGACCTATGGCAAGTCTCTTCATTTTTTTTGTACTTCTTTCCTCATTTTCCTTACTCAGAGACTAAGAAATACTAAAGAAAGAGAGAGAAGAATGGCTAACAGCAGGGTGATGTTAGCTTTAGAATTAGAGGGGAGGCAAAGGAATGAGTGTTATCTGTGGAGTCATAGGACTTGGGCTGGAATCCCAGGTCTGTCAGTTAATGCGTTGGTAATGGGCAAGCCACATGGGCCTCAGTACTCAGACAAGTTGCTTCAACTTGCTGGGTCTCAGTTTCCCTCATCTGTAAAATGAGAAGGCTGAACTTTAATGTTTCTAAGGAATGTTCCAGTTTTAAATCTCTGTCTTTATGATTTGACTGTCAACTCCCAGGCAACATCATCAAGTGTACAGATAAAAGACTAGCCTCGGAATAAGAAAAACCTGGAGTGAAGTCTTTTTTCAGAAATAAAAGGACTTTACAAGAGAGGCTTCACTTCCTTAAAAGTTTTCGTTTCATCATGTGTGCAATAAGGTTGGATCAGATGACCTTCAAGATCCCTTCTAGCTCTGGATCTGAACCTTTGAAATCTGCTGTAGTTCTGTTCTCAGATTGTTGAGTTATTTGGATGACAAGAGACACAATGAAGCTACTTTACATAATATACATATATGTATATACAAATTTATACAGGCACACATGTATGTACATACACCTACACCTATGTGTGTATATATGCATCAATGTATTTTGTACATATTTATCTGCGTATATGTTGCTTCCCCCCAGTAAGAAGGAAGTTCTATGAAGTCAAGGACTGTTTGCTTCTCTATCTCCATATCCTCAATGCCCAGCACAACGGCTGGCCCATAGCAGGTATTTACTAAATACCTGTGGAAATGAACTGAATTGCCAACTTTCCTTCTTTGGGGGAGACACAAGCTCTGCCAGGACAAAATGGTCAGTCTCTTTCTGATCCAATAGACTGGGAGTAGCAAGTATGCCAAATGGTTAATGAACAACAACTTGATGGTGAACACGAGGCAACATCTCCTTTAAGAAAGGGAAAAAATTTGTTTTGTTGAAAATATAAATCAAGAATAAGAACTTCAAAGTTCAAATATGAATGATACCATAACATGTTATCCAATACATCATCTTGTTCATTCAGCCATGGAAAATTAGTTGAAACACTTCAGAGATTCTGACTTTTCTTTTGCATAAAAGTCAGACATTTCTTTAATGTATTCTAATTCTTTTAAGATATCTTTTAAGATAATTTCAATGAATTGCCAGTCTTTTCCTATTTCAACAATGAGGAATGTGCATGATGTTGATTAGAGACAACATCATGGATACACAATGGTAACCTTGGAGATTTGGCCAAGGTAATGAAATCCTGATGGGAGCAAGTAGAGGTTAAGCTCGTAAAGGTTTCATTTGCTATATTTCTATTCTTAGAATTGGACAGATCTCTGAGTTTCTGTAGATAACAAGGGATATAATGAAAGTATTATACATACATATTACATGCAGTATAGGTTTATACAAATGTATATAGCCATACATGCACATGTACACATATACATACATGTATACATACATTTATGTGTGTATAGGCACACCCATCTGTATATACACACATGCATATATGCATGCATGCATTATTTCCAGGAGTAAAAGTTGCCTAACTTAGCTATGGTTATGACATGTTAATTCATATAATAATATTTTGAACCAGAAGGGACCTTACAGGTCATTTAGTCTACCACCATCCACATTTTACTTATGAGGAAACTCATAAGTAACTCATAATTAAGAGAAATTAAGTAACCTGTCTAGGCTCAAGCAGCTAATAAAAGTCTGACTGGGGATTTGAATTCCCTTACTCTTGCCTTTGAATCCAGTATCTCACTCATCTCGCCACCTAGATGGCTCATTAGTTCTTATAAAACCAGAGAAACTCAAGAACAGGATGGCACCTGAATAGGGTATTCACTCCAGCCTATTCATGAGTAGGAATCTCCTCCATACACCATGCCTGACAGAATTATCCAACTTGGATAAAGATCTACAGGCAGTGAGAAAACTATCTCAGACATGGCCCTAATTGTTGGGAAGTCTTTCCTCACAGAATGAGTCAAAATCTGTCTCTTTTTAACTTCCTACATCTGCCTCTTGATGTGTCTCTGGAGCCCAATTCAAACATGTCTAAATGCTTTTAAAAATTAACAAGCATTTTTATTTTTCCTCTTCTCACCCACGGGAAAGAAAGAAAAATAAAGGAAAACACACACAAACACACACACACACACACACAGAGAGAGAGAGAGAGACAGAGAGAGACAGAGAGACAGAGACAGAAAGAGAGACACAGAGACAGAGACAGAGAGAGACAGAGGCAGAGACAGAGAGACAGAGACAGAGACAGAGAGAGACAGAGAGAGGAAGAGAGAGAGAGAGGGAGGGAGGAAGAGAGAAAGGAAGAAAAGAAGGAAAGAAAGAAGAAAGGAAGGGAGACCTGTAACACATAACACAGTAATGTAAAACAAATTTCCATACTGGTCACATTCAAAAATGCATTTCCTGTTTTGCATATTGCATTCTCTTTCTACCACAGGGTGAGCAATGTTTTTCTTTATTAGTCCTATGGATTCATGGCTAACTATTTCATTGATCAGAGTTCTTTTCTTTCAAAATTGCTTTTATGATATGGATGTTATAAATTGTTCTCCTGGTTATACTACTTTGCATCAGTTCATACAACAATTTCCATACCTCTTTGTAACCATCTTTTTCTTCATTTCTTACAGCACAATAGCATGACATGATTTTCACATGACAACTGTTCACACGTAACATTATGACATGTCATAATAGTAACAGCTCGCATTTACATAGTGCTTCAAGATTTATAAAGCACTTTAGATGCTATCTTATTTGACAATGAGGTGGAAGTCAGCATCACCCCCATTTTATAGATGTACAAACTGAGGCAGTCAGAGGTTAAGTGACTTGCCTAGGATCATATAGATAGTAAATGTCTCAGGTGGGATTGGAATTGACATCTTCCCAATTTCAAATCCAGCTCTCATCCACTATTCCACCTAGAAAATGGCTTAAGCATTTACTACGTCCAAGGTTCTTTGAGAACACTAATTGAGTTTTGCTACCTTGAGTTTTTTCTATGTCATTATGCACCCCCAGTTCCTCTACCTAATCCTCACGTGGCTTTGATTTGAGAGCTATCACCATTGTAAGTTCCCTCTGTAGGATGTCCTCCAGCTTGTCAAAGTCTTTCCTAAATGTGCTACCAGGAATTGAACATAGTACTTTGACCAAAAGAGGATGACCACTTCTTCTGTCCTAGATATCATTGTGTTCAGTCATTTTCAGTCTTTTCCAGCTCTTCATCACCTCATTTGCGGTTTTCTTGGCAAAGATACTGGAAAGGTTTGCCATTTCCTTCTCCAGCTCATTTTCCAGAGGAGGAAACCAAGGCAAACAGGGTTAAATAATTTTCCCAGGGTCATACTGTTAGTAAGTGTCTGAGGCTACATTTGAACTCAGGTCTTCCTGACTTCAGGCTTGGCATTCTATCCACTGAACCACTTCACTGCCCTTGTGTCTATTGTACTGACTTCTTGTCTTCCACGTCACAATCTTAACACATGGTGACCTAGTAACTCTTGTCTGAACATAAATCCTTAATACTCTCCTTTTTTTTTTTTACCATAGGAAACTAGAACTGACGCTCTGCAATAACTTTTGTCAAGGTATATGAATACATTCCTGTCTAGCAGGAACCCACACTTTTCAAAATTCAAGTTCAACATTTTAATAACTGAGTCAGGCTGCTTCCCTCTCCTATAACCATTTAATATTAAATATTAAACACTTAGTGGTAGGGAGGTGCAGTGAAAAGAAGGAGGAACCTGAGCTCAAATTCAATCTATGATATAGTAGATGTAAAACCTGGGGAAAATCACTCAAACTTGGGGGGCTCTGGGCAAGTCTCTTAGATTAGACTACAACATTAGTACAGATGCTAACCTGTAATCACAGGAAAAATTGCTCAGATGAAACTACAGGTCTTGGTGACATATATCTCTCCCTACACATCTCACCCCCTCTTTGACACTCAAACATATACTGGTAAAACAAAGTAAAAAGCAAACAAATGAAAAACATAACCCTCTCCTCCACAAGAACTACACATTCTTATACATGAAACCCACAGTGGAGAAATACAGCAATGTCTTCACCCCTCTCAGCTCAAAGTAACTTAGAAAAATAATGCCTATAATTATGGTTAATTGATGTAAAATGCATAATGCCCATAATTAACCAAGGTCTCATCCTGCCCCCACCCAAAGTTTTGCATTTAGGTTCTTAAAGATTTGAAAATGAGCCCTATTTTCATTTCTGATGGAAAATTTAAGAAACATATGAACAGTAGTTTAAATAACAATAGGTAATCCATCATCTTTCAGATTAAACAAAGAAATTACATTATCTCTTAAGTCCTCACAAAGAAGCTATTTTTCTTCAAATTTCTATTAATTCAAGGGATTATTTTTTGGGGGAAAATTCAATTTCTCTTGTACAAATCAACCCAACACAATAGGACCACCCTGACTGGAACACTGAGAAATAGTTGTTCTTTGATGGAAACACTTTCTGCCCTCTTCTGAGAACTTTTCCTCTATTACAAGATTAACTTTGTTCCACAGTGTGCTATTAAAAATTCTATGTGATGGGATTTCATGGGAAGAAGCAACATTTGACAGGAAACCTAGATTCTAGCCCTGACTTTGCAATGATTGTAAGGGCAATCTTAGGTATATTCCTTTATCTTTCCAGGTCTCAACTGTTCCTCCTGTAAAATGGAAATAAGGATCTAATTCCTAAGTTACAAGGGGGTATTCTGAGGACAAATGCTATGTCATCAATAAATACTCATTAAACACTTTAAAAATAACATAGACATAAAATGCAGCATCATTATCACTAAGTGTTACCAATTTTCTCCTTAAAAAAAAAACCAGAACTCTAATTTAATCCTTCATTACCATATTAGGCAACAGGATGCAGTAAAAAGAGGCACTGTGTCTTTGGGTCCCAGGATCCTGATCCACCAAACTAGAAGGGGTAGGATGGTTTAGATGGTTTTAATGTCCCTTAACTCTAAATTTATGATACTGTGATTCTACGTCTCATCACTTTCATCTACATACACAAATGTTAACTGCTGGTGAACAGAGATGACTTCATTCACTGTCTCTGTGACCCCAGTGTCCAGCCTGAAGCCTGACATACAGGAAGCACTGAATAAAGGCTTGTTGATTGGTCGATGCTTTGTCTTCTTCCACTGGACTTAATGTCCAGTCTTAATGCCTGTAAGCTTAATGATCTTTCTAATCCTCTAAGCCCGTAAGTTGTAGAGAAGGTGTTGACTTGTGTTAGGAGATCCCAACACCAAATAAAATCACAGATCCAGTCTCTTTCTCTAAATCTCCTGGCTACCTCACACAGTTCAGTTTAGTATTTGGTTGGTATTTGCTGAATGAATAAGCTTCTGGCACATAGTAGGTGATATATATATATATATATATATATATATATATATATATATATATATATATACTATTTTTTTTTTATTATTAGTATAATAGAGAGAACTATTGTTAGAATCAAGAAGATCTGGATGCGGGTGCTGCTTCTAACACATATGAGCTGTGTGACCCCAGGGTCATACACATTAAGACAGATGCTTAATAACTTTCTCAGGACCTTTGGCAAATTTCTAAGATGAAAAGCTGCAGAATAGGTGACATTCTGCACGAGTGGAGAGGACTTCCTCAGTGGGAATTTCCTATACCAAAACATCACAGGTAAGGTCTTCTTCCCCAAAACAAAACAGAATACTAACCCAGGGAATTCACCCCACAGAAGGTATATATCCCAGTGATTCCAGTGCTCAGATATTGAGAGCCCACTTGAGAGACTGAAGGGTCTATTAAAGTTTTTCCAATCAAGCTTAAAGAAAATCCAGATACCCTAAAGGCTTAGAAATCAGTTTCATGAGCAAAATATCCATTTTCACTGACCACCTTTCCATTACAATATAATTATCCTTTCGATTCTCTTCTTTCTCTTGGGGGATCTGGTCATCACATATTCAAGCACCCTAACCTTATTTTCAAATTTCTCAGTCCGTTTCAGCATTTTGCTCTGGGATGCACTTTACTAATCAATTTAAAATGCGAGCAAAACTTACTTTCTTGTATTGCATTAAGAATTTCTGAAAAGTCCACGTCACTCTTTGGGCCATCAGTCTGCATTGGCATATCCAGTGGGTAACCTTGCAAATCCACCCGGCCTTCTAAAGAAATGAAAAATATGCATGGAGTTTGCAGTTGTTCTGCAGAGAGCCCAAGAGAGCTTTTGGACTACAGAGAGAAGCAGAGTCAATTAAAAAACAAAAACAAAAAAACCCAAGAAAACAAAACGGAAGTGAGCTGGTTTCCAATGCCAAGTCATCTCTTTCTAAAAGGTACCTTTCTTTTCTTTTCTTTCTAAATTGACAGGACATTTATTTTCATTGAGGCTAAGGCGGAAAATTGTCTTCCTATAGTAAAAATGTAGCTCTGATTTAATCCCTAGGCTACTCACTTTATGAACTCAATTATTACACTGCTTGGTAATTTCCTGTGGCAGTGACTGTAGCAGGCTGGTGTTCATACAATGTGTTTGTTTATAAGGCAGTCAGGGATTGCTGGTGCTGAAAAGACGATCAGCACTTAATTGCTGAACAGCAACTTCTTTGTTTTAGTTACCGATAAAAATCAAATCAAATCAAAATTGATTGAAATTGTATGAATCACAGAATTTCAGAGTTGGAAAGTACCTCTGAAGCCATCTAGACTCACTTGTACTTTAAAAAATATCTCCTTTCCATGATTCCAAATAATCCTATTTGAATAACTCCAGTGAGTAAGAAACCATTTTCTCCTGAGGCATTTTAGGTATATTTCAGGGAGAACTGTATTTGTTAGACTGTTCGTCTTTACAACAAAGACGATAGATAGAAGGGCATGGGAGATAGGATACCAGAAGCAGGTTCAACAAGAACTGACTTCAAATCCTGCTTCAGATTCTTATTAGCTGGGTGACCCTGAGTGAAAAACTCAACTCCTCTGTGCTTCATCTGGAAAATGAGGAGGATATTACCTTTATAAGAATCCTTTTAACTTTAAATATATGACCCTAAATTTGTTTTATTAATATTTGTAGCCACTGCTACTAATTTTGCTCTCTAGGGTCAACCAGAAATAGTCTGATCATGATTCTATACATCGTGGCAAGAACACTCACTTCAATATAATTTAGCATTCAAGTCGGTAAAAGGCTTTATTCTGTATGTTGCTACAAGCCAAGGCATGAAGAAGCATCACCTGCACATGCAAATAAACTTCTCAATACAAATAATTCCCCAGACACATAAATAAAACCCAGAGTCACACAACTGGTCAGTGTTTGGCCCTGGGGGCAACTTATTGGGTTCCCCAGGAAAGGAGGTAGAGACTTTCTTATATGCTAGTCTGTTGATAGCATCAAGATTCCGAAAGAGGTTAGATTGTTTTTCAGATACATTTGCTCAAGAACTGGGGTAAAGGAAGACAAAACATGACTGCTATCTTTTCTTTTTACTGAATAGAGGCTAATTCAAAAAATGCCATCATTCAATTCAAGAAAGAAAGACAACCATTGGAAATGGCTGAATTTTTCTGGAGAGGCAAGATGGGTCAGTGGAAAGAATAATGACTTTGAAGTCAGGAGTTCCAAGTTAAAAAACTACCACCACTTCTTATCATCTGCGTGATAACAAGTGACAAACTCCCTGGGCCTCAGTTTTCTTATCCATAAAATGAGAAAGTTGCACTAGATAGTCTCTGAGGTCTCTTGTTGCTAAAAATGTATTATTTTCTCCTCCTGCCTAAACATTCACAGCATTAGGGAATACATGTATTCAGTTGTTACAGCAAAAGTCTGGGAATCAAGACCCTATAACTTATTATTGCCATTATATAGAGTTAATTTAGTACTTAACCATATGCAACAAAGGAGATGAAGGCAGCCTGGTGCAGTGGGGTGTGTGCCGGGCATGCCATCAGAAAACCTGGATTTGAATCTCACTTTTGACATTTACCGTTGTGTGATTCTGGAAAACTTGTTCTATCTCTCTGTTTCTTAAGCAATCCTGAGGCATAGATGGCTAACTGGATATGGGTTGGTGAAAAGAGTTCTCACACAAGGTGCTCCTAACCCTGATGAAATTCAAACTCCTTGTTTGAGTAATAAGGGAAATAGTATATGCCCTTCTAATGCCACAAGACTTTATCTAGACCCCTACCATACGCTTGTCTGATGGGTCTAGTTTAAGATGGGATACAACCATTTTTTCCCTATCAAGTGATTTTTAGAATCTGAGCTAAGCAATGGAAAAAAAAATTCACAGGAAGCAGATATGACATTGCAAAAGTGTTTCAAGAACTACTGAAAGTGAAAGATGAGAGATTTCTACGGGTGGCCAAACTCCAGGACTAAAATAAGAAATATCCGGCATTAAGAATGAATGGGTGGATGCCCTAATGTCTAACATCTTTGCATTTAGCCTCCTTGTTATAAAGCCAGCTCTTCTTTGGACCTCCTAATTAGGCACTGATGATCACTGAAGCCTAGACAAACAGCTGCTGGCTGCTGTTGGCACAGAATGGTCCTATGTGCCACTCCATGTGAAGCTGTGTGACCACAGACGTTAAGAGACCTTCATGCTTTCCAGTGAAAAACCTTACTGGAAGGTGCTCAGGAAAATTCCTACTTTGATTACTTGAGTTGATTGTATTAAACATAAATAAGCTAAACACTATTTTTATTTTTAAAAAGACTGGGTTTTCAGCATTTGCTCTTCAAAGTATACATTCCATTGACAGGTAAATAGAGTAGAAATGAAAGAAAAGTAAGTTGCTTTCATTAAACAAACATTTGGTGCTTCTCTTTCAGAGTTCCCTTCATTTCAAATTAATAGAATTTAAATTTTTTTTTAAAAAAGAAAATAAATCAAACTTTTGAAATAACACATCTGCCAATTATCTAAACAAAAGAGTCATTTTAAAAAATTATCTAGACATAATGGATATTTAGGTTAATTTTGAAATCCACTTAATTGTACAATTCAATAGATAAATTTGGAAGATGAGGGTCAGATGTTAGTACAATGACATGGCTTCAGGACTGATTAAATGACAGTAACCCCCTCATTACCCTGACAAATGTTAGAATATAGCCAACTTAAGGGAAATCTCTCATAGAATGACCCAGGGATCTGTCCTTGGTTGCCCTGACCGACATTTTTAAAAAATAAATAACCTGGTTGAAGGAAGAGATGTCATGCTTATCAGATTTGCAAATAACACAAAATTGGGGGGATGGTTAATGCCCTAGATGGCAAAGTCAGTTTCCAGAAAGATCTTAAGCTGAAGCATAGAGTTAAATCTAACAAGATGAAATTAAATTGGAATAAATATCACGGTTGTCCTCCACTCCCTTACCCCTATACTCAATAACTCCAGAAGCTTCCTGTGACCTCTATGGTCAAATATCAAATCCTCTGGCATTTAAGTCTCTTCACAACCCACCCTCTTTCCAATTTTTTTACATTGAGTTCTCTCTACTAACTTTGTGATCAAAGTACATTAGCCTCCTTGCTTTTCCTCACACATGATACTCTATCTCCCATCTCTGTCCCCCATAACTAAAATGCTTTTTCCTCCTCATCTCTGCCACTTAACTTCAGGGGTTTTCTTAAACATTCAGCTCAGACCTCTCCTTCTGAAAGAGACCTTTCCAAGTCCATTTCCCTACCCCATCTCACCCTCACTAGTGCTGTCCCCTCTGAGATTCTATTTTATAAATCTTCTGTGTACCTATTTCTTCACAGACCATCTCCTCCACTAGAATGTAATCTCCTTGTGGACAGGGACTGGTTTTGCCTTTCCCTGTATCCCCAGAACCCAACACAGTACTTGGTGTGTAGTAAGCACTTAATAAATGCTTGTTGACTTAACTAGGCATCATTACCCAAATTTACAAGTACAAGATGGGAGTGGCAATTTGTGGGGAAAAAGTTCTTGGAAAGTTAATGAAATTATAAACTCAATATGCACCAACAGTATAACCTGACCAGAAGAAAATCTAACCTACTTTTAAATGCTATTTGCAGAGTGCTTGACTCACAGAGGGTGAATGTCTCACTCTACTCTTCCTGGGTCAGACCATATATGGAAAACTGTGTCCAGTTTTGGCATCACATTTTAAGAGGGACATGGCAAATTAGATGGAATAAGTTCACTGGCTGGCAATTGGTATAGTGAGGAAACTCAAAGGGAAGTAATCTGAGGATAGGAATCTAATCTATATAACCATATAGAAGGGGACTTGGGAAAGAGGTAGCAATTTCAGATATCTGAAGATCTGGCAGTTGGAAGAGATTAGCATTGCCCCAGAAGAAGAGATGAGAAAAGTGAATGCCAGCAGATTTTGACGCAATAGAAGAAAGACTTTCACAATTAGAGCTGTCTGGAAAAGGGAATGGATGGCCTGATATGTAAGGTAGTGAGGTCTCTGTTACTGAAGATATTCAAACATTTGTAAAGTAGCTTCTTCTGTCAAAAGACAGAAGAACCCTTTGCTGTTCTTCAGTCATTTCAGTGGTGTTTAACTTTTTTGTAATCCCATTTGGGGTGTTCTTGGCGGAAATTTCCTTTTCTAGCTTATTTTCCAGATAAGGAACTGAGGAAAATAGGATTTAGTGACTTCCCCAGGACCACACAATTCTTACATGTCTGAGGCTGGATTAGAACTCATGAAGATAAGGCTTCCTGAGTTCAAGTCCAGTGTTCTATCTACTCCTCCACTTAGCTGACACTTTGAACTTCAACAAATTTTTATTAATGCCAGTGCTTTCCCCTCTGTTGATTATTTCCAATTTATCCTGTATATGCCCTGTTTGTACAGAGTTGTTTGCATGTTGTTTCCCTATTAGACTATGACTTCTTTGAGAAGAGATTATGTTTTGTTCCTTTCTTGGTAATTGGAACATTTAGCACAGTATCAGACACATATTAGGAAACTTGTAAATGCTTGTTGAGGATGGAGCCAAGATGGCAAAAAGAAGCCAGGAAGTTGCCTGTGCTCTTCAGTTTCCCTCACAAACAATGTTAATTCAAGCCTCTAAACAGACCTCACAAAACAATGGAGTGAAACAATTTTCCAGTTTAAGATAATTTAGGAGCACTTCAGGAAAAGGTTTGTCTCACTTGGGTTAAAGTGGAGCACAGCCCAACACAAACAGTATTCAGGCAAGCCAGTAGAGGGCTCTTAACCATGTCACAGATCAGCAACAGAGGCCTCTTGGTCCTAGCTAAGCAGGTCAGCAGTGAGGCCCCCTGCACATAATGCAAACTGTCAACCCTGGAACCCTGGCTCAACAGGTGTGAGTAGGCTGCCAGCCCAGCACAACTGCAAGCACTGAGACCCAGGCAAGAAAAGTCAGTGACCAAGTCTCTGGCCCATAGCATAAGAAACTTAGGACAGTGACCACTATGCCCCAGGAGAAGAGTTCAACTTTAAAAGTCATGAAATGAGCTGAAAAATGAGTGAAAGACAGAAAAGAGCCATGATCATAGAAAATGACTATGGTGACATGGAACAAGAGGACAACAATGCCATAATGCCCACATGTGAAGTCCCGAAGGGGAGTATGAATTGGTCTCAAGCCCCAAAATTCCCTCTCGGAAGAACTCCAAAAGGATTTAAAAATCAAGTAAGAGAGGTGGAAGAAAAAATGGGAAAAGAAATGAGAGGTATGTAAGAGAGACTCAACAGTTTGGAAAAGGAAGCACAAAAATTGACGGAAGAAAACAACCCTTAAGGAACAGGGAAAAAAATCCACTGAAGAAAGCAACTCCTTTGAAAGGAGAATTGGCCAAATGGAAAAGGAAGTAAAGCTAATTGAAGAAAATAATTCCTTAACAATCATATAAAATCCTTTAAAAGAATATTTGAACAAGTAGAAGGTAATGACTCCATGAGACATCAAGAATCAATTAAATAAAATTAAAAGAATGAAAAAAAAGAGAAGAAAATGTACAATATCTCACTGGAAAAACAACTGACCTGGAAAATAGATCCAGGAGAGATTGCTTAAGAATTATGGGACTAGGGGGAGGAGCCAAGATGTCAGAGTAGAAAGACTCATGTATGCTAGCTCCAAACCCACAGCCCATAAATTTTCTGTAAAAAGAACTCCCCACAAATTCTGGAGCAGTGCAAGCCATGCAGCAATGCAGTGGAGGAGATTTCTGTTCCAGAGAGCCCTGAAAAACCGGCTCCAAAGGTCCATCACACAACAGACAGTGGAGCAAATCCCTGGCCACGTAGCCCCAGAGGAGCAGATCCAAGCAGGCGTCAGGGACGGAACCTCCCATGGCTGCGAAGGTCCCTCCACCCACAGATGCTACAGGTCAGTGAGAGAGACTTCTAGGCTGGACGAGAGGGGAGCAGGATGTCTCCATAACTCAGGCCCCCACGGGAGGCAGCAACAGAGGCAGCAGTGGCCAGAGGCTCTGGAAGCAGGCAGGAGCTCTGCTCCATTACTGAGGGTCTCCACATAAACCCCCTGAGGGAACTGAGCCTGGGAGGTGGCCCTGCCCCCACCTGAGCACCAGAACTTAAGCTCACATTGAATAGCAGCCCTGCCTGCCACTGAAAGCCCTGAGGCTGGGGAGCAGCATTTGAATCTCAGACTCCAAGCACTAGCTGGGCGGATCTAGGGGGGAGTGGAGAGGAATCTCAGAAGTCAAGTAACTGACTGGGAAAATGCCCAGAAAAGGGAAGAAAAATAAGACCATAGAAGGCTACTTTCTTGGGGAACAGATACTTCCCCCTTTCATTTCTGATGAGGAGGATCAATGCTTACCATCAGGGAAAGACATAGACACCAAGGGCTCTGTATCTCAAACATCTGAAATAGATATCCAATGGGCTTAAGCCATGAAAGAGCTCAAAAAGGATTTTGAAAATCAAGTTAGACAGGTGGAGGAAAAACTGGGAAGAGAAAAGAGATAGATGCAAGAAAAGCATGAAAAACAGGTCAATACCTTTGTAAAGGAGACCCAAAAAAATGCTGAAGAAAATAACACCTTGAAAAATAGGCTCACTGAATTGGCAAAAGAGGTTCAAAAAGCCAATGAGGAGAAGAATGCTTTCAAAAGCAGAATTAGCCAAATGGAAAAAGAGGTTCAAAAGCTCACTGAAGAAAATAGTTCTCTCAAAATTAGAATGGAACAGATGGAGGCTAATGACTTTCTGAGAAACCAAGAAATCACAAAACAAAACCAAAAGAATGAAAACATGGAAGAGAATGTGAAATATCTCATTGGAAAAACAACTGACCTGGAAAATAGATCCAGGAGAGACAATTTACAAAATTACGGGACTACCTGAAAGCCATGATCAAAAAAAGAGCCTAGACATCATCTTTCATGAAATTATCAAGGAAAACTGCCCTGAGATTCTAGAAACAAAGGGCAAAATAAGTATTGAAGGAATCCATCGATCACCGCCTGAAAGAGATCCAAAAAGAGAAACTCCTAGGAACATTGTGGCCAAATTCCAGAATTCCCGGGTCAAGGAGAAAATATTGCAAGCAGCTAGAAAGAAACAATTCCAGTATTGTAGACATACAATCAGGATAACTCAAGATCTAGCAGCTTCTACATTAAGGGATCGAAGGGCATGGAATAGGATATTCCAGAAGTCAAAGGAACTAGGACTGAAACCAAGAATCACCTACCCAGCAAAAACTGAGTATAATACTTCAGGGGAAAATATGGTCTTTCAATGAAACAGAGGACTTTCAATCATTCTTGATGAAAAGATCAGAGCTGAAAAGAAAATTTGACTTTCAAACACAAGAATGAGAAGAAGCATGAAAAAGTAAACAGCAAAGAGAAGTCATAAGGGACTTACCAAAGGTGAACTGTTTACATTCCTACATGGAAAGACAATATTTGTAACTCTTAAAACTTTTCAGTATCTGGGTAGTTGGTGGGACCACATACACATGTACACACACACATGCACACACACATATGTACATGCATGCATGCACACACACATACACACATGCACGCACATACAGAGACAGAGAACACAGAGTGAATTGAATAGGGTGGGACCATATCTTAAAAGAAATTAAGGTAAATGGTGAGAGAGAAATGTAGTGGGAGGAGACAGGGTGAAATGGAATGGAGTAAATTTTCTCTCATTCAAGAGGCATGCAGGAGACATTTTAGTGGAGGGAAAAAGAGGAGAGCTGAGAAAAAAACATGAAGTTTACTCTCTTCACATTCGACTAAAGGAAGGAATAAAATGCACACTCATTTTGGTATGAAAACCTATTTTACAATACAGGAAAGTGGGGAGAGAAGGAGATAAGCAGGGTGGGGGGGAAGGATGGAAGGGAGGGCAATGGGAGGAGGGAGCAATTTGAAGTCAACACTCTTGGGGAGGGACAGGATCAAAAGAGAGAATAGAAACAATGAGGGGCAGGATAGGATGGAGGGAAATACAGTTAGTCTTACACAACACGACTATTATGGATGTCATTTGCAAAACTACACAGATATGGCCTATATTGAATTGCCTGCCTTCCCAAAGGGAATGGGTGGGGAGGGAGGGATGGGGAGAATTTGGAACTCAAAGTTTTAGGAACAACTGTTTAGTATTGTTCGTGCTCCTAGGAAATAAGAAATACAGTTAATGGGGAATAGAAAGTCATCTGGCCCTACAGGACAAAAGAGAAGATGGGGACAAGAGAAGGGAGGGAGGATAGAAGAGAGGGGCAGATGGGTGATAGAGGAAAATTAGAATGCTCGGTGTATTGGGGTGGGGGGAGGGGACAAATGGGGAGAATATTTGGAACCCAAAATTTTGTGAAAATGAATGTAAAAAGTTAAATAAATAAATTTATATTAAAAAAGAGTTTTTGACAAAATACAAAAAAAATACCCCCCCCCAAAAAGAATTATTGAACTACTTGAAGGCCATGATTAAAAAAAAAGTCTAGACAGTATCCTTCAAGAAATTATCAAGGAAAACTACCCTGATATTCTAAAATCAGAAGGTAAAAATAATCATTGAAAGAATCCACCAATCACCTCCTCAGAGCATAATCTTTCAGGGGAAGAGATGGATATTTAGTGAAAGAGAGGACCAGAAAAGATCAGAGCTGAACAGAAAATTTGATCTTCAAAAACAGGACTTAAATTTAAAAAGGTAAACAGGAAAAAAATATCATTCAAGGAGATTACACTGTTTACATCCCTACATAGGAAGAGGATACTTGTAACTCTTGAAAACTGTATTTCTATTAGGGCAGTTAGAAGGAGTATACATAGATAGAGGATATGAGTGTAAGTTGACTTTGATGTGATGAAATAAAAAAAATTAAGGGGTGAAAAATGTATTGTACTGAGAGAAGAAGAAAATGAAAGACAGAATAAGGTAAATTATATCACAGAAGGAGGCACAAAACCTATTACAGTAGAATGAAAGAAGGTAATGAATGAAACATGTTTGAAACTTACTTATATTGGATTTAGCTCAAAGAGGGAATAACATATATATATATATATATATATATATATATATATATATATATACATACAGTCGGGCATAGAAATTTATCTTACTCTATTGGGAAACAGGAGGGGAAACAGGAAAGGAAAGGGAAAGGGCCAATGAGAGAAGAGAGGGTAGAAGTAGAAAGAGAAAGGGGAAAGAAAAAGGAGGACAGATTGAGGGAGATGATAATCAGAAGCAAAACACTGATAAGAGGAACAGGGTGAAACTAGAGAGAAAAGTATAAACTGTGGGGAAACAGAAGAGAGGGAAATACACAGTAATCATAAGTGTGAATGTAAATGCGATGAGCTTTTCCACAAAATGGAAGTGGATAATAAAGTAAATTAAAAACCAGAATGCTACAATATGGAAGAAACACAACTGAAACAGAGAGATACACACAGTTTAAAGGTAAAAGCCTGGAGCAGAATGTGTTATGCTTCCGCTAAAGCAAAAAATAATAGGGGCAATAATACTGATATCAGACAAGGTTAAAACAAAAATATACTTAATTAAAAGAGATAAGGAAGGAAACTACATCTTACTTACACAAACATGGACCATGTATTAGGGCATAAAACCTCATAATCCAATGCAGAAAGGCAGAAACATGGAATGCATTTCAGATCATGATGTAATAAAAATTACAATTAATAAAGGGTTACAGAAAAGTAGATGAAAAATTAATTGAAAACTAAATATTCTAATCTTAAGAATGAGTGGGTCAAATAACAAGTCATAGAAAAAATCAATAATTTCCTCAAAGAGAATGACAATAATGAAACAACATTCCAAATCTTATGGGATGCAGACAAAGCAGTTCTTAGGGGAAATTTTATATCTCTAAATGTTTACATGACTAAAATAGAGAAAGAGGAGATCAATGAATTGGGCATGAAACTAAAAAAAGCTAGAAAAAGAACAAACTAAAAATTCCTAATTAAATGCCAAATTAGAAATTCTGAAAATCAAAAGAGATTAATAAAACTGAAATTAATAAAATATTGAACTAATAAATAAAACTAAGAGCTGGTTTTATGAAAAAAATCAATAAAATAGGCAAATTTTTGACTAATTTCATTTAAAAAGGAAGAAAACCAAATTATCAGCATCAAAAATGAAAAGGATTAATTTTCCACCAATGAAGAGGAAATTAAAACAATAATTAGGAGTTATTTTGCCCAATTGTGTGCCAATAAACTTGACAATCTAAATGAAATAGAAGAATATTTACATAAATATAAATTGCCCAGATTAATAGAAGAGGAAATGAAATACTTAATAACCTTGTTTTAGAATAAGAAATTGAACAAGTCATCAATGAATTCCCTAAGAAAAAATCACCAGGGTCAGATGTATTTACAAGTTAATTCTACTAAACATTTAAAAAACAATTAATTCCTTGCTATATAAACTTTATGGAAAAATAGGTGGAGTCCTACATAATTCTTTTTATGACACAAATATGATGCTTACATCTAAACTAGGAAGAGCCAAAATAGAAAGAAAATTATAGACCAATTTCCCCAGTGAATATTGATGCAGAAATTTAAAATAAAATATTAGCAAAGAGGTTACAGCAATTTATTGCAAGGATAAAACATTATGATCAGGTGGTATTTATACCAGGAATGCAGTATTAGGAAAACTATCAGCATAATTGAGCATAGTAATAACAAACTAACAGAAATCATACGATCATTTCTATAGATGCAGAAAAAGCTTTTTGACAAAATACAATATCCATTCCTATTAAAAAAGAAGCACTAGAGAGCATAGGGATAAGTGGAATTTTCCTTAAAATGATAAGCAGTATCTATATAAACCATTAGCAAGCATTGCATGTAATTGAGATAAGCTAGAAACATTCCCAACAAGACCAGGGGTGAAACAAGGATGGCCATTATCACCACTATTATTCAGTACTGTACTAGAAATGTTAACTTCAGCAATAAGAGATGAAAAAGAATTTGAAGAAATTAGAATGAGGAAACAAAACTATTGCTCTTTGCAGATGATATGTTATACTTAGGGAATTCTAAAAAATCAACTAAAAAACCTACTTAAAACAATGAACAGCTTTAACAGAGCTGCAGAATGTAAAATAAACCTACATAAATCACCAGCATTTCTATATATTACCAACAAAGCCTAGCAGCAAAAGATAGAAAGAGAAATTCCAGTTAAAATAACTGTAGATAATATAAAATATTTTGGAGTCTATTTGCCAAGACAAACTCAGGAATCATATGAACATAATTACAAAACACTTTTCACACAAATAAACTCAGATCTAAACAACTGGAAATATATCAATTGCTCATGGGCTGGCAGAGCTAATATAATAAAAATGACAATTCTATCTAAAGTAATTTAGTTATCCAGTGTCATACTAAAATCCCAAAAACTATTTTATAGAGCTAGAAAAATAATGACAAAATTCAACTAGAACAAAAGATTGAGAATATCAAGGGAATTAATGGAAAAAAATGCAAAGGAAGTTTGCCTACCTGTAGCAGATCTAAAATAATATTATAAAGCAGCAATCATCAAAACTATTTGGTATTGGCTAAGAAATAGAGTGGGATCAGGGGAATAGATTAAGTACAGAAGACTCAGTACTAAAGGACTATAGTGATCTATTGTTTGATAAACTTAAAGACTCCAGTTTCTAGGGAAAGAACTCACTATTTGACAAAAATTTCTGGGAAAACTGGAAAACAGTATGGCAGAAACTAGGTATAGATCAACATCTCACACCCTATACCAAGATCAGGTTGAAACGGTTACATAATTTTAACATAGAGGATGGTACCATAAACAAATTAGGAGAGAAAGGAATAGTTAATCTGTCAGATGTATAGAGAAGGGAAGAATTTATGATGAACCAAGAGAGAGAACATTATGAAAAGGAAAATAGATAATTTTGATTATATTAAATTTAAAAAGTTCTATACAAACCAAACCAATGCAACCAAAATTGGAAGGAAAACAGACACCTGGGAAATAATTTTTGCAACTGGTGTTTCTCATAAAGGTCTCATTTCTAAAATATATAGAGAATTGAATCAAATTAATAAGAAGACAAGTCATTCCCCAAATGATAAAGTCAAATGATATAAACAGGCAGTTTTCAGAAGAAGAAATTAAAGCTATCTATAATCATACAAAAATGCTCTCAATCATCATTGATTAGGGTTAGTGTTACAAATTAAAATAACTCTGAGGTAGCACCTCACACCTATCATATTGACTAATATGACAAAAAAGAAAATTGATAAATGTTGGAGAAGATGTGAGAAAATTGGAACAATAATGCATTCCTGGTGGAGTTGCAAACTGCTCCAACCATCGTAGAGAGCAATTTGGAACTATGCCCAAAGGGCAATTACACGGTATATACCCTCTAATCCAGCAATACCACTACTAGGTCAATATCAAAAAGACATGATAAAAATGGAAAAGGACACACATGTACAAAAATATAGTAGTTTTGTTTTTTTTTTTGCTGGCAAAGAACTGGAAATTGAGAGAATGTCCATCAGTTGGGGAATAGCTTAACAAGTTGTACTATAGAATACTATTGTTCTCTAAGAATTGATAAGCAGGTAG
This sequence comes from Bettongia penicillata ogilbyi, assembly GCA_023548195.1. Classification (NCBI taxonomy): domain Eukaryota; kingdom Metazoa; phylum Chordata; class Mammalia; order Diprotodontia; family Potoroidae; genus Bettongia; species Bettongia penicillata. The sequence goes on from JAJHZJ010000595.1 coordinate 6,790,271, forward strand.
TTTCAGAAAAACCTGCAAAGATTTACATGAACAGATGCTGAGTCAAGTGAGCAGAACCAGGAGAACACTGCACACAGGAACAGCTACATTATGTGATGATCAATTATGACAGACTTAGCTCTTCTCAGAAACACAATGATGCAAGAAAATTCCAGAAAACTTGTAATAGAAAATGTTAGCCACACCCGGAGAAAGAACTATGGAATCAGAATGCAGATCACAGCAATATTACCCTTTTTTTTTGTTTTTTTCTTTCTTGTGGTTTTCCCCTTTTGGTCTAATTCTTCTTTTACAACATGACTAGTATGGAAATATATTTGACATGTTTTTACATGTATAATCTAAATCAGATTGCTTGCTGTCTTGGGGAAGGGATATGTAAGGAGGAAGGGAGAAAAATTTGGAACTGAAATCTTACAAAAATTAATGTTCAAAATTATCTTTACACATAACTAAAAAAAATAAAATTCTACCAAGACTGAAAATAAATTTTAAAAAGATGAATAAATACTTGTTGTCTTGACATATTAAACCTAAACACAGAAACTCCAGTTCCCAGAAGGTTTCACAGCTTAGCAGAGCCAGATGATGCTTAAGGGTTCTCTTAAGAGAGCAATCCCATCAGCAAACTCTAACTGAGTGCTCAGCAGGTATATAGCAAGTATTCTTGGAGGAAGGAGGGCTCAGGGAAAAATGAAGAAAAAATTCAAGTGCACTTCTCCAATTTTGCAAGACTTTTCAACACTAGAAAATTCAGGAAGTTATATGGCATTTATAAGAGACTGGGGCACCTCTAGTATTTAAGATCTGACAAAGCAAATGACTGAAAATACACACATGCTCACACACACAACAAAGTCACTAAAGTTTCTTTGCCTGTTTGCATAAATAAATGACTCTGCATGTATTGCAACAATGACTATTGGAGCATTCCAATACGACCCATGCTATCCCTTCTTCCCAAATGTTAGTTGCAGCTCCTACATTTATTAAGTGACAAAATCTAATGTTGCCTGTGAGACTGATCTTCCTCAAAAGGGAATGTCAAAGGCTTTCACACAAAATTAAATTAATCACTAAGTGAAATCATTTGCAATAATAAGCAAGATATAAAGAAATGAAATATTGAGGTTGGGCCTGATGAATAATACTGGTGACTAATATGCAATTAAAGAGGGCGCCAGGGGAGGGTGAAATTTCTGAACATGTGCCCAGGCCACCAGCAGATGTCTGGCTGTCACACTTGTACTAAAACAAGTCTTGTGAATTCGCCCCTCTCCATGCCTACCTATCACATAATTAATTCAGGTTACGAATAATTCAGTCCTTGCCTGGGCCAGATACAATTAAGTTCAACTCAATTCCATTACATTCAGATGCAAAGTGCCTTCTAATACATAGAAGAAAGTCTATTTCAGTGTCATGGATCACATTTTTGAGAACATTATCTGTTCTAAGTAACCAAAAAAGAAGGGTAGGATATACAGAGGACCAAGCAAAAGAGTTAGGTTCATTAAATGTTTCTGTGGGATTCTCACAGCCTCTCCATAAAGATTATTGGATCGTATATCTGGAACTAGAAGGTAACTCAGGGGTCATTTAATCCAACCCCTTACATGGGAATGAGGTGACTTGTCCAAGGTCACAAATCTTTCATCCAGGAATGGAAGCCAGGTCATTTCACTCTAAAATCTAGCAATATTTTCACAACATCCCACACTGTAGGAGCTTATTGTGTATGTGTTGGCTGATTAGTCAATAATGCTTTTTAAAAAAAATTAATTAATTTATTTTTAGTTTTCAAACTCATTTCCACAAGATTTTGAGTTCCAAATTTTCTCCCCTTCTCTCCCCTTCCCTGCTCCAAGACACTATGCATTCTGATTACCCCTTTCCCCAATCTGCCCTCTCTTCTATCATACCCCACCCTTCCTTTATCCCCATCATCTCTCTTTTCTTCTAGGGCAGGATAGATTTCTATACTCTATTACCTGTATTTGTTATTTCCAAGTTGCATGCTAAAACAACACTCAACATTTGTTCCTAAAACTTTGAGTTCCAACTTCTCTCTCTTCCTCCCTCCCCACTTTTTCTCACTGAGAAGGCAAGCAATTCAATATAAGCTATACATGTGTAACTATGGAAAAGACTTTCCTAAATGTCATGTTGTAAAAGACTAATTACATTTTCCTCCATCCTATCCTGCCCCCCATTATTATATTCTCTTTTGACCTTGTTCCTCCCCCAAAATGTTTACTTCTAATTATCCCCTCCTCCCATTTGCCCTCCCTTCTATCACCCCATCCCCCACTTCTCCCTTAATTTTCTGTAGTGTAAGATAGATTTTCATACCAAATTGAGTGTGTATGTTATTCCCTCCGTAAGCCAAATGTGATGAGAATAAGCTTCACTTTCCCCCTCACCTCCCCCCTTTTCCCCTCCATTGAAAAAGCTTTTTCTTGCCTCTTTTATGAGAGATAATTTGTCCCATTCCATTTCTCCCTTTCTCCTCCCAATATATTCCTCTCATTTCTTAATTTTACTTTTTAAATTTTTTATCATCCCTTCCTATTAAACTCACCCTCTGCCCTCTGTCTATATATGTGTATATAATCCCTCCAACTACCCAAGTACTGAGAAAAGTCTCAAGAGTTGCAAATATTATGTTTCAATGTAGGAATGTAAACAGTTCAACTTTGGTAAGTCCCTTATGATATCTCTTTCCTGTTTACCTTTTCATGCTTCTCTTGATTCTTGTATTTGAAAGTCAGATTTTCTATTCAGCTCTGGTATTTTCATCAAGAATGTTTGAAAGTCCTCTATTTCTTTGAATGACCATTTTTTGCCCTGAAGTATTATGGTCAGTTTTGCTGGGTAGGTGATTCTTGGTTTTAATTGTAGCTCTTTTGACTTCTGGAATATCATATTCCAAGCCCTTTGATTCTTTACTGTAGAAGCTGATCGATCTTGTGTTATCTTGATTGTATTTCCACAACACTTGAATTGTTTCTTTCTGGCTGCTTGCAACATTTTCTCCTTGACTTAGGAACTCTGGAATTTGGCTACAATATTCCTAGGAGTTTCTCTTTTTGAATCTCTTTCAGGAGGTGATGGGTGAATTCTTCCAATATTTATTTTACCCTCTGGTTCTAGAATATCAGGGCAGTTTTCCTTGATAATTTCATGAAAGATGATGTCTAGGCTTTTTTTTGATCATGGTTTTTAGGTAGTCCCACAAATTTTAAATTGTCTCTCCAGGTCAGTTGTTTTTCCAATGAGATATTTCACATTGTCTGCTATTTTTTCATTCCTTTGGTTTTGTTTTATAATTTCTTGATTTTTCATCAAGTCATCTGCTCCATTCTAATTTTTAAGGAATTATTTTCTTCAGTGAGCTTTTGGACCTCCTTTCCATCTGGCCAATTCTGCTTTTTAGGGCATTCTTCTCCTCACTGGCTTTTTCAATCTCTTTTGCCATTTGAGTTAGTCTATTTTTTAAAGTATCATTTTATTCAGTATTTTTTCTGGTCTCCTTTAGCAAGCAACACTCATTTTTCATGATTTTCTTGCATCACTCTCATTTCTTTTTCCAATTTTTGCTTTACTTCTCTTACTTGATTTTCAAAATCCTTTCTGAGCTCTTCCATGGCCTAAGATAAATTTGTATTTTTCTTGGAGGTTTTGGATAGAGGAGCTTTGACTTTATTTTCTTCTGTTTGCATGCTTTGGTCTTCCTTGTCACCAAAGTAAGATTCTATAATCTGATGCTTTTTCTGGTTTTTACTCATTTCCCCAGGCATTTATTTGACTTTTGAGCACTTTGTCAAGGTAGTTCTGTGCTTCCAATGGGGGTGGGGGTATATTGTCAGCTGCACAATCTCCCCATACTCCGTTGTCCTAGAGCTCTAGAAACACTGGCTGCAGCACTACTGTGGCTGCCTCAGGTTTCTCAGATCCCTCCCTCCTCAACCACCCTGGGGCTGGGGCCAGACCACTCCATTTTCCTGCACTAATCCCACAGGCTTTTCCTACTGACCTTCCAATTTATCCTAAGCATTATGGGGTCATGAAGTCTGGAAACCACCGCAGGAGTGAGGGATTCATTTTCCCCAAGGCCTGCTGAGGTCCCCTTTGTGCATGTGGCCCATACTGGACTGCGTTCTGCTCCAAGCATGATATGATAGACACTTCCCAGAGATCTTTCAGGTTGTTTTGCACTAGAGATTTGCTTCACTCTTTCATTCTATGGGTACTACAGCTCCAGAATTTGTTTAGAGTCATGTTTTACAGGTATTTCACTGGGCTTGGTGGGAATGCTCTAGAAAGTCCATGCTGTTATTCTGCCATCTTGGCTCCCTCATCAATAATGCTTGTTGATTAACTGTACGGGATGTTCGGAGAGGACTAATCCCTCTGAAATCTAATTCATGCACATGCCAAGTTATCACTCCATGATGTCATTGGTTTTCTTCCAAAACAAAGGACCACCCTACCATCACCAGCATCTTATTGAGTTTGGACTAAGATTCCAAACCAGAGAACTAGCCTGTATATTGTCACTAATAGTGAGGAAAATAATAAATCTGATTAAAGGAAAAGACTTTATTCTACCCAACATTGTTTTCAAAAGAGACATGTAAAGATACATATCCAGTGATCTGTTCAATGGTTTTCCCTGTTCCTCTCCCTTCCCATATTGGAGGTAATGTAAGGTGGAAAGATAACAGGATTTAGAGTCATAGGGCCTGAGTTCAAATCCCATCTTGGCTAGTCACTATATGTGTGACCGTGGGTAAATCTCTTCTCCTCTATGGGTCATGGTTTTGCCATGTGTAAAAGGAAATGGCTGGGGAAGTAGAGTAATGGGCAGTTTACTATCTCTAGGGTCTAACTTGCATTCAAATCCCATTCCTAATGATGCTGTCTGTCTTATGTTGGGTCAGTCATTTAAAGTCTCATGGCCTTGGTTTTCTGATCTGTAAAATGGGGGGTGGGGTTTGGACCACATGACCTCTGAGGTTCTTATATCCAAGAACTTCCACTTCTTAAATCCTAGGAATGGGATCAAAGGGGTTGAACTAAATGGTCTCTGAGGTATATCTAGCTTTCACTTTGTGATTCTCTGACTCCAGAAAGCCCAAGGTAACTCACAATTGCAATCAATGGTTTTGGGATTTGGTTTCATCTATAACATACATAAGCAATGTTACACATTTGATAGGTTAGTCCAAAATTTGGGGGGACATCAAATACTTACCCTTAACCCACATGAAATTTTTTTTATAATAAAATTTATTTATTTAACTTTTTACATTCATTTTCACAAAATTTCGGGTTTCAAATTTTCTCTCCTTTCATCCCCTCCCCCACCGCAATACACCAAGCAATCTAATTTTCCCTATCTCCAATCTGCCCTCTCTTCTATCATCCCTCCCTTCTCTTGTCCCCATCTTCTCTTTCGTCCTGTAGGGCCAGATGACTTTCTATTCCTCATTAACTGTATGTCTTCTTTCCTAGTAGCAACAACAATACTAAACAGTTGTTCCTAAAACTTTGAGTTCCAAATTCTCCCCATCCCTCCCTCCCCACCCGTTCCCTTTGGGAAGGCAGGCAATTCAATATAGGACATATCTGTGTAGTTTTGCAAATGACTTCCATAATAGTTGTGTTGTGTAAGACTAACTGAATTACTTTCCATCCTATCCTGCCCCTCATTGTTTCTATTCTGTCTTTTGATCCTGTCCCTCCCCAAGTGTTGACTTCAAATTGCTCCCTCCTCCCATTGCCCTCCCTCCCCCTTGCTTATCTCCTTCTCCCCCACTTTCCTATACTGTAAGATAGGTTTTCATACCAAAATGAGTGTGCATTTTATTCCTTCCTTTAGTCAAATGTGATGAGGGTAAACTTCTTCTTTTTTTCTCAGCTCTCCTCTTTTTCCCTCCACTAAAAAGTCTCCTGCTTGCCTCTTAAATGACATATAATTTACCCTATTCCATTTCACCCTCTTTGCTCCCGCTACCTTTCTCTCTCACCATTTACCTTAATTTCTTTTAAGATATGGTCCCATCCTATTCAATTCACTCTGTGCTCTCTGTCTCTGTATGTGCATGCATGTGTGTATGTGTGTGTGCATGCACACGTGTACATGTGTGTGTGTATGTGATCCCACCAACTACCAGATACTGAAAAGTTTTAAGAGTTACAAATATTGTCTTTCCATGTAGGAATGTAAACAGTTCACTTTTGGTAAGTCCCTTCTGACTTCTCTTTGCTGTTTACTTTTTCATGCTTCTCATTCTTGTGTTTGAAAGTCAAATTTTCTTTTCAGCTCTGGTCTTTTCATCAAGAATGCTTGAAAGTCCTCTGTTTCATTGAAAGACCATATTTTCCCCTGAAGTATTATACTCAGTTTTGCTGGGTAGGTGATTCTTGGTTTGAGTCCTAGTTCCTTTGACTTCTGGAATATCATATTCCATGCCCTTTGATCCCTTAATGTAGAAGCTTCTAGATCTTGGGTTATCCTGATTTTATTTCCACAATACTGGAATTGTTTCTTTCTAGCTGCTTGCAAGATTTTCTCCTTGACCTGGGAGTTCTGGAATTTGGCCACAATGTTCCTAGGAGTTTCACTTTTTGGATCTCTTTCAGGTGGTGATCGATGGATTCCTTCAATACTTATTTTGCCCTCTGGTTCTAGAATGTCAGGGCAGTTTTCCTTGATAATTTCATGAAAGATGATGTCTAGGCTCTTTTTTTGATCATGACTTTCAGGTAGTCCCATAATTTTTAAATTGTCTCTCCTGGATCTATTTTCCAGGTCAGTTGTTTTTCCCATGAGATATTTCACATTCTCTTCCATTTTTTCATTCTTTTGGTTTTGTTTGGTGATTTCTTGGTTTCTCATAAAGTCATTAGCCTCCATCTGTTCCATTCTAATTTTGAGAGAACTATTATCTTCAGTGAGCTTTTGAATCTCTTTTTCCATTTGGCTAATTCTGCTTTTGAAAGCATTCTTCTCCTCATTGGCTTTTTGAACCTCTTTTGCCAATTGAGTGAGCCTATTTTTCAAGGTGTTATGTTCTTCAGCATTTTTTTGGGTCTCCTTTACCAAGGTATTGACCCGTTTTTTATACTTTTCTTGCATGTCTCTCATTTCTCTTCCCAGCTTTTCCTCCACCTGTCTAACTTGCTTTTCAAAATCCTTTTTGAGCTCTTCCAAGGCCTGAGCCCACCCGACATCCCCCTGGGATGTCTGGGATACAGAGGCCCCGCCCTCCACATCTTTCCCTGATGGTAAGAATATTTCCTTGTCATCAGAATTGAAAGGCGGGAACATTTGCACCTGCTCAAAGAAGCTCTCTATAGTCTTATTTTTCTTCCCTTTTCTGGGCATTTTCCCAGCCAGTTACTTGACTTCTGAGATTCCTGTCCACCCCCGTCTAGATCTGCCCAGCTAGTGCTTGGGGTCTGAGATTCAAATGGGCTTTTCCGTGGCAGGCACGGCTGCTATTCAATGTGAGCTTAAGTTCTGGTGCTGGGGTGGGGGCAAGGCCACCTCCCAGGCTTAGTTCCCTCAGGGGCTTTATGCACAGACCTTCATGAATGGGGCGGGTGGGGGCAGGGCCACCTCCCAGGCTCAGTTCCCTCAGGGGCTTTATGCAGAGACCTGAGCTTCTGCCTGCTGCTCCGGAAGTCCTGGGCCGCCTCCGCCGCTTCCTGCCTCTGCCTCCGCTGCTGCCTCCCCCCCACATGAAATTTTAAAGAATTTTAAATTAAATGAAAAGAGATTTACAAAAGACCTAGGATCACAGATTTAGAATTAGATGGGATCTTCCGGGTTATTGTGTCAGATTTCCCCATTATATGGATAAGAAATTGGAGGAACAGAGAGGGCAAGTAATCTGCTCAATGTCAAACAGGCAGCAGTCATTAGAGGTGGAACTTGCAACTTCTCCAGTGAGCACCCTTTCCACTGTGCATTCTGCCTCTTCATGTGTGAGAATTCAGACCAAGGCTCCAAGTCCAGGACTTTATCCACCACGCCACACTTTGTGTGCATTTGTATTTATTAACTGTATATGTGTCTTATTTGCATTTGGATGTGTACCTATTGTCTCCTGTCTTAGAATGTAAGCTCTGTAAAGATTCTTTCACTGTGTATCTGTATCCTCAGTGCCTGACCCAGTGCCCTGCATAGAGATATATGATTGATAGTCAATCAGTCAGAGGCAAAGACAGGCAGAATCATAGACAGACAGAAAAAGACAGAGATACCAACATACAGATACAGAGTTATAGATAGAGATAGATAGGTAGACAGACAGACCAACAAAGACACATACAGAGTTATAGACAAATAGGAGATAGAAACGCAGACACAGACAGAGAGACAAAGAGACACAGATGACAGATGGATAGCATTAAGTGCTTACTATGTGCTAGTCACTGTGCAAAAGGCTGAGGATATAAATAAAAACAAACAAGACAGTATCTGTCCTCAAGGGGCTTCTTCTATCATAGGAATGTAGAGATGTAAGTACATGTACATGTAGACATATAAGTAACTACAATTCAAACACGAGGTAATCATAAAAGCACGAACATCTAGGACGATCAGGAAACAATTCATGGGGAAGGTGGCCACTGAGTCGAGTCTTGAAGGAAGTTTGGGATTCTGAGAGATGGAGGGGAGGATGGCCCATGCAAAGAGAAAGAGGGAGGCATGGAATGTCATGCAAGGAACAGTGAGAGGCAGGCTAGGCTGTACTGTACCATAGTTAGAAGGGTAGCAGATAGTAAACGATTACTAACTGAATGGAAGAAATCTGTAAGAATTCTGGAAAGGGAGGCTAGAGTCAGGTGGTAAAGATGATATAATATTTAAGTGCTTATTATGTACCAGAATAATGAAAACTAATACAAAAAAATCAAGACAATCCTTACTCTCAAGGAACTTGCATTTGAACAGGATAAAAAATGAGTCAAAGAAAATGGATGGAGGCAGGTACCCACATAGGGGCAAGGTGGAGAAGTTTGGAGAGTCAGGAGTGCAGTGAAGAGAGGAGTAGGCATGACTGGCATGGGCATTTCCACAAATGGAAGTTTCAGGGAGGAATTTTCTCAATGGAGGCATTTCTAGGATAATTGCTATGGAGAGTAGGCCAGCATATTTGATATTAGAAGTAAGACAGGGCTTCTGGAACTTCTGGACAAGGGAAGGTACCAAATGAAACTTGTGTTTTTAGATATGGTCAATGTATTCATTTGACTATGTTTTTTCATCATAAGAGAAGTTTTGTATTTTAGGGAAAGGGATGAGACAGTATGCAGTGATAGAGATGGAAAAAGAGTCTTTTTTAGACTATCAGTAAAATACATAATAGCAGCCCTTTCTGTGGTGGCATAATATTGGAAATCAAAGGGATACCCATCAGTTGGGGGAATGGCTGAACAAGCTGTGGTATATGAATGTAATGAAAAACTACTGAGCAATAAGAAAAGATGCACAGGCAGATTTCAGGAAAACCTGGAAAGACTTGTATGAACTGATGCAAAGTGAAATGAGCAAGCCAGGAAAACATTGCATACAGCATCAGCGATACTGTGTGATGATCAATGAGGGTGACTCAGCTTTTCTTTGCAACATAATGTCCAAAGGAAAATGCTATCCATATCCAGAAAAAGAACCGAGGGACTCAAAATGCAGATCTACTTTATTCTTTCTCATGTTTTTTTTTGTCCTTTTGATCAATTTCTTCTTTCACAACTGTGACTAATATGGAAATACTTGTACATGACATAAATGTACAAACTGTATCAAATTATCTACCATTTTCAGAAGAGAGAAGGGGAGGGAGAAAAATTTGGAACTCAAAATCTTGTAAAAATAAATGCTATAATTTTTTTTGGTAAGCAGCTGAGGAAAAAATAAAATACTATTAAACTTTAAAAAAGTTCACAAGGAAACAAGAAAAAATGTGTCAAACACACACAGGAAATACTTTTTAAAAGGTTCAGAAGAGGACATGAAGAGGGCAATTTTGATACTGCCAGGTAGAATAATCTATACTTCAGGAACTCTATAAAACATCTACATGTAACAGAAGTTCCAAGTTCCATATACAATTTTCCTTTTGTTCTTTGTATAATACTCAAGCATCCATATTTAACATTTATTGTTAATAATAATAAATTTTGAAAAAGATCACTTTGGTAGCTCTGTGTAAGATAGGACAGAGAGGAGAAAGGCCTGAGGCTGGTCCAATATTCTATGGGATAAGTAATTAAAAACTGATCTAGAAGAACTGAGGTGTGAGAGGAGGAAAAAAGGGTAAAAAAATGTGAGAAACCTACTATGGTGGCAAAATTGGCAAGATGGGGCCACTTTTTGGATACCAGAGGGTGATAGAAAGTACATAGTCAAGATGGATTTTCAAGAACAACTTCAAGATAGTGAACCTGGGTGACAGGAAGCATGGTGATCCCCATCTCCCCAACCCCCCACCCCCAGAAACAGGGAAGCCTGGAAGACAGATAAGTGTGAGAGGAAAGATAATGAGTCCTGTTCTCCCCAAATCTTCTCTTCTCCATGCTGAACATCCCAGTTACTGCATATGGAATGATCAGAAGGCTTTCTCCATTCTAGTTCATAGACTTGTAGACTTAAGCGTTGGAAGCAACCTTAGAAATGACCTAGTTCTCCCCCTTCCTTTCATAGAAGAGGAAGGAGATGCAGAGAAATGAAATGAGCTGGCCAACGTCACACAAGTAGGGTCATGAGATCATAAATATAGAACTGAAAGGAACCTCAGAAGTATCTAGTCTCATCCCATTACTGTACACAGTGGAGAAACTGAGGCCCAGGGGTAAAATCATCCAGTTACTAAGTGGTAGAGCTCAAATTTGAACCTCAGTCATCTGACTCTGAATACAGTGATCTTTACACCATATTATGCAGTGGACAGTTGTTTTAAATAGCTAAAATCCTTTAAATAGCATAATCTTTAAATAACTAAAAGTCTGATTTTTTCCCTAAAGTCAAAACACATGTAAGCAGACAAAGATTTTTGATATTTCTAGCTGACAACACTAAAAATGCCTAAAATATTAAAAAGAGGACTAAACACCAGTGAAGATAATTTAGATACAAGGAGAATGTAAAGTTCAATTGAAATAGATTATAGGTTAGAAAACTTTAGAAATCTTTATCCTATACCTTACATCCCTCTAAGATAGATATAAACCTATAATTTCTTTAAAATAGGAAACTCCCAGTATGGTAATTCTCTCACTGAAGCAGAATAGTGATATTTGAAATTCATAATATTTAATGTTACAGTTCAGTCATTTCAGTCATGTCTGACTCTTTGTGATACTATTTTAGGGTCTTCTTAACAGAGATAGATGCTGGAGTGGTTTTCCATTTCCTTCTCCAGCTCACTTTACAGATAAGGAAACTGAGACAAAGAGGGTTAAGTGACTTGTGCAGAGTTACACAGCTAAGAAGTGCCTGAAGCTGTATTTAAACTCAAGTCTTCCTGACTCCAGGCCCAGTGATCTATCCACTACATCATTCAGTTCTCTTGAAATTATTTTGTATTTACACATGAGTATATATGCTGCATTCTCCAGCAGAATGTAACATCATCGAGGGCAGGCAATGCTTCATTATTTTCTATTTTTTTCTTTCACAGTTTTCTTCAAGGGTAACCTGACTAGAGAAGGCATTGCGGGCTTAGTTCAAACACCATTTTCTACATGAGGCTTTTCTTAAAGACCCCAGCTGCTAGTGCTTCCCTCCACGCAGCTTCCTCCCAATACCTTGTATCCAGATTGTAAACACACACACACACACACACACACACACACACACACACACACACACACACACACTATCTCCCTGGGCAGAACATAAGCTCAAGGCAGGAAGAGGGAGGGAAATGGGTCCATTTTCGTCTCCAGCACCCAGCACAGTGCTTGGCACACAGCCTCCGACATCCTACATCGGATGTTTACTGGCTCTGCAAACCTTGCCAACTCATCTCTGAATTACAGCTACAACTCCTAAGGATCTTCCCAGTTTTAGTTCTCTGATCCTTTATTCTACAATCCATTCCAGTCAAGGGAACGACCACACACACGAGAGCTCAGATCTATCAAAGCATATATTTGTTCTTAGCCTTTTTATGACCATCTCAGACAGCCGAAATACGAAAAATATTTCCAAAGGCAGATTTCACACAAAATATAAAACCAGCATTCTAACTTGAGCTTTAATAAACATTGGCAGGGTGGAAAAGTAGGGATTTAAATTGACAATAAATGAGTGGAAACGCAGTTTTGTTCTCAAAAGTATCTTGGATTCAGTCCTCCTCTTTTTATAGATGAAGATAGCAAGGGAGAGGATTTGCCTAGAGTCACACAATTATATTGTCCTTGAAGGTTTGCAAAACACCCTACAGGCATTATCTTCCTTGATCCCAGTGAGATAAGCACATTATTAACTTTCCTATTTTATAGATAAGGAAACTGAGACTCAGCAAATTAAAATGACTTGTCCAGGATTACACAGCTAATAAACACCTGAGGTAGTATGTAAAACCAGCTCTTTCCAACTCCAAGTCTAACACTCTCTCCAATAAGTGATGCTGTAGTAAGGGATGGGACTTGGACTGAAATCCAAGGTGCCCAATTCTGAAACACTTGGTAATTCAACTGAATCCACAACCAAGACATTTGGCTATATTCCAATGCTCTGAATAAGAGCTTTTCATGATGACTTCAACAAGTAGAGACTCAGAAGAGTTGAAAAAAAAATCGTCTTTGTCCAATTCCTGAAACATTTTAAAATACGTCTGGATACTTTTGTTTCTGTTTACTCACTGTGTGACCTTGGGCAAGTTACCTATCTTGTTTCTGTTTCATGATCTGTAAAGTAAAAGGGGTGGACCAGATAACCTCTGGGCTCCCTCCTAGTTCTAGACCGTAGACCTCTAATTCCAACTTTCAGTCCCAAAAGGACAGAATTATCCTTTGACAAACAAATACTAACCATAGAAACTTAGATGCAAAATTGTTTTACCCACCCCACCTCCTTGAACAGAGGGAAACAAAGGTATTTAGGTAACTGACATTCAGTGTTTAGCAGTGCAGGGTTTACAATTTTCTTTGCTTTCTAATTCTTCATGGTTTGTGCTTTCTAAAGGGAGAAACTGGGGGATATTGTGAAAGAAAGCTGAGCTATGAATGAGGAAGACCTCCTTTCAAGGCCAGCTCCTGAAATCTACTGGCTGGGTGAACCTGAGCAGGTTACCTAACCTCTCAGTGCCCTAGGACATAATATTCCTTATAGAAATGCTCTAGACTGATCAACTTCCTGTCTCTTGGTTTGTCCTGTAAGATCTTTTGTTTGTTTCCATCATTAACTTCCTCTGAACCTTCAGAGTCATAACAAAAGGTTTTCATTCCTCATATACTGCCCTTTATCTCCCACCTCCACTCTTTTGTACTGGCAGTCCATCATGCCTGGAAATGTTCTCTCTCTTCATATCTGTTTCTCAGATTCCCTAGCTTCCTTCAAGAATCAGTTCAAGGGTCACCTGGTATCTATTTTTATATACCTTGGGTAAAACTTTTGATGTCCAAATCATCTTACTAGAATATAATGTCCTGCAAGGAAGAGACCATTTTTACTTTTTGTTTCCATGCTCAACACTTAAATGCCAGCAAATCTGAGTTCACAAAAACAAAAACCCCTTCTTTCCACCATCCAGGTCATGCTTTGTCCTCTCTGTGCACTTTACTTGATAAAGGGAAGAGGAAATGCATATGTCTAAAGAGAGAGTTCAGTGTGTATTTTTAGAAACCACAATTTTGTTACTCAGCAAATAATAGCATGGAAAACTTATCCTGATGTACACATAGGTCCAGGCTAAAAATATCCCATTTTTTTCTATGCATCCCCCACCTCCTTCTTGCCTAGGCTCCCATCACACATCTAAAAAAAAATCCCAATAAAATAAGGAGAGATTCAAATGAAACCAGTGAAGGATGATTAGTGTTATTTCTAAACCAGAGGGCAGAGTGTCCTGAAACACACTGCATTCACCTTCAAACTGGTTAGAACATTCATACTGAACTACAAAGCAGACTTTTTTCCCTTTTGTTCACAAGAATTCAAAGTTTCTTGGGAGGCTACAGGTTCCAGAACTGTGGGAAGTCGCTGTCCAGGGAGAGAAACTGAAACATCATTTTCTCCAAGGTCAGTGGCCCAGAGGATCAAGGTAGGGGCAGAGTTTCCCTTCCTATTCCCTACCTCCTTGACCTCCCTCCATCCTTTCCCCTTTTTTTCTTTCTTTTGAATTGAACAATCATAAAAAGCACAAATGCCTTAGTACACAAAGAAACAACAAAATAAGAGAATTGTAAATGAAACTATGAATTTTTATAACTGGAGCTTACTGGCTCTGTGACCCTGGGTGAGTCATTTAATGTTTCTCAGCTTTGGTTTTTCCATCTGTAAAATGGGACAATTATAGCAGAGTTGTTGGAAGGCTCAAATAAAATATGTGAAGCATTTTGCAAACCTCAAAAGACTATATAAATGTTAGCTATTATTATATAGGATTTTTTTAAAAAGTAATTTAAATTTCACACAATGGTAATAAAATTGCCTTGTTTCTTTGTGTCCCCTCCTGAAGTGTTGAAAAAAAAAGACAAAATATCGCTTCTAGGACTGTATCTCAAAGAGATTATAAAAATAGGAAAGGGTCCCACACGTACAAAAATATTTAGAGCAGTTCTCTTTGTGGTGGCCAAGAACAGGAAATCGAGGGATGCCCATCAATTGGGGAATGGCTGAACAAGTTGTGGTATATGAATGTAATGGAATACTATTGTGCTATAAGAAATAATGAACAGGTAGATTTCAGAGAGGCCTGGGAAGACTTATATAATCTGATGCTGAGCAAAAGGAGCAGAACCAGGAGAACTCTGTACACAGCAACAACTACAGTATGAGAGAAATTCTTCTGGTAGACTTAGTTCTTCACAGCAATGCAAGGATCTAAAAAATTCCCAATGGATTCTTGAGGTAAAACACCTTCCACATCCAGAGAAAGAACTGTGGAATTGGATCGCAGAATGAAGCAGACAATTTTCTCTTGTGTTATTTTGTGTTTTATGGTTTCTTCCATTCATTTTAATTCTTCTATGCAACATGACTAAGGTGAAAATATATTTAATAGGAATGCATATGTAGAACCTATATAAGATTGCACACTGTTGCAGGGAGGGAGTGGGGAGGAGAAAAATCTAAGATACATGGAAGGGAATGTAGAAAACTGAAAACCATTAAAATAATTTAAAAAAATAAAAAATACAATGCTAAAAAAAGGACCAAGAGAAAGGAGAGGGGGAAAGAGAGGGAGGGAGGGAGGGGGAGGCTTCATGGCACCTGCTCTTCCTCAGCAGGTCAAGTGGGGAGAGTGTACACTGTGTTCAGGGGCAGAAGGCCTGGTGGCTGAACACTTACCTGGGCATGCGAACCAAGTAGTTACTATTTGGCACTGGGAGGCAAGGGTCTACAGAACATACACGCAGACTTCCATAGTGTCCCCCCCTCCTGCTCCTGTCAGTTCCCTAGTAGCATCACCAGCCTGGCATGGAGCAGCTAGCTTAGAGTGACAGGTCTATTAGTAGGGCACCATGGAAGGAGGGTGTGTCCTGAATCCTCAGTTTACCCTGTTCAAGTAAGCCCTGTATACTTATGTCTCCTCTGATTCCAATTCTTTGAACTCCCTTGGGCAGCACATTGCAAATGGATAGGACAATGGACTTGGAATCAGGAGAAACTGAGTTCAAATTGAGTAAGCTCACTCATGCTTTGGTTTTTCTCATCTATAAAATAGGAGGGACTTCAATAGTGCCTTCCAACTCTGACTCAAGATCTCTATTCCACTCCTTGTCAAGGAGTTTCCAAACACCCTAGAGTAGCTTATGACCTTGGGAAAATAATTTTTATTGGGGTCTTAGCTTTTTCATCTGTAAAACAAGGGGGGTGCATTTGATCACGCCTAAGATGACTTCTAGCTCCCTCCACTCTCGAAAAAAATCTGTGAATCTGATAAGTATATGAGAAAAGCCCATTAAGGAAAGAGAAGTAATCCTGCAGAAATAAAATATAAGTAACACAACCTTACTGTGCCTCAGTTTCCTCATCTGTAAAATGGGAGGGGTGATTGGAGCAGATGGCCTTTATAGTCTCTGCTAGCTGTAAATCCATATTGCTCTTCTACTATGAGTATAATTATTCGGTGATTATTATTTTACTTAAAAGGAAATGAGGTAGTGAGTGAAGTGGAAAGTCACTATAGAAGTTGTTGGCAAGGCAAAGGAAGACTATTAGTGTAGATGGTGGTTAAGTTGCAGAAGAGGAGTAACAAAACCTCATAGCCTCATCTGTCTAGAAACATGAAAAGTATATGTCTAGAGAAATGTGCAGCTCTTAACCTGAGGAGGCAATTTGATCTCATTGGTATCAGTAAGGTGTTGTGGGATGTGACTCATGACTGGAACTCGGCTAAGGAAGGGCCAAAAGGAATGGGAAATGGAGTAGCTATAAAGAAGAAGTACTCACATGAGGGAGCATTTTGCTGTGTATGCTCAGAGGGAGAAACACAACAGTTTACTAGAGCAGGAGTGTATTATGCCTAGTCAGAAGGAAGATATAAATGATAAATTAGGGAAACATCAAAAACCTGGCAGGGAAACATACTTCAACTACTTAGATTTTTCTCAGAGCTCTGACAAAAGTGTTACAGATGATGTTATTGATTTGCCTTAATAATAATAATTTCATTCTTCCAAAGAAGAGGTAACAAGGGAAAATGTTATTCTGAACCAAATTTGAATCACTAAGGTGGATCTACCTGCTGAGGTAGAAGTGATGGAATTTTTTGGGGGAACTTAATCACAGAATTCCTAATAGGTGAGGAAGGAAAAGTTAGATCCAGTATAATATTCACCCTAGATTTGGTTGCTCCAAGTTTAAAAGAAGGGAGCTAGGTAGTGCAATGGATAGTGCCAGTCCTGGAGTCAGGAAGACTCATCTTTCTGAGCTTAGATCTGGCCTCAGATTCTTACTAGCTATGTGACCTTGGGCAAGTCACTTATCCCTTCTGCCTCAGTTTCCTCAGATGTAAAATGAGCTGGAGAAGAAAATGGCAAATCACTCCTATACTTTGCCAAGAGAACCCCAAATGGGATCACAAAGAGTCAGACATGATTGAAATGAACAACCAACTAGAAATGATGGAAAAAATGAGAAAATGTGAGAGAAGGCAAAATTTGTTGACTCTAATTTTCCTTCTGGTTTTCTATGTGAAAGGGAGTGGGAAAGGTAGAAAAAAAGTGACTCCTGTGTGCCAGACACTGCTAGTCATAGGAGGCACAAAAACAAAGGATGATCTAATAGTTCTTATGAATGATAGAATCCAATATAACACATTACAATAAAATGCAAACTCCTTGAGGAGAGAGGCTGTTTTATTATCGCCTCTGTATCCCTCATGCCTAGCACATGGGAGGCACTTAACAAAGACCTATTCCCTCAACAAGAACCTGTTATTTCATCTTTGATGAAACAGGAGCATTATATTATAAGCAAGATGTTCCGTGTGAATAAGATCTTGCACAGCATAGCACAGTAGACAGGTACTGCGTTTTCAGTCGGAAAGACTTTGTTTCAAATCCTGCTTATTCAAATCATACACTTACTAGATTAATGATCCTGGGCAAATCGTTTCACCTCTTCGAGCCTTAGTGTACTGATTTGACAAACGGAATGGCATCTACCTTAAAGGGCTGTTATGATGATCAGTAAGATGATGTAAGTAAAGCACTTGACCCACCCCAGCATGGTATAAAGCATAGGTCTGATTACGTCACTCCCCTACTCAATAAACTCCACTGGCTCCCTATCATCCTCAGGATCAAATCCTCTATTTGGCATTCAAAGTCCTTCACAGTCTGGCCCCCTCCAAAGCTTCCAGTCTCCTTACTTCTCAGTTCTCAATTATATTCTGCCATCTACTTGCCCTGCACTGTGACAATGGCCTCCTTACTGTTCTATGAGCAAGGTACTCTGCCTCTCAGCTCTGGGTATTTTCTCTGGTCTCCTCCATGCCTAGAATGCTGTCCCTCTTAACTCTACCTTCTGGTTTCCTTTATTTCCTTTATGTTCAAGTCTCAGCTAAAAAGCAGGGATCCTTTCCCAACTCCTCTTAATTTCAGTGCCTTTTCTTCTCTTATTTCCTACACAACTTGCTTCTAGATAGCTGCTCGCTTGCTGTCTCCTCTGCTGGACTGTAAACTCCTGGCAGGTAGGGACCATCTTTCGCTTTTCTTTGTATCCCTAGGATTTAGTAGAGTGACTGGCACATAATTGCTAGCAATTACATAGCACCTACTATGTGCCAGTGATTTTCTCATTTGATCCTCATGATAACAAACATCTTCTCCCTTGTTTCTCCCAGCAATGCTGGGAGCTAATAAATGCATACTGACATGACTTTACCACAGTATCTACAATAGCTACTATTATCTTATTAGGAGTAATGATGAGGACTGAACTTTTAACTTTAATGAGTAAAAGGAACTTTCAGGGAAAGAGAGGCATCCCATAGAAATAACAGCAAAGACCATCTAAAGAGCACTTTAAAGATCGCAAACCATTTCACAAACATAATCTCATTTTATTTGCACAACAACCCTGGGAGACAGATGGACCTGTTATCCTCATTTTACAGATGAGGAAACTGAGGTAAAGAGAGGTCAAGGGACTTGCCCAAGGTCATGTAGCCACTAAGCATGTGAGTCAATATATGAATTCAGATTTACCTGTCTAGTTCCAGTGCTCTAGCCACTGTGCCATCTAGCTGCCTAGGAAATATTTCAGTGAGGAAGCTTTCTCCTAATGCTTCTCTGCAGCTTTTAGACACAGAAAGATGCCTAGAACACTCCAGGTTAAATGCCATGGCCAGGGTCACAATCACAGGTGCCAGAAGTAACACCTGAACCCAGATTTTTCTACACTAGGGCTGACTTTCATCATCTTTATCATCACTGTTATCATCAGTTTGCCATTGTTGGCATCTTCAGCATCATCATCATTTTAACAGCTACAATTTGGGGCATATGAGGAGCTCCAGATGAGGAAACGCACTCTACCCAAACAGTTCGGCACCATCCCTGCAATTTAGAGTCTTAAGAGAGTAACTAGGGACATGAAGAAGTGAAATGACTTGCCCAGGGTCACACAGACAGTTCGTTTTTAAAGTTGTTATTTGAATGCAGATCTTCCTATCCCCAGTTCTGTTTGCTACCCATTGCAATACAGTCACCATCACTAACATTCCATACAACAGTAGCAAGTTAGAAAATCTAAAATAGAACAGAACTAGAATCAGGTGCTCATTTGCCTGAGAAGTATGAATTTTAAACTTGCTTCAAAAGAAAAATAGATGTATAATGATAATTTGTGGTTTAATGTTAATTACAACTCTGTGTGGGAACCGGTTATTTACCTTTTTAACTCCATTGAGTGTACTTAGCATTCACAGCCACATGATTGAAAAGTTAACACGTTAAGTAGAAATACAACCTTTTAAGTTGTTTATCTAGAAGACAATTGTCACTGTGAAGACAAATGAAGAAGCCTACATTAATACTGGAGCAGCCAGGTGGCCACTGGATAGAGCACCAAGCCTGGAGTCAGGAAGACGTGAGTTCAAATCTGGCCTTAGACACTTACTAGCTGTGTGACCCTGGGCAAGTGACTTAACCCTATTTACCTCAGTTTCCTCATTTGTAAAATGAACTGGAGAAGGAAATGGCAAACCACTCCACTATCTTTGCCAAGAAAACCCCAAAAGGAGTCACAAAGAACATTACCGAAATGATTTAACAGCAACACCACCACGTTAATATCAGAGATTTAGCCTTGAAGTCATAAAGACCTGGGCTCACGTCTCATCTATTATACATACTGTCTTTGTGACCCTGAGCAAGCATTTTTCCCTCTAGTCATCCCCAGGCAACTCTAAGAATATGACTTACAGAGAAAGTGCTGGCTGACCTGCATTAATAGAGGGAGTTTCATCCAGTCCTCTACTACTACAGTATTCTGTACTACAAATGACATTCATATTTTCCACTTTAATAATTTGTTTATTATTACTTGAAGAGAACCAAGGAATCAGCATTCAACAGTTCAAGAAACAATACTCAACGACTCCCATCCATCTGATTCTTTGCTCCAACTGCTATCTTTGCACAAGGTACCCTCCCACATTCCTTTCCCTGAGGAAGATGACTGAATTGTCTCCATACTTTAAAGTTCAATATTAGTGGCATGTGCCACAGGAAGCCTTCCCTGATTCTCCCCTCCCACATGGGTAACAACTTTCACTTTCTTGAGCTAACAGCTTGATAGGCTTACATCTCTCTCTGGCAGTTATTGTGGGTTACTCTGCATCCTATTCATTTGCATTGTGCCATATTTCCCTTTATTAGGTTGTAAACTACAGAAAAGCAGGGACCAGGTCAAAAATCAGAGATGGAACTAGAATGTTTTCTTCTCCTGTAGCAAAAATAGCTGTGGGGCGGAAATGCAAATGACAATGATGATGAGAGTAGGTTGAAGAAGAGGCAGAATGCCCCCTATTTTCCCTTTTATTGACTGGTCCATGACCCTGTTCCCTCTTTCTCTCTCCTTGGGGCCACCTGCCCCAATTTCCATGCGGTCCTAGACTGGCAACCTACAGGACATAAGGATAGTAGCCTTCAAATCTTAGCAAGGAGGGATCATATTTGTTTACATCAGTGGCTGGGGCAAAGGTCCAGCTGTCCTGCCCTAGTTACAGTTCTGCCTAAAGTGCTTATCTTTCCTCAGCCCTCCCTCACTCAAAACAAGTCAAGCGCAAGTCATGTCATCATTTCTCGGATGGCATGGTCTTCTTCGGCAACGAAGGACAAACACACACACGCTTGAGGGCAGGGATATCTTTCCTCAGGAACAAATACAGAGCTATATAAACAGTAGGTATGTAATAAATGTTTGTTGAATTACAATGCATCATGAGAACAGTCACACCACAATAACGGGGGAAAACAGAGAGATGACCCAAATGTGGTACCAGCCTTTACAAAGTATTAAAAGACATAGAGGATGACATTTCTAGAAGGACGCAGAGAAGGATTCCATAGGATGAAAAGGAACAGATACCTGGGATCTCCTTAGTAAAAGCATGCCAACACAGATAGTATCACGTATCAGTTAGAAGACAAACATACAGAGAGAAGAAAGAGTATCAAGGCGGAGAGCATAAGGAGGCCAACTCCAACTCAGGGGTAACATCAAGAAAAGTTTCTTAAAGAAAAAAAACAAAACAACCCAGTGCTGATTAAAACCACAATTGTCAACTTTGTGAAGTAATAAGCTCTCTGTTCACTGATGTATTCAAACCAGGGCTTAGATAACCAACTATCAAAGGCATTACAAAGGTAATTATTATACTGGATGCTTCTATCCAGGTTCTTTTCATCTCCAAGTTGTTCATCTCTTTGACCATTCCATTCATCTTAGTTCTTAGTACCTGGCACGAGGATTCTTAAATTTGGAGTCTCCAAAGTTGTTTTTGTAAAAAAAAATCATGACAACTATTTCCTTTTGTATTACTCTGCGTTTTATGCATTTAAAATATAATTCTGAGAAGGGTCCAAAGTCAAAGGGATTGACAACACATAAGAAATTGTATTTTATGTACAGAAGATATTTAATATGTTTGAAGTGAACAGTATATTCTATAATTAAATATTTAAATGTTCTAATGAACCTGGAAAAATTTAATGGAGAATAATTCTGAGTTTTCTATTATAATTGGGAATTTAGCTGACATTTATTTATGGGTCATGTATATGTCCTTCCACAAAGAATCCATTCAATATATTCATCTAATTGTCTCTCTTGAGTACAACATAGTAAACTGGATCATATAATTCTGCCATTTACAGAGGCATGTGTGGGTGGGGGATAGTAGGATAACTCAGGTGGGGCAACTAGGGATTTGTTCCAGGGCATGAAACTGTAAAAGACATCAATCATACTTATTCTGCAACACAGAAGCTACTAACCTAAGCACAAAATAATCAGTTCCATTGTTTCTTCCCTTGAGACTGTCCCTTACTGGCCTTGCTCTCCTGCTGTTCTCTCCTTCACCACTACCTCCCCTGAGATATCCCAGGGGATGATGTATTTCTCCTTTTTTTCATCAAACGTATTTGTTTTAGTAAATTGATTAGAACACACCATTTATGTGAATAGACTAAAGCAGGTTATTTTTGTTTTCTGTTTTGCTACTTATGCCCAGGGTTGCAATTATTAGTTATGACTCTGGGGATGGGTGTGGAAGTACCTCACTTGTTTCTAAAACAGCCAAGGTAATCAAATGATAGACAAGCTCTCTCCCTCTTTTGCACTGTGAGATAAGGCAAGCTTGTGAGTCTTTCTGAAGTGTAGAAGAAAACATCTACCATGCTTTCAATTTAGACTTTTGCCCCCAGAGGAAGAGTCATTTGGTTTTTATACAACATTGACACTGTCTGGATATGCAGGGCTAAAGGACGTTAAAGCCTTCATTTCAAGCATCTCTGAAACATTTATCTCAGCCCCAATTCCAAGTAAGCAGGACATTCAATTGACCTTGCCATTCACCAAGACAATGGAGGGAACATGCCAGATTCACAAAGAAGTACATTCATAATGAAAGCATAGCATTATGGAAGCATACAGCTGCTTTGGCAGCCTCCCACTGATATTTTCCATGCATTACCTGGATGGAGAATTTTGTTTCTCCCATTAGTGACTCCAGATGAGGATGCCTCCATTTTTAATGCCCTTCGGACAGGTGGGAGTGAAGAATGCCTAACCACGAGTGGTCGATGGGAGGCTGGACGGCTAGCCACACTTCGCCTTTGATGGATTTGCAAACGTTTTTCAGCCCCATGAAGAGATAAACTTAAACCTGGAATGAGAAACAGCACCATTCTATTGCAGAAGGCAGCTTCAGGTGGCTACCAGGCAGATTGGTTTAAGTTTTAAGTTAATAGCTAGATGCAAGTCAATTAATGTCATCAAGTCCACAAGCAAACAAATGTACATCTCTTTCTTTTAATAGTTTATTAAAGGATTCCAGACACATCAAGATTTGCATACCAGTGAATTTTCATGGCATCAATTTAGTGAATGACAATCCCAAACTGAGTTGAATTTTACAGGGTCTCTTCCTCTCTCTTTCTCTCTCTCTTCCTTACTCCCTCCCTTTCTCTCTCTCCCTCCCTCCCTTTCTATTTCTTTTTCTCTTTCATGCACACATACACACATTTATAGACAGATAAATTCATTTTTCATTCTGAACTCAATAAGCATAAAATAAAATGAGCATTTCCATCTAGAGGTACAGAAAAAGTGGGGTACAGCTCTAAATCTATGATGTACAGCTTGATTTTCCTTTTAAATATATGATAAATACATATAATTATATATAATAAATATATTAAATATGTGATAAATAATATAATCAACACATTGTTGTTTGTCAGAAGATATATGTTCACATTCATTCACCTACTTATCCATCTACTCATCTATGTATCCTTCTATCTGTCCATATACTCATCTAACCATCCCCTTCCTCATCCATCCATCCACTCATCTATCTATCTATCCATATATTTTTCTAACTACTGACCTGTTAGGGTGGCCAGGGTGAGAAACAAGAACAAATGACAAGATAGCACAGACCAAGTGGCTACGTGGAATCTGTAGAATGGCCAACAAGATAGGGTCATTTAGTTGACTTTATACTTATTGACTCACCAAAGAAGAAATATGAGAAGACACCCTCCTCTCTCCTTCATAGGGATGGGAGGTTAAAGATATGGAACCACGTATTGTAATGACCTTTTTTTGCTATGCTGGTTGGTTGAACTGACCTCCTTTCCCCTCCCCCCCATCCTCTTCAATTCCTTGTTATGAGGGATGGGATGCTGTAACAGTAAGTACCCCAACTTACACAGGGGGGCCTGCTATCACAGGTTATTTGATCTGCATTTATAAAAGGAAAAGCAACTTTTGAAGAGTTAACAATCACTTTAACCAAGTACGTGTATCATTCCTTTACCAAGCACATATATCATTCACCTAGTTCAGGGGAGTTAGCACCATGAACTTCAAAGAAAATACAGAGACATTAAAGATCAATAGATGTGGCTTCCTCTGCCTGAATTCAACAGATAATTGGACCCCAACTGTCTAATCATAGTTAACAAAGAGGGAAGCATGACATCTAAGTTCTCAAAGCCAGGGGGTTCCTTAGTGGCTTCCCAGAGCCCTTATCTGGTCAAATAAACACTTCCAAAGTAAAACCTTAACTCAGAGTATTTATACCTTTTGTAGAGTTCACCCTTGAGAACCAGTGCCAACAAAAGGCAGGAACCTTCCTATAAATCTTCCCAGTTCCAACAATGGGTGGGAAAGATCCTCCTTCATCACATTATTCAGAGCATTATACTTCTCAATTATACTAAAACAAAACCAGCAAAAGATCCCATTTTACTTGCCTTTACAGATGCAGAGGGAACTGGGATATATTGAGTGACAGAAAAGGAAAATAGCAATAAAGATTTTAAAAACAGAAATGGGAATTCTTACTGTGATTATCACTGTAGTAAAGTCTCACTAAATGTCTTGTCCAAAAACAATTCCCCAGTAAATAAAACAACAGTCCTCTTCATAAAATGGACTCCCAATTCTCTTATGGAGAAAATGTGGCTGTGATAGAGGAAAGAGGGCAAGCAGAGCAGTCCATCCATCTGCCCATCCATTCAACCAGCCTTTATTGTGGACCTACTATGTGCAAGGTGCTGGTGATGTAGACAAGAATGACATAGGTCCTGCCCTCAAGGCACTTGTGTTATATTAGGAGAAACAATGCTTATACTCATAAATAAATTCAAACGTATAAGTCAATACAAAATCATTTCCGGAGACAATAGTAGAAACTGAGAGAGAAGGTGGGAATCAACAAAGGCTTCAGATAGGAGGAATTACTTGCACTGAGCTTTGAGTAAAGATTCTAATAGGAGGAGGAGAAAGTATATATTTTATGTGGAAGGATATTCTGAATAAAGGTAGGGAGATGAGAAGAAACAAGGGGCAAGGAAAAACAGGCAGTCAAGTTTGGTTAGAACATGCTTGTGAAAGGGAATAATAGGTTATAAAACTAGAAATGTAGACTAGAACCAAAGGGTAAAAGGCTTTAAGTACTCAACAGAAGGGTTACTGTTTGGTCCATCCATCAAATATTTATTTAGGTCCTACTATGTAATGGGCACTTGGGACACAATGACAGAATGAAACAATCCTTTCTCTCAAGAGACTTATACCCTAATGGAGGGTTGGACAATAAATACATCTACCACACACACACACACACACACACACACACACACAGAGTTTAAATAGAAAATAAAAATCTAAAGGCTTTGAATACAATGGTGCTAATGAAGGTATGTGTAGTTGAGGGAATCAGGAAAGGCTTCAAAGTTGATCTTGAGCAGAGTCTCAAAGGAAGAGAATGTTTTTAGAAGGCAGAGAGGTAAAGGCATATGGGATAGCAAGTACAAAGGCATGGAAATGAGTGATGGAGAAAAAGAGAGAAGGCCAGTTTGGGTTGTTGGGTTGAACAATCAGTAATGTCCAATGAGACTGGGAAGATAGATTGGAGTCAGGCTATGTATGATTCCAAAGCTAAACACAGCTGTTAATAGTTTCACCTAGAGGCAAGAGGGAGTCACTAGAACTTCTTGAGCAGGGGAGTGATGTCACAGCTGTACTTTTGGGATATCCATTTCTACTAAAGAATGCATAGAAATAGCCTAATTATCACTGAGTGATACACCAAAATTTCTTTCAAAGAAAAACATCCTATTTTTACTATCAAAGCATTAAACCAGAAACTTCAAGAGTCTTATCAACAAAAACATTCTGAAGTCCCAAATGGGCGTTCGTACCTTTTGAAAAAAAACAAACCAGGAAGTTTAAATGTAGACACTAATATAAGGAACATATGAAAAATATAAATTTGCCTATGAATGGGTGGGGAGAGGCGGGTAGGAAGATGCATTTTCTTTCCCAGCAAAGACAGGTTAGCTTGAATGTTTTAGGAGCTTAAGTTCTCTCTCCCTGTTCCCTCCTCTTTTTCAGTTTCTAATTATTCACTGGAAATACCATATGAATTACAGAAAGATTTATGTCCGTAGGGATAGAATTTGATGCATTTTGTTAAAATATACAAAGCTGCCCCCCAACTAATGCTTCTATTATTAAAGTGAAGGCCAAAGATAAACATACTTCATACTAGGAAGGTTCCATTCTATAACCTTTGGCTAGCCCATCCTATCTACCTTGGCTTTGCCCTCTTGTACATGAAACTTTTCCTGACCCTCCCAAAGCCTTGGGTCTTCTACAAAATCACCTGTACCTATCTGGTTTAGTTGTTTTCAGTGGTGATCCATTTTATCTTGGCAAGGATGCTGGAGTGGTTTGCCATCTCCTTCTCCAGCTCATTTTACAGATGAGGAAACCAAGGGAAACATGGTGAACTGACTTGCCCAGGGTCATGTAGCTAGTAAGTGGCTGAGGCTGGATTTGAACTTGTGCCTTCCTGATTCCAGGCCTGGTGTTCTATCCATTGCACCCTCTACTTGCCCTATCCATCTTGCTTATATATATGTGTACACACACCACACACACACACACACACACACACACACAAGTTGTTTCCACTGCTAAAATGTATGTGTCTTGAGAGCAGGAACTATTTAACTCTTGTTTTTGCAAATTCAACATTTAGTATAATACCTACACAGTATGTAGGCTACACAGTAGATGTACACACTGAGTGCCTATTAAACACACAGTAGGTACTTAGTAAATAATTGACTACTGAGCATTTGTAGTAGGGAGAACTATCTGTTACTGTTGGGAAGTTAGACAAGTCATATCACTTCTTTGTCCCTCAACAGCTATATCTGGGAAAGACATTAAAAACAGATAATAAAATGGATAGCAGGACTTT
This sequence comes from Bettongia penicillata ogilbyi, assembly GCA_023548195.1. Classification (NCBI taxonomy): domain Eukaryota; kingdom Metazoa; phylum Chordata; class Mammalia; order Diprotodontia; family Potoroidae; genus Bettongia; species Bettongia penicillata. The sequence continues at coordinate 6,817,468 of JAJHZJ010000595.1, forward strand.
TAATGACCCACAGTTTCCTTGTGAAACAAAAATCATTAAATAAAAACACAATTTATTGATATTTTTTATTTTTACATTTTCTACATTTCCTAAAATACCTTCTTTCTCCCAAGAACCATCCACTATAATAAGCTATAAAGGGCAGGTGGTGAACATAGTGCAAAATTAGCCAATACAATGAAAAAAATCTGCTATTTTATGTCATTAGCATTTTTATAACATTTTATATAAATCATCACATTTTTTCCTCATGGCAACCTCCCTAGGAGGTAGATGGTGTTATTATCGCCATTTTTAAGATAAGGAAACAACAGTCTGATTAAAGTGAAATAACTTTCCTGGATCACACAGATAGAGGAGAAATTTGAACTCAGGTCTTCTGACATCAAGTCCAGCACTTTATCTACTGTGCCTCCTAGCTGTCACATGCCTGTTAAGCACGGAATATCAGTCTGCAGACAGTTATGGTAGCTAGCGGCCCAACAGCAATGGAGAATGCGTGCTTTCTCCCTTTTGTTCTGATCCTTCTTTTACAGCATGACTCATGTGGAGTTGTTTAATATGATTGTACTTGTATAGTCTATATCAACTGCTTTCCGTCTTGGGGAGAGAGGGAAAAAGGGAGGAAAAAACTTTAGAACTTAAAACCTTATAAAAGTGAATATTGAAAACTAAGAACAACAAAAAAAAAACCCAATGGAGAGTAGGCGGCCCCACATTACTGTCAAGAAATTACACACAAGAAGATGGATAAAAGATATTATCATAGAAATATATGACTGCAAAAGTGGGCAGGCAAGTTATCCAGTGTGGGCGAGGCCTATGGAGAGCCCATACTCTGCAGGCATGGTCTAGAGATCTGGAGGAAGGAACTCAGAACATCAGGTGGTAGCCGACTCCTCTGGGGAGAAGATTCAGGAGAGCACCGTCTTAGACAAAGAGGGGGAAAAGACGCAGGCTGCCTACAGTCTGTACCTTTGGAGGGAGAAGCTAAATCGATGCCATTGCAGGTCCATCAAAAGGAATTATATTTTTCTTGTTTAATTCATACACATTTTTCCAGCCCAGGGAGCCTGTTTTCCAGTCTTGTTCTTCCATCTGTTTTCTGCCACTCGGTAACCAGAGCCTAAAGATAAGGCAGGCTATGCATCTGCTTCCCCGACTGATGAATCCTCCCAGTCTCTGTGGCTGCAGATGTGGTGCCTAAAATGGTCCTGCTGATACCTCACCCTTTCCACCATTTGGGCCCTGGATGGAAGAGCCACTAACCACCCCTTTCGGGAATCCTTCTGGTTCCTCAGGGTCTTGGTGCAAGCACTTTCTCTGACTCCACATCCCCTCTACTGCGCTCAAAAGGCCCTTGATGCTCATTTTCCCATTGCAGGTCCAAAGCAAACTAACAAACCCCCTATTTTATCCATTAGTTCTAAAAATTACTGTTTGAAGTGAGAAACAGGAAGCATGAATATGCCTCCGAGGTCCCTTCCTCTCCTAAATCCAAGACACTATGATTCAGTGAGTGACTACTATACTTATTTGTCTTACATTCTCTTCAAGTGGGGACCATTTTCCTTAGGGCCTAAATCTGTGATCCAAATGACTCCGGAGGAATGAGTGAGGCTAGTGACTCTGCACAGTTCCGCCTCACTTAAATCCAACTTACTTGCAAGTCAAGACATCACCTGCGTGAGGCCATTGGGTCTCTTTGAGAAGAAGGATGAACAGGAAATGACAAATCTGTGACCCTGTGATCAGGACTTGGTATAGCAGCAAGCCCCCTACCACCTCCAGGAAGGCCTGCTAGCACAGGTTCTTAGATTTGCTCTTCTAAAAGGAAAGCAACTTTTGAGGGGGCAACAATCTTCTTCAATCACATATGCCACAGACAGGTCTTCTGTCTGACCATAAGCAATACATACATCACAGATCAACAGACAGATCCAAATGTCTGGCCATTACATACAAACATAGTTACCAGAGACAGAAGCACCAACATCTGAGTTTTCAAAGTAGGGGGAAACTCTTTAACAGCTTCTCAGGGTCTCATCTGGCACATGAATCTTCTTCCAAAGAGTAAGCCCTCCAAGCAAAACCTCACCTCAGACACTTTTCTGAGATGGAGGGCATCAGGACCCTCATAAGTCAGTGCCTCATTAATTAACAAAAGATGTGGATCTTCCTTCAAAACAAGCCTCCCTTAATGGGCTTCACTTGAGAGCTATTAATGGGCAGGGGAAGATCTTTAACTCAAATTATACTTGGCAACCACCCACCTGACTAGGGGACCTAAGGTAAGTCATTTAATTTCTATAAGCATCCATTTCCTCACCTGTCAAATGAAGGGGTTTGATTAGATGGTATCTGGGATCCTTTCCAATTCTAAAGCTATGACCCAGGTTTGAATCCTGCACCATCCAAGCTAAGTCACTTAATCTCCCCAGCCCTCAGTTTCCTCATTTCTAAAAACTAGGGGGACTGAACTCAACAGCCCATTAGGTCCTTTTCAGTTTTAAATCTATTATCCTATGAACCTATTACAGCAAGTGTGACAGCAGTGGGGATGGGGTAGGGGTGGGAGGTGGAAGGCTGGATACCTTTTTCCTCCCCTAGATATATTCATTCAAGTACTTTTTTTTGGTCTGAACTTTTCTGATAATGAAGACCAGCAATTATTCTGCAATTCATAATCTTAGAGAGTTGCCAAGGTCCTGAGAATATAAGCAACTTGTCCAGGGTCTTCCGGTCAGTGTTTGTCAGGGACAGGACATGAACCAAGATGGTTCAGATCCAAAGGCCAGAGATCTGCTCCCTAGCCATACTGCATTGGACATCTCTTGGCTTAGAAGGCTGAGACCCCAGAGGATAGACTGCTCTAGGCTGCCTGCCAGGGCAGAGGGGCCCTGACTGATTCCAGATCTCATCTCCCTTAACCTCTTTATAAGTCCTTTCTTCTTTCCTTAAGCCACCCAGACACTCCTCCCTTTAGTGGAGGACTCTTCTGTATATTTCAATTAAAAAAAAACCCCAAAGTCAATCAGTAGGATTCCTCTCTTCTCCTCAATCTATGACTCAGATTTCCTCTTCCTCAGCCCTCCACTCCCACTGTCCTCTTGGAATCACTGGCTTCCTTTAAGACTCAGCTCAAGCACTTCCAGGGAAGTCTTTCCTGGTCCCTGAGGCCAACCCTTACAAGGTTCATTCTATCTACTTGGGAGCTATCTTATTTTGTCTGTTGTATTTATCTTTGTTGTAACTGTAATTTTTCCCTGGGTCTGGGATACCCCTTAAGCTCTCATTCCTCGTTGCTCTCCTCTCTCCTAACTCAATTTGGAGAAAAAGCTCTTGAGGTTTCGCTTCCTCACTTCTCGATTCCTTGAAGTCTAGCTTCCAGCCTCATGGTTCAACTTCAAATTTCCCTCTGAGGTTACCAACCACGGCTGATGGCTTTGCCTCAGATCTCGTTATTGTTCGCTCTGTGGCTCCTGACACTGTTGTCCACTTCTCTGTCCCTATGAAAAGTTCTTTTCCTCCTTCATCTTCATGACATCATTCTTTCCTGGTTCTTCTATTCATCCAGCTACTCCATCTTAGTTTCCTTTCCGAATGGAAGGAAAGGCAAAAGAAGGCAAGGGAAGAATTTATATAGCATTTCAGGACTGATAAAGTACTTTACAAATACCATCTCATTTGATCCTTACAACTCTGGAGGGTAGGTGCTGTTATTATCTTCATTTTGCAAATGATGAAATGGAGACAAAAAGATGAAGTGACTTGCCCAGGGTCACCCAGTGAATAAGTAAAGGAGACAAGATTTAACTGCAGCACTTTCTGACTCCAAGTCCAATGCTCTACTGACTGTGCCACCTAGATGCCTAGATCATCATTCTTGTCTCATTTTCAATGTGAGAGTGTGCCCCAGAGCTTTATCCTGGTTCTTCCTTCTTTACACACACAACACCCTTGGGTGACCTCATAAGCTCCCATAGGTTCATCTACCATCTTTAATCATATGATTCCCAGATCCAAATGTCCCACCCAAGTCTTTCTCATGCCAACAAGTCCCATATCCCCAACTGGATGTCCTATAGGTATCTCAAAGTGGAAATGTGTATATGAAGAGTCCTGCCCCCCACAAACCCTCTCCCTAAATTCCCTGTTTCTAATAAGGGAAACACAACCCTTCTAGTCACTTGAGTTTTCAAATTTAGTCATCCTGGGCCCTTCCCCCTTACCTACCATACATCTCCTAGATGCTAAGTCTCAATGAGTACACCTGCACAAGTGTCCTACATCCTGTTCCTTCCTTTCATTCACCCCACCTTCCCCATACTTGAAGTACTCATAACCTCTCACCCGGACTATTACAGCAACTTCCTAACTGGTTTCTCAGTCTTTAGTCTCCCTATAGAATACTCATACTGGCCTATTTACTTTCTTCTGACCCAATGCTCCATGTCCATGCCTTTGCATAGACTGTCTCCCTTGCCTGAAATACTCTCCCTCCTCACCTCTGGCTTCCTTTAAAATGCAACTCAAGTGATAACCTCTGTAGGATACCTTTCCCAGTACTTCTTCTCTGGGGGAAATTGGCATAGACTCTGTATTTTTCTTGTATGCATTGCCTTACATGTGTTGTCTCCCATTCCAATGTAAGTTGCTTGAAAACAGGAGCTGTTTTTGCCTTTTGCCAGCCTTTAGCACCATGCCTAGTTTGCCATGGTGATTCATAACATGCTTGTTTATTGGTTGATTTTACGGACAAGGAAACTGAGGGGCCAAGAAAATTATGTGTTTTGAAGAGTACACATTCCACAAATGGTTGCTGGCTAACACACTTTGAAAGTCCTTCAGCAATGTAGCTCCCTTCTCCAATTTTCAATGAATTAACCAAGAATCATCACTAACCATTAGTAAATATAAAATTTCCTCAATATAACCAAATGCAAAGATACAGCACATTCTTGGTGTATTTCCCAAAACTATGAGTTTGATGGCTCTGGCTCTGCTAACGTGATTTGCCTTGTGTTCATCAAAATGCATCAGACCAATGCATCATATAAACACATTTACCTTCTTTGATGCTGCACAGTTTTCAGTGCTCTATTCCATGTATTGTACCACTTTCATTGTCATTTCCTGGAGTAAATTACCTTTCAAGCCGGTGAGTAATTGCATTGTGAGTGTTATTAACACTGGGAAAAAAGGCGGCAAGACATGCAGAAATAATCTAGGAAGCAGGAGGCTAACCTACAGGATTAGAAATTCAAATTTCTGATGGAATTCTTGGCTTCTTAGTGACTCAGAAGATTCACAAAATTTTTGAGGCAGACAGGTCCTTAGGAGACATTTAGTCCAATCTCTTAATCAATGAGCTTGAGTATTTTCTACATGCCAGACCCTGGCAATCCAGAGATAAAATAAAAGTCTCTGGCTTCAAGGAACTTTCTCAATGCAGGAATTGCCTCTATAATGTCCTCTTCAGGTAATCAAAACAACAAATGATTGTTGTTGCTGCTGCTATTACTACTACTGCTGCTACTTCTACTACTACTACTACTACTACTACTACTACTACTACTACTACTACTACTACTACTACTACTACTACTACATACTTTCAGTGATAGGGAGTTTACCAGTTCACAAGATAAAATATTCTGGTTTTTTTTTAGATAGCTCTAGAGTCAATAAGGAGGCAGCTAGATGACACAGGGTATGGAACACTGGGCTTGAATTCAGGAAGATGTGAGTTCAAATCCAGCCTCTGATACTTATTAGCTGTGTCATTCTGGGCAAGTCACTTAACCCTGTTTACCTTTATCCACTGGAGAAAGAAATGACAAAAAACCATCCCAGTATCTTTACCAAGAAAAACCCACAGACAATATGGTCCACGGGTTCATGAAGAGTTGCTCATAAAGAAAGGGTGAACAACCAAGTCAGTTGGACTGTTTCTCAATGATATCCACCTTGAGGACATTTTTCCTTTTTCAGTCACATAGGGTCTAATCCTACTTTACATAAGTCTTTCAAATACTTGAAAACAGCAAATGAGCATCATTCTTCTCCTATTCCCTGCCTTCCACCCCCAACTTCTCTTTTCCAGGCTTCATATATCAGATTTCTTTGTTTCTCATAGCTTTCTATCCTTCTTGACATCCTGGAAACCATTCTTCTCTGTGAGTGCTCCAATTATAAATAACAAGTTTATTTTCATTTACTTTACAACAGATTTCATCCAAATAATTTTTAAACTTTGGGACCACATGCCTTCCACTGAAAAGAAACCGAGATGAATATAATCCTAACATTGCATTCCTGGATTTGCTTTACCAATCCACTAATAACTTAACTTTCTATAATCCAAAGAATGCTTTAAATGCCACTTTCCAAATGCATTTTCTTCCAGACACAAAGGAGGAAAAAAGCAAAGCTCAAATACGTAAGTTTTTTCTTTCATGGACCTTATGTCCATGAATTCTATTGCCTTTGAGAAAAATTCTACCAATTTGCAATTTTACCAACAATGAATACGTTTACATATTTCCCCATACCCCCTTGAGCACTGGGTTTTGTCATCTCAAGTTAATTTTGCCAATTTGATGGGACTGAAGTGGTTCCTCAGAGTTATTTTCATTTAAATTTCAATAATTATTCATGTGGCTGATGGTCTCTACTTAAGTTAATATTGGAATGATTAATTCTCTTTTTAAACATTCGTTTAAAAAATTTACATATTATCTCTCTCCATCTAGCTTCTTTACCACCCATTGAGAAGGCAAGCAATGACACCTATTACACATGTGAAGTCATGCAAAACATTTCCATATTAGCCATGCTGGAAAAAAAGGAAGAAAAATAAACTGAAAAAAATATGCTTCAATATGTACTCAGAATTTATTGAATAATTCTCTTAAAGGCTCAGAAGATCTCAGAAAAGAGGGATTGGGAGCTCAGGTGAACTTGGAAGGATAAGAGTATGGAAGTACCTTATAATCTACAAAGAACTGGATATTAAAGGACAAAAATTCAGTCCTTATTAGATAAATTGTCAAAGATTGTGAATGGCCAGTTCATAAGAAAAGATAGAGACACTGTAAGCAATTACTGGAAAACACATCCAACCTTATTAATAACCAGAGAAATGCAAATTAAAACCACTCCAAGGTGCCAATTCACATTTATCAAATTGGCAAAATTAAATCAAAGATACAAAATTCATTCCTGAAAGAGTTGGAGAGGACCTGGTACACTCATTCATTTTTGGTAAAATTGCATATTGGTTAAAAAAAATTTGGAGAACATTCTGGCAATATACAACACAGCACACAAAAATGATCATATCCTTGGACTCAATAATCTCATTGTTGTGAATAGACCCTAGAAGTCTAGTCATAAAGAAAATAATAGATGTCTCTCTCTGTGCACATTTTGCTTTTAATGGAAAATAACTGGGAACAACTGAAATGTCCACTGGTTGGTGAATAACCGAATAAGCAATAAACACCAAAAACGATAAAGAAATACAGTATACTGGTACAGCAAGGGAATATTACAATGTCATCAAAATAAAAATATGATTAATTTAATGAAACTTATAGAAAGGAATGTGAAATGAAGATGAGGACTGCAGTAGGACATAGACTGTAGTTATTTAATTAAATTTTAAAAACATTTATTAAGCTCCTATCGTGAGCCAAGAATTGTATTCCTAGGCACTGAGGATGAAAATGTAAAAAGTAAAAACAGTCCTCAGAGGCAGTATAATAAGGTAGAAATAGTATTTAGGTTTAGAATTAGAAGACTTGTGTTGGAATCCTGTCTCTGCTTGCCTAACAGACCTTGGGCAAAGAACTTAATTTCCCTGGGCCTTAGTTTCCTCATTTGTAAAAGGAAGGATTGTAGCCAGGGATGGGAAACCTGTGGTCTCAAGGCCACCTGTGACCTTCTGGGTCCTCAAGTGTGACCCCTTGACTGAATCCGAACAAATCCCTTCTATGAAGTTTGAATTCAGTCAAAGGATGCCACTTGAGAACCTAAAGGGACATATGTGGCCTCCAGGCCTGAGGTTCCCCAGCCTTGGGTTGAACTAATCTTCCCTTAAAGTTCCTCTAAGTATATAATCCTATGATCCTGACTGCAAAGAGCTTATGTTCTACTGGAAGGAAAAATAAACACAAATAAGTGATTTTAAAGTATATACATATATATGTATATGTTTATATATGTGTATGCATACATATATGTATATATGTATGTATGTTTATGCATACATATACATGTATATATATGTATATATAAAAAGTAATTGGATGAGCATTAATAACAAGGGCAATAAAAAGGTGGCACTCATTTTTAATCAATTAATTATCAATTATAATTAATTAATGCCTATTGGGCATCCACTGTCAAACACCTTAAAGGCTAGACTGCTGTATGTAACCAAGTGTAGGATAACCTTGTAATTAATACTGGTGTTTCTGTGGGTCTATTTAATTTGACAAATAACTACCATTTTAAAGCACCTATTATGAGTAAGATACTGCGTGTTTTCAGCTAGATTTGAGAAAAAAAAACTTGTCTGTGCTACAGATTACCTGTATATAAGGTAGTAATTATTTTATCACTTCAGACAACACATCTCCCCCCTCTGGGTATTAATTTTCACATCTGTAAAATGAAGTGCCCAGACTAGATGGACTTAATGGCCCCTTTCACCTTTAATTCTATGATCCTAAGGGGTAATGTGTCCAAGAATTAGACATAAAGGGCAGGCAGATAGAAGGACTTGGCCTAAAAAATACTAGATCCAGTGAAGGACTTTGAGGAGTTTGGATCGGACAGAAATAACTTTGAAACATATTTGGATCAAGTAGAGAGGATGGAGGCCTGCAAGGTCTGAATTATGCAAGATCAATATTTAATTCACTTCAATGACCATGAAAAAAACATTAATTTAGAGAATTCTAAAAATTTGTTATATGTGACTTAAGAATACAATCCACTAATTACGTACTGACTACAGCTTCAAGTTAATAATGGTCCAATTAGATTTCCAGCAAAGCTAATTAAGCTTCTGCAGAAGCCTTAGCTTAGGTCATTTTAACATGTATTTGAGATATTAGGTTCAATCAGCATTAAATTATGGAACTTTGGAAACACAGCTTTAAACAGAATGAAATCTATGACAGAAATTATCTGAATAGCAAAAGCTTAGGGAACTTTATTTCATGAATACAGATTACCTCTGGGTTACAATTTAATGAGTTCTAGGAAGTTACTTGAGGCATATAGAGTTTAGAAGACTTGCCCAAGGGGTCTCTGGATATTACGTGACAGAGTCAGGATTTGCACCTGGGTCTTCCTGACTCCAAGTCTGGTAATCCATCCTCTGTGTCTTTTATGTCTCTTTGAGGAGGACAATGTCCAATTAATAGAAACCATATGTGTTATTTCTGAGATTTGAAATCTAACCTAGATCCTGGCTAATTTAATCATGAACTTTTAATAATGGCTTGTCAAAACTTTCAGTCATTAATTTCTCAAACAACTGATGGATTATGTTTTAAAATGTTCCTTTGGGATGATTTCAGACTTAATACAAATATTCTTCACCCCATCTTACCTCCCCAAATGAACACATTTTTGCTGAAATTTGCAAGATTTTCTTACTCTTGGTGAGAAATCATATGAGTGCCTTCCCTCTGGGTTTATTTTTCCTTTATCCTATATACAGCCTGCTTGTGCATAGCTGTTGTTTTTCTCCCCCATGAGTATGTGAGCTCTCAAAGGGAAGGGAATATTTTTGCCTTTCTTTGTATACCCAGTGCTTATCAAAGTCCCTAGCATAAAGTAAACACTTAGTAAATGCTTATTGGCCATCTACTCATAATAAATGTTTGTTGACTTGACTCCTGGGTATTCTAAAAGTTGTTTTAAAACTCCCTTTGTTTCTGATCATTTCTCTGGTCTGGCATGAGTCCCTTACTGAAGTAAAAATTTAATTTTATGAAATAAGTATATTAATTGCCTGTTACAGATAGGGACCTATACTGAGTCAAAAATGATAAAGACCCTCTGCTCTCAGGGACATCCCATTCTACTTGGGGATTTGACATGGATCAGTCCACCAATAGTACTGGTGGCCAGACTGGGCAGTTAGTGTTTGGTGTCATGTGAAGGAAGAAAATAACTCCCGGTATACCAAGACATCCTGAATAGGAGCCATGGTTCTAGATATTAACTATTAAGTACAAAAACATGATACTTGATCCTGAGTCAGAGATTGCCCTCTACAATTCATATTATTTGTGTGATGTAGTAAAAAGAATGGAGTTTGAATTCCAGTTTTGCCACTGACTGTGTGACGCTGAACAAGTTATTCACCTTTCTAGACCTCAGTTTCCCCATGTGTTGGGTTGGATGAAATTGTGATACACTGGTTTTGGAATCAGAGGACCTTGGTTCAGTTCTCTCATGGTTACCACCTCTGTGACCTTGCATAAGTCACTATTTAGTATCCATTAAAAACTTTGGCTTTTCTGTGATAATCATAAAGGTATAGTATAGGGAGCATGATTAGAGAAAGAATTGTATAGTTGGAGAGGTAATGTAGGATGTAGGACAATGTGCTGACTTTACAGTCAAAAGACATAGGTTAGAATTCTGGCTCTGCTATTTATTAGCTACATGACCTTGGGCAAGTCTTTACACCTATCTACCTGCCAGTTTCTCAATCTATAATGTGATAACTAGGATGAAGCAGATAAGATTTTGCCCAGGAAACCAATATTTAGGAGTGTGCATTTACTGCCTGGATGGGGCACACTTCCCCAAGGGGATCACCACCCTCTCATCTGTGGCATAATAAATACCTCAGGAGTTCTGATTTTACATTACCCTCTGGATCCATTTGCCCCACTAGCTTTCAAGGTAAGGAGAAGCAGACTGATCCTCTTTTGAGAACACTTGCACTAGCATTTAGATTGTCCTTTGCACCAATAAACACTTCAGCCTCAGGAAAACAAAGTCCTAGTTTCAGCTCTACTCATCCATAAAATGGCAGCATTGGGCCATTCATCTCCAAAGTCCCTTTTAGATCTAAATCCTATGATTACTGACAAGCAAAACAGATGAAGAAATCTTGAAACAATGAAAGAGCTTCCATAAAGCAATAATTCATGGTTACAATGATTTTGGGAAGATGGGAGGTGGGATTTCTGAAGGATATTTAGCATGCTTGGTGGACAGGATAACACAATCAAATGATCTTAGTGTGCTGACAGAGAAAAGCATCAGATTTTCTCTTTCTTGAAGTCAGCAACACCATTTTATTTATTTTTTAAAAATTAAACTACTTTATTTGTTTTCAGTGTTCTACAATCACTTTCATATATCTTAGATTTTTTCCCCCTCCCTTCCCATTCCTTCCCTGAGATGGCATACAATTTTATATAGGTTCTACACATACATTCCTATTAAATACATTTTCACCTTAGTCATGTGAGCAACACCATTTTAGAGTGCTCTACATTTCAGGGGTAAAGTGACAGTCACATCCAACTCCTATGTTTTATCTTCCTTTTCCCTATTTCTTGTGCAGCTACAACCAAAAGACAGTCTATCTGGCCTTGAACCATTGAGCCAGCAATGTTCAGGGCTTATTACCCCATTTGTGTATCCTGGACCCCTTGGACCACCATTCTTGGAATAGCATCATCAAGCACATAAAATTAAAAAACATAAAATTACAAATAAAAAATACATAGTTATAAATATATTTTTTAAAAAAATCAGGTCGCTGACCCCAAGTTCAGGCTAACAGGTTAGGAAATCTCCCGAAACATAACAAACTGCTCAAGGTGAGGGTCTAACCAGTTGTGAACCCTATATAATTATATGGTTTTGTATACTCTAAGTACTTGTGGGTAATGGCTTCTATTGAGATGGTTACTTGCCCCGTAGAAAAATACCTCTCTGCATGCCAAATGGATAAAGCACTGGGTCTGGAGGCAGGAAGACCCAAGCCAAATCGAGCTTCAGACATTTAATAGCTGTGTGCTCCTTCACACTGTCACTTAGCCTTTCTGCACTTCACTTCCTTCATCTGTCAAATGTGGATAATAACAACATCTTCTTTATAGGATTGTTGTGAAAGACAAATGACTCAACCTAGAAAGAGCTTCCTTCTGTAGATCAAAGGATCTGGTAGACCTTGAAGCTATCTAGCCCAACTTCTTCATTGCACAGAGAAGGAAATAGAAGCTGAGAGAGTAACATGGCTTCATGACTTACGCAAGGTCACACAAATATAGGCAGCTCTCTATAAGAACTAGAATTTGAAGAAAGATCCTCTGACTTAAGACGCAGCTCCTTCTCTTTCGGCTTATTTTTCTAAATAGAAGGAATTTCTTTAATCTCTCAGGCCACTCTTTTTCTTCTGAAAATTAAACATTTTCAAACTTGATTTATATTTATATAGTCTCATCCCAACCTTGCTCCCCTTCCACTAGATTGCAAGATCTTTGAGGAAAGGAACTACAGTTTCTCATCTTTGTATCTCCAGTAACATTCAATTTAATTCAATTAAAAACAGGAGACATTTATTAAATGGCTATTATGTACCAGGCACTTGGCTAGGTGCCAAAATGAAAATTTTCCTCCCTTCAAGGAGGTAACATTCTAATTGACAATACAATATGCACACATGGTACACTGGAAAATATGCTGTCTTTTGAGTCTTCTGATACGAGCTCAAATTTTGTCTCTCTTATTTTCTACCTGTGTGACTTTGTGCAAACTGATCTACCTTTCTGGGTCTCAGTTTCCTCATCTGTAAAACTAGGACATTGACCATGTGGTCAAGCTGGAAATTCTTTCAGTGTGGACCATGTGATATACCAAATTTGTTTTCCAAGGACCAACCTAGTTAAGTGTGGAAACACTCATCACCAGTGTTATGACCTTACAGTATTTTTTTTTTTTTTTGACCAAGGCAACTTTTAGTATAGCCTTAGCCTTATTCGAAACCATGATTTCTTTTTGGAGTTCAGTTAAAGCATAACAGATTTTGCTCTGGCTCCTCATTTTAACTCATTGAACCTTTGGTTTCAGGACTATTTTTCTTTGTTCTCTTTCTTTCTTTCTTTCTTTCTTTCTTTCTTTCTTTCTTTCTTTCTTTCTTTCTTTCTTTCTTTCTTTCTTTCTTTCTTTCTTTCTTTCTTTCTTTCTTTCTTTCTTTCTTTCCTTCCTTCCTTCCTTCCTTCCTTCCTTCTTTTTTTTGTGAACAACACAAGAATCTGCTTTTCCCTCTACCTTGTTGCTCTCTTTGCTTTTATGGATGTCTGTTCCATTCAAATTCATAGTTATTACTGTCCCAAGTTTCTATACAAGATCCATCTTTTTAACGTAAATACTTTTCTGGTGACATTATGTGGTATGAGCCATGGAACACTAAAGTGCCCATAGAACTGAAGTTGAAGTTCTTTCAAAGGGCAAAGATAAAGTATATGGTAGATATGAAAACCACAATATAGAAAGTAAGGAATTGCAAAGAAGCAATAGCAAGGATATCAGAGAAATTTATGACCCAGAAAAAAAGGTGAACTGTCATAGATAAAGAGCAAGGGAAAACTAAACATTGGGTTTTTGCAAAAAATATAAAATAAAGTTAACAATATTGAGTAGCTGTATCCTGAGTAAATGGAGTAGCAGAAAGAATTGCTATTAGAAAAGGAACCTCACTAGACAGAACTTGAAGAACTATTTACATAACTATACTTTATCCAAGTATACTTGTTCTGCCAGGCACTTACATTCAAGGAGATTTTTTTCTGTCCTCCTTAGGAAAATACCCATAACATACTGTCTTAACAGTAAATACAGAACAACTACCTCATTCATTTTATGGAAAGTTTTCTATTTCCTCATTAGCCCATTCATTCTTTACATTCCTTTATTCATTCTTTATTTAAATATTATACCTTATTTTCTAATTTGTGCTTTATCTCCTTTCCTTATTTCATGTCCTAATTCAATTAATCATCAATACTTATACTTTTTCCCCTCATACTACTTCCAAATACTTCAATTTTTTTTCATGATTATTTTAAGAATCCGAGATTCAATCCAATGGGAAATTCCTCCCACCTACACTCCAAACCAAAATGAAAAATGTTCATGAATGAATATGACAAAGGAATTCTAACATCTGAGGTCCAACTCCTGGTCTATTTTCTCATAATATTGTTTAGAGACATGCAGAGGATGAAATTTAACGCGTTGTTATAATTATCGCTGGCACCTAGCACAGTGCCTATAGTGGACTGTTGTTCAATTGTTTCAGACACGTCTGACTCTTCATGACTCCATTTGGGGTTTTCTTAGCAAAGATAATGGTGTGGGTTGCCATTTCCTCCTCCAGCTCATTTTACAGATGAGGAACCGAGGCAGACAGGGTCAAATGACTTGCCCAGGGTCTGAGGCCAGATTTGAACTCACGAAGATGAGTTTTCCTGATTCCAAGGTCAACGCTCTATCTGCTGCACTCACGTAACTGCCCCCACAATGTAGAGTGGGCATTTACTAAATGTTTGTTGACTGATTATTCAAAGGGAAATAAAAACAGAGATTTATTAAGCACCAAGTGTGTGTATGAGATGCTGTGCTAAGTGCTTACAAATATTATCTCATTTTGATTTTTACAACTACCCTGTGAAGTAGGTATTATTATTTCCTTCCTTTTACAACCAAGGAAACTGAAGCAGACAGAGGTTAAGCTAAGAAATTATCGGAGGCTAGATTTGAATTTGGCTTTTCCTGACCCTGATCCTAGCACTTTATTCACTGCACTATAGTTGCCCACAGAAACTCTGAACTAGACTTCGGAGGCTTTTCAGTCCAAACCATCCATTTTGCATATGAGGAAGTGAAGGGCCAGGGAGACGAAGGACATCAGAGAGATAACCCAGCCCAGAAAAAGAGATGGGCTAGCACATATCCAGAGCAAGGAATAGCTGAAAACTGGATTTTTCTAAAACACAATTATTAATATTAGGTGAGTAGATTCCTGGAATACATTTTCTCCCAGTAAATATAGTGGTGAAAGATAGAGAAACTCATTAAAGTGGAAATTACAGAGGCAAACCTTTGACTTGATGACCAGAATTATTTGCCCTATGGGAAAAGTAGAATTGATGACCTCTGCCTGGAGCATTTTAAGAGACTGACCACTTGTCAGGTATAGTTATAGAGGTGATTCCTGTTCAAGTAAACATTGAAATAAATGTCCTCTGAAGACCCTTTTCACTCTGAAATTTTGTGCTGTGGTAATTATTTACCCCCAAAATTTAACACAGTAAACCCTTTATAAATATTTGCTTAATGAATGAAAATCACAAACGACAATGCTACTAACGAGATCAGAAAATTGTCAGGTTTTCTTCTGCTGCTTTTAGCAAATTAATCTACCTTCCAATAGTGTATGCATGACAACCTGTTATGTACCTACCTCTCATTTCCTTTCAAGATCATGTCTCTGGTTAGGGAATGTGTCAATCAATGAGACATATTCCTTAAAACAAATGAAGCAGCTATCATTCAATTCAGATCAACAAGTACAGAGTGTTTGCCATATGGTTAGCACTGAAGAGCTATGAAAAAGAGGGAGAGAGTCTAAGGGGCCTGAGGTAGGTAGGGTTAACATGAAGAACACAAACAGTGTGTACTTTTAATAAACAAATCATTGTAGGAAGAGAACAATGCAGTCATTTTAGAAAAAAAGCATGAGAAAGCTATAAAAGTATAAACATGGAGTTGGTAGAAATGCTATGGTATCAAGGAAAAATGCAGAGATTTGTCATTCCAGATGTTTCTCATCACATGGCCCTCTCCTGCTTCTGACTGAGGAAACCTTATCTAAGAAATTTGGACCAGGCTTGATACCCATTTTATTATTTTATTTTTTAATATAAATTTATTTATTTAACTTTTTACATTGATTTTCACAAAATTTTGGGTTCCAAATTTTCTCCCCTTTTCTCCCCTCCCCACCCCAATACACCAAGCATTCTAATTTTCCCTATCACCAATCTGCCCTCTCTTCTATCATCCCTCCCTTCTATTGTCCCCATCTTCTCTTTTGTCCTGTAGGGCCAGATGACTTTCTATTCCCTATTAACTGTATTTCTTATTTCCTATAGAACAATACTAAACAGTTGTTCTTAAAACTTTGAGTTCCAAATTCTCCCCATCCCTCCCTCCCCACCCATTCCCTTTGGGAAGGCAGGCAATTCAATATAGGCCATATATGTGTAGTTTTGCAAATGACTTCGATAATAGTCGTGTTGTGTAAGACTAACTGTATTTCCCTCCATCCTATCCTGCCCCCCATTGATTCTATTCTGTCTTTTCATCCTGTCCCTCCCTGAGTGTTGACTTCAAATTGCTCCCTCCTCCCATTGCCCTCCCTTCCATCATCCCCCCCCCACCCTGCTTATCTCCTTCTCCCCTGCTTTCCTGTATTGTAAGATAGGTTTTCATACCAAAATGAGTGTGCATTTTATTTCTTCCTTTAGTCGAATGTGAAGAGGGTAAACTTCATGTTTTTTTTTTCAGCTCTCCTCTTTTTCCCTCCACTAAAAAGTCTCCTGCTTGTCTCTTGAATGAGAGATAATTTACCCCATTCCATTTCACCCTCTCTCCTCCCACTACATTTCTCTCTCACCATTTACCTTAATTTCTTTTAAGATATGGTCCCATCCTATTCAATTCACTCTGTGCTCTCTGTCTCTGTATGTGCATGCATGTGTGTATGTGTGTGTGCGTGCACACATGTACGTGTGTGTATGTGTGTGTGTGTATAATCCCACCAGCTACCCAGATACTGAAAAGTTTTAAGAGTTACAAATATTGTCCTTCCATGTAGGAATGTAAACAGTTCACTTTTGGTAAGTCCCTTCTGACTTCTCTTTGCTGTTTACTTTTTCATGCTTCTTCTCATTCTTGTGTTTGAAAGTCAAATTTTCTTTTCAGCTCTGGTCTTTTCATCAAGAATGCTTGAAAGTCCTCTGTTTCATTGAAAGACCATATTTTTCCCTGATGTATTCTACTCAGTTTTGCTGGGTAGGTGATTCTTGGTTTGAGTCCTAGTTCCTTTGACTTCTGGAATATCCTATTCCATGCCCTTCAATCCCTTAATGTAGAAGCTGCTAGATCTTGTATTATCCTGATTGTATTTCCACAATACTAGAATTGTTTCTTTCTAGCTGCTTGCAATATTTTCTCCTTGATCTGGGAATTCTGGAATTTGGCCACAATGTTCCTAGGAGTTTTTCTTTTTGGATCTCTTTCAGGCGGTGATCAATGGATTCCTTGAATACTTATTTTGCCCTCTGGTTCTAGAATCTCAGGGCAGTTTTCCTTGATAATTTCATGAAAGATGATGTCTAGGCTCTTTTTTTTTATCATGGCTTTCCGGTAGTCCCATAATTTTTAAATTGTCTCTCCTGGATCTATTTTCCAGGTCAGTTGTTTTTCCAATGAGATATTTCACATTCTCTTCCATTTTTTCATTCTTTTGATTTTGATACTCATTTTAAAAAAGATATATTCTAGAGAAGATTCTTGTTTAGGTGTAGATGGCAAAATATGACACTTGAGATCCCTTCCAAATATCAGACAGAGACCTCCCACCAGTTCCAATGAGTATTACAGTTTCAGTAAATAACTTTGATTCAGCACCAAGATGATGGACAGCACCAGAATCAGTGAGACTTCCTCCTTGAGACGTCATCTTCACCGAGACTTTTAAACCTCCACAATTACAAAGTAATTTGTGTGTTTTAAACAGAGTCCACTTTATTATGGAAATGCTTACTTACCAAAGGATTCAATAATTAAGGTATCATTCTAGCCAAGGTAAAGACATTAAATATCCCAGGCACTACAGTGGAGAATATGATGTGGTAAAAGAAAAAAGTACAGATTTGGGGTCTGAGGGCCTGCATTGAATATTACACATTTACCAGTTGTCTGACCTTTAGCAATTCACTACACCTCTCACTCTCAGGGTCTTTATCAGTAAAATGATAGACTAGAATAACCCTGTGATCGCTTTCACTTCTAAGTCTATGAAGTATGCTGGTAGGTCAGGAGGAGATAACAATATTGACTGGAATCACACAGACTGATATTAGGAAGCATGTAGAATACAACGAACATTTATTAAATACTTCCTATGTGTAAGGAAGAGACAATATGACATGATGAATATAGAGATAACCCTAGACCTGGGTTCTGACACATACTACTATGAGACCCTGGGCAAGTTACTTAACCTCTCAATACTCTAGACAATTTTCTAGGACTTAGAGATGTAAAATAGGTGTTGATGTACCAAGAACAGGGGTTTCCTCATCAGGCATTCTGTATTCCCATGAAATCACAGTTATGGATGCACCCCAAGCCCCCAAACACATTAACAATGAACAAAATTGAAGTAATTCTTCTATATAATTCTTTTATTCAAAAAATATGTATTAAAAACTAACTAGTGCAGAATATAGAGTGTAGGACTATTAGTCAAGAAGTCAAATCAATAATTTATTAATGACTCACTATGTGAAGACCTCAGTTTGAATCCTGCCTCAGATGTTTACTAATAACTTTGTAACTCTGGGCAAGTTATTTAACTTTTCTCTCTTAGTTTCCTCAACTGTAACATGGGAGTAGTAACATCATCTACCTCCCAGGGTTGTGAGGAACAAATGAGGTAATATTTGTAAAGTGCATTGTGCCTTGCAAACAGTAGGTACTTGATACTTGTTTAATTAATACAAAGAGATTTCACAACTTGTACAGTTCAAGCAACCTATATGTCTTATCCAAAAACTGGTCATATACAGATCAATCAGTAATTGTTTCCATTTCCCTTTGATTGTTTATAGACTTTTGGGGGAGTGGGACACTTCTCTTTCTGAATTCAGGTACCTGTACCTGCTCACTCTCCCCCTCCCATCTTGGAAAGTCTCTAACCTTTCATCCAATTAGAAATTAGATTACCCAATATTATATTATTTCCTTTTAATTAATTGGTTTGTTGGATTTAAATTAAAAATAACTAAAAATGAAAGTCTGTCTCCCCTGTATTCAGGATCCAGACTGAGGAGGTCTGGTCCTGGTTTGTTCGACAACTGCAATGTAATGCTTAATAAATCATCATGTTCAGAAGATGGAACCTTTGTTTCCCCAGTCATTTCATCTTTTACCTGCCACACCTATTGATTTGACTAATACCTCAGTTTTCTCCTCTGTAAAATGAGTTCTAAATCTATGATCCTATGACAAATCAAAATGTGAGTTAGTCCAAAGAAAGTTACTTTTTAGCTAGTAGTTGGGGGAAGGAAATATCAACTAAATCCTCATGGAAAAGGTGGCATCTGATTTGAGCTTTAAAAGAAAGGAAGAATTTCAACGGGAGAAAAGATTTTGGGAATAGCACATGGGGCATCTATCTAACTCTAGGGAACATGGAATGAGAAAAAAATCTAGAGGAAAGTGAAGTCAAGAAATGTTCAGGAAAGAGACAGGACTCCAATGTAAGCATTCTTCTGAATGATTTATTACCCTGGCTTCTGCAGAGCTTTTTATCTGCTACAGAAGCCTGCAGAAAGATACTGTACATCATTTTCCCCTCTAAATGCTATATAACCACCTGCTACTGGTCTTCCCTTTTCGTGGTAAACCAATACTATAATATATAAATCATTGTGGGCTTTGCTGGGCAGTTAAATATTCCTGCCTTGGTCTGCAACAGTACTTTTTCATCAATTGCTATTGCATGCATGAACTGAAATGATCCCAGGTGACACTGTATCTTCTGGTCACTTTTCTGCTCTGTAGTTCTCCTGTGCAAATTGGCACTGCCTTTTCTGTCTGATGTATTAATTTATATTGTTCCTCACTTTAACACTGCTGGTCTACTTAAACCATGCATTATTAACCTGTTGTGTGTGTCCTGGACCCCTTTGGTAGTCTGCTGAAGCTTATGGGCTCCTCATGATGCTTTTGAATACATGAAAAATATATAAGATTGCAAATGCAAAACAATTATACTAAAATATAAGGATCAAAATTTTTTTAAAGGATTCACAGACCCCAATTAAAGATCCTTGGGTAGATGATGCAGTTTTTCTGGGAAGTCTGGCTTGGAAAAAAGGCAATCAGATGTGGAAAGAATAAGAGACTTAGAATGAGAAGATCTAGTTTCAAGCCCTAATTCTGTTGCTTCCTGTGTGATTCTCAATAAGTTGCTTAACATCTCTAGGCCTCTATTCCTCAAGTAAAATGCAAAAATCCTTCCTAGCTTTAGGTCTGTGATATCCCAATGAGACCCCTCCTTTATAAGATCAAGGAACTTATAAAACCCATAAACAGTTAGAATGTGACATTTACCTCAACTTCCAATTCTGTCTTCCCAACTAAGTTCCTAGATCAGTTCCTCTCAGGTAGCCATGAATAGTTTAGGGGAGTTCGTTCCTATCTTCCTGTCAAATTCCTTTGTGGGTGTTAAATTGTCACGATTCTGCAAAGATGCCTAATTTCAATTCTGCACCCAGTGTTTATGTCTGATAAACATCGGATAATATTGTGGGGGCAGAACTGACAGAAGCTCAATTTGAGTCAATACAGTGAAATTCCCACAAATGTTTATTAAAAGCCTACTATGTGTAAGACACTTAGCTTGACAGAGAGAGCCAGGAAGTCTTGTTAATAGAGGTGGAGTATGTCATTCACTCCCTCCTCACCTCTGCTCCTAAATTCCCTCCTTTCCTTCAAGGCTTAGCTGAAGCACTATCTTTCAGCAAGAAATCTTTCCAGATCTCCATCCCCAACTGTTACTGCTTAACAAAAACAATAAAATCTATTCTGATGGGCACATAAAAATATAACTATTATAAGAAATTATAAGGCGGAGATCTTTGCATAGTGGATAGAAAACTGCTCTTGGTTCCAGGGAGGCGTGGCTCGAAATCCCACTTCTGACACCCACTGACTCTATGATTGACCAAGTCACTTAAATCTCAAAATGCCCTGAGAAAACTCTCTAAAACTCTAAGTTTCAGACAGTGGGCAGAACTGAAATAGTCTTGAGAATCGATTCATTGATAGAATCAAAGGCCATCCTTCTTTCTTTCCACCAATACATGTGCATACTCTCTTTCCCCATGCCTCCTTCAGCCCCATTCCAATGAATGTTCTATAAAAATGAGCCATTCCATTTGTCTCAGGATCTTCAGTCTTTGCCATAGTGCCTAGCCCATAAAAAGTCCTCATAAATGCTTGCTGGCTTATTGGACTAGGAAATGGGATTGTGAAAAGAGCAGCAGTGGCACCTGGCACTTCGTACAAAATGTCTCTGTTGTAGAAGAGACATATGCAAATATGGCAGCCTTTATCAGAAAGTGTAAACTTCCAAAAAATACCAGGAAAGCTATTAGGTTATGATGTGTCTGTTACAGTAAATAGTTTTACATAATGGTAAAAATTAAGAGATTTTAGAGGGTCAATCAGTGGTTTTTATTATTTTAGTGGCTTACACATAAAACGGAAGTGCAAATAAGGTCATTTTTGAAGATTCCCCCCACCCCAACTGCAAATTAGCAGAACTATCCCTATAGTATTATTAAGTTAATTGGGTTTACAATTGTTTGAAAAGCTTTCTTAAAAGAGAAAAAAAGCTTTTTTTTATAGATCAGAATTACTAAAAAAGGAACAGAAAAACAGCCCAAAAGGAAGTTATTGCAAAGTTAAAAATTAAGCAGCATGTGTCAATCACTGTGCTAAAAACTGGGGATACAAAGAAAAAAACCAAAGTAGTCTCTGCCTCCAGGGTGCTTATGTTCTAATAGGAGAGTCAAAATGTACACAAATATGTATAAGATATATGAATAATAGATAGAATGTAACTTAGAGGGGCTGCCACCAGCAGCTAGGAAGGGCAAGAAAAGATGTGAAGAAGGTAACACTTGATCAAAAGATTGCTGAGTAAGAGAAAATGGCATTCTGGGAAGAGGGGCAGTGAACGCAAAGGCAGAAGGATGGAAGCTGAAGAATAGTGTGTGAGAGACTATAAGCAGGCAAGTATGGCTGAACCAGTTTTTGTAAAGCTGGACACTGTGCCAAGTATCTGGGATACAATAAGAGCAAAAATACAGTTCCACTCCTCAGGGGATTCACATTCAAAGAGGATAAATAACTTTGTACATACAAGATATATACAGAGCAAATGGAAGGTAATTCTAGCTGCATCAGCATCTGGTATGGAGAAGGGAACTGGGTATAGCCTCTTTTGGAAGGTAGAATTTGAGCTAAGGTTTGAAGAAAACCAAGGAATTTGAGAGATAGAAGTGACAAGGGAAAGTATTCAAGGCATGGGGGACAAGTGCCCAGGCACAGAAACTGGGAGATGGAGTATGATGGACAGGTGACAAGTAAACCAGGGAAGCCAGATTGGGCAACACATGGAAGGAAATGAAGTATAAGACTGAAAAGGTAGGAAGGGACAGGTTATTAAGATCTTCAGATCAGTGGTGAGAAACTCAAATCAAAATGGGGTTTGTAAACCACACATAAGAGTTCCCGCCACTCCTCAGCTGCATGTTGACTTAGAAAACTACATCTTAACATTACCTATGTTCTACTGTGTTTTTATTTATTTTATTAAAGATTTTTAAATTACATTTTAATCTTAATTAGGGCTGTACTGGGGAGCATTGGAGGTCACATAAAACCCATGACCAACGGTTTTACTTCTCTGCTTTAGATGAGACAGGAATTTCTATGTGATCTTGGACATAACAGGGACCACTTCTTATTGAAAACAGTGGTCATCTGGACAGACCAACACTTTAGAAAACTCATTTTGAAATGTGTGTGAAACAGGTTGGAGTGGGGAGGGACTTGAAGCAGGAAGTCCAAATAGAAGGCTAATCCAACTGGCCACGTGAGAGGTGAAGATGGTTTGAACTGAGAGCAGGAGTGGGGAATAGGGGTAACTATGTGAGAATAAAGAAGGCAATTGATGGGAGAGATATAGAGGAGAAAGAACTTACAAGATTTAGCAAATGATTGGATATGTGGGCTAGCTCATCAAGAGAGAGCAGTAAAGGATGATCCTGAGAATGATTGGCTTATTGATGGTGATGCCCATGACAGTCCTCAGGAAGGTCAGAAGAGAGATGAATATGCAGGGATAAAAATGAGTTCTGTTCCAAACATGGAGAATTTGAGATGCTTTTAGAACATGCAGCTCCATATGTCCAATAGGTAATTGGTGATGTCAGACTGGAACTCAAGAGAGACTGTGGTTGGAAACATGGACCGGAGAGACATTTTTATTTATCGTTTCTCAGTCATTTTCAGTCATGTCCAACTCTTTGTGACCGTATTTGGGATTTTCTTGGCCAAGTTATTGTTGTGTTTACCATTTCCTTCTCCAGCTCTTTTTACAGATGAGGAAACTTAGGCAAATAGTGACTTGCCCAGGGTCACATAGCTAGTAAGTATCTAAAGCTGAATTTAAACTCAGGTCTTCTTGGCTCTAGATCTACTGCTTTTTTCACTGTGCTACCTGACATTCTTATAGGGATGATCATTGAACCATAGGAGCTGATGAGACCACCAAGCAAAAGTGTAGAAAGAGAAATGTGGGAGGCCTAATAAAGAGCTCTAGGGGATACTGGTACCCACAATTAGTCTGTATGACCTTGAGGAAGATACAACAAAAGACAGTGAGAAGAAACAGTCAGACAAGTAGGAGGCATCATGAGCATCTGGGGAGGAGAGAGTATCCATGAAGACAAGGCAGTCAAAAATGTCTAAGGGAGCAGAGAGATGAGGGAAAATGAGAACCAAGATGGCATCACCAAATTTGGCAATTAGGAAGTGACTGGTAACTACAGAGAGGGCACCATGAAGTTGGAGGCCAAATTGCAGAGGGCTGAGAGTGAGAGGATGGGAAATCATGGAGCATCAATGGCTTGTTCAAGGAATTAGCTGATTAGTGAAGAAGAGACATATATGCCAATGACTAGCAGGGGTGGTAGGACATACTGAGAGGTTTTTAAAGGATAGGGAGTCATGGGTATATTTATAGGAATCAGGGAAGGAAATAAATAGGACAGACAACAGTAGAGTGATGGAATTGCCATATAAAATCAGAATCAGTCCTTCAAGACATTCACCTGACCTCCTAATAACCTTCTAAATGTTTTTTTTACATCCATCCTTTTCGTTCTCTAATCCATCCTCCATTCAGTTGCCTAACTGATATTCCTCAAGCACTCAATAGCCAATGGGACTCGCCACTTCAAGAAGCTTCAGTGGCTCCCTGTTGCCCACATGAGAACTGCTTTGTAGTCTAGCCCTAATTTGTCTTTCAAGGCTGACTGTACATTAGTTTCACTTCATTCATTCTATATTCCAACCAAACTGACCACATGTCCTTGGTATTGTTACTTCTTGTCTTCCTGTCTTTGTACAGGCCACCCCAGTGACTGGAAATCTTTTTCTCACCTTGACCTCTTGGAACTCCTAGCTGCCTACGAGATTCAGCTCATGTCTCCTCTGTAAAACATCTTTCCAGATTCTCTCAGTATGTGTTTCATCCCTGTCACACTATTACTGTTTATTTAGTTGTATATAATTTGTGAAAAGAAGTGTGATATGGCCCATTAACCTTAAAGTCAGGGGGACATGGGTTCAAGTTCTGCCTCTTTCATATACTATGTGACCTTCGGAATGTCACTTCACTTCTTGATGCCCTGGGAAACTCGATCTAAGACATAACATATTGACGTGTACTAGAAGTTTCCTCACCAATGAAACCTCACATCCAGTCATTATCTCCATCCCTATAATTTGTAGAGATTTGTCTATGTCTGCTTTGTTTCCACCCAGTAGAATGTAAGTGCCTGAAGTGTAGGAACTGTTCTATTTTCTGTCTTTATATTTTTATTACCCAACACAGTACTTGGCTTATAGTATAAGCTTAATGAATGTTTCTGGAAGCCAACTGCTTCATAACCTCTCATCATAAATTGAGAACAGCTGCCTGGATTAAAACATCTGGGCCCAAGTCTAATGAATTAAGACTTTTGGTGTAAGGATTATGAGAATGAAGTCAAGATCATAAGCTAGATTTTCCTATCAGCATGATAGCATTATATATTGCATTATATCGTAGTATATTGTAATATATTCAATATATTCTCTACATGTTTACATATGTCTGTGATGCTTTGTTTGATAGACTGTAAGCTTCTTGGGGATCTCAGTGCCTAGTATAGCATCTGGCACAAAATCCTTTTTGATGGATTGGAAGAAGCTAATTCAGAAGGGAAGATGGTGAAGGTAGTTGCTGATATTTCATCAGCACCTTAAGGCTTGTGTAGACGTACTCTGATGTGTACCTTTCAATCGCTCTGGGAAGTAGGTGCTACAGTCATGATTTCTTTAGAGATTCTGAAAATGAGGCTCAAAGAGATTGAGACTTTCCCATGGTTTTGAGTACTTGTTTGAGGCAGGATTCTATCCATCATGCACCAATATAACATGCACCAGTTGAAATTAGGAGTCATTATTTAGTCATTCTAGTCATGTCTGGCTCCAAACCCATTTGGGGTTTTCTTGGCAAAGATACTAGAATGGTTTACCATTTCCTCCTCCAGATAATTTTAAAGAAAAGGAGACTGAGGCAAACAAGGTTAAGTGACTTGCTACAGTCGCACGGCTAGTAAGTGTCTGAGGCTAGTTCTGAACTCAACAAGATGACTCTTGCTGGTTCCCAGCCCAGTGTTCTATCTACTGAACTTGCTAGAACAAAAAGTCCCTTATTTTAATTTCCTACATTAGACTCATCACCCTCTATAGTATTTCATCCAAAGTCTTGTGGAAGGTTAACATCTCTTGTCCTCTCCTTTACTCTCTCTTCTACTCTTCTTCCATTACCTCACAAGCTCCCTTGGGTTTACCTATCAGCTCCATGTGGATGATTCATAGATCTTTCGGTACAATCCATTTCTTTCCTGAGCTTCAGTCTCACATGGCCATCTGCCACTTAGACACTTCAAACTAGATGTGCCAGAAACGGCTCAATCTCAACACACCCAAAGCTAAACTCATTATCTCCCCCCTCCCACTGCTTCAAATTTCCTTATTTCTGTCAAAGACATCACCATCTTTCCAGACTTCTGAGTTTGTAAACCCAGCATTGTCTATGACTTCTCACTTCCCAACCCAAAGACACATATGTAATTGGTTGTCAAATTTTGCCCTTCCCACCTTCACAACATTTCACAAACCTGACTACCTCTCTCCACTCACAAAGCTACTGCATAGTCCAGGCTTTTTGACTGACACATAATCAAGGCAACTGTCTGTAAGTGTATATCTGAGCATATCACTCCCCTATTCAGCCAACACCAGGACCTTATTATTATCTCTGGAATAAAATAGAAATTCCTTTGTTTAGCTTTTAAAGCCCTACACAACTTGACCCCATCTATACTTCCAGTCTCACTGGATGTTACTCCCTTTGCCAAATTCTAAGTAATACCACTACAAAATTGCAGAGATATGTCAATCAGAATTGTCCAATCTAGCCAAAATAACCTTTGGTCTTTTCACTTGTAATTCTCCATACCCTACTCCCCTTGGCACCAAGAATCTTTCTCTTTCTTTAAGACACAACTCAAATACTGCCTTTTATATCAGGGATTCTTAATCTTTGTACTGCCCTGGACCTCTTTGCAGGAAGGTGAAACCTATAGACCCAACCTCTCAGAATAATTTAAAAATTTCATACTGGAATGAAGTGCTATATTTCAGCTAAAGATTAGTGCAGAGAGAGAGAGAGAGAGAGAGAGAGAGAGAGAGAGAGAGAGAGAGAGAGAGAGAGAGAGAGAGAGAGAGAGAGAATTTTGTCCCACAGTTTCACGCATCTCCTAAAATCCATCCATGGACTTGGAGTTAAAACCTCTGTTTTATAAAAAGTCTTTCCTGTTCTGCTCCAACTGATATTCTCTCTCCCAAAGTATCCTCTACTCCTTTTAAAATTTATTTTTACATATATTCTCCATATACTCATATTTGTATAAGGCTATCTTGCCCAAGAGAACATAAAATATAAGTTCCTGTTTTTTGTACTCCCAGCACCCAGCACAGTGTCAAGCACATAGTAGGTATTTTATGACTGCTTAATTTACAGCTTTGTAAAAGAGAAATAAAAGAATATGACCAGAGAATATTTACATTTATCTTCCAAAAGAGTAAAAATTTTCCCTGACAACTACTGAGGATCTAAGTAGGGTGGAGGAGAATTTTACTGGAAGTGATTAAAAAACAATGCAGCTTCATCTTTCCCCTATGGAGACTTATAATAATTATAATTTTTTAAAAAGAAGGCATTCCCACAACAAATGAGTAAATGTTGCTTTCTGGGAAATAAATAGCTAGAATACACATATGCCTTGTTATTGATTTTCTGGAACATCTATTGTAAAGACATTAGAGACATTCTGCTGCTACTTAGAAGAGAAATGAGGCCTGCTCTCCTTGGTTCCAGAGAGTAGAACTGGAAGGAATGAGTAGAAGGTGCCAACAGGAAGCTTTGGATTCCCCATAAGCACAAACTGCCTAAGCTTGGGAGCTGTCCAAAAGTGAACGATGCCATCTTGATATGCTGCATCATTAGCAGTCTCAAGGGTCTTCAAGTCAATACTGGATGGTTGCTATGCTGCAGAATCATAAATCTAGAACTGGTAAGATATCTCAGAGGTCATCTCATCCATTTTACAGATAAAGAAACTGAGGTCTGGGGAAGTAATTTGCACAAGGTCTCAAAGTTCATGTATAAGTTCAACTAGAGAAGTTCCCGAGTCCCTCCTTCCACCTCTGAAATTCTATGAAATGTGCACTTCTAGTACTTCAATTCCCTCTCTCTTTGATGACTTTGTGATTTCAAATAATGGCAAAGCAAAAAAAATGTCATTCAGGCTCACAATGACCTATTAGACTGAAATAAACCATACCGTGAAGACAGAAGGATAAAACACAAAGCAGCAACAAAAGATCTAAATAGAGTGATTTACCATTCTCTCAGTCATCTATGCTAGAAACTTTAGTCATCTTAGATGTTTCATTTTTCTTTATGTCTCACGTAAAACCAACTGCCTACTTGATTTTATCTCTGCAGTATCTCTCATACCCATTCCCTTCTTTCTATTCCTAACATCATGCCTAGTCCAGGTTTCACTGTCTTTCTTCTTGGACTTGCCTTAGGATCAATGTCCTCACCTTCCATCTAGATTACAAAGGATCTTGAATGTCACTCTTAGAATTTAGAGAGTGAGGGAATGAGCTAGAATCGTAGAACTGCCACTTGCTAACTGCATGAAATGCTTGTTGAATGACAGATGTTCTGTCATTTACTTAACCTCCCTGCACCTGAGCTTTATCAACTGCAAAATCACTGGCTAGACTGAACGGTCTCGAAGTTCCCTGAAGCTCTAGCAATCATTCATAAGTATATATATTATGTAACAGGTGCCTAAGGCTCATCCTACAGAACACTACCAGAAAACCTTCCCAATGCAAAGATCTGATAATATGACTCCATCACTCAGAACTATTTAAGGAGTCAGAAAACCTGAACCTGGCTCTCCTTCTCACTGCCTTTTTGACTCTTGACCAGTCATGGGATCTTTTTTGACTTTGGTTTGCTCACTTAGAAAATAATCTTTAAGATTCTTTTCAGCTCCAAAATCTCTGCTCCTATGAACAGTACTTTCTATTTTTGAGTTTCAGTTAGAGGATCATAGGATTTTCATACATGTATGCATTGTCTTTGCATTCTGTGCACCTAACACAGTGCCTAATAGGGGCACTGTGCACTTTGGCCCTGAGGTCACATGTGGCCCTTTGACTGAATCCAAACTTCACAGAAAAAAAACCCTTTAATAAAAGGATTTGTTCTGTAAAACTTGGACAAGATGACTTCCAAGATGTTTTCCAGTTCTACATCTATGTTTCTGCAGCATAGCAACCATCCAGTATTTACCTGAAGACCTTTGAGACTGCTAGTGAAGCAGCACATCAAGATGGCCCATTCTACTTTTGGACAGCTCCCAGGCTTAGGCAGTTTGTGCTTATGGGAAATCCAAAGCTTCCTGTTGACACCTTCCTCCCATTCCTTCCAGCTCTACCCTCTGGCACCAAAGACAGCACGCCTCATTTCTCTTCTAAGTGGCAGCAGAATTTCTCTAATGTCTTTACAATACATGTTCCAGAAAATCAAGGACTCAAGGACCTAGAAGGCCACATGAGGCCCACCCCTGGCCCTAGTATAGAGTAGACCTTCAACCAATATTTGGTGATTGACTGATGGAGCTGGAAGGGATGTTACAGACCACCTGATCAACTCCTCATTTTACAAGTTAAGTAAACTGAGAGCCAAAAAAGATTAAGTGACTTACCCAAAGTCATATGCGTAGTAAACTGCAGAGCCAGGACACAAATCCAGACGCTTTTGACTCTAAATTCTTACTCTGTCATTTAAAGTTTTTGATAGTAAAGTAGGACAGTGAAGAAAGCACTGGTTCTAGGAGTCACAGGCTCTGGGTTCAAAGTCTGCTTTGGACACCTATTATCTATGCAACCCTGGGCAAGTTCTTGGGCCAATGTTTCCAGAATGAAAGGACTGGATTTGACAGCCATGACCCTTTAATCCTGCACCATCACTGCTCTCCTGGCTCAGCAGCCTTACTTATCTCACACTTATTCCCTTCACTTCCTCAATGGTCACTAGATATATATTCACAAACACATCCTATACATTCTGGCCTATGTCCCCTTACTAATGCTCTTCCCCATGTCTCCCATACTTCTTCTTTCATCTACCCTCAGCTGAATTCTAACTATTGAAATAATATTCGCCTTTCAAGATCCAGCTCAAATGCTACCTACTCCATCAGACTTTCCTTCCCTATCTCCTTTGTGGTAATAAATGGTTGTTCCTTCCTAGGATCTCAAGCATCACTTCATACCTCTGAACCTTATGTAGTCATCATATTCTTTTTCAGGCTATAGTGACTTGCATATGTATCATGCATCCTCTCCTAGATTCTAAGCTCCCCGAGGATATGGGAGCTGGAAAGGCTGAAGTGGGAGGGAAGGATGTTAGAAGAATCCTCAGTGAGAATTCTGAAGTTATCAAGGACAGTTGGTAGAGATGGATTAGACAGTTTGTGAGTTTGGTGCCCAGATCACGGTGGAATCCACAAATCCATCAACCAGCAACAAATACTATATAGTACAGTCTGGGCACATACATGTAGAACCTGCATTCACCACAAGGAGCTTCCATTTTATTGGTGGGAATCAACATAATGAAAAGTAAGTAAACATAAGATAGGAATAAATTAAATACAAAGTCACTTCAGAGGGTGAGCACTAACTACCTCACCTCTTGGGTGCCGGGAATAGGAAAAGTCTCTTGGAGAAGAAGGTACTTCAGGGGCAAAGGTGAGAAGGGGTACCAAGGGGTGAAAGTGAGAAGGGAAGGCATTTCAGGCATGAAATTTGGCAGGGTGAGAAGAACATTAGTGACAGGGAGGGGTCAAAGAATCATAGATTTAGAATTGGGAAGGTACTTCATTTCACACAGGAAGAAATTGAGATTCTGAGAATTTAAGTGACTTGGCCAAGGTAATATGGATAATAAGTGGCAGACACGGTATTTGAACCTAGAACTTTTGATTCCTAATCCAGTACTCTTTTGACTGGACCGAGCAGAAATTTGCTAAGGACTGTTGTGAATGTACTACATCCCAAAGCAGAGGTCAGAGAACTGAGGCATTCCACATTTCCTGTTGAGGTCTCTAGGGTCTATGGCAGGTAGCATGGCACCATGGGAAAAAGCACTGGCTTTAGAGTCAGAGGATCATTGTTCAAATCTCACTTCCTGTACTTACTACCTTGGACAAGATAGATTACAGAGCTTCTGAGGTACCACCCACTTCTGCCTCTATGAACTTTAGCATCCAAAGACCTGGCTGACTGGGTAGTGGGAAAGAAAGGGTTATCAGTGCTAGGTTTGTGAGAAAAGAACTTTAAGACAGCATGTCCATTAGCTCTCTGGGTCTCTGTTTCCTCACTTGTAAAATGCAAAGGTTGGACTATTTGAGGGCCTGAGGGCTCTAACAACCCTAAGACCATGAGCCTATGATTCTCTGGCAGCGATGGGTTTGGTGATCTCCTCAGTGAGGCTTCAAAGCCTGCTGGTAGGTTCTAAACCTCAGACTGAGGACCCCTGTGATATGGTATTCCAATTGGAAAGGTACAGAAAAGGGTGTTCACTTCTATAGGAAAAACTAGAAAATCATCCTTAATGGGATTTTGAAGGTAAAAAGCTGCAGAGCACAACTGCACTTGCAGAAAAGAAAGTTCTCATCATTTAAGTCCTTAGCATTGTCCAAAGACTCGCCATCAGAAATGGATGTGATTTTATCAGTGGAAATAACATTAAATGTATTATCACCTTTTTTGCTGCTGTACCCAAAGGACTATGGATTGTTCTATGTACACCCTCCCCAGTAGAATGCAGGTTCTTGAGAGCAGAGACTTCTATTTGTTTCCCCCACACACTTGCTATATGCTGTATTTAGTCACAGGGGAGTTCTAATCCAGTCTGATCATTCATGCAATTCAAAGTTTCCCTGATGGAAAAAATGTAGAGATGTCCAAGCTGTCTATGATACCACATGGATTTATTAAAGAGTCAACACAAAAAACTGCATAAATTCTCTGAGATAGTCTCTAGCAAAGGCCAAGCAATCACACCATCATATTTCTCTTTCTTTCCTCTTTTGCCTTTTCTCTCATTTTACACTTAGAACACAATCTGGTCCAAGTTTTAGAAGTTCAGGATGTGGCAGAAGGAAAAATATTGGGGTAAATAAACTCCATTACCAACACAGAGAATCGTTTCATTAATGTGAAACCTTATATGCATTATCGTTAACTGCAGAGAAAAGTACTTCAATAGCAACCTTTCTCTCTGTCTCTCTCTCTTTTTTTAAGCTGGAAATCCTAGAAACAGTTATTAGCCAGCTAAGTAATTTCCAATCTGAAAATTTTATTTTTCTCCATTTGTTAAGGCCTTTGCAGGAAACTTTATTTTCACAGTAATCCTAAAAGAAAACACATATGCTCTAGGCAAACAAACAGGAGGACTGGGCTAAGAAAATGTGCTAGACATTTTTCTTTTCTCCTCTCATCTCCTTTTTTTCTGTCTTCTCCTCTCTCCCTCCCACCCCTCCAGCTCCCTCTTTCTCCAAGAATACTATAGTTATACAATTGTATAACTAAGTCTTTCTAGAGGAAGGGGTATCTTAGGCTTTCTAGGATGTCAAATAGTTCATCTTTCCCAGTCAAGGCACATAATTAAGAATTAGACTTTTACACTATTTGTTTAACTAAAATATTATTGATAACCTTTGTTTATCTATCGCCTTCATTTCCAAATCTCTCTCCCCCACTTTCCCTCTCTCTAAAGCCTTCCCTTGCAATAAGGGATATTTTTTTAAAAGAGGAATAAAGCAGATCAGCAAAACTACCCAGCGTATCAATAAGTATTATACCATCTGCAATGAAAAGGAGGCATATTTTCTTATTTTCTTCTCTAGGGCTGAGCCTGGTAATTACCAAATGTATTCATCCAGTGGTCACTTCTTTTTTTGGTCTTTCCCTTTGCATTGCTCTTAGGGATATTGTTTTCCTGATTCTATTTATTTTATCTGAATTCATAAAAGTGTCCCCATGCTTCTCTGAACTCAAGATATTTATCACTTTATATGGCGCAGTAATATTCCCTCACATTCAAGTGGGTGAAGGGGGTGTGCCTATACCCACCATGTGCCAGGTGCTTTACAAATATTATCTCATTTGATCTACACAATAACTCTGTAAATTAAGTACCATTATTATCCCCATTATACAGTGGAAGAAACTGAGGCAAAAAGAGGTTAAGTGACTTATCTAGGGTCACATAGCTAGTAAGTGTCTGAGGCTAACTTTGAACTCAGGCCCAGTACTCTGTCCACTGACCCATCTGGCCACTTCATACCTCATGTACCAAAATGCCTTTAGTCATTCCCTAATCATTGGCCATCTGCTTTGTTCCCAGTTGACTGTCATCACAAAAAAATGCTGCAATGAACATCTCGCTGTGTACGGGACCCTTGTCCCTGTCACTGATCTTCTTGGGGTGTATGCCCCTAGCGGCATGTCTGTCTAATGGTTTTGGTCATTTTCTTAAAGCATGAATTGCTTTGTTGGTATGTATGCTTAAAACAAGTAACATCTCCCCCAAAGATGCAATAGGTACATCTCTATTTCCACAGCCTCTCCAATACTATTTGCATCTTTTGTCATCTCTGAAAATTTGCTGCATAAGAGATATGCATCTCTTATGATGAATGATTTGGCACCATCTTTCATACAATTGTTAATAGTTTGAAATTTTTCTTTTGAGAACTGTTTGTTTCTATCATTTGACCATAATCTTTATCCAGTGGAGAATATCTCTTGGACTTCTGTATTTGTTTATATAAAGCCAAGATCCAAGACCACCATAATAGTTTTAAAATATATTCTTGAAGCTCCTTCTCACATTCAAGTTTTGGGTAGAAAATGTTCCTTGAGGGTAGTGTCTGTTTCATTTCTGCCCATATCCCCAGCAGCTAGCCCTGCTTGGCACATGGTGGGTGTTCAGTAAATGCTCATGGAATGCAAAGTTCAAGGTCAAAATTCTCAGAGCTGAAAGGCTCCTTCAAGACCTCCAAGTCCAAACCATCCCATCCACAATACTCTTGCTAAGTGTTGCTTCCAGTCTTGCTTAGGGACCTCTAATGGAATGGCCCTCACTGTTGCTAAAGCATCCTTCTGGAGAAGGCTCTAATTGTCAGGATTTTATTGTGTCCTTAAATGAAAGGTGTTTGAAAATACCCAAAGAGGAGAAACCCACTATGTCCTGAGGCAGCCCACTGCATTTCAGGATAATATAAATTGGATTATTTTTTTTTTCTGATAGCCAGCAGACATTTGCCCCTTTGCATCTTCTGCTCATTACTTTGGTGCCATCTAGAATAGGTCAAATCCTCTTCCACATGACAAACCTCATAGCTAAGCTATCACACCTCCCCAGAGTCTTCGCTTCTCTGGGTTAAACTTTCCCAGTTCCTTCAACTGACCCTTCTATCAAATAAACACGATATATTTCCCTATCCCTGTTGCCTTTCGAACACATGGAACCCACAACTGAACCCATGTTTCCTCTAAGATCATCTCACATTTGGGATGATACAGAATCTGTCTCACTGGAACCAGACACAATGCAGGGAAGCCCACAGCCCTCATCCAAGGATACCAGCAGATCAACAGGGCATTGTGCCTTCCAGGAGTTTCTAACTAACTTCAGTCCTCCAATAGTCTCAGTCACAATAAGAAACTTTAAATCAAAGGCTAAGCCTTTGGTATCAAATCTCTTAATTGCAAGGTCTTGAGGGAATATGTTGCTGGCTCAGCACCCAGCTTCTAGCCATTTTAAATGCTAATCTATCAGGCCCCAGAGGCCAAAGTTGCAGGATCAGGGCTTTTAAAAAACAAAGATTTAAACACTGAGGTGGCCAGGAAAGTAAAAGGTAAAGCTGACTCATGAAAAGAGAATCCCCAAATGCCTCTGGTCCATGGCGATGAAGCCATGGCCCTCCCCCCATCCAAGAACAAGAAATGCATGGAGAGAGCTGGATGGATGGATAGAAGAATGATATAGACGGATAGAGAGATTGGTAGATAAATGATAGAAAGATGGAGAATTTATTAAGCACTTGCTACATGTTAGGCACTGTGCTAAGGGCTAGGGAAGCATGCAAAAGCTCACAGGACGGCATGTGCTCTCCAGGGGCTGAGGAAGGCAACTCATAAAAGGAGGCTGTATCAGCATCTGATACAGGTGAGGAGATACCTGGGAAGTAGCTAGTCACTGGTAAGACGAGTTGAAAATGCACTTATCACTGACGATGGAAATAAATCCACATCCAGAAAAAGAAATGAGAAAGTCTGAATGCAGATCAAAGCATACTATTTTTCACTTTCTTTAACTTTTTCATATTTTTCCCTTTCAGTCTGTTTCTTCTTTCACAACACAACTAATATGGAAATCTGTTTTACATGATTATGTAACCTATTTAAAATACTTGCCTTTCTAGGGAGGGGGGAGAGAAAGGAAGAAAATTTAGAACTCAAACAAGTTTTAAAAATGAATGTTAAAAGTTGTCTTTACATGTAACTTGAAAAATGTGATTAAAAAAGAAAGATAAAAAAGAAGAAAAAAAGAAAACACACCTATCAGAATACATGGTGGTTTCCTGAAGAGGAACCCACAGTTCCAGGGAACAGGATTGGAGATATTGGCCAAAGGGTGGGTCTTACCATTTGGGCATTTCAGAAACAGAGATTACCTAAATACTTTTTGGTCCTGACCATCAGTCCCATACAATATGTCTGACTTTTTTTCTTAAAAGGATCAATCACTTTACAATAATTTTCATTTTAAAACAGCCAGATTTATCTGACTTAGCTATAACTAGGACTGGCAAATGGGTCTTTGTCCTTGTCCTTGTCCTAGGTACACAGTTCATCCTTATAGGAACCATTGTTAGGTACCTCTCCTCCCAGTCCTCTACCAGTTGAATTTGGCCACCACTCTGTAGTTATAAAGCTTCACCTCCAACCCTGCCTTTCTAATCTAACTCCTATGAAGGGGAGTGCGTGACCTTCTCATAGGAGTCATTCCTCTTACCAGGCTACCTATACCTACAGTTCAATCGATCACTAGATAGCTATTAAGCACCTAGAGGCAGCTCCAGTGCAGAAGTCAGGAGGACCTGAGTTCAAATCTCACCTCAGACACTTGACACTCATTAGCTGTGTGACCTTGGGCAAGTCACTTAACCCCAATTGCCTCATCCTGGATCATCTCCAGTCATCCTGATGAATATCTGGTCACTGGATTCAGATGGCTCTGGAGGAGAAGTGAGGCTGGTGACCTGCACAGCCCTTCCTTACTCAAAACAAAGTCAAATGTAAGTCATGTCATTATTTCTCTGATGGCATAGTCTTCTTCAGCAATGAAGGACAAATACACATTAAACACCTACTATCCTCTGTTCCCAGACCCTAGGGATGCAAAGACTAAAGGTACCCAATTCCTGCCCTCAAGGAGCTCATATTCTATCAGGGGAGTAAACTGGGGGCTTCCATCTAAGTGTATGCTAAATATATACAAAGCAATGGCTATCAGATTGGGGCATGTCTATAAAATTAAGAATAGAAACACCAACTCTGGATGAAGAGGGCCTGTGTTCAAATTTCACCTATGACACTATCCATGTGACCTTGGACAAGACAACCTCCCTGGGTCCCAGTTTCCACATTTGTAAAATTAGGAAATTGGAGTCACTAGATGGTCTCAAAAGTACCTTCCAATTCTAGATCCAGGATCTGCTATTCACCTTCAAATGTCCAAGTTCTGTAAACTGAGATTTCTATATATTTGATTTTCCTTAAGTAGGACACAACTGCATATGGAATGATCAAGAGATGATTCATGCAATTTCACTATTACAGAATTTTAGAGCTGGAGGGCCCATATTAATTTACTCTCTCAATTTTAAATGTGAGGCATCTGGAACCCAGAGAAGGAATTTGAGCTGTCCATGATCTCATGTAAATAGCACAGTCAGAATTTAAACCCAGAGTCATTCTTTTCAAATTCTGTGGCCCTTTTGGTAGACCAATTGACACTTGTTACCTAGTAAAACTCTGGGCAAATCACCCAACCTCCCTCTGTCTGTTCCCTCAAATGTGTAATAAAGGTATAAGGCTAGAAGGTATCTGAGGTTCCTTTAACTTCTAGGTTTGAAATCCTGTAAGTCTACACAGAAATGTGTTTTACATGACTATATATGTATAACCTATGCCAAATTACTAACCTCTTTAATGGAAAGTAAGGAAAGGAAAGAATGTGGAACTCAAAATTTGAAAAAAAAATAGTTTTTACATGTGATTGGGGGAAAATATACTAAATTAAAAAAAAGATCCTATAAGCTATGTAAACTCTCTGGGCTTCAGTTTCCTCATCTGCAAAATAAGAGGACTCAACAAAACAGCCTCCAAGATTCCTTTCACCTCCGGG
The DNA here is from genome assembly GCA_023548195.1 of Bettongia penicillata ogilbyi. Classification (NCBI taxonomy): domain Eukaryota; kingdom Metazoa; phylum Chordata; class Mammalia; order Diprotodontia; family Potoroidae; genus Bettongia; species Bettongia penicillata. The sequence continues at coordinate 6,854,780 of JAJHZJ010000595.1, forward strand.
TTTATGATCCCATAAAGGGCCATATCCCACATGAGGTCTTTTTCATTTTAGCCGTCTCTTGTTACTTTCCATTCTGATGTCTAGATCTGAATATACCTTTCCTTGAGCTGCTTGGCAGGGTTCTACCGTACTAGCAGAATGCTAAAATGCACCATTTTGTCATTTCAATTCAAGGAGATGGCTGTTATAGTTACAGCTCCAGGCAGCTTTATAGAAAATTAAATTTCTTCCCCTAGCTCCATGCCCCCCACCTCCCTTCAATCATGGGACTGGTTCCTGAGCACTGTTTACGTTTCGCTCATCATGGCCTGCTCAATATGGTCATCACTCTGGCAGCTGCATCAGTGTGGAGAATTGAACTTGGCATTTTCCACCTATGCAACTAAGCTAATGCAGTAATAACCTCATCTCCACATAAGCAGGTTTGGAACACCTAGGAGCCCTGGCTAATCTTTGTTTTCCTCCGGCTATGCATCGTTTGTTGCTAGGACACTCTGTCCATTTAAGCATCCATTTGGAAAAGATGCTGTACCTCAAAGGAGCATTTCATAGCAACAGAATAAGGCTGAGGAGACTGTCTAAATAAAAGGCAACATCAAGCACAGATAGCTCAAAGAAGGTGCTTCTGTTGGTTTAGCTAAATATGTTATCCAAACCCTAATTCCAAATCTCTCTTAGAGCAGACAAAAGACCTAACAGACCTCACTTAACACCCCCACACAACCTCGACTCCATCGTGAGCTATTTCAATCATCACCCTAGAGTTCATGACTGAACCTGGACCTAGACCTACCATACTGTCCTCTTTTCACTCCTAATTCCAGTTGATCCTCCCTGGAAGGAGTCACCCTATAATGCAGATAATATAGGTGCTGATACCATCACTATTTTACAGAAGAGGAAACTAAGGGACTTGTTCAGAGTCACATGGTTGATGTGTATCCAAGACAGGATTGACCCACATTTTCCCACCTTCAAGGCCAGGATTCCATTCCACACACTAGGCTGCTTATAAAATCAGCTGTTCACTTGGATGCATTCAAAATTTCCCAATGCTTTCTTTTCGTCCACTTTACCCAACATTTATAAGCAATCCTAATTTATTGGGCATGGTGTTATGTACTATGGGAGATACAAAGTTTAGGTAACAGAGGAACCTCACCTTCAATGAGCTTACAAGTTAGGACGGGAGATGTGTGTGTGTGTGTGTGTGTGTGTGTATGTGTGCGCACGCACATGCACATGTTTGTAGATTTGTAAGACCACTTGAATTCATCTGCGAATGTCTGCAGAGAATGTTTTACTATTCGATTCCTTTCCTTATTATTTATATTGTTGTCTTAAACATGAGTCATTTGAATGAGGGTTAGTCCCTTAGTTGGAGCTTCAGTTAATTCTCCAGGACCATCATTTAATTGCAAGTAGACTGTGATCTGTATCACCATAGATCTACTCTGATGAGTTCACAGGTGCTCAACACAGATGTCTTAATTCAATGCTCTTGCTATTGGACTTGTGTTTGTCTGGCATATCTAGTATTGGGCTGGAGTTTGGGCTTCAATAATTAGGCCAAACTAGCCCAGCTGAACCTGAGGCCAAATCAGGGAAATGCTACACAACTATTCCTCACCCACAGACCACTGTGTCCTGTGCTGGGGGGTGATAAAAAGTTTAGATAAAACTGGGCCTCTTCTCTCAGGGAGCTCACAATCCAGCAGGATGCTGACATACACAAAGATAACCATGTGACAAAAGATATATAATGGGAGAACTAGAGCATAAGAGTGTCCTTCTGAGAGCATCCAAAAATCTCATCTGTTACCAACTCACGTGGCAGTTTAGTGAGACTCCTTCCAGAAATGCATGTTGGAGAGGTCCTTTTTTTTAACTCAATCATTTTAAGTTAAATGACAACAGAGTTATACAAAACTGGGAAGCAGATACAGTGCAGAGACAAAGAATTAGAAATTCCTGGCTTTAATATCAGTGAAACATTTGTGATGATATTTTAGCCAACATTCATTCATCATTTTTCTTTTAGTTTTCTCTCACTTGTTGATACTTTCCTCCTCCTCCTCTTCCTTCTCTCTCTCCAGTTCTGTCATTCTTTTTCTTTAAACTGGTGACATTTTTTCCTTCTCTATCCTTTTAACTCCTCTGATCCATACTCATAATCCAAATTGCAGTCTGTTTCCCTCCTTCTTTATTCTCTCCCTTCTTCATTACAGATCTCTAGCCTGTGCTTTCTCTCTTCCTTAATTGTCAGTCTTTCCTTTTCCTTTTTTTTACTTTGCCTTAATTTTTTAATTTTCAGTTCCAAATTCTCTCCCTCTCTCCATCCCTCCTGCATCCATTGAGAAGAAATAAGATAGTGATTATATATATGAAATCATGCAAAAATATTTCCACATTAGCCATGTTACAAAAAATAATGAAAAAATATGCTTTAATCTGTACTCCAAGTTTATCATTCTCTATCTGAAAGTAGATAACTTTTTTTTTTACTCATGAGTCCTTTCAAGTTGTGCTGGGTTATTGTATTGATCAGAGTTGCTAAGTCTTTCACAGATGATTAGCATTGCAATACTGTGTTCAATGTTCTGGTTCTGTTCACCTCACTCTGCATCAGTTCATACAAATCTTCCCAGGCTTTTGTGAAATGTCATCATTTCTTACAGTATAATAGAATTCCATCACTATAATATGCAATTCCCCAATTTACGGGCATCGCCTCAGTTTCCAATTCTTTGCCACTACAAAAAAGAGCTGCTATAAATATTTCTGTACTTGTAGGTTTTTTTCACCTTTTATTTAATCTCTTTGTGAGATAGGCTTAGTAGTGGTTTCAGGGCCAAAGGATATGCACATTTTTTTATAGTTCTAACAGTGCATCGGTTTACCTATTTTCCCACATCCCTGGGAAGAATCCTTTTCCTGTCACTTCAGGGTACGTACAGGCATTCTGTTTGATGCTCTCTTCCTATGTGGTGATGCAAAACTTTTAATTGGCTGCTGAGATAAAACAGTACACATTATAAAAGGTTCAAACAGTAGAAACCTCTCTCTTGTGAGAAAGAAGACATTCTAATTGAAAGTTAATGTCCAAGGTGGCCATCAGCTGCCTAACCTCCCCCCCCCACCACATGACACTATGATCATATGGTGCTGCCTCTGTTTCCATTCCTACTTCTTTCCTGATTTTAAGTGAATGAACATCATATGGGCTAAGTTATAACCTTAAGAGCTTCAAATGACTTGAAGAAGCACCAGAGTCCTAGAAACTAGAATCTACTACATAGTCCGCTTGTAGCTATAGCAACTGAGTCCAGTGAGGAGTCAGCCTGCTGGAGCCCACCCAGCAGTGAATTAACTCTGAACTTATGAATCCTCTCCTGCATGCCAGAGAGTAACTTGTCAATCAGATTTGCCACAACCAGAAGTTAACTTGGTTTGTGAGAGGACAGGAGAGAAGGGAGAGGGATGTTTATAGAAACCACTGTAAGTGAGAGCTTGCTTTCCCTAAGTAGAGGACAATGAGCTTTCCAGCTCTGGTCTTTGCTCTGCCTTTCCAGTAAACATTCATTTGCAAAAGCCAATGGATATTGAGGAAGTATCAACTGGTTAGATAAAATTACAGAAATATTAAATTACAGTGGGGGTGAGGCTTAAAATGCCCTATCCAACCCCACTAGAAAACTGAGGAAAGTATGAGCCAAACTTGGGGGAACCTGACGTGATAGTGTGAAAGTGAGTTGGACTAGTGGCCCCAGAGCCTATATACTCCATAATATGCACACAATATGTATGACCTACAGCATGTCACTTATCCTTTCTGTGCCTCAGTTTCCTCATCCATAAAATGGGGATACTAATAGCACCTGCCTCCCAGGGTTTTTGTGAGGGTAAATGAAGATAAATATGTGTAAAGCACTTAGCACAGCACCTGTGGATAAACCACAGGCTAGCTGAGACACAAGTTGAGAAGAATCAGGCATGGCTAACAAGGCATCAGGGAGGGCTTCAGACACAGTAGATGACATTTGAACTGAATCTACAATAAATAAGGAGAATTTCAATAGGTGATAAGCAGAGAAGGGGAGGGCATTCCTTGGCATAATGGATTACAAACAAAAAGATGGAATGAAGACATCTTAATAAATACAAGGGGTGGCAAATTTAAACTGAAAGGGAGCATAGTACAGAGGGTAGAGTGCTAGATTTGGAGTCAGAGGACTGGGTTCAAATCCTCGTACTACTTTTTGCTACCTGTGTGGCTGTGGGTGACTCCCTTATCCTCTCTTGATCTTAGAAACTTCATCTGAAAAAATTTGGGATTGAACCAGATGACCTCTGGGGAGCCTCTCAGCTCTGTAGCAATTATCCAAAGTAGCCCAGTTTGGCTGAGGTGTAGGGAAATAAAGTGTGGTCGAGTTGGACAGGGAAGGTGGTACAAGATGGAGGGTGGAGCACAGGAGCTTGAACACCAGGCTGATGATATCAAACTCTGGGCAGTGGGGAAGAGACAGACCCTGTCTCTCACTCAAGGTAGGACAGTGCCATGATTAATCATGGTATCAGGAAGGTAAGAGGACAGCATTAGAAAGGCTGAATTGCTACTGAGAGAGAATGAAAGTTAGAGAATCAGACAGGAGATGATTGCCATGATCGAGCCTGACTGCAACAAGGGCATTTACTAATGTTAAAATGAGGCAAGTGATAATTACTATAAACATTCACATTATTCTATTACTATTATTGTCACTGTAGGAAAAGCTAAGTAGCATGGTGGATAGAGCACCAGATCTGCAGTCACGAAGACCTGAGATCCAATCTGATCTCAGACACTTCCTAGTTGTATGACCTACAGCATGTCACTTATCCTTTCTGTGCCTCAGTTTCCTCATCCATAAAATGGGGATACTAATAGCACCTGCCTCCCAGGGTTATTGTGAGGGTAAATGAAGATAAATATGTGTAAAGCACTTAGCACAGCACCTGCCACACCTAGTTATTAGTTATGTAAATTTTATTTGTCGTTATGGAACCTTCCCCATTTCAGAATTTATTTTACTATTATTGATCTAGTCGACTTAAATGTAAACATATTCACATTTATGTTTACATTATAAAATAATATTAAATTTTAAAAGTCTAGACCTGTGATTTTATAAGTATAGGGAATTCTCAGTCTGAAAATTCTCTCCAGCAATGCCAACTTCTCTGTAAATTATGAAGATTTGCAAGATATTAAGTAGCTTATATAAGGTCACAAAACTTCTACATGACACAGTTAGGACTTGAATTCAGGTCGTCCTGACTCCAAAGCCAGTTCTCTTTCCATTTTGCCTTATTGCCTTTTAATATATAGTAATACCACCTAAAATAAATAATACACAGAAAATCGTTGCTTTTAATATAGGTTAATACCACCTAAAATAAATAATACACAGAAAATCATTTTGATAGAAATTTACTGCCTAATCTCCTTCTACCTTTCTCTAGACTTTTTTTTAGGAAGCAATCGGAGTTAAGTGACTTGGCCAGGGTCACACAGTCATAGTAAAGTCTGAGGCCAGATTTAAACTCAGGTCCTGCTGACTCCAGGGCTGGTGCTCTATCCATTGAGTGACCTACCTGCTCCACTAGTCTCTCTTTAAACATGGTTCTTAGGTACAGACATTTTCTAGCTACCTCTTTCTATTTTTTTCCCCTTTAAAATGAAGATCTGTACAATTAGGGCCCCAGTTTTAATCCTACCCAAATAAATTACAGGATCCACTCTGTGCATACAATGATACTAAGCCCAATGAAGCGACACAAAGAATGTGAAAGACGTGCTCCCACCCTCAAATAATTAGAACCATAACTGTGGAGACAAGACATAGGTACAATGCCAAGGCAACTTGGAAATAAATACATGACTGTTAGGTTTCTGCTTCTGAATTAAGCACTAAGAGAATGCCAAGGGAGAAAAGCTCAGAATGGGATAATGGCGTTCATAGCAGGCTTCTGTGAGTGGGTAGAACCTTGAAAAGATTATGTAAGTTTAGATTGATGAAGAGGAGGTGGCAACCAGAGGGATGTCAGAGTGAAATATTGCAAGAGATCAGGAGTTCAAAGAATGACCTGAAGGCATCCAAGTCCTCTACTGTCTCCAAAACCACAAATATGGCAGCCACATGACAGTCAGAGGATGGTGTCTGAGCAGCTTCTTAAAGGTAAGGAATGACTCTATGAAGCAGAGATAAGGAAAAAACAACTGACACTAACAGTGACAAGAGGAGTTGTTTTTTCCTCTTTTCTTCTCTAACATTTTCTTTACTTTAGTCAAGTAAATCTGCTGTCTCCCAGACACAATTGGCTCATCAGTAGCTCAGTTCCTTTAGCATTCCCTCTCCACCCCCAAACACCTCAGTCCTTTCAACCTTACTTAAAAGGTTCCGTCAACAACTAACAGGCAGTTGTCAAATGCCCATGTGCCAGGCATTGTGCTGGGCACCCAGGGTACAGAGGCAAAAAAAGAGCTATGCAAGCTCAGTCAAAGGCCATACATACATTCCTTGATAACCAACCAAAGGAGCAATGGACAAGCATGTTTTATGCCCTGACTTAGTGTCAGATGCAGCACTAGGCACTCGAAGTACAAATACAGAAAGGTGAAGCAATCTCTGCCCTCAGTAGTCTGCCCTGTACTGGGTACAATCCAACTACATGCATCCACAGGTTGGAAAATGCAAAGCAATTTCCGGGTGGTGAGGAAGGGAGAGCATGAAAATGTGGAGTGGGTCCATTCTAGCTCTGAAATTCTAGAAATTAATAAATATCATTAATTAACACTCATGGCAATATGGCATTGAGAATAGAGAGTCAAATTGGGATTTGTGAACTCCTGGGTTCAAAATCTGCCTTGGACTCTGACTTCGTGGCCCTGGCAAAATAGGATTAAATTCTCAGTGTTCCTAATCACTCTCTAAGACTATCATAGCAGAGATGGTATCAGCCTACCTACATCAGTAGAGGGAGTTTCCTTAACAGAGTTCCAGGGGCAGCTAGGTGGTACAATGGACAGAGCACTGACTCTGGAGTCAGTAGGACCCACTTACTATGTGACCCTGGACAAGTCACTTAACTCTGACTGCCTCAAAAGCTCTACATCAGTGAAATCACAGGTATAGCTCCACCCCAAAAGTCAAGTAGGACAACTCTCATTCCACTCAGAGTACCCCTCAACTCTGCTTCCCCTGTGTCTAATACAATCAGGGCAATAAAAAGGAGAGAGAACTAGATTAGGAATGATAAGACCTGAGTTCGAATCCCAGCTCTGCAAGGCAGTTGTATAATCAATTCAGTTCAAGAAGCGTTCAATAAGCACCTACTATGTGAATATCCAACTCTCTGGTATCCTAGATTCACTTGAGTATGTGTACGGAATTGAGGAATACAGAGATCAAAAATACCTCCCACAAAACCCAAAACCCAGGTCTTGTCCCCAAGGAGATTCCATTATACTAGAAGGATACAATCCATATTTCAGTAAGTACAAAGCACATACAAAGAAAATGCACATTTCAGCACAGCATGGGGCTCACCAGCTAGGGCTAGACTGGATCTTTAAGCTTCAGCTTGGGCTCAGAACCTCAATGGTAGAATATATTTTGTGGAGCAAGAGTCAAGGTGGAGTGAAGCTGTGACTGATTCATGACCAGCTTGCTACTTTCTAGCAGCTGCTCCAGGTTTGATAAAGTCTGTGAGGACAGTAACATTTCTGCTGCCAAAGACTGCTCCCGAGAAAATGTTTCCCAGTCAGAGCACTCGAATGTGTAGAAAGGACTGGGGCACATTCACTAGTGCAGGGGTACCATGTTTTATGAAAATGATGCTACCTTAAAAGAATTCTACTGTGAATTATTTCGCAGAGCAGGAAATCATCTTCTAATTTATTTTACGCATAAATCTTGTTTTTCATGTGGGAGGTTTTCTTAAAGCAGGGATGTCTGGACTGCAGTGATAGTTTAGAACCAGTTTTTCAATGACAGAGTTAGCATCCACAAGGGCGGTGTGGCTCAGGGGAGCGAGCCAATTTTAGGTCACTGTTAATACATGTCAGATGCAGAAGATGAATCAGGGCTGTCTAAACTTCAAGGCCTGCTTTCTATCCAATATAACAGGGTGCTTCTCATCTAACACACAGTAGGAACTTTTCCAGTCTTTTGATACTTGATTCATTCCATACATTTTAAGCTCCAACAATGCTGTCCTCTTTCTCACATAGAGTCTTTCATTTTTACCTTTCCATCATGCCTTCACATTGATCATTTCCCATGCCTAGAGTACTTCCTTTCTCACCTCTGCCTACTAGCTTCCCTAACTTTCTAAAAGCTCAAGGCACCTAGGTTGCACAGTAGTTAGAGCACTGGCTCTGGAGTCAGGAGGATCTCTGGTCTCAGACACTTACTAGCTGTGTGACTCTAGGCAAGTCACTTCACCCTGTTGTCTCAGTTTCCTCACCTGTAAAATGAGCTGGAGAAGGAAATGGCCAATCACTCTCGGCTCTTTTCCCAGAAGGCCCCAAGTGGGGTCATGAAGAGTCTGAAATGACTTAACAACACAAACTGCATTCTATTTCAAACAGCCCACATCTCAGTTTAATTTGGGACAGCTAGGTGGTGCAGTGTACAAAGCACCAGCCTTTAGTTCAAATCTGACCTCAGATGCTTGCTAGCTGTGTGAACCTGGGCAACTCACTTAATCCCAACTGCCTCCAAAAAAAAGACAGTTCAAATCCCCCCTTCTGTTCCTATTCCCCCTCCTCCTAGAGCCTGCCCTCTGAGATGACTTTCCATCCAATCTATAATATCTTGTTGCCTGTATGCTGTCTTTCCCAATAGAATGTGAACTTTTTGAGGGAAAGACCATGCATTTGAATTCCCAGGGCTTAGCACATAACCTTGATAAATGCGTACTTGATAAATGCTCACTGGCTGACTGCTGATTGAGTGACTTAATAAGTATTTGTGGCACTGAATTAAATGGTTTACAATCCACGAGCTTGAGAGTCAAACACAGTGGAGCACATTTAGTGCAGAGAGACTGGTGGAAAAGCAAACATGACATCACTGCAGCCTGTCACACACTAACCGCCAAACCAATGTCAAGGTCAGAGGGGCCATCATGGAGGCTGATGAGCAGGATGTCTGCTCCAAGTAGAATTCTGGCAAAACAGAGAGTCTGAGAGATTCCCGACAAGTCTCAAGGGTCAAGGAAGCAAGGGAAGGCACTGTGACTTGAGATCTGATTCCATGAATCAGGAAAACCAGGAAAGGACAAGTCACCACAGAGAAAGGACTCTTTTTTTGTCATTTTATCTTTGTATTCCTAGGGCTTAGAATGGTGTGTGGCACATAATAGGCACTGACTAAAAGCATGTGGAATTGAAGGAAGACATGGTTTGTAGCTTGAGAGTAGTTGGTTCTAGGGTAGAGTAGACTGTCTTCTTGTGGAAAATGATTTGTTGTGAATTGCTAAATGAGGAAGTTTTAAGTCAGTAGAGAGTATGTCTTGTTTATTTTTTGTAATGTTTAAGAACCAGCATAGTATAATAGACAGGGACAGAACAATAGATAGATTAGTAGGTCAGCAGATGGATAGGTAGGTAGGTGGGTAGACAGACAGTCAGACAGATAGATATATGAATGGATGATAAATAGATGGATAGATAGATGGATGGATGATAGATGGATGGATAGAGACACAGATAGATAGACAGGATAGGTAATTTGTAAAATTGATTATATGCCAGAATTTGAGTGTCAAGCATTGAATGCACCAATACAGGCAAATAAGACAATGTCTTCAGTGGGGGAACTCCCACTCTAATGAGAAATAATAGCACATAAAAGGAGAGTTTGAAAGGACTGAAGAAATAAAAGCAGAGCCGTCAAGAACATGGACCAGTAAATGAAGTGAACAAGACTGGGGTGGGCCCCTTAGGAAAGGGGCTGGTCCTGGCTAGGAACTCAGCAATCAGAAGAACAGGTCTCAGGGCAGAGATTTCTCCAATGGGAGAAAGAGAGATGGAGAGAGGAAAAGAGAGAAGGAGACACAGATACGCACACAAACACACACAGACAGAGGCGCGCACGCGCACACACACACACACAGAAACAGAGACAGAGAGAAAGATCAAGCAACTGCCTTGAAACCAGGAAGACCTGAGTTTAAAACCTACCTCTCACAAATATTAGCTCTGTGACTGTAGGTAACTCACTTAACTTTTCAAAGCTCTGGGCAATTCTAATAATATAGAACAGGGAATGTGCTAACTTGCATTGAAAGAGGAAATGCCTCATCTGGGAATTCACTATCCCAGAGAAGCTGCAGGTCAGTACCTAGCCAGTGGCAAACCGTTCCAGTATTTCTGCCAAGAAAACCCCAAACGGGGTCACGGAAGCACCAGACATGATTGAAAACCAAACAAAAATAGAAGCGTCACCTCATACGTTGGAAGTAAAACATCCTCTGCTTGGCATGTTTCTTTTTTCTTACCCAAGACTAGAAACTCCTTGAGGGCAGAGACCCCATGCAGGTCTTCTGCCCTATCCTGCCCGGCCTGGATACACAGCGAGCCCTCGACAATGCTAGGCTAGTGATATTTTTAACCCATCTCAGTAAATTTTTCTTGAGAGGCATTGCCTTACTAATAATTATATAATGCCACATGTATAAGCATGACAAAGATTAGCTCCCTGAATTCTATAGCACAACATTTACTAACAACAATGACATCAATTAAATTAATATGGCGCCTTGCAATTTTACATCCATTAGCTCATCTGAGTGTTGCAATAACCTTGTGAGGTAGGCACTAAGGGTTGTATTATCTCCACTTTCCTGATGAGGAAACTGAGGCTTGGTGCCTTGCTCATGATCACACAGCCAACATGTGTCTGGGATGGAGATGAAACCCAAGTTGTCCTGATGCCAAACCCTATATTCTTTCTATGTAGGGTCCATGTGTAGGGTATGCCTGTAAATGTTTAACAATAAGCTCTCTGGGAAAAAATGTAGGCAGTCCATGTTTTTAAATTAAATCTGCATCATTAATATTTTATGGCATCATTTTCTTACAATTAGACAGTCCACAAAACAATAAATCAAACCCTGATTTGTAGATGGCTGACTTTCAACTCATCTTGAGAATTAAATAATTAGCTCTCAAAACTAAGCCATTTGAGGAGGCTCCTGCATATCCCTGGCAACACAGCACCGTGCTGAGCAATATTGTTGCTTTCAACAGTCACTGCCCATGCCCTTAAGAGATATAGAGATGAGCAATTCAATAGAATGCTAAAAAAATACACAAAAGAAAATCAAAAGAAACTCAGAATGAATATTTTGTTACTAGCTGGCAAGTACACAGAACTTGGAGTTCTGCAAGTCACCTTTCATCCAGGAGCTCTCCTGATCTCACAACAATCCAGTAAGGAAGATGTTATTATTATCCCTATTTTACAGATGAGGAAACTGAGGCTGGGAGAAGATGAATGCTAAGTACTTGATAGAGAATGAATTCAGGGCTTTCTGAGCATTTCACCTCCAGTTTTCTTACTCACTGCATCACCTGGCTTTCCCTGTTACTTGGTCAAATTTAGTATGCAAATAATATTTAGAAGTCCAACAGAAGTTCCTGAATTTGTAAACAATTTTCTTTTCTTCATTGTGCATATTGAATTGTTCATGTTTTATTAAGCTTATTAAGATCATGATTTTATAAAACAACATTAAGACAAAATTATATAGATGAAACCTGGAAAGGTCTGTAGAGAACTGGTACATACCATAGCCCCTTCTTCCTCTTCTTTTCCCATTGCCTTAATTATAGCAAATGGCCCTGGGCCAACAAATAAATATGTGATACACGGATTTCTCGGTGCTTGTGTTCTGTCTCCCTCCCCAGAGGAACAAAAGCTGCTCAAGGGTGGGGATTGTATGGACACAGACTATATTTAATGTGTTTCTTAAATGGAACCAGTAATCACCACCCTGTACACCTTTTATCCCACTGCACGCCAAAAAAAACATGGTGCCCGAACTTAGGAGGCAACTTTGGAAAGGCTACTCATCCTTGACTTAGTCCTGACTACTGACGTGGTACTGTATCAGGAATCCTTCTCTGGGTACTTGAGTCCTGAGTGACTGCCTGAATATTCATTACGGGGAAATTTCAGACGAATGTGTGAAGATGAGCTCCAGCTACCCATTAATTTCACAGACAGCAGTAGATGGGATGAATTAGCATTTTGCCTGTGTCTTCGCATTTCTCATCAGATGAATGAGACCCTGAGGCTCTGGCCTTCCTGTCACTAATTGAAATTTGTTTTGTTGATCTCCAGCTCAGTGGGTTTTGTTGATTCATGTAGCTCCTGTACTTAATTAAATAATACAAATGCTTGGTTTGAGAAGGGCCTTGATTGTACCACTCCAGAATGCAAGCAGCCAGACAGAAATGGGCAAATCTTTGGTTTAAGCCTGTGCAGCATGCCTTAAGTTTGAAGACTATGTCAGGAGAGCTGGGTCATATACTTGGGCCACAGACCAAGTTATTATCACCTGTGCCTGATCAAGAAGTGATTACTGAATTTTTGGTAGGAATACAAATGTGTTTTTCTCTTTTATCAATTGTTGAACCTCAAATTAAGAGTTGGAGGGGACCTTAGTGCTCAATTACTCCACGGGTTCTTAACCTCTCCATTTTTTCTCAGAATCATGATTTTAAATGCATAAAATAAAGTACATAGGATTCCAAAGGAAACCTATTATATTGGAATTAAGATATATTTTTTTCCCATTCAACAGACCCCCTGAATTCTATCAATGAACCCATATGCTTTGGGCATCCTTGGACCAAATGTTAAGAATCCCAAATCTAGTACCAAGTCCCATTTTAAAGATGAGAAACTGATATACAGAGGAGCAGAGAGATTCTCCCAAGATCACAAGGCAGTAACAGATTCAAATCCAGCCCTTCTGACTCCAAAACCCATGCTCTCCCTCTGTTCTACACCCCTACCTGTATAGTAGGCAGACTGATAGCTATATGTAAGATTCTGTATTTAAATGCACACACGCTTCTAGCCAGTATCTAGATGGTACCCATATGCTTATCTAGGTTTTTTTTTTTTTTTGTAATGAGGGAGTCTGGACCCACGATTTCATTATGTAGGAAACTAACAAGGAGGAAATTTCCACAGTTAAGGTAGACTGACAAACTGTCCCATAACTTAAGAGTCTTAGAGTCAAGTATTTATCAAAGGTGACATTTATTAAGTACAAATTATGCACTGGCCACTGCAGTAAGTGCTGGGGATACAAATCCACTCCCTGTTCTCAAGAAACTCACACACTAATGGATTTAATCTAGTACAGGTGCCTGTGGGCACTGAGGTAAACGAGTCACTCCGGGTCATGTAGGCATTACATATGAGAGACAGAACTTTAACCCATGTTCTTGACTCCAAGACTAGTTCTAACCATTATTCTAACCATGGTTCTCCATTCTGGAATCTCTATATAACTATTCATAAAGTCATCTTTGTTTCCATTGTCATTCCTATACCCCATTAACAGCCTGTACTTTAGCAAAAGTAATATTGCTTTTGTATTCTTAGTTCTTTGCCCAACGCTTGGAACACAGTAGATTTATAATAAATCATATGTCCAAAGAGCTAAGAAACAGTTCACACACTTTGACTCAGCAATGCCACTACTAGGTTTATATCATAAAGAGATTAAAACAGGGAAAAGAACCCATTTGTCCAAAAGGATTCAGAACAGCTCTTTTTTATAGTGGCAAAGGACTAAAAATCAAGGGGATGCCCATGAACTGGGCAAGGACTAAACAAGTTGAGGTCTGTAATTATGAAGGAATATTGTTGTGTTGTAAGAAATGATGAGCAGGACGCTTTCAGAAAAACCTGGCAAGATCTACGTGAATTCATGCAAAGTGAAGCGAGCAGAACGAGGAGAATATACGAGCAGAACAGTAACCAGCAACGTTGTAAGGAGGATCAACTGTGGAAGACTTTGTTACTGTGATCCAAACAATGAGGCAACACAATTCTACAGGACCCATGATGAAAAACGCTATCCACCTCCAGAGAAAGAATGGGAGAACTCTGAATAAAGACTGAAGCAGACTTTTAAAGACTTACTTGATTTTTCTTGTTTTTTTGGTCTATGTTTTCTTTTGCAACATGATTAATATGAGTTTTTTGTTGTCTCCTACGTATAATCAATATCAAGTCATTCACTTTCTCAAAGTGGGGTGTGAGAGGGAGAGAGAGAACACAGAACTCAATTTTTAAAAATTATGATTAAATTTTTTTCCATGTCATTGGGAAATATTTAATGAAATAAATAAAAATATAAAAGTTTCCAGTTCAGAGAAGTACCTTTCTCACAATTCTATATACTCAGTAGAGATAAATTAATTATGATAACAAAATTAGAATAATTGTTGACTCTGAAGTTCAAAGGCCCAGCAGAAAGCAAATACTCCATCATTTTAGGCATGAATGAAATATTCTGGGAGAACCAGCAGTCATCTGAATCTTATTTTCCCTGCCTATTCTTTCCCCAGGATGGCATCATTAGGAGGATAGATGATCTGAAAATTGCTCAGTGAATTCATTTAGGATCAGATAAGGTTCCCTGCATCTTCAGAAGCAGAAAGCATGAATTTAGCAGGTGGCTTATGAGCAAACGCTTAACCGAGATGAATTAGCTAAACATCCCTGAGCCAAAATAGACGACCCACAATGCCAGAGGAAAGAAAAATGTTTATCTAAGTGGACACTCCATACATATTTCTGGGAGGTTAAAATGTCCATTGATGCCTCGTTGGGATGGCAGTGAAAGCTTCCAAATATCATTGTCTTCACACAGATTCTCTGCAGGCTTATTTAAGGAGACAAAGATGGATCTCCAGTAATCTCGGGCACTTTTTTCATGGGTTTTATTATCACAGCCCTCAGTTGTCTTTCTCCTCTGACTGCCCTTGTCCTTAAATCTACATTCTAGCAAAAAGTTGTTAACTATTACCTGAACAGTGTCCTTTGTGAAAATATTCACTTCCAGGGAGTTTGAGAAAGGTACATAAATGCAGCGACAGAAGGGAAAATGGGAGCTGAAGTGAGCAGGAGCTTTTACCAGATGACCCTTAAGACTGGTCCGCATAACCACTCTGGTTAAGTTCCACTCATCCCACACACTGGCCATGAGACCCTGAGCAAGTAACTTGATCTCAGCACCCCAGGCAAATCTCTATGCCTCTAAGTTGAAAAGCAGGTACGAATTTACATTATTAGAAAGGGTTTCCTCATCCAGGAATTCCCTAGAGCAATGAAATGTCTTGCCACTGAACTTGATGACTCAGGAAGAGAGAATGAAGTTGACGACTTTGCTCAACTCTGACTCACTTAAATCCACTTCACACACAAGTCAAAACAGTTCCCCAATGATGTCAACGGTTATCTTCAAAAATAAAGGATGAGCAAGACCACTGAAATCAGAAGCTGGGTTAAATAACACTGGTATTACATGTGCCACAAAATCATAAAACCTTAGAGATGGATAGGATCTTAGAGATGTTCTGGTCCAAGCTCCTTATTTTGCAGATGAAGAAACTGTGTCCAGAAAGATTAGGTGACTTTCCCAAGGTCACAGAGCTCAAGTTGATACTATTACTTATACCTTTTGACTCCTAGTCTAGTATTCATTTTTGTCACAACATGTGGTCCATTTAATAATGCCATCTAATTATAGCTTTGTCAAATGGAGAGCTTTACAAAATTGAGCAGCTGGAGCTGCAGAGGAGACAGCTCTGGGACTGGAGTGAGGAAGATCTGAGTTCAAATATGACTTCAAACACATACTACCTATGTGACTCTGAGCAGGTCAACTAATCTTTTTTTTGTACCACTTTCCTCAGCTGTAAAATGGAGACAATAACAGCATCTACTTCCCAGGATTGTCATGGGGATGAAATGATATAGTAATTACAAAGTCCTTATCACGGTATGTGGCACATACTAAGTGTTAACACATAAACGTTACATAGTAGTAGTAGCAGCAAAAGTTGGGAGAGGGGCTGCTCTAAGTGCCATGTATTTTAGATTTTCCTGAAGTGTGATAAAGTCTATCATCATGGATGTACTGACATACAAGGGGAAAAAAGTGAAAATATTTGTGCCCAGTTAATTAAATGTCAATATGGGGATGGATAGAAAGGAGACATCTGGTAAATGCTTACTGACTGGCTGGTTCAAGGAACACTTGAGAGAAGTACTTTTAGTCCTTATTTTAGGACTAAACACTTTTAGTCCTTATTTTAGGAGACTGAGAAAAATGAAATTGGAGCAATCCAGCCGAGAGAATCAGAATCTCAAATGAAATGGTGACATAAAGGCTAGAGAGAAAAAGCTGTTTCCGGAGACAGTGTGTCACAATCAGGCAGTTACAGAACTGGAGGATGTGAGAGAAAGAAGGGACCTCAGAAGCCATCTAGTATAACCGGTACCTGAACAAGAGTCTCTGCTACAACTACCCAATTAGAACAATGAGATGCAAAGTAGATTAAAGATGCAAGTATGACACAGAAGTTTCTAAGTCTGAGGAACTCAAACTTGGAATCCTCTCTCCTTCTATCCCTCTCTTTCTTACTCCCTTTCCCTCCCTCCACTTTCTCTATACACATATACTATACACATACACATATATGGTATATAATATATACTACACATGATACATATATAGTACATATACTATATATTATATTATTGCACTATAAATAATATACAGTAATGTGGAAAGACAGAGACAGACAGAGATAGAGAGGAAGAGAGAGAGCATTCCACACCCATATCCCCCCAACTCTAGAATGAAAAAAGAGACATTGTCTTAACACCTTTTTCTGGGGTCAGGATTACACCAGAGTTTCTCGATTCCTTCCTCTCCTGAAACAAAAGTTCTTATACATGAATTCTTAGACCAGGGGTGGGGAACCTGTGGCCTTCTAGGTCCTTAGGCATGGCCTTTTGATTTCTACAAGTTCATAGAGATAGGTGCTATCTGAACCCTAGGTCCCCGATTCATGAATTGTTGCTGATTTCACAGTACCACACTGCCTTCTGTGTCAATGGGATAAACTTACAGGATGGTGAGCATCTGTTTGAAACTCTACTATCTTACTGGGGAGAGCATAGACATGCTGAAAGACTTCTATCCCAGAAATACTTCATTGAATAGGAGCCTATCTTTTGAGGTCTAATCTTTTGGAGATGAACTGATTGATTTGGGCCAACTCAGCTCTTTGTGCCTACAAAAGACCTCGGGACATGGGACTTCTTTTTTTTTTAACTCCAACATATGAGCATATGTCCAAGGCCTGAGTCTAAACACTAGACTTTGTTCAAGGTTGGGCTGTGCAAGACATAGCCTGATAAGCTCCACGGATGGCATATTCTTGACCCAAGAGCTGAGAACAAGAGTGGCAGTGGTAGGACACCAAGAGTTCCTGCATGAAATGAATCCTACAAGAATAAGGCAATTCACCAGTAACCAACTCTTCTAGACTAGTTCCTGTGCCTGGTGCCAGGGATTCAAGGACACAAATGAAACAGTCCTTCCCTCAAGAAGCTCATAGTCTTACTGTTTTAAATCAGCCAATAGAAAATGTTGCAAAGAATGGCAATGAGTACTAGAGGAAATTCAAAAGAGGCCAAGCTCAGTAGCTCACTGTGAACTAAATGCTTGAAATGTGCTATGAAAAGAGGACAGAAACCATGCAAGAAGTAGGAATTACACAAGTGATTGATAATAATGACTGACATTCATCTAGCACTTTAAAGTTTACAAAAGCACTTTATACGATTGATTTTATTTGACTGAAGTATCATGGTCAGTGGAAAGGGTGGAGGAAGGTACATTTTCTGAAAACCCCCCCAAATATATATATTATACACAATTTATTTGTGTTATATATACATTTTATGTAATATAATATACATACTATATATTATGTTAATATATTTTATAATATGTAATACTAAATATAGTCATAGAATGTGAGCTCAAATCCCAGTCCTGTCACTTAGTACATTTGCGACCTTAGACAAGTCCCTTCACTTCCTGGGGCTTCAGTTGCCTCTTTTATAAAGAGAGGTTGGACCAGAAGACCTTTAAGGTTCCTCTCATCTTTTAGTTCATGATCTTATGTTCCTCACAACAACATTATAAAACACATACCAAAAAGATTATTACCATCCCCAACTTACACTTGGAGAAACTGATCTCAAAGAGATGAAGTAATTTACTCATGATCTCACAGCTGGTGAAAATTCCAGCACAGGATTGAACCCGAGTTTCTCTTGAAGGTAGGTCCAGTATTATCCAATATTCTATGCCGCCTCTCCCAAACAAACGCAACATTCACTGCTTAGAGATGATTTAACAGCCAGACATCTCTAGTGACCAAGACACAAATTGTAGTGAATTAGGTCATTCCACTGAGGTCACAGGAGATGTCAGCAAATCACCCAAAGCAGTCAAATTAGCAAAGTCAAAACTATTTCCAGTCTCTGGGAGAAAATGGCAACAGATAATTGGAAACATGACTCACCTGTGTATAAGGGATTAGCAGAATAGGCATAGAGAGAAGATATGCCACTCTCTCTGTTCATGCTGTACTGATTCAATGGAAAGGATATAGGATTCAAAGGATGTAGGACTCAATTCTAGCTCTGTCACCTACTTCCTGTACAACAGATGAGGTATTACCATGGAAATATCACTGAATTTAGTCAAAATGAATGAATGCATGAAAATGTTTATTAAACATTTACTATATGCAAAGTGCTGGGGATACAAATGAGAATCAATGCAATCCTCCCACTCAAGGAGCCCATATTCTAATAGGAGGGAAAACACACATTGGAAATTTTAGGTATAAGTTGGATGACCTGGGTTCAAATTCTACCTCTGACATTTATTGCCTGTGTGACCTTGGGCAAATCACTTAACCTATCTAAGGGCCTTAGTTTCCACATCCCCCAGCATGATAGATTTCACTATCTGCACTCCCTTCCCCCAAGCATTCCATTTCACTTTGGAATAGCTCTAATTGTTAAGGAACTTTCCCTTACATTAAACCAAAACTTGCCTCCCTGTCTTTTTTCCCCATTTTTCAGAGAATCTGATTTGCCTCAAATTACTTAAGTAGTTGGTGGCAAAACTAGAACTAGAATCCGGCGTATTATGTCTTCCTTTTTTTCCCCTTTTCTTTTTTTGGCTACTTTGTTTTTATTTTAAAGAAAAATCCTTTATTAAAATCTTTAGTTAATCTCAACTTGAACAATACTATAAAATACGAACTTTTCTCTCTGCAAAAAATAGAAAAGAGGAATTATTATCATTATAATTAATTATTAAATTATCAATTAAATTATTGATGCAATAGTTTGTGTTACTTGAAAGTATATCATACATTCAGTATGTTTAGTTCCAAAGGATGAATTTCTACAAATTTGCCACCGTGAAGCTGTTCAAGGTCCTAGAGGTCTTTAAAGATGAAAGGGAAAGATGAAAAATAATTCTTTAAAGATGAAAGGTCAAAAAGTGAAAGATTTAAATTCTCCTTCACAGAGGAGAAAAACACACACAAGAAAACAAGGTGGTTGAAAAAAAAATTATGTTCCCACTTGTATTTTCATTTTCACTTAGAATCAGGTGCTAGGAAAATCAAACAGAAAATTTGGTTCAGTAGCATCAAAAACTGGGTAAGGAAAGGAATTACTAGGCTAAAGCAAAGAACAAGTATATAACTCTGAAAGGAATTTTGTGATGCTTGATAGATCTGGCATTAGTACAAGTTTTAAGATTTCATAGCGCAGTCAGAAGCAAGGACAGCCTTACCAAGCCAAGGATATGTTCATGGAATACTTGTGACCAAGAGCTGTGCTAGAACACTTTTTTCCTTTCTATCTCTGAAAGGACACCTTAGGATGTATCTGAGAGGACACCTTAGAATGTATTTAGAGGTGAGAGGACCTAAGGTACCCACTCCAACCTCTTCTTTTATAATTATGGAAACTGAGTCCTAGAGAAGCAGTGGCTTGTCCAGTGTCATACTGGTAGTAAGATTCAAAGGCAGAATTTGAAAACAGGTCTTCAAACCCCAAGATGATATTCTTTATTCAGGGTGTCTCACTCTTAGTTAAAAGGCAAGTTTTGAAAGTTCATTCTTTCAGTATTGAGAATAGTACCTTACTTTTTCTTTGTAAACTTTGCTCCAAGTGGGGCAAATTCCATCCTGGAACATTGTTTTCACACTCAATTCTGTAAATTACACACTCATATTTGCAAGATACATAAATTTTCTTGGAAATCATGACATTTCTTTCGTGTTCATCATAGGCTCTACCTAGAGAAGGTTAGATCATAGCTTTCCAATAGCAAAAGTAACAAAGGGAATGGAAGCAATAAAGACAGAAAAAAACCAATAATAAAAGTTGTAGAAAGTCAATTCATATGCGGAAGACCCAAAAAAGGACACTATGAATGTGTCTCACTTTGCTCCCATAACTAGATTGTAAGCCTCTTGAGGTCATGGACCAGGTCTGCTCATCTTTGTATTCTGCTCTACCCAGAATCCTGCATATAGTTGGCACTTTGCAAATGTTTGCTGAATTGACTATCATGACTTTATTAAAAGGACAACAAAATACTTGGGAAAAAATAATTATGACAGGGGGTGGAGCCAAGATGGCGGAGTAGAAAGACTCATGTATGCTAGCTCCGAACCCACAGCCCATATATTTCTTGCAAGAAGAACTCCCCACAAATAAGCAGAAACACAATGGAAAAGATTTCCATTCCAGAGAGCCCTGGAAAGCTGACCCCAAAGGTCCATCGCGCTCCGGACAGCGGAGTCCACCATTGTACTGCCCTGGTCGTGCAGCCTGAGAGGAGCGGATCCGAGCAGGCTTCAGGGACAGAATCTCTGGTGGCCGGGAAGGTCTCTCTGCCTACAGACGCTACAGGTCAGTGAGAGAGATGTCTGGGCTGCCCGGGAGGGGAGCGGGGTGTCTCTGTGACTCGGGCCCCCTCAGGAGGCAGCAGCAGAGGGAGCGGCAGAGGCAGCGGCAGAGGCAGTGGTGGCAGCCTGGGACTCCCTGAGCAGACAGGAGCTCCATTACTGAAGGTCTCTGCATAAACCTCCTGAGGGAATTGAGCCTGGGAGATGGCCCTGCCCCCACATGCCCCATTACAGAAGGTCTCTGCATAAAGCCCCTGAGGGAACTGAGCCTGGGAGGCGGCCCTGCCCCCATCTGAGCACCAGAACTTAAGTTCACATTGAATAGCAGCCGCACCTGCCTGGGAAAGCCCATTTGAATCTCAGACCCCAAGCACTAGCTGGGCAGATCTAGGCAGGAGTGGACAGGAATCTCAGAAGTCAAGTAACTGGCTGGGAAAATGCCCAGAAAAGGGAAGAAAAATGACTATAGAGAGCTACTTTGAGGGAGTACAGATGTTCCCGCCTTTCAATTCTGATGATGAGGAACTATTCTTACCATCAGGGAAAGACGTGGAGGTCGGGGCCTCTGTATCCCAGACATCCCAGGTGGATGTCTGATGACTCAGGTCATGGAAAACCTCAAAAAGGATTTTGAAAATCAAGGTAGACAGGTGGAGGAAAAACTGGGAAGAGAAATGAGAGAGATGCAGGAAAAGCACGAAAAATGGGTCAATACCTTGGTAAAGGAGACCCAAAAAAATGCTGAAGAAAATAACACCTTGAAAAATAGGCTCACTCAATTGGCAAAAGAGGTTCAAAAAGCCAATGAGGAGAAGAATGCTTTCAAAAGCAGAATTAGCCAAATGGAAAAAGAGGTTCAAAAGCTCACTGAAGATAATAGTTCTCTCAAAATTAGAACGGAACAGATGGAGGCTAATGACTTTCTGAGAAACCAAGAAATCACCAAACAAAACCAAAAGAATGAAAAAATGGAAGAGAATGTGAAATATCTCATTGGAAAAACAACTGACCTGGAAAATAGATCCAGGAGAGACAATTTAAAAATTATGGGACTACCTGAAAGTCATGATCAAAAAAAGAGCCTAGACATCATCTTCCATGAAATTATCAAGGAAAACTGCCCTGATATTCTACAACCAGAGGGCAAAATAAGTATTGAAAGAATCCATCGATCACCGCCTGAAAGAGATCCAAAAAGAGAAACTCCTAGGAACATGGTGGCCAAATTCCAGAATTCCCAGGTCAAGGAGAAAATATTGCAAGCAGCTAGAAAGAAACAATTCCAGTACTGTGGAAATACAATCAGGATAACTCAAGATCTAGCAGCTTCTACATTAAGGGATCAAAGGGCGTGGAATAGGATATTCCAGAAGTCAAAGGAACTAGGACTCAAACCAAGAATCACCTACCCAGCAAAACTGAGTATAATACTTCAGGGGAAAATATGGTCTTTCAATGAAACAGAGGACTTTCAAGCATTCTTGGTGAAAAGACCAGAGCTGAAAAGAAAATTTGACTTTCAAACACAAGAATGAGAAGAAGCATGAAAAAGGAAACAGCAAAGAGAAGTCATAAGGGACTTACCAAAGGTGAACTGTTTACATTCCTACATGGAAAGACAATATTTGTAACTCTTAAAACTTTTCAGTATCTGGGTAGTTGGTGGGATCACACACACACATGTACACACGTGCACGCACACCCACATACACACATGCATGCACATACAGAGACAGAGAGCACAGAGTGAATTGAATAGGATGGGACCATATCTTAAAAGAAATTAAGCTAAATGGTGGGAGAGAAATGTAGTGGGAGGAAAGAGGATGAAATGGAATGGGGTAAATTATATGTCATTCAAGAGGCAAGGAGGAGACTTTTTAGTGGAGGGAAAAAGAGGAGAGCTGAGAAAAAAAACCCAAGAAGTTTGCCCTCATCACATTCGACTAAAGTAAGGAATAAAATGCACACTCATTTTGGTATGAAAACCTATCTTACAATACAGGAAAGTGGGGGAGAAGGAGATAAGCAAGGTGGGGGGGATGATGGTAGGGAGGGCAATGGGAGGAGGGAGCAATTTGAAGTCAACACTCTTGGGGAGGGACAGGATCAAAAGGCAGAATAGAAGCAATGGGGCGCAGGATACAATGGAGGGAAATACAGTTAGTCTGACACAACATGACTCTTATCGAAGTCATTTGCAAAACTACACAGATAGGGCCTATATTGAATTGCCTGCCTTCCCAAAGAGAATGGGTGGGGAGGGAGGGATGGGGAGAATTTGGAACTCAAAATTTTAGGAACAACTGTTGAGTATTGTTGTTGCTACTAGGAAATAAAAAATACAGGTAATGGGGAATAGAAAGTCATCTGGCCCTACAGGACAAAAGAGAAGATGGGGACAAGAGAAGGGAGGGATGATAGAAGAGAGGGCAGATTGGTGATAGGGAAAATTAGATTGCTTGGTGTATTGGGGTGGGGGGGGCGGGGATAAAAGGGGAGAAAATTTGGAACCCAAAATTTTGTGAAAATGAATGTAAAAAGTTAAATTAAAAAAAATAAACTATGACAGTTCAGCTACTCAGCAAGCATTTATTTAATAGTCTCCTACAATGTGCCAGGTATCGAGGATATGAAGACAAAAATGAAAAAAAAAAGCCTGCTTACATTCACAACATAATAGAGATATGAAAATATACAAATTATATACAAATAAATGTAAGGCAGTTTTGGAATTTGGGGCACTAGAAGCTTGGGGGCTTGTGGGCTCCATGACAGTGCTGTTTGAGATGATTTTTGAAGGAAAGAAAAGATAAGGAAAAAGAGAAGTAACCACGTAGTACATACCAGGTATACCGGACAGCAGAGTAGGAGGAGGGGAGTAAAATGTGAGAAGAAAAGAAAAGTAGGAAGGGTCCAAGGTGTGAAGAGTTTTACATGTCAAGTAAATGAGTTTGCACAGCTAGGTTGTACAGTGCTTAGAGCACTGGACCTGGAGTCGGAAAGATCTAAGCTGAAACCCTGCCTCAGACACTTACTACCTGTGCGACTCTGGGCAAATCATTTCACTCTATTTGCCTCAGTTTCCTCATCTCTAAAATGAGCTGAAGGAAATGGGAAATCCCTCTAGTGTCTTTGCCAAGAAAACTTCAAATGGGGTCATGGAGAGTCAAACATGACTGATAAAAGTAAACAACGATGAGCTTAAAATAATAGTGAGGTGCTACATATAGTTTGTTATCATGGTTTGTAAGGCAAGCTTTCACAGAATACTAGCTTGAGGTTGGAAAAGACCTCAGAGGACACTGAATCCAACTTCCTAATTTTAAGGATGAGGTCTTGAAAGTGTAAGTGTCTAAGGCAGGATTAGAACTCAGGAAATTTTCCAAGTTAAGCTGCTTATCACAGCATCTCTATGATGCATGTAGTACAAGTGTTTTTTTTTAAGAACTCAAATGCTCCAAGGGTCTGCAATCTTATCTATTTTTCATGATAGAGACTGCAAACAATTCATACCATACCTATGGAAAGACATTCGTAAGTTCACCATGGGATTAAGACCATTTTAGAGGAGCTCTCCCTTTATTTCTCTACCTCACAAGGCCATCAGAGCATCCAAGCTGTCCAATCAAACAATGAATAAAGATTCACCTATTAATTGCATAATAATAATAAATACCTGACAATAGCTAACATATATGAATCACCTACTATGTGCCAAGCACTGTACAATTATTACCTCACTGGATCCTCACAACTTCCCTAGGAAGTAGGTTCTGTTATCCCCACTTTACAGTTGAGGTTAAGCTCAGAGTCACAGAGCTCACAAGTGTCTGAGATCACATTTGAATTCAGATCTTTGTGACTCCAAGTTCAGAGCTCTATCCACAGCACCAACCAACTGCCTTTGTGCCATGTATTGTGTCATGTGGCAAGAGTGACTAGCACAGTGCATGGTACAAAGGCAGCTAGGTGGTGCAGTGGATAGAGCTCTGGAGTCTAACCCTGCTCATGTTACAGATTAGGAAACTGAGGCACAAAGGGTTTAAGACTGGTCCAGTATTACAGAGCTAGCAAATGTCTAAATAAAATCTTGCTAAAGTAAGATCTGAACTCACATTTTTTTGACTCCAAAGCTATTCCACACAGGTCTGTGGAGGTTTAGCTGTTGGCAGCCAATGTGACAAGCATGGCACTTCTGTAAGAACTTATTAATGCATCTTATTATACTTTAAGTGGATTTTGTCCATGCTGTTTCAATCAAGCTTAATTTCAGTTATAAAACTTTGATTAAAATATGATGACTTTGTACAGATACTGTGAGAGCTGTCCTGAAACAATCCAAAATGTTGTCATCATGAAGAAGTGTGTTAATTTTTTCAGATATTAAAAATTCCAAATGACAAAATCTGAGTAAGTGGTTTTCAACCCCTCACTGACCTACTAGGGAATGGAATCATCAGTTCTGTAGCTTAACTATGATACAATGAACCTGTCTATGATGTATCCTACCAGGAGAATATAAGATCCTTGTGGGCAGAGAAATTCTTTTGGATTTCCAAGGTCTTACATGTAAGTAGTTCTGTGTTGAACTGAACTGTGAAAATATGGGAATTCATCCTTATAAAGAACTCCCTCACATGGAAAGGTCCTCTACCAATAGATAGGAACCTATATGTCTTAGCAGATAAGTCCCAGAATGAACCAAATTCAGGTGAAGTAAGTTGCTCAGGGTCACCCAGGGTGTAAATATCAGAGGCTATATTTGATTTTGGATATTTCTATGAGGCATTTCCTGACCTCTCCCTCCAGTTACCTCTCCTACTTCCAACGTACTTTGCATTTCTCTAATGTATATGTATATGCACTTTATATGTACTCATGATGTGTAGGGTATGTTCAGGGAAGACCAGTACCTTTGATGTGTTGGCTACCAAGCCCTTTTTGGGGGCTCTTTCTACCTTTGGTGTCCACCTGCTCCACCTAACTTTCTCCTGTGGCTCCAAGAAGCTGCAGCATGCAGTATACACCCCTGTAAACTGTTTCAGTAGATGGGCCAAACCAGGTTGAGGGCAACCAA
Organism: Bettongia penicillata ogilbyi; assembly: GCA_023548195.1. NCBI lineage: Eukaryota > Metazoa > Chordata > Mammalia > Diprotodontia > Potoroidae > Bettongia > Bettongia penicillata. The sequence continues at coordinate 6,880,951 of JAJHZJ010000595.1, forward strand.
GGGATCTCAAACCCATTGGTGAGTTAGGGGGGTGTCTACCCCAAGCATGTGAAGACTTTCTCTGGTGGAATGGGCAGATGAGAACAGTTTGTTCCAACGGCCATGAAGGCAGCTGAAGCAGGCGATGTGGAGCGCTTAGAGCTTGGTTAGCCACCAAAGACACCAAAGTCATCAACTGTATCTTGAGCCATTGCCAGCCATCTTGACTCTGTCCTGCCACTACACTTTGATGACTCTGGAGGAGGGTGTGACGCTGATGACTTTGTGAAACTCTGCATCACTTAAATCCAATTCATGCTCGAATCAAAAGACATCACCCATACCGTTTTACTATGATGCCTCAAAATCCTGTGGTGACAGGCAAGTGATGAAGCAGCAGATGCGGATACACTGGGAACTGTAGTCATGATCCTGCACACAGGCGGCCCAGGTCATAGGGTCATTTCTCACTGAAAGCAGCAGTGGGACTCAGCAGCCCCCTGGGTGTCTGAGAAGCTTTTTATGGATCGCACTAATCACCTTCTTGTATGAGGAAGAGGGCTAGAAAAGATGCCCTAAAAATTGTCTGTTTACTTAACCCTGGCCTGATTACCATGGCAGGAGGGGAATCCCACTCTGCGGTTGAAACACAAAAAAAATGTACAAAAACATCTGCAGAGATGATTCCACTAACCACTGGCACATGGAACATGCACACACTTAATACATAACACAAAATCCGGTAGACCTCAAAGATGAACTGCTGTTGTTGCAAGAGAACTCAACAGGTATTGCATCAAAATAGCAGCCCTGAGTGAAACAAGGTTGGCAAATGAAAGCCAGCTTACTGAAGTTGGAGCTGGATACACATTTTTCTGGAGTGGCCACAGTGAAGAGGAGCACCATGAAGCTGGCATAGGTTTTGCAATCAAAAGTCAGCAAACTGGTATACCTGCCAAAAGAAGTGAATGGCAGGCTCATGACAATATGATTGCCACTTGCAGGAAAACACCATGCCACCATCATCAGTGCCTATGCTGTCACCCTGCCAAACCCTGATGAGGTTGAAGAAAAATTTTATGAAGACCTAGAGACTCTTATCATCAGTGTGCCAAAAGAATACAAGCTTATAATTCTGAGTGACTTTAATGCTAGAGTAGGCTCAGACTGCCAGACTTGGCAGGGAGTCCTAGGGAGGAATGGAGTTGGAAACAGCAACAGCAAAGGTCATTTGCTGCTGAAGACTTGTGCATTGCATGACCTTCTCATCACCAATACTGTTTTCCATTTACCTAAATACAATGAAACTTCATGGATGCACCGTTGCAGCAAACATTGGCATTTAATAGATTATGTGATTGTAAGGAGAAGAGGCAGACAAGATGTGAGAGTGACAAAGGCAATGTGTGGTGCAGAGTGCTGGACTGATCATAGACTTATCCTTTCCAAGCTAAACATTCATATTCATCAAAAGTACCACCCCCAAGAAAAAAAACAATTACCAGAAGAATTAATGTCAACAAATTAGAGCTCTTCTCTGAATGTGAACAGTTTGTTGCTTACTTGGAGGGAAAGTTGAACCAATACAGAGTTGCAACAGTGGAGCAGAAAAGGAGTGGGTAGCTTTCAGAGATTTGGTGTACAGCACTGCATTTGCTCATCTGGTCAGAACACTTGCAAACACCAAGACTGGTTTGATGAAAATGATGGGGAAATTCAGAAGCTGCTAAATGAAAAATAAGAACTCCACAGGATATATCAGAGTAGGATAGTTCATCCATCTCTAAGAAGGCAACATTTAATTCCATCAAAAGTAAAGTATAAGCAAAGCTTAGAGAGATGCTGGATTCCTGGCTCAGTAAGAAGGCAGATGAAATTCAGTTTTATGCTGATAGTAATAATCCAAAGAGATTTTACGATTCTCTAAAAGCTATTTATGGACTCCAAACCTATGTTGCATAACAACTACTCAGTGTTGATGGAGTCACATTGATTAGTGATAAGGACATGATCCTAGAGAGATGGGCTGAACACTTCCACAGTGTTCTCAACAGACCATCATCACTCAATGCTGAGGCCACTGACCGTTTACCTCAGGTTGAAGTCAATCCCTCCTTAGCTAAACTTCCAACTGAAGAAGAGGTTTTGAGGGTCATTAGGCTCCTCTCATGTGGCAAAGCACTTGATGCTGATTCTATTCCAGCTGAGATTTACAAGGTAGGGGGACCGTTGCTCATACAAAATATTGTATGAAATATGCCAGGTTATATGTCAACAGGAAGTTATCCCTCAGGAGTTCAAGGATGCCTCCATTCTCCATCTTTATAAAGGTAGAGGGAATAGATTGTCCTGCAACAATCATGGGGGGAATGTCTCTCTCTTAGTTATTTCTGACAAGATTCTTGCTAGAGTCCTCCTTAATGGGCTGATCTTTCACCTGGAAGATGGTCATATACCTGAGAGCCCATGTGGCTTCAGAAAGGGCCAAGGAACAATCGATATAGTTTTTGATGCCTGACAACTGCAGCAGAAATGCCAGGAGCAGAACAGAGGTCTGTGCACAACTTTTGTAGATCTGACTAAGGCCTTTGACACTGTTAGTCATGAGGGCTTATGGAAAACTATATCAAAATTTGCATTGTATGTCAATTTCATGATGGCGTGTTTGCCCAGATTCTGGATAGTGGACAAAGCTCTCGTGTCTTCCCAGTCACCAACAGGATTGTGAAACAGGGCTGTGTGCTTGCTCCCATGCTTTTTAGCATGATGTTTTCAGCCATGTTGATAAATGCTTTTAATGAGGATGAACATGGCATCAAGGTCAACTACCATATTGATGTGTAAGTTCTTCAATTTGAAAAGACTACAAGCCAAGACCAAAGTGGAGCGAGTGTTGGTGCATGATTTTCTGTTTGCAGATGATTGTTCACTCAATGCAGCCTCTGAAGCTGAGATGCAACAAACTATGGATCAATCCTCTGCTGCCTATGCTCATTTTGGCCTAATAATCAACACCAAGAAAACACAGGTGCTCCATCAGCCACCACCACACCATTGGTTACAACAAATGGAGAAGTTTTGAATGCTGTGGATAAGTTCATTTACCTTGGTAGTGTACTTTCCAGGGATGTACACACTGACAATGAGTTTGATGCACACATTGCCAGAGCTAGCTCAGTGTTTGGGAGACTCTGAAGAAAAGTTTGGGAGAGAAGAGGTATTAGACTGACTAACAAAATGAAAGTTTACAGAGCCATTGTGCCAACCTCATTGTTGCATGCCCATGAAACTTGAACAGTCTACCAGCGCCATGCCAGAAATTGCTTCCATTTGAACTGTCTTAGGAAGATTATGGAGATCACCTGGCAGAACAAGGCATCAGTCACTGAGGTCCTTGCTCGAACTAAACTTCCAAGCATTCAAACTGTGCTTCAGAGAGTGCAACTATGATAGGCTGGCCATGGTATTCGAATGCAAAATGTACACTTGCCAAAAAGACTATTTTATGGAGAACTCGCATGGGGCAGGTGATCACATGGTGGTCAGAAGAAGCTATACAAGGACACTCTCAAGGTCTCCCTCAAGAATTGTGGATTTGATTGTGGGACATGAGAGACACTGGCACAGGATTCTCAGCATGGCATGTGCACAGCAGAAAAGGTGCTGGGCTCTATGAGCAAAGCAGAGTTGAAACAGCACAAAGGAAATGTAGGTTGCACAAATTTGGAATAACCCTCCCAAATGTTCACTCTGACTATCTGTGCCCAATCTGTGGTAGAGCATTCCGAGCTCATATTGTTCTGATCAGCCACAGTCGGTCACATGGAAATTTCACTTTATCGTGGTGATGTCACTTTGATCCTTTTCGAGAACGAAGGATAACAACCAACTAGATATAATCATATGCATGAGAATATCTTTTCTGCTTTGTTGGAATATAAGTTGCTTGATAATATGGGATAGTTTCTTTTTTTGTTTCTGTACCAGCAATGTCCACAATACAGTTTTTGTTGTTCAGTAGTTTTCAGTTATATCTAACTCTTTGTGATCCCATTAGGGGTTTTCTTTTTGCCCCCAATTTTTTTTACCATTTTTATTTAAAGTTTTGAATGTTAAATTCTATCCCTCTTTCCTCTCTCCTTATCTCCCCTCCTCTCTGAGACAGTCAACAGTCAGATATAGGTTGTACATGTGCAGTATGTAAAATATTTCCACATTAGTCATTTTCTAAGAAAGAAAGTGAAAAATAGCATGCTTCAATCTATGTCAGTTATTTTTCTGCAAGTGGATAGTATGCTTCATCACGAGTCTTTTGGGATTGCGTTGGATCATTGTATTGCTGAGAACAGCTAAGTCATTTATGATTCATTGTCAAACAAAATTGCTGTTACTGTGAACTACATTCTCCTGGTTCTGTTCACTTCACTATGCATCATTTCATGTAAATCATTCCAAGTTTTTCTGAAATCACTCTGCCTTTCACTTCTTATAGCACAATAATATTCTGTTACATTGTACACCAACCTTGTTTATCCATTCCCCAATGGATGGGCATCCTTTGGATTTCCAATTTTTAGTGACCAATAAAAAAAAAGCTGCTAGAAATATTGTTGTACAAATAGGTCCCTTTCTCTTTGTTTGATGTCTTTGGGAAATAAATTTTATAGCTGTTTGGGCATAGTTCCAAATTGCTCTCCAGAATGGTTCAATCAGTTCACAACGCTACCAACAGCACATTAGCGTTCCAGTTTTTCCATATCCCCTCAAACATCCACAGTTTCCTATTTTTATCATATTAGCCAGTCTTATAGGTGTGAAGTAGTACCTCAGAGTTATCTTAATTTGCATTTCTCTGATGAATAGTGATTTAGAACATTTTTCCATATGACTATAGATAGTTTTAACTTCTTTTTCTGAAAACTCCCTGTTCATATTCTTTGATCATTTCTCAATTGAGGAATGATTTGTATTCTTATAAATTTGACACGGTTCTATATATATTTGAGAAATGAGATCTTTATCACAGATATTTGTTGCAAGAATTTCCCCCTCAGTTTTCTGCTTTCCTTATAATGTTAGTTGCATTGGCTTTGTTTGTGCAACAACTTTTTAATTTTACATAATCAAAAATTATCTATTTTACATTTTGTAATGTGCTCTATATCTTCTTTTGTCCTAATTTCTTCCATTTGAGGTTTTTTGGCAAAGATACTGGAAGGGTTTGCTATTTCCTTCTCCTGCTCGTTTTATAGATGGAGAAATTGAGGCAAATAGAGTCGAAGGGTTTATCCAGGGTCACACAGCTAGTAAGCATCTGAAGCCAGATGTGAGCTCAGGTCTTCCTGATTCCAGGCCTGGAACTCTATCCACTATACCACCTAATTGCACTCAGAATGCAGTAGGTACTTAAAGGATTTCTGATAGACTGACTTCTGCCTCCAATCCCAGTACTTCACACCACTGCTTACATCTTATATCAAAAGTAGAAGGCTGGAACCAAGCAGATGTGTGGTGATTTCATTGTAGGAACACTTCAGTCTGACTCAGTACTAGGAGGATCTGCTATCTTGCCTTGAGCAATGAATAAAACTTGGTGGTTGGTAGGATGATACATCAAATATAGGCTACGTATTGTGCTCAATAAGATGATGTGATCAGGAATTCTTTAATTCTTTTGCAAGGCTGATTTCTGGTTAAGGCTCATTGGTGAACAGTAGGGAGGTATGGTGTGGTTTAGTGAGAAGGCTGATTTTACTCTGTAGAATACCATTGTTTATAGCAACCCCCTCTATCTCACTTTATCTTCAACAGAGGAATAGGAAATTCTAAAGCCATTTAACAGAACTGGTCTTTCTGAACGTTCTATCATGAGAGCAAAGAAAGTTAACAGAACAATCTTTGAAACATTTTGCTTCATCATACGAGGAGAAAACTAAGGACAGTAAGGACTGGATAATATTGAGGAGATGGAGGGAATTATGGGGAACATGGCACAAAGAAGAAAAGGTAGCATAGGGAAAGAGATAGCCAAAAGACCCACAGGCCAAATCCTTCCATCAAGCAAACATTTCAAGCTACAGGGAGCTTGGAAGTCATAGGATCATAGACAAAAAGTTTTAAGGGACCTCAGATAACATCTAACCCTTCTTAATTTGACAGATGACCTAACATAGGCTTGTAGAGGTTAAGTCACTTGCCTAGATCACCCAGGGAGTGACAGAGGTGTAATTTAAACCGAGGTCCTCAGACCTCTCAACACATGTCCAAGGAACCATGCTGTAATGATTACAAAATGTTCAATGACAAATTCAAATTCAAAAAAATTAATGAGAAAAAAGTTATATTGTGTAATGGGAATACAAAGAGAAAAAATATATTATCAAGTTGGAAGGTCAATTTCATTTACTTTCTCCTAGTGCCTAAATAGTAGTTCCTTCCATAGGACAGGTGACAAGTGGCTGCTGCCCAGCCTTTGCTTGAAGACTTCTCCAGAGAAGCTACCTTTCCAAGAAGTCCATTCTGTTTTAGGACAGCTCAAATGGTCAAGAAGTCCCTGCTGATATCAAGACACAATTAGCCTCTTTGTAGGTTCTGCCCGTTACTCCTAGCTCAGCCCTCTGAAAATCCTGACTTCAAGTTCTTTACATTCTATGATAAGGAAAATTTTAAGTGCCATTTAACAGTCTTTTGTGCTCTAGACAGAACAAAAAACTCCATAATTAACAATTCACTACAACAATTTTTTAAGGAGGACCAGAAATTATTGTGAAGGATTGACTCCATAGTGTCTAATGCCCATTTACGAACCTACGATGTAACGTGAACACAAAAGAAAATTTGTTGTAGTAGCATGGGCTATTTGCAACAGAAGCCCAATCTTGCACCCCTTGATGAGAAGGCAAATACTGTAGAAATCTTCTATTTGGGAGGGGTGGGGGGGCTAAAGGCTGGAAACCACATGCCACACAGGAGAGCAATCCATTAATAAGTATAATAATCCATTATTAGGCAAGGATGAAGGGTGCTGAATGGTATTGTACCACCTTTGGGTAAGGCACTGGGGTACAAAGACAAAAAGCTAGCAATTCTGGCTCTTACAGAGCTTACTTTCTCCTGGGGGAGACAAATATGTTCACATATGCATATAAACAGGAGAAATAAAATGTACTTTATGGAGGGAAGGAACTAGATTCTAGGCCAGGTAGGAAGACTTCATAAAGAAGGAGCTATCTAAGCTGAACCATGAAGAAAATGAGGAAGGAAGCAAATAAGCATTTATGAAATACCTAATATGCACCAAGGATTGTGCTAAGTCCCCTACAAAAATTATCTCATTTGGGAGGTAGGTGCTATTATTATCCAAATTTTATAGCTAAAGAAACTGAGATAGACAGATGTTAAATGATTTGCCCAGGGTCACACAGCTAGTAAATGTCTGATACCAGATTTAAACTCAGGTTTTCCTGCCTCTAGGCCCAGCACTCTATCCAATGAACCACTTAACCTGCCTCTATCTAGGGATTACTACCATCATGCTTGTTCCGCCTGCACCCCCCTCCCCCCATTCTTTTCTTTCCTTTTTTTAAAGGCAATTAGGTAGTACACTGGACAGACTGCTGGACCTAGAATGAGGATGATCTGAGTTTAAATTCAGTCTCACACGTTCTCACACATTATCTGTGTGACACACAGCAAGTCTCACTTAACTTTTGTATAACTCACTTCTGATAACCATAAAATAAGTATGGTAATACCATTTATCTCCCAGGGTTGTTGTGAAGATAGAACAAGATTATTTTTATAAAAATCTCATGCAGACCTTAATTCTACAAGAGCTACCCATCATTTTTTTCTTCATATCAGCAACTAACACAATGCCCTGCACATAGTAGCTATTTAACAAATGTTCTGAATTTTCTTTGCCAAAGATAGTAGAGGCAAATATCTTGATATTTATTTTACAAATAACAACACTGGAAAGTTTGAATGAACATCTGCCTTTTTCAATTCTGTGTTTATTGAATACTGAAACAGATCTCAAAAATCTCTAGGTTCTTGTTCATTAAAAAAAAATTAACCAGATGCTGAAATTTTGTTTCACAAAATAATTAACTCATAATAAACGAGTTGTGGACCAGAATCCAAAATAAGGTACATCTTTTATACTAGGTAAAGACGGTTACAGGGAGAAAAAGAAGAAGGGAACTGGTAAGAGCCTGGAATCAGAGCCAGAGGATCTAGATGTTTGGTTCCCATCTCTGCTTCTTATTACTTATGTGGTCTCAAGTAAATCAATTCATATTCTCTGGTTGTTCTCATCTATAAATGGAGGTAAGAGGGCTAAGTAACTGCTAAGGTCCTTTCTAGCTGAAAATCTTATAATTCTAAAAGTAACTATAATAGAAGTCCTGTTGCACAATAATCTTACAACTAATTATGAACCTCAGAAGAAAGCAATAGGGATATCATCAAGAAGGCAGCCAAATTCTAGGTGACCGTACAGATATTTAATAAAAAATTCAGTAATTTATTGGGGAAAATAAAATATACATCTAGATATGCATTTATAAGATGCTTAGCATTCACAGTATTATTCTAGGCCCTTTGGGGTGAAGGATGATCGTAAAGAAATAAAAGAACAACTCATATCCTGAAGAAGCTTACAATTTAGATGAGGTCAGGCCTCACTTATTAGCTTATGTTTATCCTTCATTTATTTTCCTTAGGAAGATAAGATGGGCTGGCCATATGAAAAGTGTAAGGGATGACATGTGAAGGGCCCAAGTGGAACATTCCACTGGGTCCCCTATGATATCAGTAGAAATCAAGGATGGATAGGCAAGGATGAGTTTCAATTTATATCATGGGAGGTATCTCTTAAATGGATAAGATTAAAGATCCAATGGAGAATTAGAATAATTATTTCTCAATCATACCATTTTGTGTAAAAATTCAAGATTACAATGTCCCTTACTTTAAGCAACATTACTCAAGAAAGTGATAATTGGCTAAAAGAAAATGGAAATGTCATGAGATCTAGTTTCCAAATGATTTTTCCACTTTTTGCTATGTAATTTAAGCCAAGTAATATTTAAATTTAAACATTAAATCACAGATACAAACTGCCTCTTACAAATGTTCAAGGTATTGCTCTAGGCTTTACATATATAAACATGAACCAAATAGTGGCTCCAGGAGTATATGGCCCATCAGAGCTGTGCAACAGGCACACAAATAAGGCAAGGCAAAGTGATTTGAAGAAAGTGATCACACTAACACCCGGGAGAAATCAAAGAGGATTCTTAGAGGAGATAGCTCAGGAGGATGAAAGAAAGGAGGGATTCACTTAGACAGATGTCAGGAGGGAGCATGTTCCAGGTACAGGAACAGCAAATGCAAGGTGGAGGGAGATGAAACACCCAGTACAGGAAACAGCAATGTGGTTGTAACAAAGAATGTGTGAAAGGAGGTCTTACGAAACTGTCTGGAGAAGCAGGTTGGAGTCAGATGGAGAAGGTCATTACAAGCTAAAGAAGGACATGGCTCCATTAACTGGGTGAGCATGTCCATTGGCTGCCTATCCTTTCTGGGAAGCTCTCCCTTCTCATCTCTGCCTTGTAGCTTCCCTGGCCTCCTTCAAGCCTCAATGAATGTCCTACTCTCTGTAAGAAGCTTTCCTACTCCTTCCTTTACCTTTCCTCTGCTGATTATCTTAATTGTTTCCTTTCTATATAATGTTTGTGGGGCAGTGAGGTGGCACAGTGAATAGAGAGCAGGGTCTGGAGTCAAGAAGACATGAGTTCAAATCTAGCCTCAGACACTGACTAGCTGTGTGACCCTGGTCAAGTCACTTCACTCTGTTTGCTTCAGTTTCCTCATCTGTAAAATGAACTGGAAAAGGAAATGGCAAGCCATTCCTGTATCTTTGCCAAGAAAACCCCAAATGGAGTCAAGAAAAATCAGACATGAATGAAACACGATTGAATGATATCTTGTTTATACATAGTTGCTTCCATGTTGTTTCTCTCATTAGAGTACGAACTCCATGTAGTGGCTATGTACTAGTCCTAGAGTACAAGAGCAGGAGTTGTTGCTGTTTGTTTTTGCTTTTTGTTTTTTTAAATTTTTCCTTTATTCATGTCCCTAGTCCCTAGCACAGTGTCTGGCACATAGTAGGTACTTAATAACATGCACAACCAACAGAGATAGTAATGTATCTGGGTTGGGTGTACACTTGACTTCCATTATAACTTTTTGCACCATAGATAACCCTCCTCCTCTACAATTCTGGATGACTTCTTGATTCAGGGAAACACAGATTGAAAAATGCTGCTAAGGAAAACTGGTATAGGCATGTCAATGGTTCATTAAGACATATCATGATCCTCCCCTTGACAAAGAACTCAAAAGTCAAGTAACTGGCTGAGAAAACGTCCAAAAAAGGGAAAAAGAATAAGACAACAGAAGGTTACTTTCTTGGCGAGCAGGTATTTTCTTCCATCCTATTGGATGAGGAGGAACAATTTAGGTCTTCAGAGGAAATCCTTCAAAAAGAATTTTGAAGATCAAAAGAGAGGTGGAAGAAAAATTGGGAAGAAAAATGAGAGCAATGCAAGAAAATCATGAAAAGCAAGTCAACAGTTTGCTGAAGGAGACCCAAAAAATGCTGAAGAAAATAACACCATTAAAAATAGAACATCTTTAAAAATAGACTAGCTCAAATAGCAAAAGGGGCCCAAAAAGTCAATGAGGAGAAGAATGCTTTAAAAAGCAGAATTAGCCAAATGGAAAGGAGGTTCAAAACCTCACTAGAGAAAATAGTTCTTTAAAAATTAGAATGGAGTAGATGGAAGCAAATGACTTTATGAGAAACCAAGAAATTACAAAACAAAATGAAAAGAATGAAAAAATAGAAGACAATGTGAAATATCTCACTGGTAAAACAACTGACCTGGAAAATAGATTTAGGCTAGACAATTTAAAAATTATGGGATTTCCTGAAAGCCATGATCAAAAAAAAGATCCCAGACATCATCTTTTATGAAATTATCAAGGAAAAATGCTCTGATATTCTGGAACCAGAAGGTAAAATAAATATTGAAAGGATTCAATGATCACCTCCTGAAAGAGATCCAAAAAGGAAAACTTCTAGGATTATTGTAGCCAAAACCCAGAGTTCTCAGGTCATTGAGCAAATATTGCAAGCATCCAGAAAGAACCAATTTGAGTATTGTGGAAATATAATCAGGGTAACACAGGATCTAGCAGCTTCTACATTAAGGGATCAAAAGACTTGGAATAGGACATTTCAGAAGTCACAGGAACTAGGACTAAAACAACTCAATATAATACTTCAAGGGAAAAATAGTCATTCAACAAAATAGATGACTTTCAAGCATTTCTGATGAAAAGACCAGAGTTGAATAGAAAATTTGATGTTCAAACACAAGAATCAAGAGAAGAATGAAAAGGTAAACAGGAAAGAAAAATCATAAGGGACTTACTAAAGTTGAACTGTTTACATTCCTATATGGAAAGATAGTATTTGTAATTCTTGAAACTATTCTCAGTATCTGGGTAGTTGGAGGGATTTTATACACACACACACACACACACAGAGACACAGACAGAGGAAACAGAGTGAATTGAATAGGAAGGGATGATATCTAAATAAATAAAATTAAGGGGTGAGAAGATTATATTGGGAGGAAAAAGGGAGAAATGGAATGGGGCAAATTATCTCTCATAAAAAAGGCAAGAAAAAGCTTTTTCAATGGAGGGGAAAAGGGGGAGGTGAGAGGGGAAAAATGAAGCTTATTCTCATCACATTTGGCTTAAGGAGGGAATAACATGCACACTCAATTTGGTATGAAAATCTATCTTCTACTACAGGAAAGTCGGGAAGAAGGGGATAAGTGGGATGTGGGGGATGACAGAAGGGAGGGCAAAAGGAGGAGGGGGTAATTAGAAGTAAACACTTTTGGGGAAAGATAAGGTCAAAAGAGAGAATAGAATAAATGGGGGGCAGGTTAGGATGGAGGGAAATATAGTTAGTCTTTCACAATATGACTATTATGGAAGTCTTCAGCAAAACTACATATATACAGCCTATATTGAATTGCTTGCCTTCTCAGTGGGGATGGGTGGGGAGGGAGGAAGGGAGAGAACTTAGAACTCAAAGTTTTAGGAAGGAATGTTGAGAATTGTTTTTGCATGTAATTGGGAAATAAGAAATATAGGTAATGGGGTATAGAAATCTATCTTGCTGTGCAAGAGAAGAGAAAAGATGGGGATAAATGATAAAGCCCTCTCCCTTGTGTAACAGGAAGATAGGCCAACAAAAGTCCAGTCTTTAGTGCATGTTTGGGATTTGCCCTTCATGGTGGGTTATACAAAACATACCCAGATGTTCTCTGCCCAGTTTCAAACTGACATATGAGGCTTGGCAAGCCTATTTCTGGGCATGAGTGACTAAGGGGCTAGTACTGGGGATAAAGAGTCTTTCAGCTGTCTGAGGGGATAGATAGGTTGCTGATCTAAAACTGGGATAGACACACTAGTCATGATCGTGTGTGTATGTTCATGCATGTGTGCATGTGTGTGTGCATGTATGCATGTGTGTATGCATATTTGCATGTGTTTGCTTTCCTCTCAGGTAGTAGGGGAGGCTTATGATTCTAAGCTGTCATGATTGGAGGACACTGGGTGATCAGTCTCCTGAATGATCCCTACAGGTCCCTGAGCATATGTCACTTATGTCTCTTTTGAGTTTATTCATTCTTGACCTTAGATGAATGACAATTCTGAAAGAAGAGTGAACAGGGAAGTGGGAGATTGATTAAAGTGATCATTGCAACTGGTGTTGATAGATTCTGAGGGGCTGACCTCAGAGAAAATGTCTTTTGATGGAGGTGGAAAGTCAGCCCTCAAGGTAAGCAGCAGCTTCAGGGGTTTTAAGTCTCCATGATGGAAAGAAGGCTACCTATGAAAATAGAATGATCAAAGTTTTGTTCTTCCACTTCTCAATGCTTTGTGGAAACTCTGGCTTTTGTGCTATCAGTTCAAGGCTCTCACAGTAAGAGCTGAGAGACATGGGACAACAGCTTTGGAGAAAGAGGACTTGGGTTCTAATGCTACCTCTGATGCTAATTGCCTATGTGATCTTATAAGCAAATCATTTAACATCATTGCACCTGGATTTACTCATCTGTAAAATGATAAGAGTTAGACCAGAAGACACTGTAAGTCTGTGGTCTTACAATGATACTATATTTCTGATACTTAGAAGGGTTAAAATGGAGGGGGGAAAAGGGGAAAGGGGGAAGGGGAAAATGCTTTTTACTATCAAGAGATCTCAACCCTGAATATTGCACACATAGAAAATATGTTAGAACAGAACTGCACAAAGTCAACTCTGGACATCAGATTTGTGAATTAGTATGTGCAATTTACACTATAGAAATTATTTAAAATAATCATATAATCAGATTATCAGTTTTTCTAACTAGAAAAGAAAATTGGACAACCTAATGTCAAATCTTCCGTACTAAATAAGCCCCAGCTGCCAAATTGAATGTTAAGTGTAAAATTTATGTGGCTGGGCCTAGAAACTAGGCTCCAGGGTATGGGTGAGGAGCTGATCCTTTGTGTGAAATGTTAATTACTGCCAGTGAAAACTATTTTGACATGACTGAGTAGGAGGATGATTTATGATGAGAGACAAACATGAGCACCCAAACATTTATATGTAGGCAAAAATTCCATTTTTGCAGAGCTTCTGAGGCAAGTGCACTACAGATTTTTATGTCTCAGGAGTACCATGACTTACATCTTCCCCAAATCTGGAAATGTCATTTTACAAAGAGCCCCAAGAACAAAAACCAATCATTATTCATAGCGAATACTAAGTTAAATATCCAGAAAATCAGTCCCTTTGCTTCCACATTCAATTTCCAACCACATCAATTAAATTGTGAAAACCCAATATGTTGGTTTCTATGACAACCTGGACATTTGTTTAATGAAGCTGCCTTTAAAAAAAAGTAAATATTCCAGACTTTGGGTACTTCATCGATATCATCTTACCAACTGCTAAGCTTGGTTTATTCCTCACACATCGGGTTGTGTTTGGACAACTAATGTGTTCCCATCTGCAACAAGTTGGCTTGAACCTGAGCTGTATTCCTACCCCTCATGATGGCCTGGTTAAATGCAGGACTATTCAATGCTAGGTTGCTCTGTCGGCTTAGGGAGTATTTTGAGTTCTTTGGAGGGAAAGCTCTGAGGAAAACGTGTCAAACAACAAACTAAGCACAACTAAATTGAGCTACCAACCGCCTGGAGGATTCTAAGAAATGACATATTTTCTTTGTATGTCTTCTTCACATTCTTAGACAAATCAGGGACTTTTGGGGCATGAAGAGAGCTTGGAGAACTCAATTTTGTAGGATGTGGAGGTGGAAGGCAGCTAGAGGTTATGTGGAGTGATCTCCTTGTTGGAGAAACTATGTCCTGGAGAGAGAAGATCAAGGACTTGAAGCTGGCAGGGACCTTCGAAGTCTTCCAGCTCAAGGTCATTTTAGAGATGAAGACAGTGAGACAGGCGGCCACGGGATGCCAGATTTAGAGCCGGGAGGCATTTTGGAAGCCTTTAAACCACCCCCTTCATTTTATAAATGAGAAAACTCAGAGACTATGTGAAAGTCACAAGACAGGTAGTCATTACGGAGCTGGGATATGAAGCCAGAGTTTTTAACTCCAGTTTGGGTTTCTTTCCTCTTCTACCTTGTGTGGTTCAGCCTCTTCACCTTGGTGGGTTTTTAAATGTTACTGATGTCATACTTTCTTACATTGCTATCGGTGCTACATATTTTATATACATCTTTATTCCTCCTTAAACCCATGATTAAACTTCCCCTTAAAAAAAGAAAAAAAGAAAAGTAAAAAAAGCCAAGATACATTTGAAAATGGATGCCACATTCTCAACAGACACTTATTAAGGGACTACCGTGTGCCAGACAACATGTTAAGCTCAGGGATACAAATACCAAATTGAGGTACTCTTTTGCCTTCAAAGAGTGTAACATTCTATCAGGAAAGAAAGGGTAGATGTAACCCCAACATCAACAACCCTTCCCGTGTGTCCTAAAGAGGTAAGAGAGTTTTCCAAACATAAAAGTCAGTGTGGAGAGAAGGGGGGAAGAGGGAAAGAAAGGGGAGAGAGAAAAAGAGGGGGAGGGAGGGAGAGAAAGAGGAAGGAAGGGAGCAAGGGAAAGAGAGGGAGGCAGGGAAGGAGAGAGAGAGCTTATGTGAGAGTGAGAGAGATTATATGGCTGTATAGGAGAGATGAGAGAAAAAATAACTATATTCCTTTTCTGAGAAATTGTAACCGTCAAAAAGAGACTGTAGAGACATTTTGGAAAGAGTTAATTGTAAATCTTATTTTAGAAATACCTTTACGAAGAGAATTCTTGAGGAGAAACTGTCTTTTTGGAAGAGCCGAATGGTCAGTCTGTTTCTAGTTGAAGGGAAGTTGCTCTTATTCTTACTGTAATACACTGTTGAAATAGCTGTTTCTGTTTTTTACACCGTTAATATATCATTTAGCTATTAACACAAATCTTTAAGTTTGTGGTACTAGGGTTTATATTGAAAGAGAAATGTGAAAGTTTATGGGAAAAAAAGGGTGGGAGTTACTTTAATTAGCTGTTTCAGGAGCTCAATTGATTAGACCTCGTGTACACTACTTTTAGGCAGGTAGGTGGTGCAGTGGATAGAGTACCTTGCCTAAAGTCAGAAAGACTCACCTTCCTGAGTTCAAATTCATCCTCAGACACTTGCTAGCTATGTGACCCTTGGCAAATCACTTAACCTCTGTCTGCCTCAATTTTCTCAACTGTAAAATGGGGATAATAACAGCATTTACATTCCATCATTCCATGCATCATATGAGATAACTTTTGAAAAACTATAAAGTGCTTAGCACATTCTGGCACATAGTAGGTGCTATATAAATGGGTTTTCACTTCTTCATATAATATATTGATATAACAATATAATGTGATATGTTATGACACGTGATGCAATGTGACATAACACAGTATAACATGCTATAACATAATATGTTTAGACCTCATTTGGGGTTTTCTTGGCAAAGATACTGGAGTGGTTGGCCATTTCCTTCTCCTGCTCCTTTTACAGATGAGGACACTTAGGCAAACAGGGTTAAGTGACTTGTCCAGGGTTACACAGCTAGTAAGTGTCTGAGGCCAGATTTTAACTCAGGGAGATGAATCTTCCAGATTCCAGGACTGGCCTTCTACTCATCATGTCACTTGGCTGCCCTATTATAAAGTAATATATTCCATATAACAAACTAAGAATATATTTGTATGTCTATATTCATTTCTATATTCACGGATGCTTTGCTTCTCCTTTCCCATATTCAGATTAGCAGTTTACCTGTGATTTCAAATTTCAGAGAAGGACTGAAAAGTTAAAGACCTTATTCAGGGTCACACAGTACAAGAGTCCAAGACAATACTTAACCTATGGATTTCCGGAGATTGGCCCACTATCTGCTTCACTAAATAGTCTCTCAAAATGTTCTATTACAGACTATCTTTGCCTGAATTATAATTGCCAATCGATCATTTCTAATGCACACAATAGAAACAGAGAAAGCCATTTTCCCAAATGGACTACAGAGTTGGGCTATCTAATGAGCCTTGGAAAACAATAGCAAACACTCCTTTAGTGGACTGAGAGCTTTCCTAGAGATGATGTGCTTAGCATTTCTGTTCACAAGGTTTAAAGGGAACTCCCAACTCCAAAGGACCAGAGTGATTTTCTATGCCCAGTAGTTTTCTATCAACAAGAAAGGATTGTTTTGAAATGACCTGAGTTTGCCTTGCTGGTCCAGGCAAGTCTTGCAGAGTGGCTGAGTCTCATTTTCCTTAGGTTCCAACTGTCCAACATGCACGCTAAAGCTAAGCAAACCATCAGTATGGTTCTTAGTCCTTTTGCTAATGATAACTCTTAGCAATTCCAGCAGAATATAAACTCTTTGAGGGCAGGGGATTGTTGGAATTTTTGGATTTGTATCATCAGCACCTCCCATGGAGCCATGCACATGTTTGTCTGACTGTTAGGCTGAGAGTAGAGGGAACAAAACTCTGGTCTCTTACATTATAAGGGGGTCAAGCATCAGTTTAATGGGTTTAAGTACTTCTCTTTCTAATTAGTCTTTTTCTTGGGGTCCCCCATGAAAGAATGTAAAGCTTCTTGAGGGCAGGAACTGCTTTATTTTTATCTTTATATCTCCAGCACCTAATACAGGGCCTAGAACACAGTAGTAGTTAATAAATATTTGATTAATATTTACTTTACATGTATTTTGTACATACATATATCTGACAGAGCATAAGCTCCCTGAAGACAGGAAATGTTTTAGTGTGGTTTTTTTGTCTTTATATCCTTAGCATCTACCACACGGCCTAGCATACAGAAGTTGTTAATAGATGTTGTTGATTTATTTTAACTTTACACATGTTTTGTATATACATGTCTACCTCTAACAGAAGGTAAGCCCCCTGTGGGTAGGAACTGCTTTAGTTTTGTCTTTGGATTTCTAGCACCTAACACAGGGCTTGACACATAAGAAGTGTTTAATGATTACCTTACATGTATTTTATATATACATGTCCATGTAAATGTTGTCTGCCCTGAAAGAATATAAGCTCTCTGTGGTTGTTATATGCCTAGTACCTAGCTCTTACCTGACACCTACTTTAAAAATGTATACTAAATGTGATCATAATCAATATATAGACTCTAGCTTTAAAGGTTTATGCATTAATATTGGACCAAGTAGTACTTTAACTAACTTATAATTTAAAATTTCATGACATAAAGGAAAACATATTTACAAATGGAACAACCACTAATTCAAGTATTCATTTCTTAATACAATAAGATAATAAACTTTAGGCCCTGGTTCCTTTGTTTCAAATGAAAAGTGCTACATAATTCAGAGAGTAGTCAGGGAAAGATGGCTTACTGCTTACATTGTACCGAGGCAGAAATGTATCACACACAAACAGCATTGGCATCCTATACTTATTCCAAATATAGGTACTTTCTTTCATGGATCCATTCTCTACAATTCTAGATCCTCTAGCTTCTAGTGACTCCCTCTCCAAGATTACTTTGTGCTTCTGTATTTATTTTGTGCTTTTTGTATATTTTTATGCATGTATATATTGTCTCCTCTGATAGAATATAAGATCTTGGAGGCAGAGGGCTGTTTTATTTCTGTCTTTATGTACTAAGTGCCTTAAACATAAAAATGAGTAATAAAAATTGTTGATTAATTGCTTTAGTCTAGAACCAATGCTAAAGTGGAAACAAAAGTAAAGGCACATGTGGCAAAGGGAAAGATTCCTCCTCGATGATGACTCTATATTTAATTAGCTGCCAGATCTTGAGATCTATGCCTGGATTGTCAGCAGGATCCGAGTTCAAATCTAGCCTCAGGCATTTACTAGCTTTTTGACTTTGGGTAAATCACTTAACTTCTGTTTGCCTCAGTTTCTTCCACTGTAAAACATGGGTAATTATGGTACCTACCTCCAAGGGTTATCATAAGGATCAAATGAGATCTCCATAAAGCACTTAGCACAGAGTGTGGCACACAGTGGGAGCTATATAAGTGCTAGTGATAAGTGACTGATCTACTGCCATAACATTAACACATCTGTCCTCATCTATTAAATAAGGATAACAGTACCTGCCTCACAGGAAGGTTGTCACAATCAAATTAAATAATAGATATAAAGCATCTGATAAAACTGCAGCAAAAAGGAGAGGAAACTGTTTCCTGAAGAGTGATCCTGTCACATGAGGGTAACAATTATGAGAGAGGAAGAGATGTCGATGGGAAGCAGCAGAGATGGGAAGCTGCCACTGCTCCTACAATTTCTCAAACAACATATGGCTGATGCCAAGATATGCAGCAGGAGGATACAAGCTCCAGTCCAAGGCCCGAAGCTACTTGGTTTTAACATAGAATAAAACAGAACACCACACACCCACAATAGATGTATATAGACACATACATGTATATACACACATGTTTATATACATGCATGACTATATACATACATGTAAACAGATATGTTTGTATGCATGTATGCACACACATATATGTGTGTATTTTATATTTATATGTGTGTGTGTGTGTGTGTGTGTGTGTGTGTGTGTAATATAGCACTAACTGGAAATATCCGCTTCATCAGTGAGGAAAGGCAGTGGAGGTATCCTCTTAGTTGCCAATTAAGGAATGAAAGTCAGAAAGCCAGAGAATTTAACTCTAATTATATCACACAATAAAAGTGGTTGGGACAAGGGGACACCCAGTTCAGGTAAGTCTTAGTATCATCAAGGCTGGGGCCAAACTAGTTTAACTAGAAGTAACGTTAGGCACTAAGGATATACAGTAAATAAAACATTAGTTTCATTTATTCATACATTCATTTACTGGTTCAGTGGCCAGAGAGCCCAAGCTCTGGAGTGAGAGCATTTGGGTTCAAATTCCTCCCTCTGGTGCTTATTATCCATGTTACCATGGACAAGTCACTTAACCTCAATGTACCTCTGTTTCTGAATCTGTAAAATGATCAAATTGGACTGGATAGTCTCTGAGGTCCCTCTAGATCAATGGGCTGATCACTGGAAGAATGCTGCAGATACCCCAAATGATGCTCAACTTGTATAATCACCCAAAGTGGGAGACCATCCTGCAGACTTAACATTCTTCTCAATTCTGAGCTCATTCAACAAAAATTATACAGCCCAATCATTATAACTGAGAACAAGAGGCTGCAGCTTTAGGATCACAGAGACGGAACCCTTAGAGGTCATTTAGCACAACAGCTGCATTTTATAGGGCAGATCATCGATGCCCAAAAAGGTTAAGAGACTTGTCCAAAGGACTATCTTTTACAAAGATAGTAAATGGCAAAGCCAAGGTGCAAACCAAGTTTTTCTTACTCCTCTAAAGGCAAAGTCACTGCTCTTCCCATTGATCCTCTCCAAGACCAGTCATTACCTGATGCTACTACAAAATATTGGGTATGAGAGTGGGGATTATTTATTTTGAGAAATCAGTTGCCTTACTTGGATCAAACAAAGAGGTAGGATGAGTGAAGAGTGAGTCATGGACCCATCTGAGCTTCTTCTGGTGACTTGCTTAACCACTTAAATCACTTAACTTTTTGAAGCCTCAGCTTTCTCATTCACAAAAGGGAAGTTTAGACCACATGATCTCTAAGTTTATTTCTAGTTCTACATTTTGACAAATGCTTTAATTGTGCACTGCTCAAAGACAGAACTATTGGTAAGCCAGGGACGTTTCAGAACAACATTTATGCACATTCTCATGGCCTGAAGGGCACTGGAGCCGCCAGTGGAATTCTACAAGGGTTTGCAATTATGAAGACCATTTTGAAACATTCTTCCTTGCTCTTTCCTTTTTTCCCTTCCCACTCATCCTTTTCTGCCTGGCCTCTATAGTGATGACATCCCCAAGCCCACTCTTTCCCACTCTCCTAAAGATGCTTAGTCCCAGGAGTTGTAGTAGCTTCTTTGTATCGCTAATGGCTAGCTTGGTACCTAGCATACAAAGCAATCTGACTCTCATCGTGGTAGATATGCATATTAGAGATGGGACAGCAGGCATAGTGGGTGATGGGCACAGACCTAACCTCCTTAGCTTACCTTGTGGTTAGCTTAGGAATATCTAAGAGTACCTACCTCTCTGAGTTATCTGGATGGCTTTGCTTTCTGTCCAGCTAGCCTACATTCCAGTCTTCATTATACATATCTGTCAGCAGTAAAGCCTTATTGCTTTGGCACTGGTTTTTGGCCACTGAAAAATGGCCTTCTCTCAGTGCTTACTAAATTCTTTTTGAACTGAATCTAAATGTCCTGCAAATGCTCTTACCCAGTGGTACTTAGGAACAGGGGCTGAAGCTCCAGCTTAGGCACCATTCACAAAACAGAGTGGACAAGTGTGTGTGGGGAAAGGGAAGAGATTGGAAAAAACCCCACATGTTTTTTCACCCTTCCTCCCCAGCAACCATCTCAATTCCTACACATTCTCACCAATGCACTTTTCAAATAACACCATGAACAAACTTTGGAATTCACCCAAAACATGGATAACTTTAGTTAGGACCTTTTTTTGTTATGAAGAGTCTATTTTTAAACTTTGTCCTCATGTACTCAATGCAGATCCATAACTAGGGCAGGGAAATCAGGGCTTTCCCACAGGACCCCAAAATATAGAGGGCACTTGTACTCCTTCAGCTGAATTTAGCACCCAGTTGCAAAGAATAACTCATGGAAATATGAAACTACCAGGTGGTGTGCCTTCTCCTAGAGTTGAAACTGGGGCCCAGTACTTTCTTGGTGGCTACACATAGCTGAGTTGTTCACAAACTGGTCCCATTCTACTCCATCCACTTGTGGTTACCTCTTCAGGAGTAGGTTCTCAGAATCCCCCTCTACCCCCCAGGACCTATATCTATCTATCTCCACAAACACACACACACACACACACACACACACCTCCCCCAACTTCTCCCACATATGCCAGGCAATATTTGTCTTGAGGTCTTTCCCTACTCTACTGTCACTAGAATTAAGAGTTTCAGCTCTGACAAGAGCTACTGATATAGACATTATAGATATAGATATGGATATTGATCTACATATGCAGGTCCAAAGATCATGAGATAGATATAGTTGCAGTTGATATGGATACAGACTAAAGAGATGGTATCATTATACCCATAGATGACTAGATTTCCATAGAGTTGGATAACATAGAATATGTAGAATAGAGAACATGCATATGGGCATAGATGATATGAATATAGATAAAAATGATATAGATGATATATGCAGATGTCTATTTCAGACAGAATCTGAGACATGTAGCCTATATCCATTAGGGAGCACCTGACATTTCAAAATTGTCTAATCTAAAAACATTCAGAATTTCACTAACTGATAATCATCTCAAGCTGCATTCAGATCTTTAAAACTCAGTTTGCTAAAGTATCTCTGCTTTTTTTCATCTGATGAATCTTGTAAAGTAATGCATAGCTCTAGATGATGCAATTTTCTAAAATACAGGTTTTAACCAAAGAACAGTGTTTAATGTTAAGTAGTATTTCTTTCTCCTTAAAACACTGTTGGTATAACCTGACATTGAGCAGAGGAAAGCTGTCATCTTTCAGGAAGAAGCATTTCAAACAATCTTGGATTTCCTACAACTTATGCTTCAGTTGTCTATTTGAGAACTTAAAATCAGATATGGCTGCAGTATCAGAAATCTTTTCTGCACTGCTTTCATCTTATGCTTATTCAATTTCATTTATCAATATTATTAATAGTTTCAAATAGTTGACTTTTTTCTCCCTACACTCATAATTTCATTGTTTGGGAATGACTTTGGCTGGGAGTTTCCACCAACAGAGATTGCACCTTATTTTTAACACAGAGTCTTCGATGGTTACCAGAATTTCAGAGAGGGCAAGTGACTTACCCCTGGTCACACAGAAACCAAGCCTTCCTAACTTCAAGGCCAGCTCTGTATTCACTGCATTCATTTTACCAAACTGCATCTTTTTTTATTTTCATTTTTTTGGCAAATAGTATTTTATTTTTTCTAATTACATGTATTTTACATTACATTTTTATATTATTTTATTACATTGCAATATTACATTACATTCATTGTTTGTAAGACAGTGAGTTTCAAATTTTTTCTCCTTCCACTCTCCCCTACCCCAAAGCAGGCAAGCAACTTGATATAGGTTATACAAGTGCAGTCATGTAAACATTTCCACTTCATTCATGTCATGAAAGAAGCATAACAAAAGGGGAAAGCCACCAAAAAACAAAAAAAGTTAAAATAATATGCTTCGATCTGCATTCAGACTCCATAGTTCTTTCTCTGCATATAAATAGTATTTTCCATCATGAGTTTTATAGAATTGTCTTGGACCATTGTGCCACTGAGAAGAGCTAAGTCCATCAAAGTTGGTCATCGAACAATTCTGATGGTGCTTTGTACAGTGTTCCCCTGAGTCTCCTCACTTCACTCAGCATCGGTTCATATAAGTGTTTCCAGGTTTTTGTGAAATCCACCTGCTCATCATTTCTTATGGCACAACAGTATTTCATTACACTCATATACCACAGCTTGGGGCAGCAGTGGCTAGAGCATCTGTGCAGGAATCAGGAGGACCTGAGTTCAAATCTCACCTCAGACACTTGACACTCACTAGCTGTGTGACCTTGGGCAAGTCACTTAACCCCAACTGCCTCATCCTGGGCCATCTCCAGTCATCCTGATGAATATCTGGTCCCTGGATTCAGATGACTCTGGAGGAGAAGTGAGGCTGGTGACCTGCGCAGCCCTCCTTCACTCAAAACAAAGTCAAGTACAAGTCATGTCATCATTTCTCTGATGGCATGGTCTTATTCGGCAACAAAGGACACACACACACACACACACACTACACACACTACAACTTATTCAGCTTTTCCCCAATTCCTGGACATCCCCTTAGGTTTCAATTCTTTGCCATAACAAAAAAAGCTGTTATGAATATTTTTTTACATATAGGTCCTTTTCCCTTTTTTATTATCTCTTTGGGAAACAGACCTAGTATTGATATTGCTGGATCAAAGGGTATGCATTGTTTGATTGTCCTTTAGGTATAGTTCCAAATTGCTCTCCAGAATGGCTGGATCAGTTCACAACTCTACCAACAATGCATTAGTGACCCAATTTTCCCACATCCCCTCCAACATTTATCATTTTCCTTTTCTGTTATATTAGTCAATCTGATAGGTGTCAGTCAGGTGGTACCTCAGACTTGCTTTAATTTGCATTTTTCTAATCAATGGTGATTTAGAACATTTTTTTCATAAGACTATGGATAGCTTTAATTTATTTTTCTGAAAACTCTATGATTGTATCCTTCGATCATTTATCAATTGGGAAATTTACTTGTATTCCTATGAATTTGACTCAGTTCTCTCTATATCTGAGGAATGACTGCTGCTCTTTTGTTAGTTATGTTTTGTTATGTCAGGCATATGTTACATATGTATAATATCCAGGACAATATCTGTCCAGATGGAATGGGTAAACAACTTGCTTCAGAGAAAATCATGATGATGTGTAAGAGCCATCACATATATGTCTCTCACCCTGGAATGCCTATGATCAGACATTATGTAACTGGATGTAGTTGACCATGTGTTGAAGAAGAGGTTCTCTGACTGGGTGCAGAAGTGCTCATAAATTCCTAACTTCATCAGCCACTTCCTCTTTTGCTTCATCCACTCCTGGGGTATCTTGGTGACTCTCATTCATGAAGTCTGGTGAGACCATGCTATAAGGGGAGGGGTTTGGGGGCCTTTGTCCCTCTAAGGCCATAATGCTCCAAGAAGCAGACCCTGGTCCCTGACCTCTGCAGACATTCTTTTCCATTCCAGATGAAGGGAGTAGAACCTTCACAATGTGTGAAATTGAAAGCTACAGAAAGTTCCTTGGCATCCCAGCATTCCAGAGACATTTTAACACCATCACTTTAAGAAACAAGGAACAACCTTCTTGGGTGATCTATGAGACCTTGATCTAGTGTCACCTGAAACAAGGATGAATCCAATAGCGATGCCACTTTTGGATGTCAAACAAATGACTGAAATATGTAGGGATTTCAAGATAGTGCTGAGCTTATTATTTGCTGATTTTTAAGCATTTGATTTGCTAGAGCAAAAAATCACCATATGGACCCTCTTCCAAAAAAGTGCTTCCCATTAATTCACAATAATTATACAGAAACCTTTGAAAGATATAACAGCAGAGACAACCTTGCTTGATAACCCTCTGTCACAAATATCAGATGATCCATAAAAGAGAGAGACTTATGCCTGCCAATGGTTTTTGCCACAGTCCTAGAAGAGATGCAAACAGAGTTTAGGTTGATGAGGAAATCCACATATAGTGAGATCTCCCAGATGCTCCTATTTGCAGATAATATCATCTTGGTTGCACTAATCCCTGGAGAACTGAGAAATCTCCTGGAAGTGATTCATAAGCACTTAAAAGTTTGACTTAACCATCCACATATGAAAAAAAACAAGTGGATGAATGATGTCTAATTTCCAGACAGAGCAGTTAAGTGGCTCAGTGGATAGAATTCTGGGCCTGAAGTTGGGAAGCCTCATCTCTGTGAGTTCAAATCTGACCTCAGACACTTACTAGATATGTGACTTTGGGTAAGTCACTTAACCCTATTTGCCTCCATTCCCTCATCTGCAAAATGAACTGGAGAAGGAAATGGCAAAGTGTTCCAGTATCTCTGCCAAGAAAACCCCAAATAGGGTCACAAAGTTGGACATAATTAAAAAACAAGTGAACAAGTATATCTAGCCAATGACATGGAGTTAAATCAACAACCTGTTGAATTCTCCCATAAGTATGTATTTATGCATATAAATTTACATGCATACCTGTGTTTATATAAAATCTTCTACATAGAAATAAGAGCATATATTAATCATCGTGTCCCATGCTTCATAAAATAGTTTTCTTTAATGCCTGTACAAGAGCTTTTCCAAGTTCTACCAAGATGGAAAGATTTTTTTTTTCTGATAAAGATCTGACTCAATGAGTTAATGATGTAATATGGAAAGCTAATGCAACTTAGGTTTCATTAGAAGAATCATGGCATCTGGGCTCAAGGAGGTGATAATCCTACTGTACTATGACCTAGTTAGATAACATGCATATGATTTTCTTGGTTCTGGGAGTCACAGTTGAAGAAAAACCTTGATGAACTGGCGAGTATCCAGGAAAGGAAAACCAAGATGGTGAAGGCTCTTATATTCTTTCCATGTGAGGAGCCACTGAAGGAGCCAGGGATATTTAATAGGAGAAGAGAAGAGCTGGGCTTGGAGGCAGGGAGGAAGTGCATGATAATTGTCCATGAAGCACTCAAAAGTAGTGATGTAGAAGAGAGAAGAGGCTTCCTCTGCTTGGACCCAAAAGACATAGATAAGAGCAATGGTTAGAGGTTACAAAGAGGTAAATTTAAGCTTTAGGAAAAATATCTCCCCTAGAACGCTCCAAAAGTGGAATGGACTGCCATGAGAGGTAATGAGTTACTCTTTATTCTTTTCAAAAACATATTTATTTAGCTGTTTTTACATGCATTTATAATCTGTCGCCCCATTACCCCCTTCTCTACTGAGCAATAACAAAAATCACCAAGAAGTGAACAAAAAACTCCTTTCATCATAAACATGCATGGGCCACCGAAGCAAATTCTCACACTGATCATACCTATATGTGTGTATCTCTTTATCTACATATATACATATACACACACACATATGTGTATCTTTGAAATTTAAGTTCATCCCTCTCTTAGTAGAAGTTAAGCATTATATTTCAACTTAAGTTCTCTGGATTCATGACCTATCATTGTACCAATTAGATGGTTAATGCCCATTATTAATGTCTTTCAAAGTTACTTTTCTCTACAATATTGGCATTGTATAAATTGTTCTCCTAGTGTTGCTCATTTTACTCTGTGTCATTTCATAAAGATTTTCACAATTTCCTCTGAAACTGCCCATTTTGTCATTTCTTACCATTCCATTCATATACAATAATTTGTTGAGTTATTCTCCAATGAAAGACTACCCTTCTTAATTTCCAATTTTTTGCTACTAACTAAAGAGCTGCTATAAATATCTTTGTACCCATAAGTTCTTTTCCTCTGATTTCTTTAGTGCTATGGACCTAGTAGTGGTATAGCTGCATCAAAAATCCATCAATCAATCAAACATTCAATATTTGTTATTGTGCCAATACTCTGTGTAGCACTATGCAGATCATTGAGAACCAAAAAGGAAGTAACAAGTTCCTGTCTCAAGGAGCTTACACCCTGGGGGTGGGGGAAGGAGAGATAACATGCAAACATTTACAAAGCAAGCTATATGTAAAAGAAATAGGGAATAATTAACAGAGGGAAGGCACAAGAATTAAGTGGGGTTGAGGTTGACTTCCAGTAAAAGATGAGATTTTTGCTGGTACTTAAAGGAAACCATATGCGAAGTTTAATAACTTCAAATGGATAGCTCCAAATAGCCTTTCAGAAAGCCTGAGCCAATTCATGGCTTGCAGAACATTACTCTAGTGTACCTATTTTTCCACAGTTCCTCCAACATTTTTCATTTTCCTCTTATCAACTCTGCCAGAGTGATATATATGAGAAAAAACCTAGTGTTGCCTTAATTTGCATTTCTCCAATTATTAATAACTTATGGTATTTTCATATGATTGGTGACAGTTTGAGTTTCTTCCTTTGGAAAATGCTTATTTATATTCACTATAGGAGAATAGCTCATAATTTTATAAATCTGAATTAATTCTTTATATCTTAGATCTGAGATCATAAGAGGAAATTGTTGCTAAGATTTTTCTGTTGCCCTTCTAATTTTAGCTGTCAGATTTGTTTGTTTCAGACTTTAAATTTTATATAATCAAAATTGTCTGATTTATCTTGCATTATCCTCTCTATTTCCTCTTTTGTAATGAATTATCCCCTTAATCACATATCTAAAAGATAATTTCTTCCCTAATCTTAAAGATTTTTTAAAAAGTGATTTGGTTTTATCTTGGTATATGGTATGAGATCTTGGTATAAACCTAATGTCTGCCTGCTTACTGTCCAGTTTTCCCCACAATTTTTGTCATCTAGTGAGCCTTCTTAGTAACTGAGGTCTCTAACTTCAGCAAAATATGTGCTACTGTTTGTTGTTTCTAAAGGCTGGATAACCATTGGTTAAGTATGTTAGAAAAGATTCTTCCAGCTCGCAGGTTGGATTAGATGCCCCCTGAACTCCTTTCTACCTCTGGGATTCTGGGAATCTGAATCCAGAGAGGGAGTGCTTGCCATCTAAAGATCAGCTTAGCTAAGCTTAGAGAGGCTCATCACCAGTCTGGCCCCAAATTTTATAACAATACCAACTCTCGAAGGTCTATTTGCCAAGGTTCAAGTAGGAAAGTGAGAGCTACTTCAGTGAAGGAGCATCCATAAACACACTGTCATGGTTTTTGGAAGCACCGAAGCATTAACTTTAATATTTTAACATTCTGTAGAGACCTTTCAAATCAAGTGAAAAAGATGATCCCATTAGCAAAATTCATGTCTTTAGGAAAAGCGCCCACCACTGGAATGAATGTATTTGCTATTCCACCAAGGTAGAATCTATTCTTAAGGAGTAAACCAAGATGTTTATTAAGGGAATGAACTTTTGTAAGGGAATCATCTTTTTTAACAGGATTTTAAAGGTGCTCTTGGAGAACTTTCTAAACATAAAACAATAATATTCATTGAAAAAGTAGCTTTTTAACATTTCTAAAGAACTCAAGAAGAATAAGGCCAAAGGGTTAACTAACTGGGCACCTATTTTCATTTTTCTGGTTCCAAGAAAACTGCCACTTCAAGGAAATATCCACTGCATCATTTTTTCAGGTTTTTTATTGCTGTTACAGCACTGGTAGATTGGGCTTTGAGGATGCATAGATATTCGCTGCAGGTTTTAGTACAAGTGACCATGTGAATGACACAGAGACTGCTACTATGTGATAATGGAAAACCTTTTAATTGGATTCAAGGCCATATGAACTGATGAATCAGAGGGTAAGGTACAGAATTGAATGGGCATAAATAAGGGATGATATGCCCATTTATTGCTCTCCCTTCCTTTGATGAGGCAGGAATACTTAGAGCTGATGCAGAGAACCAGGTGGGGGAAGGACACCATCCATGACTCCTCCCTACCCATGATATCTGTGAATACATGGCCACCTCTGTACTTTAATGTTAATTCTTTCCTGATCTTAACTGAATGGATATTCTGAGATGTAAGTGTCTAAGAAACTCATGACTCCAAGAGATCCAGCTATCCCAACAACTCCCACTGATGGATGGCTGTGAGTGGCAGCTGTAGCACTGGTCACCAGGAGAAAAGCAGTAGCTGATAGCAGCTGAAGTGACTACAGATAAATATGGAAAAAGCCTTAGACCTGAGGGGAACTTCCTGAGGATGCCACAAGGGCCAGGAACAGACCCTTTACTATGTGTGTTCTCTATACATGGGTTTCACTATCAATCTATTCTAAGTCAGCATTTATTCTCCCCATGGACTCTGTCCATGGTAGAGTGAACCCCAAGTCCTGGAGATAATGTTTTACATTAACTGTTATTGCTTTTTCAGCAAATATCTTTCTTAAAATCTAATTGAGTCTACTTGTTGATAAACAATAGGAAACACACAGGCAGGGGTTCCTGAGTAAAGATACTAGCAGCTCCTGTCCCACTGGTTTGTCTCCGCAACTCCCTGAGGGTAGAAGTAGTCAACTGCTCTCTAAGAACCTTAAACTGAGTCTGCAAGGGCCCAGGAGGAGGAGTGGTCCCAGATGGGGAATTACACTAGCTTTTGTTTTCATGTCATCTGTATTTCCAAATACCCCTCCTTTCTTTCCCTTCTAAAGGGCAAATAACAAAAGAGAAACAATAAGCAAAAAATTTTTTTCAAAGAGCAATTCAAGAAAACTATTCAACCTATCAAAAAAAAAAAGTCTGGCATTATATGCAGTATTCCACTCCCATAGTTCAAGGAAAAGTTTTCTTATATCTATTCTTTGGGATTACAGCCACTGAAGGTTTTGGAACAGAAGGATCTGGCCAGATACGTGCAGTCTAAAAAATGGAATGAAGGGGGTCAGAGAAAGACAATAACCAATCACTATGTATTTATTAGGTGCCTACTGTGGGCCACCCACTGAAATGTTACTTGTATTAATTGTAATATCTAACATTGAAATAATACTTGAATGCTTGTGAAGTGCACTACATATGTTAGGGAGACTTGGAGGAGGCTAGTGTGGGATGTAGTCCAGGGAGATAGCTTTAAAGGACTTTATTAAAGTGGTGGCAGTAGGAAGGGAGAAAAGAGAGGATAGACTCACAAGATGATACAAGTACAAATTCTATAGGACTTAATGGAGTAGAGAGAGGAGTCAGATATTCCTAAAGTTTTAAATGAGAAATTGTGCAGATTTGCGTCTTCAGCTGTTAATTGAACCCTGGGAGTAGATATGTTTTATAATAATCTACATTTCTGCCTTCTTCTCTCCTCCCATAATACAGTAAGCTTCATGAAAACAAGGACAATACCTTCTCTTAACTTTATAATTCTCTATTACCTACTACTGTGTTCTGTACGTAAGATCATTAATAAATATTTGTTGAATGAATAAAAGTTCAACTGAAAAAAACAGGGAAATTAAGCAACGAACATTTAAGTGCTTACTATATGCCAGCTAGGTGATGCATCATATAGGATACTGAGCCTGGAGTCAGGAAGACCTGAGTTCAAATCCAGCCTCACCTGTCTGCCTCATTTTCTTCATTTGTAAAATGAGTTGGAGAAGGAAATGACACACTACTCCAGCATCTTTGCCAGGAAAACTCCAACTGGGCTTGTGAAGAGTCAGATACGACTGGAACAACCACAGCAAAATGTACTGGGCACTCTGGTTAGTGTTCAACATACAAAGACAAAAGAGTCAAAAAGTTCTTGCCTTGATGGGGCTTACAGACTGGTAAAATTCAGAGGAAAGGAAGATTTAGTGAGAAATACAGGGAGCTTGGTGTTTAGCTATATTGACCTTGAGAAGCCAGGGGCACATTTATAGAGATACGTTCTACAGGTAGTTGAAAATGTAGATTTGGAGCTGAGAAGACATTCGGGATTATAAATAAAGATAAGCAAATCATCTAGATTGACATATTTGTTGAAACCACAGGGAAAAACAAATTTATAGGGAGAAAGTAAGACAGAAGGGATATGATTATTCCGCATTTTCCATTGTGGGATCATCACTGATCTCAAGCCCCTAAGTGTAAATTCTGTCTTGAACCCTCTCCTTTTTTCTCTGCTCTCTCTCCCCTGCTATTACTGTCTATCACATTGGGTTCAGTTATCAGCTCTTTGCATATTCTTCCCAGGTCTTCATAACCAGCCCTATTTTCTCTCTCTAGTTCCAAGCCTTTATTGTCAACCACTTGGTAGATATCTCCACTTGAACGCCCCATCAACAGTTCAATCAGCATAAGACTAATATTCCTCCCAACTTTCACAGCATGCCTATATCTTTCTTTGCTGACAGCACCATTATTTATCTAGTTGCTGAGCTTTTTAAAAAAATCTTAAATTCACCTTTGACTAATCTCTCTACCTTACTACAGGATCACAGGCTCATTCTAGAGCTGGAATCAACCTCAAAGGTCATCAGTGCCAAGCCTCATTTTACAGATGAGGAAGTTGAGCCTCAAGGTTACATAAGGTTGCTTATGGTCTCAGAGTTCCTAAGTATCAAAGGCAGGATTTTAACCCTCAGACACCAGATCAGCACTCTTTCCACTACATCCATTACCATTCATGTCTTTAATAGAATCCATGGATCCTTTGCAAAAGGCTTGGTTCACATGTAAAATGAGAAATGGGAAGTGCCTAACAGCAAAGAAACTCTTGTGTTGGGCCTTAAACAATAAAGTAAAATTGAAAAGCCACTCTTACTGAGTTAAAAGGCCACTATATTCATTAAAAAATCTTGCAACTTGAAGGTGGTTAAAAGATAATGAAATTACATTGAGTTTTGAAATCTGAGATGATCACTGTTTACTCATTCTTTTTTTAGCTCAATTAAGTAGGGTGGTGTGTGGGTTTTTTGTTTTGTTTTGAAGTTCCATTACATTTTAAGCTGTGAATCAAGCTTTTCTCTGTGCTTACATCAGTTCCATCTGCTGATCTGAAAAAGGCACAGGTCTCCATGTGGGTCATAACATATTCCTGAAACCATTAGCATTCTGTAAGGCATTAACTTATTACCTCTTACTGCAATGGCCAGAACTATACTTTGGTTATGGCTTCATTATATGAGGCATTCAATTCAATACTCAAAGAATATTTCTGTCTACTAGCAGATAAGGTCCTCTGCCATTCACAGATTGCCTAATAATTCAGAGCAGGAGGCTTACTGCACCAACAACGCAACATTAAAATGCAGTCATAACTTTGAACCTATCGATCAGAGGTATGGTTATTTTCTCAAAATAACTTCTTAGAGCTTAACAACTGTCTCAGCAAATAATTTACGATGAACAAGGAGCTGTTGTCTCTGAAAATTTACAATGATTTTATGTCCAAGGTAACAAAGAAAACAAACATTGAGAGAATGGAGGGAACCATTATGCCTGATCCCTGAGTGCTTTCCTCATGTGAGTAGGTATAGTTATTATTTACTTATGGATCACCTAATACTAGAGATTTGACGATACCTGACTTAAACTGGCCAACTGTAAGAAATCTGGATTGGGAAGCTAGGATATTGCTGAGAATTGCATAGCTAGTAGGATAGGTGAGACATGAATAAAGGAAGACCCCAAAAGGACATAACTGGTGTTTTTAAGTATCTAAGGGGATGCCATATGGAAGAGGCATTAAACTTTCCTCTTTGGCCACAGGGCAGAACCAGGAGCAGGGGGCAGAAGTTGCAAAGAGGTTTGATGTCAGAATAATCTTCCCAAGAATGGTAGTTGCACCAACGTGAAATGGAAAATTCAGAGGAGTGGGAGATTTTCCCTTCTTGGAGTTCTTCAGTTGAGGGAGCAAATAACCATTTGTTGGATACACTACAGTGAGGATTTGGGGTGGCACAGACTGAGCTAGATAGTCCTTAAGGATCCCTCCAGTTCTAGAATTATGTGGATCTGTGGCGCCAAAGGGGGAGAAGAAGGTGAACACAAAAATGTTGACATGAAAAACAATATGGTATAGAAAGTGTATTCAGGAGTCTGAATAACTGGGTTTTGGTCCTAGATCTACAATTTATTAATTGCATGGAAGATATATTGAAGAAGGAAAATACAGGTGGCAGGAAATATAATTGGAAGACTGGTAGAGTCATTCAAGTGAAAGATAATGAGACCATGAGGGTGGTGGTCATTTGAGTGAATGAAAGAAGACAGATGTGAGAGGATGTTGGGGAGGACACTGCAGCTGATTTGAGGTAGGGGACAAAGAGAGGGAGATCAGGTACTGATGATTCTAAGGTTATAAACCTGGTGACTGGGAGAAAAGGGAACTGGAATAGAGACATTCCTATAAGGGGGAAGCCTGAGAGAATGAAAGAAGAAAGATGTAGCTCAGTTTGGGGCAGATAGAAATCCTTACCGATCTGAAGGCATTGTTGTAAAGAGAAAAATGGATCATGTATATAGAAGATACTCAGAAAAATTGATATAATTAAACAAATGAAAGGCATTATTAAAGAAGCATTCAGTGAGTAGCATTTTAGGGGAAAGATAAATACTTCTGCCTTGCTCTGTTTCAACTAGCAATATAACATATGGATGGAAATGCCTAGAAGATAAAGATACATAACTGGATCCAGGAAAAGGTATTGAGCATGGAAAAAGAGATTTAAATAAATATATTATTTGATGGCAAATTAAAGTAGGGCAATGGAAAAATGGATGAATAGAAAAAACTGCTTCACTGATACTCTGAAGTGCAATTTCTAACAACAGAGCAGTTCAGTGGACCTCTGGAAAATCATCATGGTAGACAGATGATCCTAGCCAGTGACAACCAAGAAAGGGGTGGCTGTTTCTGACAGATGTCTTTAAGCAGATTTTTAATTTAAGAGGCCACCACCGTCATGACCTTTGAAAACAAAGATTGAATTACCAACAATAAAAGGAAAAGGCATGGGGTGGGGGAGAGGAGAAGTGAGAGTAGGTGGTGAAGAGACAGAATGGAAGGAACTGTTGGCTCTACCCTGTTATATTCTCAGATAAGAGGCAGTCAGGGGCATCTTTACCTTTGCATTGAAAGGATAAGAGAAGGGAGATGGCCACTCCTGAGGGAGTGGATGTGAAAAGAGGAAAAAGAGAGGCCAAGAAAGGATCAGTCAAGAATCCTTGTATCATGGGAATAAGCCAGGAAGAAAAAGAAAGACCAGTAAAGGTAATACAGGGGGAAAAAATTGAACTATGCAATGAATTTATTTATCCATCAAAACTATTAGGTGTGTGACAGAGAAATCACTGTCCTTGGTACTGAAGGATACACAACGATGAGTGCTATGGCCACTGCTCTCAAGAAATAATCTAGTTAAGGGAGTTAGGATGTGCACAACTGAGCATAATAAAAAATGAAAGGGGCACATTCCTGCTAGTTATTACTTCCAATAAATATTCACATAAATATCCTGTTTCCTCAGCTGTCACCTTACATCCATGCCTTTGTTTAAAACATTTTCTATGCCTAGCATGACCTTCCCATTAATCTCCATTTGTTCAAATTCCAAGATTGGGCTCAAAACTATAATCCCTTCCTTAAACTGCCCATTTTCCTGAGAGTAGAAAGTGATCTTCCTTCCTTGGACCTCGTATAAAGTTTTGGCTCCTCTGTCAAACATACAATTTTGTCTTGTAAGTATTTGTCTTCAAATATTTCTTATCCTTCATTTCTCATAGCTGATCAATTATCAAGTTCTCATGGGTATAACTCCTCATTTTTCTTAATCAATAGGTTATTAATACCTTTAACTGTTGTTAAATTCTTTCTCAGTCTAACTATGAAAAAAATCAAATTAGTTTTTTCCTTAAATAAGTGAACTATTTTATTAGGCTCATGACTCACAAAACATGAGATTAATAATAGTCTGAAACAATCTTACGGAACATCACATGAAATCATGCTATCATGGCTATGGCTTTGAATTCAGGGCTGGAGGAGATTTTAGAAGGCATCTTGTCTGATACCTTCATTTACAGATGAATTAATAGAGGCACTGAGTGCTGGAACGACTCACCCAAAGTCACATAGGTAGTTAGTAAATAGCAGAGGTGGGATTTGAATCTAGGTTTTTTGATTCCAAATCCATAATCCCCAGCAGAAATAACAGCTGTAGCATCCAAAAGAAGTGGCTTGAAGGCTACCAAAAATAAATAATCAGCAAATATTTACTGATTATCTAGTTTGCATCCATCTCAATGAATTGCTGTGCAGGACACTTTGACCAAATGTCATAAATACATGAATGCTACATGATAATAAAAAGTTGAATCTCACTTTTTTTTTCTTTTGCCCCTACTCTTTGGTTTTGGTATCCTTGCGCCTGAAATACAACCTACCTTCCCTTTCCTACCTGCAGCCCAGCACTACTCCTGTAACACACCTTTCTGTTGAAAGTCTTCCCATTTTCCAAGATCCATCCCCTCTATACCGTCTTTCCCCATTTCACCCTCCCATTCGCAAAACTTAACACTGTTCTAGCAACTTGGGAAAAGAAATAAACAAATGAATGAATAAATATATAACAGAGGCAAAACTGCTTCCCTCACATTGCTTACAATCTAATAGGATAAAAGTGGCAATTTTATTCTCTAACTTGTAACATTTTGAACTATTTCTCCCATGTACTTAGGTTCCTTTTTACGTTATCATAGCTGCTGCCCAACTCATCTCCCTAAGTAAACTGTAAGCACTTTGAGGACAAGTACTATATACTATTCACCTTTATATGCACCAGTAGGTAGCATAATACTTTAGTTATAAGTTGGTTAATAAATTATGAATTAATGAAACCAATGGTTCCCAATCTATAAGTTCGAGAGCTCCAGGAAGCAGAAGAATTCTTATAAGAAGTCATTAAATATGCAAGTCCATAAGTAATCAAGCATACCTTCTATAAATGGGAAAAATCATGTCTCAATAAATGTATTTTTCTTTTTGAAATTAATTTTTTCAAGTATACATATATATATGGTTATGATTAATAAATTAGAAACATATTGAAAAATATTCTTGAATTCATAAAAATTTTTAGAGAATCAATGGACATAAATAACAGACCTATCATCAAAACATGGAGGCAGCATAGTGGACTGGTAGATTTCAAAGGAGTAGGGCTCAAATCCCTACTATTTCAATTTGAAGGTAAACAAATCTGAACGTATCTATACCTTAAGCCTTGACTCCGCTCCTTGGAACAGGCCTTTTATTCTTCTCATGGTAAATGACTTATTTATTTTCCTCCTGAATTCATTCATTTATCCAACAAGCATTTATTAGACCTACTTTATGCCAGACAAAAGTGAAACCACCCCTGCCTTCAAGGATTTCACGTTTTATTGTGGGGAAACATTCAGCAAATCCGCAAATAAATAAAAAATGGAAATACAATGTAATTAGGTTGGGAAGAATACATCTCTGCAGCTTTTTTCTCTCTCCTCTTCCTGGTACTAATTCTCAGTGTGAGTCACTTCTTCTTTCTGGAGTTCAATTTTCTCATTTGTGAAATGAATATCTAGATAGTTGGTTGATTTTTAAGGTCTCCTTGCAGCTCAAAAATCCCATGAGATTATACTTTAGTTGTGACACATCAATATGACTTAAAATATAGATACTTTACTTTTTTAAAACCAACTGGGAATATGGTTTCATGACTACCAGGCACGATTCCTTTACTTTCAACCCTTTTTGTGTCCTGAAATTTTGAAAGTAGAGACCAGGTCATAGAGGAGCATGGGAATGGCTTTATGGGATTGCTTTTCTGAACAATTCTCTCATCTACATGAAGTTAATTCATTTATATCCCAGGAATTTAATACTAAATGTCTTGAGGTTAATTGTCAAAGAAAGATAAATAGGAGCACGTTATTAGCGTAACACCCCTAAAGGCTTTGGAGGGAAAGATGATAGATCTAGAGTTGAGAGGGACCTTAGAGGCCATCTAGGCTAACCCCTTCAATTCACAGATGGGAAATTGAGACCTAGAGAACTGAAGAGACTTGTCCAAGGTGACCACATAAAGAGTAAAGGGCAGAAGTGTGAATGAATAAATAAAAATAAATAAAAGCAGGTCTTTGACTCCACAATCAGTGTGCTCTTCTGCTCATGTCTATAGTTCAAGCTCAGCAAAGTGAATTCTGGTGGTTTTGAATCTAATACCTCTCCCTTTTCAGAGCAGTCTAATTTAGGTGCTTCGGTAGTTTCTTTCTATATATTGTTTCTTAATTCTTTCAAAAGTAAAGTGTACCCTGGAAAGGTATTCCATCCACACATACCATTCAGGATCTCTAAGTTACCAAGGATAGAGGGATAATGAATTCACACACT
Organism: Bettongia penicillata ogilbyi; assembly: GCA_023548195.1. Taxonomy (NCBI): domain Eukaryota; kingdom Metazoa; phylum Chordata; class Mammalia; order Diprotodontia; family Potoroidae; genus Bettongia; species Bettongia penicillata. Next base: position 6,918,277 of record JAJHZJ010000595.1, read on the forward strand.
TGAGCTTCACAAGTTCATGCCATGGGAGTCTTTGCAAAAACTCAAAGTTTAAGTAAAATAGTCCTGCTTCTCTCATAAAGCATAGAGACTAATATGATTAGAAGTGATGACTTCCTCTGGCCTGTCTCTCATTGCACTTTGCAGCTCTCCTAAATTCTATTCTAAATTACATTTATATGCGTAAAAATTCTTTCTCCCCTATTAGAAGAGTTTTCAGTTCCAATGGGTGTCTTTGGGAAGTTATCCTGCTTTCCCCCAGTTGGAAGGAATCTTCCCTCCTTTCAATTCTTAAGAGACAGCATGGTGTAGTGTTTGCAGTATTTAACCTGCAATTGGAAAAGGTAGGTTCAATATCCAACTAACACTTAGAGCTATATGACCCTGGACAAGTCACTTAACCTCTCTGAGCCCCAGTTCCCTCATCTGTAAAATGAGTGTATTAGATGAAATGACTTCTAAGGCCCCTTCCTGATCTAAATCTATGAATCAACAGCGTGAGCTTGTGACTTCTAACAGTACTATATTTGCATCTCTATTAAATTCCATTCAATTCAATAAATGTTAATGAGGTAGCTGCATGGGCATAATACCAGCACCAAACACTGGGCCCCCGGAGCTCTGCAATAATCCTTTTATCTTTCATCAGCTCCTCTTTCTTCAAATGTCCAACTCCACCTCACTCAACTTTCAGCAGAACATATCAACCCACAGCTCCACTGAGATCATGAAGACCATCTACTGGGAGCTCTCATGTCCTTTCCCCTCTACATTTCCAAATCCTATTCTTCAACAATTCTCTCTCCTTTCCTTCCTTCCTTCCCTTCCTTTCCTTCCCTCCTTTCCTTCCTTCCTTCCTTCCTTCCTTCCTTCCTTCCTTCCTTCCTCCTTCCTTCCTTCCTTCCTTCCTTCCTTCCTTCCTTCCTTCCTTCCTTCCTTCCTTCCTTCCTTCCTTCCTTCCTTCCTTCCTCCTTTTCTTTGTCAGAGGAATGAATGAAACAAGCATTTCTTCAACACTTACTCTGGGCCAATAACTATGGTAAGCCCTGGGGATCCAAAAAGAATAAATGGGCCAACTCCTGCTCTCAAAGTGCACATATTCTAACTGGGGGAGACCACATGTAGAAAGCTGAGCTTCTAGGCAGATGCAAAGGAAGAAATGGAACTTCTTGCTCAGGCCAATTCCCTATTTGTGCAACTGATGCTCTCTCCTGGGTATCCTCTCAGATCTGCACAAGTTAATCATATTTATTCTCACTTGTGGTTCCATAACTGAAACTCCCTCCTTCCACATCTCTGCCTGTCAAATCTCCAAAGTCAGGCAATACTTTTTGCATAAAGAATTCTTGGGTATCTTTTCCTGAAAGGAATGTTTTCTTGCCCAAATTTCTGATCATGTTTTGATTGGATCTCTCCCTTGTAATTCATGTGGTCATAGGCTGAGGATCAAGAGAGGTCTTAAAGATCATGTTCAACTCCCTTGTTTTTCAGATGATTTGATGAAAACTCAAAGAGATACTAAGTGACTTACCCAAGGTCACACAGTAAATGTGATGCCAATCCTTCAATTTCAGTCTAGTTGCTAGGATCAATCTAGAGCTGAAAAGGATCTTCATGGCTATATAATTCAAATGGTTTATTTTACAGATAAGGAAACCAAGGCAAAGACAGATTAAGTGATTTGCCCAAGGGCATAAAGATGTTAAGTATCAAAGGTGGGATGTGAATCTAGAACTTCTTGACTTCTAATACAGCATTTTATCTTGGATGTCATGTTGGCTCATTTGACTATTCATTTTATTTATGAGAACAATAAAAAAAATAAAAACAATTCGTTTTATTTATGAGAAAATTGAAGCCCACAGAGTCCATGTGACTTATATGAGGTCACTTGGATAATGAATAGCCTGGCTGAAATTTAAATTAGAGCCTTGGATTCCCAAATTGGAGCTTTTCCCACTATACCACACTGCCCACTTAGAACACCTTGCAAAGCAGGTTGTAAAGTATTATTATCCCTATTTTACATGTAAGGAGATCAAGTTTTAGGAATGTTAGAAGACTTGCCCAAAGTCAGTCAGCTAGCAAGTGCAAGAGGCAATACTTTCTAAGCCTGATCCTTTGATTATAAAATAAGATTAGATTTGGAAACACCCTAACAATAATATTGTCTGTATGATTTTAGGCAAGTTAATAAACTTACCTGGCCCTCAGTTTTCTCACCTGTAAAATGAGATGATTGGTTTAGAAGAGCCCCAAGGTTCATCAAGCCCAATTACCCGGTTCCAAGCATTATCTCACAGTTTGGTCATGGGATTAATCTATCTGTTATTGCCAAGAGCACCAAAAATGGTGTCAAACTCAACTCCACACTCCCAGGTCACTAACAGTTGCCAGATTTGGTCATTTCTACCTCCATAACATCTCATGCATTTTCTTCTTTCTCTCTACTCATAGAGATGCCACCTGAGTTCAGGCCCTCTATAATCTCTCACCAGGATTACTGCAATAATCTCTTTATTGGCCTCTCTGCCACAAGGTCTTCCCCCTAGCTAATCCATCATCTACACAGCTATCTAAGTGATTTTCCTAACACAGAGCTGATGATGCCTGTTCATTACTGAGTGCTACCTATTATATTCTATTACTTTCTTGTATGAAAATCCCAAGGTCACTTTACCATCCATACTCTGCACATTAATACAAAGGCATTAGGGTCATTATTTCCTAAAGCATACTTTTGAAGGAAGTTAAGCAGTAGAGTTCCAGACAATATAAAGACGGGGCTCACTTAATAGAGCTGAGAGACCCATGGGCAGGAATTTCAGCACTAGTACAAAGTAGTGTAGAACCAGAATGTTGGTGGCATGATTTGGAGAAGACTGAGAGGTTCCTTAATAAATGCATACTGAGTGAGTGAATTATATTATCAAAAACTAGTATTATACATACTTATAAGAATAACAAAATGAGTTTACATGTCAGCTAATAAATGTTCACATTATTATAATGACTATTCTTCTTCTTATTATTACAATTATCCAAAGGGACATCCCAAATTAATTTTCATTTTTCAATACATAGTAATTATCACCCAATTTCCAGAAATAACAAACAGCTTTCTGCATATGACACAGCCCTCACTAATAATTTCATTTTTGCCTCAACTCTCTAGATGCCCCAGAACTCTCAAGGCCCAGTGCAAAGACTCCCTGCTGGGCTCCATCATGGCTGTGGCTGGTCTCTTGAGTCATATACAAGTCATTCCTGGAGTCATACTGCTTTGAATAATTAGGTTCTCTGAACTGAGGAGGGGCTGCTAATGTACTCTCAGTCATTTTTTTTTTTTTTTTTTTGGGGAAAGGCCATCTGCTCAGCAAGCATTGTTCTAGACAGAAATTAATTTAAGGTCCCAGGTAGAAATGACTTGTATTCCCCCAAATCCACACCCTCCAGTATGGAGCAGCGCTATTTCTGAAGAGCAGTGTCCTGGCCTGCAAGGGAGGAAGAGTGCAGGGCAAGCTGCTTAAAATAAGAATGGCTCTGTGTGCGTATGTGTGTTTGTGTGTGTGTGTGTGTATGTGTGTAATTGTGCAAAACTGGAAAACCTTAAAGATAAGTGCTTAGATGATTTGAGTTCCAATGCAGGTTTTTCCACTGACTAGCTATGCAACTCTCACATCTCTACCATGCTTCCATTTCTTCTAGTTCTAACCTTGGTATCATTTGCTCTCCTCCTCCTATCCCCCAAACTGAATCAGTTACCAAAACTTGCCAATTCTTCATCTACATCTTTTGTCTTTCTCTTAAGTTGCCCAGACACAATCCTAGCTCATGTCCACATCACCTCTCACTTGGACTCCTACAATAGCCTCCATTGGTATGTTGGCTCCCCAGCTTTTGTCTCCTATCTCCAATTCATTTTCAGCATTCTGGTGAAAGCATCTTCCTTTCTCAACCGGATCTGTGAATTCATTGGTACAGTAAGCTCCTAGTGCAGAAACCTTCTCTTCCAATGCTGGTAGAAGCACTTTCCTGTTCCCTGGTCAATAGGTAGTTGGGGTGCTAGGAGGCTAAATATTTGCCCAAGGTTATATGGCCAATGTGTGTTTATTAATGCCTGCTATGTGTATGTGCCAAATGTTGGTGATACAAAGACAGACTCCGTCCTCAAGCGGTAGACATAGGAATCTCCCCACCCCACTCACAAAACTATCACTTTGATACGGCCCTTCATTACTTTGGGCTCTGACTAGTGCTGATTTCCTTGCCTCAAGGAAATCCCTGCTCTAATCTACCTTCCACTCAATGGTCTTCTGTCAGTGAGATCTTCTTAAGGCTCAGCTCTCACTGCATCACCCTCTCCCTGGTTTGATAAAGTCTAGTGGCTCCTTACTTCCTTCAAGATCAAATAAAAAATCCTCCAGTTTTTAAACCCATTCACTTCACTCATTTCTACCTTTCTGGTCTTCTTATTCTTTACTCCACACTCCATGTGCTTCCATGATCCCACACTGGCTCACTCATGACATGCTATTGCCCTATTCCATGCCTTTGCACTGACTGTCAACCAGAGTTGAGGTTTTCACCCTTTTTTCTTCTACCTCCTGGCTTCCTTCAAGACCCAACTCAAATCCCACCTTCTATGGGGGGTATCAGTCATCCAGTCCCTAACATTAGCACTTTCTCTCTGAAACTACCTTCCACTTTCACTGTATGTATTTTGCATGTGCAACTTTTAAATGCTTCCTCTCTCACTAAAATGTGAGTTCATTGAAGGTAACAACCACGTTTTGGTTTTTCTTTGTATCCCCAGTGCTTAGCATACCTTAGCATACATACATATGTAATGGTATACATTAGGCATTTAATAAATACTTGTTGACTGACTGGTCCTAGGATCATTTCAGTAAGTTATACTGTTGGAAGGATATCTCAGCTTTCTTTGGGATTAATAATGTTGGACAGTAGAAGAATTGGATTTGAAGTAAAACAAAAGGGTTCAAATCTTGCCTATCCTGCTTAATACCTCTATGACCCAGAGGATGTCACTTCAACCCCAATGGACCGCAACTATAAAATTAGGAGACTAGAGTAATGACTTTTATGATCACTTCCATCTCAACATTTGTGATAATGTCTGACTCTTTCTCTCTCTCTCTCTCTCTCTCTCTCTCTCTCTCTCCTCTCTCCTCTCTCTCTCTCTCTCTCTCTCTCTCTCTCTCTCAATCATGCCATTTGACAGGTACAGAAATTAAAGCATGATTATTTAGAAACTAATTGGATGACCCAAAGGTAATTGTGAGGTAATGCTGCCCATGCTAGTCTCCAGAAGTTCAGTCCTTTTTCTGATATTCACAGGAGGTACCACCAGGAAATGTTTAAGTAAGCAGATCCCATTTGTTTCACAATATGATTGAATTCTCTGAGGATGATTTGGCTCACTCCAGGATGACTGGGTTAAAGGTGGAAGCCTAATTAAAGGTTCTGAAAGCCCTGCAAAATTTAATATCAAGATGTTTCCTTGGCCATAAATGAACCTCCAAACAGCATGCTGATGCTGGAGTGTTGGATATTGTCTCTGAAGGTGTATTTTCTTCTTCTTTTCTCCATCACTGCAGGGCTGTGGCTTGATTCCCTTCCAATATTCTGTCAGCTCTCCCTGCTGCCCCCCCAGGAGGTAAACCTAGCAATACAGGCTTTAATGACAGTCTGGGTAGGAGATCAGGCTACTGAATGTGTGGGTTTACCTGAGAATATGCTCCTGTGGATGTCATTATAACAGAAACCAGGAGAAAGGAGCAAAGAAGAAATTCAGTATTGCGTACCACCTGTGTGGTAGCTTGCCCAGTTTACAAGTTCTATCCTATAGGGAAAACTATATGTAGTTTTCCAAAACAGTCACCTGGCTGGGGCCATAAGTGTTTTTCAAGGCCTCCTAAAGGCATACCATTCCATAAGGCTTGTGTGGGAAGCTGACATTATCTAGCTTACTATGGGAAAAGTCATGCAAAAAAACCTCACAGGAATATAGTACCATGGTTGAACCAAAGACAAATAAAAAAGGAATCATCAATAAATGTAAATGACAACTTGAATTAAATGAATAAAAAATATCTGCTATTATTTAAGGAGATTTTTTTCTTATACAGCAGCATAGGTTTAGAGCTAAAAAGGACCTGAGAAACCATCTAGTCCTGCCCCAACATTTTATAGATGAGGGAATTGAAGTAATTTGCTAAAGACACAAGCAGTAATGAGCAAAGCCAAGACTGAACCCAGGCCCTCAAAACCATCAGGCTTCATTTCATGTCATTCCCTTAATATATTCTCTGTTCTACTAATGTCCTAGTTCTCCATATGGACCTTCCCATTCTCACCAATGTTCTTTTTGCACAGGCAGTTTCCATGACTGGAAGGCATTCTCTGCCCACCTCTACCCCTTAGAAGCCCCTAATTGCCTTCAAGGTTCAACTCAAGTATCACCTTCTACATAATGTCTCTCCTGATCTACCCAGCAGCTACCTCTCCTTTTATTTTATGGTATATGTTTTGTAGATATGGGCATGTGATCTCCCCTGATAGAACATAAAGTCTTTGAAGATCGAAAATTGTTTGTTTTTGCTCTTATATCAGGGCCTAGAAAGTGCCTGACATATGTGCCTAATATATACTTGTAAAATGACTGCTCCCTCCCTCCCTCTCTCCCTCTCCCTCTCTCCCTCTCCCTCTCTCTCTCTCTCTCTCTTTCTCTCTCTCTCTCTCTCACACACACACACACATTTGTAATATTTTATAGTTACTTATAGAGCACTGCAATCAGAAGATTCATCTTCCTGAGTTCAAGTCTGGCCTCAGACACTAGCTGTGTGACCCTGAGCAAATCACATAACCCTGTTTGCCTCAGTTTCCTCATCTGGAAAGTGAGCTGGAGAAGGAAATGGCAAACCACTCTAGCATCTCTGCCAAGAAATCCCTGAATGGGGTCACAAAGAGTCCGACATGACTGAAAAACAACCCAACCAATCCAACCACTTGGAAACATTCTGTCTTTGACTCCCAAGCATGTCACGTAGCTTGCTGCACACTCAGGAGGTGCTTAATAAATGCTTATGGTATTAAACTGAATTTCATCTTCAAATAAACCTCTGGATTTCAAAGTTTCCTGTAGGCCCCAAATGGGCTAGGTATATTTGGATGGGCCAATATAGTCTCCCATGAGATGTCACTGATTAGAATGCAGAGCTGTCACCCTATTTCTGGTGCTGATAATCAAGTATGGAAAAGAGTTTGGATGCCAAGAATGTCTGCAGGAGGACAAGACGATGTTTCTATTCATGGAGGGCAATCTCTTCTTCCTTTGACATGATTAAAGCTTTGGCATTTGAAGTCTGTGGAGCTAAGAGAGAAATGATGCGGTGAATTTCCATGAAAGCTTCTATATTCCTTTTGTACATCTTTAAACCTAAAGCTTAAAACTGCACTAAGACTTTTGGGACAGTGTGTGTTTGTGTGTGTGTGTGTGTGTATTTGTACAGGGAGTGTTTGTGAGGAACAGAAAAGCAAGCGAGCAAGGGAGAGAGAGAGAGAGAGAGAGAGAGAGAGAGAGAGAGAGAGAGAGAGAGAGAGAGAGAGAGAGAGAACATCTATGAAGCAATTTATCTTTCTATTTATCCATTTATTTTTTGGGGGGGAGGAATTTGAATTTTCCACTCATTTTTTATTTCTATAAAATAGTTCTTAGTGAAGAACCTTTTTGTTGATTGTATTGAATGACCTAGAAAATTATGGGAAAATCTTAAGAAGGATGATTTCTAACCAATAATTCTCAAGTATTTAATGTTAATCATATATAAAATGTATTATTTTCACTGGTTAATAGATTGATTCCATAGAAAAGGAGAGTTTGATCAACATTATTACCATTGACAGCATTTTGTAAAAAAAAAAAATAATAATGTAAAACTAAGCTACATTTGCTGTTTTTAGCCAAAGTTTCTAACTTTTAAAATTTATTTTTAATATAAACACAACTTTTAGTGTAGCAAGCCAGTGTTTATGTCAATCTGTTTATGAGTTTGGAGGCCTACTCATTTCTCTTAATGAATTGGTTGAATTAATTTTTTACAAATAGCAATTGTTAGGAAAATGGAAGAACTGGGGCTTAGTTTTGTTTCTACAAAACAATTTAAGACAGAGGGAGAGAGCAAGTGAAAGACAAAGTGAGGAGAGGGAGAGAGGGAAAGAGGGAGAAAGGGGAGAAAGGGAGAGAAGTAGGTAGAAAGAGAAAGGAGAGAGAGAGGGAGAAAGAAGAAGGGGAGGAAGGAAAGGGGGAGAGAGAGGAAGAGAAGGAAGAGAGAGATTTTTAAACTTCGAAGACATCAGAGGTAATGGATCTTAGTGGAAAGAATGTTTGAAAGCGTTAAGACCTAGGTTCTAATACCACCTCCTGTACTTATAGTAATAACTCTGATTTATATAACACTTTATAAATACTATCACCTGAGATACTCATGATTGCCTCCAGGAGGCAGGCATTATTATCCCCATTTTGCACATGAGGAAACTGAGGTAAGAAGGTAAAATGACTTGCCCAGGGTAACACATTTAATAAATGTCTGAGTCAACATTTGAACTCAGGTCTTTCTGATTCAAAGCCCAGTGCTGTGTCTACTGTACCACCCACCTAAGAGTATTTGGATAGTACTTAAATATTTACAAATGCTTCAAGATATTATTTCATTTTTTCCCACCCTCCCTGACAACCCAGGAACTACTTGATCTCTCAAAAATCTTACTATACTCATCTGTCAACAAGAAATAATAAAATGCCTATTATATACTTCATACAAAGTTGAGAGCTTCCTATGAGGCTATACTTGTGAAGAACTTTATAAGCATTCAAGCATTATATAAATGTCAATTACTTTTATTATATGATCATAAGATTAGTAAATGAATGAAGGCATGGAAATACATTTCCTATGCCCAGACTATGCACGAGGCATTGGGCTAAACACTCATTTCTTCCAAATGCTTCTGGAGTGCTAGCCACTGTGTAAAGCACTATAGAAACAAACTCAAAAGCCAAGTTTATCTCTGTTGTCAAGGAGCTTACATTCTCACAGAGGAGACCAGGGAGGCCTGCTGGAATCTAAGAAGTCACAGAGATGGTGAGTTGAGCTGGAGGGCAAATGATGCATCCTACTTTCCATGATGTTAGCTTAGGTTTGATCTCTGTTCTCAAAGCAAGAAGTAGAAAGCAAATGGACAGAGATAGAATGGGAAGGGAACAGCATGGATAAAGATAACTGGAGAGAGCCATCATGGGTCTGGCTCTGGGGAGTCCTGATTCATTAGGAAGCCAGAAGCTCAGGGCAGGAGCTAGAGAGACAAAGACCATGGGAAGGAGGCACAAGACAGAGATGAACAGAGAGCAGCGACATCATCCCTGGGTTTCTTCATCAAAATAGGAAACTGAACCAGATGGCCTCTGGTGTCCTTTTCCATTCAAGATCTAGGATCCTAATACCTAAGCCAAACCCCTCATGTTACATATGAAAAAAGTGAAGTTCAGAGAGGGGAAGAAACTTGCTCAAAGTCACACCAAGAGCATATAAAAGAGATAGCACTTGAACTCAGATGTGCTGTTTCCTGAGCCACTGATCTTTTCCCTGTGGTGTACCACTAGTATAGTATGTGCTTGTCTGAGGCATGCAAATAAGCCAAAGTAGAGTCCAGATGGTACAACTGGATTTGGAGAAAGGATACTTCCAATAGAGAAGACAAATGGGAAGTCCAAATTCCTGCCAGACAGACTTAGTCTAGAACCGTTTGAACCAATTTGAGTTTGGAACATCATGCCCCTCTCCAGCAAAGGCCACACTAAAACAGACAAACACATGGACAAGCACGCAGTGATGGGGACACGCACACACACACACACACACACACACACACACACACACACATCATGTTGCAATGACTTCATCTGGCCCAGAGAGCTCCGAGCTCTTTTCTGTGGCCATCCTTCTCCTCTCTCCCTCTCTTGCACTCATTTTTTCTGCAGTAGTCCTCTTATGCAGCCTTCATACCCACTGCAAAGAATTCACATGACACCATTCTGTGAGACAAGAAATGCCGAGGACTGGATCCAAGATCCCAATTCAAAAAATTTCTGAAAGGGTTTTCTGGAAAGGGAGCAGGAGGTTGGGAAAGCCCTACAAAAACTAAGCAGGACAGGACTAAAAGCTAAAGATCTCATCACTTCTTTTCCTGCTTCTGAAAGAAGTTGATTCTTTCAATTAACCCTGTGTGCTGGAAATAGGTATGCATTCACAGTCTGTATCACTGTAAGAATACTTATAAATGAATATGAAAAAGTAGAATGCTATATAATCTTTATATAGGAAAGAAGAAAAACATCGATGTAGAAAACTATGTTGTGTGCATAATAGGATTGATTTTTAAATTCCAAGGGGAAATTCTTTGTCCAGTCAAATAGAAATCTCTGGATCTTCTATTTCTGGATCTATAATCCTAAGAATTTCTCTAACAAAATGTGATTGATCAGCTCTATACTCTACTCCTCATCCCCAGTTAAGATCATCATGTTAAAGTGAACCATGTTCTTTGTGTGTCAGAAATTGTCTGCAGTAGGAAATGAGGGACCCATTTTCCTTATATCCAGGCTAATGTTAACCCTTTCCTTTAGGAATAAATGCCTTAATTTGAGGATCATCAATCTAGAGTTTTCCAAAGTAGGATACTGAGATCCAAGAAGGATGCTTGACTTGTCTAAGATCATACAGGTTGTAAGAATTAGAGGCTAGAGGACAACCGTGTCTTCTAACTCCAGAGTAGGTACACACAGCGTACCACACCATCTGGCACTTCATGCTACTCTTTTCAACTAGAAAAAGAGTCTAAATATATTTCACTGTGTATTGCAAAAGGTGCTAACTATTTACACACTCAAGAAACACTGGACTTCACTTCACAGTAAGGGAAGGTGTTTCTGTTAATCTATATTGTAGTGATTGAACATCCAAAAGCTTCAGACCATAATTCCATGAAGATAGTAGAAATTGGATAGCAGAATGGTTTCTCCAGTTAATGTGAAAACTATCTCAACTTCATTCAACAGCACTGGAAGACATCAGTATCCAGGAGTTCTGATATTTTAGCTATCTATTTGGTAGTAATATCCTCTTCTTGGTTAATCATTATCTAATTAATTCTTGGTGTTTATTTAAAAGTAAGTTTTTGGTCTCATGTGTCAAAAAGCACTCTTAGAGCCCTCTCTTGTGCAGAAAAAGAAGAAATGCATTTAGGACACCAGTAAACCCTCACAAAGTAAACAAGTTCAGTTCTTCCACTACTGCATTAAGGGAACAGCCTACCTACTCAGGCATTTTAAAAGCCAAGTGGAGGAGAGACAGAACACTCTATTTGAACAACTTTAGTGCACTGACCTGCCAGTCAGCAGGGGGAGTAAAAGGGGAAAGGGGAAAAAAATCATACTGCATTGTCTGGCTTCTTTTTCAATGCAACATAAGAATAAAACATTCTGCCAATTGTGGGTCAAATTACTTTAATCTTCCAATGACATAATCTATCCCACAAATTCAAATTAGCTGATGAGGATCCAGTCCAAGCTGGAAAAAATTATCATCACAATTGAAAGTAAAGAGCTCCATCCTAGGCACACATTCCTTTTGCAGGTACTGCAGCAAGCACGCTCTCATCTCCACACAGCATTTCTCCACATTTTCTTGCTCTCTGTAGGCTCCAGTCAGCCTGTGATGTAGTCAGAACTGGAGTGCTGTAGCATAACCCTGCAGTGAGCCTTTGGGGATGATGGAAAGTGGTACAGTATAATTCCTAGAGTAACATAATGGGGACTAGAGCGGGGAGAGAGAACAACTAATCCACCTGGGGCTCTCCTAATGCAGTTTATGTTCAGTTTCTTCATATATGCAGAGGTAAGATAGTAATGGGAAAGGGTAACCATCTGTATTTTAAAGTGCCTTTAGAGATGCCAGTATCCTCTCTTTTGTTTAACCCTTCCTGGCTCACAGTTTAGTTGAAAGAGGGTTGCAATGGGGAATGTTGTTACGTAGGATGTGATTTTCTATGAGGGAGTCAAAATTATTCAAATAACATCAAAGGATCTTGGAACAGGATAATATTAACAAAAAGAGGTTATTTTTTTCTTGCCCCTACCCCCAAAAAGGATACCCTAAGAATTAGAAGTAGAAAGTACCAATGAGGTCATACAGCAACACTTCCCCAACCCCCCGTTAAGGCAAGGCTCACTCATCTCACTACGCATTTCTCCTGCCCAAGTTGCAAACCTCTAAGAAATAATGTGGGTATCCTGGACACACATATGGCTGAGTCCTTCATAAACAGGCACCGACACTAGCAGGAGACACACGTGTGCAAAAGTCCCCCCCCATAACGGATGAAGTAGTTTTCCATATGGCTGCACATGCAATGTAGTTGGTCCCTAGAGGTTCTTATAGGCTCCCTCAAAGCTTTAAGGACTTAATATCTCCCCTTACCCCGTTTTTCGCTGCCCCAGACACCCCCTCCACCTAGCACACTGCTGCAGTTTACAACTGTGAGCACATTTCCATGGCTCCTGTTTCAAGGACAAAGCCACAGTGCTTGCATTCCCATCCCTGCAAAAGGGCTCAAGCTAAGGAGAGAAAAGCAAAAGAAGGTCAATGCCCCCCCCCCCCCCCGCGAGTGTTTTTCAGCACCATGGACAGTGCTCAAGTAGAACCAAGGGAGGTAGGGAAGGAAGGTCATAAGCTAGGCGAAGAAAGCATCCCCACGGCTGCAGCAGACAAGCTCGGATCACACTTACCATAAAAATAGAAAGTGTCCAAGGGAATGAGACCAGAGATCCTTTTAGGAGATATTCAACAGCAAGAAATCCACTAAGACCTCCTCCGCGCAGGCTGACCAAGAGCAGACAGACAGTGGGGAACCCCCTGCAACCACCAGGCACAAACCCTCTCTCCCTCACAGCCTTCCTTCAGCAATGCATGCAGCTGTTTGTGCTGGGAGAGCTTAAGAAGTCTCGAGCAGAACTCCTACATAGAGAGCCGGAGTTACAGCAGACTGGTGCATTTCTTTAGTCACTAAGGCTGCTCAGACCTCCCCCCTCCCCTATTGGGTACCACTTCTGGACATCCTCAGTCAAATCAGGGACTTCCCTCCACGGGAAGAGTTGCAAGGGTCAGTTCAGGTGGGGAGATCTAGGGGGAGAGACGGGAGGAAAGGAGGTGACAAGGAGTGCTATGCAAGTGCAAAGGGACAGCGGGAAACATCAGTATTCCAGATGAGCCACAGTCAGCAGCCAATCGGCACACCCTGAGCTGTGTTGGCCTGACAACTGACCAAGGAACTGACAGCGGAGTTTGGTGGGAGGCAGCGCATCTATTCCTTTGCTTGATATGTACAGTCAGGCTGAGCCAGCTTCCTAATCCTGCCACTTGCCCAACAGTGGCATTATTTTAAAAGAAACAACAGTCTATCTTGACATACTCAAACCAGTCAGCAACTTTTCATGTTTCCTATACTATCGCTTCAAGAAACCAAACCTGAAAGGGACCCTAAAATTTTATTGGTTTCCTCTTTTCTTGATATTCTAACTTACTTGGGGGTCACAGACCTAGAGTTGGAAGGGTCCTTGGAGATCATGTAATCAATCTTGCCACTTTACAGAAGAGGAAACTGAGGCCCAGAGAGGGGAAATGATTCACAGCCCTAGTTCTAGAAGGGATCTTAGAAGCCCTTTTTCTTCTTCTTTTTTTAAAATTTATTTTTAGTTTTCAACATTCACTTCCACAAGATTTTGAGTTCCAAATTTTGTCCCCATTTCTCCCTTCTCCCAACCCCAAGATGGCATGTAATTTGATATAGGCTCTACACATACATTCATATTGAACCCATTTTCATATTAGTCATGCTGTAAAGAAGAATTAGATCCAATGGGTGAAACTATGAGGGAGAACAAAAAAAGACAAAAAAGAGAGCAAATGATATGCTTCCATCTACATTCAGACTCCATAGTTTTTTCTAGATATGGAGAGCATTTTCCATCATGAGCCCCTCTGCAGTTGTCTTAGATTCTTGTGTTGCTAAGAAGAAATAAGTCTGTCAAAGTTAGTAACTGCACATTGCGATTGTTACTGTATACAGTGTTATCCTGGTTCTGCTCACTTCACTCAACTTAAGTTTGTATAAATCTTCCTAAGTTTTACTGAAGTTTGCCTGCTCATCATTTCTTATAGCACAATAGTATTTCATTACATTCATATGCCACAATTTGTTCAGCTATTTCACAATGGATGGATATCCCCTCAATTTCCAATTCTTTGCCACCACAAAAGGAGTTGCTATAAATATTTTTGTACATGTGGGTCCTGTTCCCATTTTTGATGATCTCTTCTGGATACAGACCTAGAAGTAGTATAGCTGGGTCAAAGGGTATACACATTTTTATAGCTCTTCAGGCATAGTTCCAAATTGCTCTCCAGAATGGCTGAATCACTTCTCAACCCCACTAACAATGCATTAGTGTTCCAACTGTCCCACATCTTCTCCAACATTTATTATTTTCCTGTTTTGTCATGTTAGTCAATCTGGATAGGTGTGATGGTACCTCAGAGTTGCTTTGATTTGCATTTCTCTAATCAATAGTGATTTTGAGCATTTTTTTAATATGACTATAGATAGCTTTAATTTCTTCACCTAAAAACTGCCTGTTCATATCCTTTGAACATTTATTAACTGGGGAATAACTTGTATTCTTATACATTTGACTCAGTTCCTTAGAGGCCCTTTTCATTTTACAGATTAAAAAACTGAGGTTACCCAGGGAGGTAAAGTTACTTGTGTAAGGCCACGTTGGTACACATCAAAGACAGGATTTGAATTCAGGTCCTCTGAGTTCAAAGCTAGTGTATTTCATCTTTCTCATTCACCCCTGGTGAATTCAGTCAAAAAACACCATTCTGGTTTAAGAGTTGAACAATTTAGACCGAGAAAAACTTGTCCAAAGTGACAGAGCCTGACTTCTAGTCTTAACTGTATCTATGAGCGTATGTTTGTATATGTGTGTGCGCATGCATGCAATGCAGAACAAAAGTTTTAAACTCTCAAGCCTCATTTTCTTTCATCCTTCCCTGGGATGACAAGTCATTATTTACCCCCCTCTTTTTTGGTAAGGTACTAGTGCAAAGTAGGAAATGGAAGGAAGATCCAGCTGTCCCCTGAACATTTTATCCCCTGCTCCCCATACCAACAAGGTGTTTTTAATTTTAGCTCCTGCTGTTACCTCCTACTTGAATTGCATTTGAATATTTTGTTATCATTTACATTCCTCTGAAAACTGACCTTTTCTTTTTTCTTCCTGGGGAAGGTACGGCCAAATGCTAATGCTTTAAATGGAAGTCCAGCCTTCAGGGAAGAAGCTAACTCTCCACTGTAAAAAGTCACAATATCAGGACCATAAAAAAACTCTCTGCATCAAAGATGATTATAATAAACTAAACACTTAAAAGGTTGATTTTACTTCTTGTAGTGTGTCCCTATGTAAAACAAGGGACAAACCCCCAAGGAAGAAACAAGATCCTCCTCTGGTTCTCATGAACTTGGTTTTAGATAACAGAAACTTGAATATTCTATGAAAAATGCTCTCCCACCCTCAGATTTGAGAGTAAATCCCATGACCCCTGCAAGAGCAGAAAGGATTCTAATGTTCTCATGTTACCTGGGTAACACCAGGCCTTGAGAACTGACTACCACTGTTCTCAGATTCATTGAGGGGAGGGAAGCAGGACTACTCATTAGAGCTTTGAATTAACCTTAGAATGTCATCTGTTGGAACTGAATGAGTAAGAGTCTTCTCACGGTAACCATTATGCAAATATAGTAGGCACAAGCTTAAAAAAAAGCAACATCTCAAATTACAGGGTACTGAAATCAACTTCCTCTACTGCAGAAAATGGACAACACAATAAAAATGCTTTTTTTTAAAGTATACTCTTTAAAGCTAAAAAAAACTAATTTAGATTAACAGTGATTGTGGTAAATCACTCCTAAAGGTACAAAATGTGACAGCATAGCAAAAAAACGGTGAGAAAAAAGTGATTTGCTAAAGGTATCCAGCAAGGTCATTGTGATATATTTTCCATACCATTACTTGAATTTAATTTAATTTTAAAAGACTTATCTTAAGAGGGAAAAAAGTAAGCAATTTTTCATAACAATATCAACTGGTAATTTCTATTATAATTTATTGTTAACAAAGTTCCTTCCACAGGGCCTCTCATATGATCCTTTTATACATATTATTCCCATTTTACAGATTGATGAAACTGAGGCACAGAGACATGAGATTCAACCATGGTCACACAACTTATAAGCAACAAGGCAGTCAAGACAAATAAATGGCACAAAACCACCTCAGAATTGAGGGGAATGTCTCCCTCCCCTCATAGACCAAAACTCAGGCATACATCATGAGACTACTAATGGAAAAACTACTGCCCAGGAGAGAGAATGGCCAGACAGTCTAGGCCATGTAGGACTTCTCTGAGAGGGCACCAGTAGAGGAAAGAAGCAGTTAGGCATGGACCATATGACACGTCTCTGTTTTCATTAATTACTCATGTTTTCTGGGTGCTAAGTTCAATTGTTTCTATCCTGTTGAAGGACTGAAAACTCTTTCAGTACCATCTAAATTTTAATGCCCTGGGACACAACCCCATCTCCCCAACACCAGTTTCGCCTCTGTAAGAGACTTTGGAGAATTTGAAGAATTTAAAGGTAGAATTTGAAACCAGAACTTAGCAGACTTTAGGCCCAGTCCTCTTTCAACCACATCATGCTGCCAGTAACAACTATAGGACACAAATATTTATCAGTATCAATAAAGATTAAGAGAGATGATGAAGAGATAATCTGACCAGAGTTCCATAATTCAAAGTTTGTTTTTGAGAAAAAGGGAGAGAGGGAGGGTGAGAAGGAAAAAGGAAGGAGGGAGAGAAGGGAAGAAGTAAGGGAGGAAGGGAGGAGAGGTGGGGAGGGAGAGGGAGGGAGGGGGAGAGGGAGAGAGAGAGATAGATAGATAGATAGAGAGAGAGAGAGAGAGAGAATATGAAGTGAAGCGTGACTATGAAGAGAAATATTTTTAAAGAGCCGATACTGAATGCAAAAAGGCAGGAGAAAACAGATAAAAGGAAAACTCTGTACTCTGGCATCCAAGGTCTTCCCTTGTAAGGCTGTGATGTACCTTTCCAACATTATTTCCCTGAACTCTCCTACATTCGCTTCATTCCAGACAAAACTAACCTATTAAGTAACCATTTCTCTATTTCTCCCGACTGTCTAGTAAAGTGTTTTCATTTTGGTCTCGGGTCCCCAGTGCCTAGCACACAGCCCGATACATGGTGAGCACTAAACAAATGCTTACTTGACTGACTGATTGCAAGCCATCTCCCTCCCCTCATGCCTGGAATACTCATCATTTCTTGTTAGACTAAAAGATTTTCCAAATTTCAGTTGTGGCACCGACTCTCTTGCAGCAAAAACTTCTCTGAAATAAATGAATGAATGAGACGATTTTCTGACCCTGATCATTAGTAGGACAGACATCTGGGGGAAAGAACCTGGTACAAAGGAAAGAACACTGGTTTGGAGTCAAAGGCCCTGGATTTGAACCCTGCTTTGGATGTTTGCCCCTCCCTAGTTTCCTCATCTGCAAAAATGAAACAGTTTCTGAGCTGCCTGTCAATTCTAGAGCTATGGTTCTTTGAATTACATATCATACATTTATGAGAGAAAGTCTTACAAAATTTCGTTTTTTTCTTTTTCTTTTTTTTTCAATGGGAGGAGGGCTAGGCAGTGGAGAAAACACTGCTAATTGAAAAAAAAATTTAATAAAAAAAGCAAAAAGAGAAGTGAATATTTTGTTCCAGTTAAGTCAGAAACTTTTTTTTTTTACCATAGAGATTAAGCATAATCCTCTTATACTGTAGATCTGGATTTGAAGCTTGTCATTTAAAGACTTAGATAACTTTCATTTGCAGGTTTATTCTCTCCCCTTCCTTCCCCTATCCCCACTCCCTCTCCCCCCTCTCCTACAATTAATTTTAAAGCCAAGATGAGCGATCCTCAATTATAAGAGAAGTGGGAGGAAAACAGTAATCCAGAAAAGTGTGGGATCTAATGCAAATGGTTACAATATGGTCCTTTTAAAAGTCTATTTAAAATCAAGATTTCTCTTTGGAACTCAGCAGAGCCTTGAGCTGTAGACTTCACCAGAATCTCCTAATGCTGATGCCCCAAAGGTCACTGACTGGAGATAATTACTCCAAAGTGCTTAGTAGGCAAGCTTTCAAAAGTGTGATAATCGTCCAAAATAAATGAAAGCCAAACCATGGAAAATGTACAGTCACCACAGCCAAGCCTGCTGGAAACTCTTGTACTCAGGCTCAGCTGCCAGCAGAGCCCTGCAAAATCTTCCCAGATCCAACCAAGGGAAGGGGATCAAGAAGCCCTCAGAAGAGTGTGTGTGCATTTTTCTCTTCCCCCACTACAATGATCCCCAGGGGAAAAAAGAGCCAGAACATAGTACTAGGTTGTAGATTTCTTGAGGGTAGGAACCATGCCTCATTTGTCTCTGCACATTGGGACAGCTAGGCGGCGCTGTGGAGAGAGTGTGGGAATTGTAGTCAGGAAGACGAGTTGAAAATCCAGTCTAAGACACTTAATAGCTATATGGCCCTGAGCAAGTCACTTAACCTCTGTCTTCCTCAGCTTCCTTAACTGTAAAATGGAGATCATAATGGCGCTGACCTCACAAAGTTGTTGAATTAATATTTATAAAGTGCTTTGTACAACGTCTGCTACATAGTAGGGGCTCTATCAATGTTCATTTGCTTCCCTTTCCCCACTACGTCCCTTAACACCTACTACCATGCCATAAACAGGGCAGGTATGAAAGAAAGGGATCTTCAACGGCAACTAGTTCAACCACTACCCAAGTTAAAGTGATTTGCTTTAGGTCAGACAGGTGGTAAGCAGCAGAGTTAGGATATGACTTGAGGTCTTCCAATTATAACAGTGGCCCTCTTGGAAAAGAGGAAGGAAGGGATGGGGAAATGTAAGGAGGAAGGATAGAGAAAGATGGGCACACATGGGAGGCAGGAAAAGATAGGTATAAGAAGGAAGAAAAGGAAAGAAAGAGGAAAAGGAGGAAGGGTAAAATGAGCAGAATGGAAAATTAAGAAGGGGCTAGTTTGTCAAGAGTCTTAACTTCCAAAGAGAAGACTCTATATTGGGATCTTAGCAGTACT